>CM022300.1:163388495-164588495 GCA_011799875.1 Thinopyrum elongatum | reverse complement strand
GAGGATGGGGCGAGGTCTCCTGCGCCTGCCGCGCGGAGGGAGCCCTCGCCATCCACGTTGAGTATGACGGCGACTCCACACTGTTCTTCAAGGTCTTCGACAAGGAGGGCCGCCGCCTGGAGTGCTACCCTAGAGTAAGCAGCCTTCATGGCGCGGCTGCGGGCGCAGAGCCGGCCTCCGGGCCTGCCGACAGCTCCTCCAGGAGCAGGGACGGCTCCTGGGAGTCCAGCGATTCTCCTGAGCCAAGCGAGTCTCCGGAGTCAAGCGACGACAGCTACGTGCCACCGAGTTCCCGTCGTGCCCGGAGTGCGGCAGCGGCGTCCGCTCGAAGTTGACGATGATCTGGATGGGGTTGGCGTCGGCCTCACGTGGCCCACTGTTGATGACGGCGTCAACGGCGATGCCTGCTGCCAGGGTTTCTCGAGGTTTTTTCTTCTTTTGTTCCCTGCGAGGAGTCAAGGCAAACCCCATGGGGGTATGTAAGGAAATTGTAATGCTTTTGCTTCAATGTTTATTATTCCTGGTGTAAGGTTACACCTGCATGTCTCCCTTCGGCATTGTTCCCCTTTTCGTTCTCGCGGTAGCTTTGCGCTCTACGCCGGCAGGTCCCAGTCCCCAGGCAGGCTTCGGCCGTCGCTGGTATGCCAGGTTGCGATGCCGTGGTCAAGACCAGGAGGTGAGCGGCCCGAGGTCCGGTAAGAGGTCCTGAGGCGCGATGCTCAAGAGGTCCCCTTTGGCGTGCAAGTAGCTCCCTAAAGGCCGAAAAGGGAAGTGGCATTGCCGGAGCGAGATTACGAGAGTTGAAAATTCCAGGCAGCGGGTTCGCGCTGATTCGTATAGGTAACTTATCTTGATGAACATGAGGTGATTCCTTCACGCGGCGCCCGATCTGCGCTTTGGCGGTGGTGCTATCAGGTAGGGCTCGCGCCGGCCTCCCCTTTTCTCGATTATCTGAATGCTCTGCGTCCTCGGGTCCCGACCCTCGAGCGAGGCTCAGCCACCACTGGTATGCCAGGTCGCGATGCCATGGTCAAGGCCAGGGGGTGAGGGCTGGAGAGTTAGTAGGAGCTCCTGAGGCGCGGTGCTCAGGAGCCCCCCCTTTAACGCGCAAGCGAATCGCGTAAAAAAGGGTCGGCCGGCAGGACCGCCTGTAGTTAAGCTCTAGAGATTCCTGCAGGTTAGTCCAAGAGGAGGATATAACTTATAGTCGTGTTTGTTGTCCTGCCGCTGATCTTTCCGCAAGAAGATGAAGGCACTGAGGATCTGGTGAGGTGACATGCGCGGGGCGGGCCGCGAGCCAGAGCTCGATCCCTCAGATTTGTGAGCGTTGCAGGGACAGACCCGAGCACAAGCGCTGTGCCAGCATGTGTAGCCCCCATTGCGGGATGAGCAGGAGGCTGGTCGGCAACACAGGAGGCCACGAAAGGCAACGGGCAAGCAGGTGATAATCATAAAGTGACTGATGGCAAGAATAAGGCTAGTTCTGATAGATGCAAAGCGATACATGCCACAGGGACGGACCCACGCGGCTTGGGGATGATGCAGCCCGAGGGGCACCCCCAACGGAGTGAATCAAGATGCAAAAGGATACATGTCGCAGGGACAGACCCACGTGATCTGGGGATAATGCTGCCCGAGGGGCGCCCCCAACTGAATAAACTAGAAAATGTCACCTGGTACCATTGCTGAAGAGATGTTGGAGTAGCTGAAGAAGTCGCTCCTCACGAGTCGCCTGGGTCCTGAACCTCGGGAGGCTCTGGAGGCTCAGGGGGCTCGTGGAGAACCGTCTCCATCTCCACCAGGACTGCCTGGTGCCTGGTCTCCTGAGCCGCCAGGACGCGCCGTAGGTGGCGCTGGAAGGTGACAGCCGCGTTCGGCAGGCCGTATGACATGCGAACGTAGCTGTGAGGGGGGCCCTCGCACCGACCAACACGCGATGGCCAGAAACGCTCCTGAGATGCGACCCTGTTGAGCCTGAGGTAGTCGATGGAGACGCGCAGCTCACTGTCCTCGCTAGGACAAGGAGCCGAGGCAGGTGGCGGGCGGTCGCCGTGCATGGCTCTTACCTCTTGAAGCTCCTCGGTTGCCTTGATGCTGAACTCCTGAGCACCACGCACCTCGTGCCTTGTGCCCTCTTGGTGGAAGCGCGCGCTGAAGCATGCCTCCACATGGTGCCCGAGCGCCTCCCTCATGACGTTGGCTAGTTCAGAGGCCCTCCAGAGGAGAGCCCCCGAGCCCAGCCTGAGAGGGGCGCCGGGCGCGCCTTCCTATGCGAGAGAGGGGGCGCCCCATCTGAGGGTGCTGGTCCTGAGGTGGTGCCGATGGAGACACCGTTCTCCTGAGGCTCTTAGCGAAGCAGCTATTTCTTCTTCTTGGGGATAGCCTCAGGAGGGTAGATAGTGCCTTCGTTGTCTGGGTCCTCAACCGCCGCGGCCTGGTAGGCGCGCTCGAGAGAGCACACCGCGTCCTTTTCCTCACAGGCGATCGTGATGATGTTGCGGTTCCCTGGCATCTTGTGGACATTGTAGCCATGATGAGTCATCGCCATGAACTTGGCCAGGGCTGGGTACCCAAGGATGGCATTATACGGAAGGCGGATGTGGGCGACGTTGAAGTCGATGAGCTCGGTGCGGTAGTTGTCGCACTGGCCGAAGGTGACAGGGAGGCGGATCTGCCCTATCGGGGTGGTGGAGCCGTCGGTCACTCCTGAGAAGGGCTTGGTGGGCTGCAGCTGATCAAAGGGCACTTGGAGGCGATCGAACGTTTCGATGGAAAGGACATTGAGCTCCGCACCGCCATCAATGAGGGTCTTGGTGACGAGGACGTTGCTGATGACAGGAGAGCAGAGCATCGGGAGAGCGCCGGCGGTTGCCACGCACTTGAGCTGGTCTGACGAGCTGAAGGTGATGATGCACTTGGACCACCTGAGCGGGCGTGTGGCCTTGAGCCTGGGAAGAGCCGCGTTCACCTCACGGGTGAACTGCTTGAAGATGCGCTAGGAGGCTGGGGCCTGAGCACCGCCCAGGATGCAAGCGACGGCGGGAGGCTCTAGGAAGCCCCCATCCCCCTCATCCTGGTGGTGGTCATCGTTCCTTCTTGGTGGCGGTGGCAGCAGAGGGAGGCCGGCGTTGCCCTGAGGACGGTCCTCACGAGGCTGATCTCTCCAGGCACCCTCGCGAGGCTGGCCCTGCCAGCGGTCCTCACGAGGCTGGTCACGCCACTCCTGGCGAGGCCCGCGTCGTCCCAGCGTCCTCCGCCTCGGACTCCTCCGCGGTCGTAGCCTCGATCGTTGTGCTCAGGGCGTCGACTGAGGCGCCCGTCGTGGATGGCCCTGAGCTCATGGCAGTCGTTGGTGTTGTGGCTGTGTATGTTGTGGAAGACGTAGAACAGACGGCTGCCCTTGGATGACTCTGGGTGGTCGCAGCCGCGCTTCATCTCTGGTTCAGCAGCAAGCACGGCCTCCCCCTTGCATTTCACGTCCTTGGCCTTGGCCTTCTTGTCTTCTGGGTTGGCCGCTGGGAGCTCGAGGAGGGAGAGGCGTCCCTCCTCAGTTGTCGAACACTTGGTCGCCATGTGGAACATCTCCAGAGCCATGCACAAGTCTTCGTGTATGGCGAGCTCCTCCTTCATCTTGACATCGCGGACGCCATCAGAGAATGCTGAGATGATGGCCTTGTCCGACACCTTGGGGATCTTGAGACGAACGCTGTTGAAGCGCTGGATGTACTTCTGCAGGGTTTCCCCTGGCTGCTGCCTGATGCGTCGCAGGTCGCCCGCGGCAGGCGGGCGGTCGCGGGTGCCCTGGAAGTTGGCGACGAAACGCTCGCGCATCTCGCCCCAGGAGGAGATCAATCCTGTGGGCAGGTTCAGTAGCCATGAGAGCGCGCCATCCTTGAGAGCCATGGGGAACCAGTTCGCCATGACCTTCTCGTCGCCGTTGGCCGCCTCGATGCTCAGCTCGTAGAGTTGCAGGAACTCAACAGGGTCGGGGGTGCCATCGTAGCGTGGAGGCAGGTCGGGCTTGAACTTCCCCGGCCAGACGACGCTGCGTAGCTCGGGAGTGAAGGCTCGGCAGCCCGCAGTGGTTACGGGAGCCCGACGTGGAGGTGGAGCTTGATCTTGGCACTGACGCGCCACCACCACAGGCGGCGTGCGATCTTGGTGTGGGGGTGCTGGGAGTGCAGGAGCATCTTCTTGCGGCCGCTAGACCTCATGGCAGCTTGCTTCTTCGCGCGTGGGCGCCCTGCGCGGTAGGTCATGCCGTGGGGCCGCGCGCCTTGCTGCGAGGGCGACATCTTGATAGGGAGGTGGTGGAGGCGCTCCGTGGGCTACGTCGCCCATGGCAGGTGGTGGGCGAGGCAGCGAGAAAGACGGCGCAGGCGAGCCCCCTGCGGCACTGACAAGCTCGGCGATGCGCTCGAGCCAGTCCTCATAGAAGTCGTCGACAGGGCAGTAGCGCAAGAGCTCGCGCGCCATGAGCAACGCAGCTTGCACGTCCGCCGGCCCGCGACGAGCGTGAGACGATGAACCAACCGGAGTCAGCGATGGAGTGGCCGTGCGCCCATCATGCCGCACGGAAGGGTGCAGCGACGAAGCTTGCTGCTCGTGCCCCGCCTGGCCGGTGGCGGCGTTAGCAGCAGGCGATGGAGAACGGCGGGGAGGCCCGCCGACGAGCGCAGTCTGGGCGATGCGAGCAGCGAGGGCGGCCCGACGCTCAGCGAGAGTAGCCATGGAAGCGGTGGAGCAGCGGCGGGTTGACCGACGGGAGAAAGGCTCCGACGCACCCCTACCTAGCGCGCCAAATGTCGGATTCGGGGTTCCACAGACCCTTGAGAGGTTCGAACTCTGGGGTGCGTGCGAAGAACTCTCCTTCCCCAGTCTGCCTGCTCAATGATTCCACGGCCTAGCTCGACGAACCCAAGGGACAAGAGACACAGCAGTTTATCCTGGTTCGGGCCACCTTGCGGTGTAATACCCTACTCTAGCTTTGTGGTGGATTGCCTTGGAGGGCTAAGGATGAACTAGTACAGAGGTGGAACGACCTTAGGAGGTGTGGTGTTCTTGAGCTCGATGAGCTGGTGAGGTGGTTAGGGTGGAATGGATCTGATCCAGCTCCGCTCCCGTTCAAGGTTAAGGTCCAGGTTAAGGTTAACCTGCCCCCTATGGTGGTGGCTAAGTCCTATTTATAGTGGCCTTGGTCCTCTTCCCAAATATAGGTGGGAAGGGATCCCACAACGGCCAAATTCGAAGGGAGACAACTAGTACAAGTTATCCTGACAAAAGTAGTCTTCGCGTGCAAAAGCCTCTGGCGGTGACGCTGCAGTGGGCTCCGTGATGACCTCCGTCCTGCCGTCCTGGCGGTCCTGGTCTTGTTGCACCGATATGGAAACCTTTGCTTGATTCCTCGGGACTCCGCGCCTGCGCTTGCCTCCTTGGCACCAAAGAGGAAACTGGTACACTGCGCCAGCTGGCGCCCGCCTGGTCTTGGTCGTCATGGCTCACGTCAGGTGAACCTCACGAGGTGCGGCTTGCATTGATATCTCCGCTCCTCGGGAGCCAGCCTGGGGAGGCCGCCCCTCGTGGAGGTCTTGGTGTCGTCCGCCTCGCGAGGCTTGGCCCCTCGCGAGGGTCTTGAGTTGTTGTTGCTGAAGCTGGGCCATACCAGGCCATCGATGGAGCCACGCCATGGGCCGCAGGCAGGCAAGTCTGGGTACCCCCGGTCCCAGGACGCCGACACATAACATGTAACAGCGACCTAATAGTAATTTTGAAGTACATCGGGCAGGTGATGCTAGACGGGTTTAAATGTGACAAGTACCTAGGCCGCGACGGGTGCTTGGCATCTTGCTAGACAGTGGGAATAAGGTTAGAAACATCAAGGGTGATGACGCCGCGCTGGCTGTCGGGGTCCAGTAAGGAGATCTAGAACCGTGGAGTAGGGTGTTTGTGGAGCGGCTCCGGTAGGATGGACTACGGTGTGGGCGAAGCGGATCTGAGGCTGTGGACGAGGGCATCGGTGAAGCTGCTCCGGTGGTTGGGTTCTGGATGGTGTCGATGATGCGGATCTGTGGCCATGGATGGGGTGTCAGAAGCTGCTCCAGTAGGTTGGACGATGGTGCGACGAAGCAGATCTGAGGCCGTGGACTTGGGCATTGGCAAAGCGGCCCCGGTAGGGCTGAGAATGGTATAGGCAAAGGTACTCCGGTAGGGTTGAGGATGGTGTTGGCGAAGCGGCTTTGGTAGGGTTGAGGAAGGTGTCGGTGAAGAGGATCAGAGGCCGTCGACGGGGGCGTAGGTGGGGCGGCTCCGGGGGTGTGGATGGATCGTCTCCGGTGGGGAGTACGAAGGAGCCGCTGCAGATGTGCTGCGGTTGACGAGAGTACCGGTGAAGCAGATACGGTGCCGTGGACAAGGCCAACAGTGAATGGGTTAAGGTACAGTGGTGGATGAGCAGTCTACTTATTTCTAGGGGAGGTGGGAGGGGTAGATGCGGCCACAGAAGCAGATCCGGCGAGGTGGACGACACTGGCAGTGAATGGGCTCTGGTATGTCGGTGGATGAGCAGTCTAGGGTTTCAATAGGGAAGGGGTAGAAAGGCCGATGAAGTACGGACGGCGTGATGTAAGATGCTCTGGTGCTGTGGATTAGACGTTTTTGCGGGAGGGGGAGAGGAAATGGGGGTGTCGTGTGGTGGGGGGAACCGAACGTTACCAAAGCAACCCCGACCTATTATGTAAATGAGGGCCGTATTGTAACTATTGTTCTCCGTGCGCCAAGGATAAAAGGGAAATTTCGCATGCTAATGACTAGGTGGCAGAAATTTTAGAAGGAGGCGGGAGATTTTAGAAGGTAACCTCTCTCTCGAAGCCTATGATCTATACACTTTCTCCCCCTTTGTCAACAAGTTACCAAAAAGCTTGAAAATGCATAGTGCTATGCATCTCTCTAGGCTTGATCTTCAGGAGGCGGTGTAGAGAGAACTCCAGGAACAAATGCATCTGTTGAGGTTGTTGGAGCTGGTAGAGTTCCAACAGGAGGGGCAACTGAAGCTGTAGCTACAGGTGCTGACGCAGTAGCTCTTGTATCTGTCACAGGCACTGCTGTAGATCTCTGTGCCCTAGGCACTCTCTGAAAAGCATCTATGGTAGCTTTCCCTTTCCTCTCCTCAGCTTCTTCCTGGAGCTGATCAACAGCTGTCTGCATCTCTGTCACCTTCAAGTCCAGATCATAAAACTTGGTTTCAATGATCCTCTCCAGGCTCTCTTGATTCTGAGTCAGGGTGTCCAAACCTTTCTCAATCCTCAAAGTAGATTGGATGAGATAGATAAGTTGATCTTGTTTTGACTTGAGAAAAACTTGAGATGCCTCTTCAACACTTGGCATCTTGGCTGCCTTCTCTGCCTTTGCTTTCTCCTTCTTCTCTTGAGCCTCTACTGATGTAGGATCTTCAGCATCCATGACAACTGTGTTGTCCTCAAATTCAGGCCTCAAGGGAAGGTGTTCTTTATCCAACAAGTATGTGCCTGTGCCCATCTTGGAGTTGATGAGCATCTGGATGTGTGGAGCATACCCACATGATCTCTTCTGGTCTGCAGCTTTCCTCTTGATTGTCTCAACAATCAAACTCATCACCTTAAACTTCTGGGGCACATCAAACAACAGAAGCAAATTGATGGAGTGGCCTCTGTTCATCCTGTGATCTCCTGATTTGGGCAACAAGGTGTGCCTCAAGATGGTGTTAATAGTGGCCAGTCCAGACAACAGATAATATACAGAGCCTAGCCTATGAGTCTCCAATGCTTTGTCAGGAATCTCCTTATACATGTTGGCCATGGAGTTGTGATCTTTCTTTTTCTTGGCATAGACATCTATGTCATCCTCAAGCTTTGCAGGGGCATTGATCAGCTTGGCCCACTCAGCAACTGTTGATTGGTATCTAGTACCTTCAGACATCCATACAATCCTTCCATCTGGATAGAAATGAGTTGTAGAATAGAATTGCATAATAAGCTCATCATTCCACTTGGTAAGCTTTTGACCCACAAAGGTGTCTACTCCATTGAGTCTGAAACTTTCATGCACTCCTGGGAAGTGGTCTTCATTGTTGTCGATGTATTCCCAGTCTACCCACTTCATGTCACACACTATGGGCTTCTTATCCAAAAGAATTGTCTCATAGAAGTCCTGCTGCTCCTTGGTGTGAAATCTATAGTCCACAGCAGTCCTTCTCCTCACAGCATATGGATCTGATTGTCTCCACAATCTGAGACCTGCATCCTTCCTTGCCTTCATGTTTTCAGCAACTGGATGATTGTCATCATGGTCAGGGATCTTTGGCTTTAGCTTCCTGAGCACTTGGGTTTCCTCATCTTCTTCCACTTCAGGCACTGGGGCCTTGTTCTTTTCAGCAGCTGGTATGTTCCTTGTGCTTCTCTTTGGTGCATACTTAGAAGCTTGAGCAGTAGACTTGGGGGCAGTCTTGGGCTTTGCTGGAGTAGCCCCAGACTTGATGGCATCCCCCATCAATTTCTGAGTCTTTGGTGCTGGTGCAGCATCTTCCTCTTCATCTTCTTCCTCATCAGATTGGATCATCATTGATGGCTTTCCAACAACTCTGGCCATAGTCTTCTTGACCCTTTCCTTTCTCTTCTTTCCCTCACCAACAGCCTCTCCAACAGTTGATTTGGAAGTTTCAAGAGTTGAGGCTCTGGCCTTAGACATGGGCACTCTCTTTGCAGGAGCCTTCTTATTCAGACCAGGTCTTGTAGAGGTAGTTGTGCAAAATTCCTTCTTGACCACCTTCTTCTTTGAGCTGACCTCTTCCTCAGCAGCCACATAATCTTCATCTTCAGAATCAGAATTTCTCTTTCTCCTCTACCTAGTAGTAGCCTTAGGCAGGTTGCTGGGAGTACTTCTGCTGCCATCTTCATAGCTGTCAGAGGGACTAGTGCCCTCACTTAGATTCACTTGCTCCTCAGACTTGTTCTGGCTATCACTCTTATCAGACATTTTGGCACTGCAAACTGAAAGCTGTTCCTGTGAATAGTTATAGATGAGATAGAATGGATGAGCATCAGAAAGTGCAGGGATTTTGCAAAACAATTGAGTAAAAAACTTAGTTTTAGTTTTCCACAGAAAGCATTTCGGAGCTACCGATTTGTTAAACTCGGTGCCATCGAAGCAATATTGGAGTCTGAACTAGTGAGATCGGTCAGACCGAGACACAGTTCGGTGAGTCCGAGATTGCTAGGGTTTCACTGAGAGTTGAACTCGGTCACACCAATTTGCAACTTTCGGTCAGACCGAAAACTACAAGTGCAATGGCCTAAGCCAAATCGGTGAGACCGATTTCTACAACTCGGTCGGTCCAAGATGAGTTCGGCGGAAACCTAACCCTAAATTTTTGAATCAAAACTAATCTAAAGGAAGTTTTCGTTGGATAGATTGATCTCATACGTGGTAAGAATCATGGCATTGTCTTTGTGCTAAGAATCGGAGGTAAAGATTGCACAAAGGGTCAAACTCATACCCTAACTTGGCGATGAGCTCGCTACGGCGGCAACGGCGGTGAAGATTTCCATTCACAGCAGCGGAGACCAGCGGCAGGGGGTTGCTGGCGATGAGAGGATGATCCGGAGACCCGGGTCGATAGAGCAGGACACGCGCGGGCGAAAAGGTTTCGGAGAAATTGCCAAAATTTGACCCGTCGATATATATATCCTGACCCTGTCGGTGTGACCGAGTGGAACAACTCGGTGGCACCGAGATGCAGAATCGTAAGCGGTTACTGCAACTCGGTGTGACCGAATGGTTCTGATCGGTTGCACCAAGATTGAAAACCTAGATCAACTCAGTGAACTCGGTATGACCGAAAAGGATGAATCGGTCAGACCGAAATACACAGAGAGGTTTTGGAAGTTTAAGTCTATGACGAATCGGTGACTCCGAGTGCTCCTCACCCAGAGGGTTCGAATCTGACTTGATCAAACTTTGTGATGTAGCATGAATAGAGTTTGAGACAATAAAAACATAGATAGCTAGAGGAAATTCTTAGGCATTCTTGTCCATCCATTTGGCAAAAGAAAAAGAGCCAAACAACCAAAGCAACAAATGGATGTCCTCGAATGAGAAAAGTATGCAATCAACATGCTCACACAATAAAATGGCAAATGAAATATGTGACAAAGCATGCACAAACACTCTAGCATCTATCAAGCAATTGGTGATGACTAGGTCATCTATATATGAGTATATTGACTTAGGAGTCAAATGAGAACATTTGATCATAGGTCATACTCATCGTTTAAGCACAAGTGGGGTTACCACTTTTACATAAAGCATTGCTGTGTACACACCATTAGAGTTGCTTTAGCTCAATTCTTAGAGTAAAGCTCCCCCTAGATGTGATATCCCCCCTAAGAGGGATGAACTAACCATGGGTTTTGTCAATGATGACTTCATGTAGATGTTGAAGATGTGGATGCTCAATGTTGATGTAGATCATTTGGAGCAATCCATTGGAGTGAGTTGCACTTTCAATACCTACATGGGTTAGTCCCACAAGGAACAAGCAAAGATATCCATAGACATAGAGTGAAGTACACACAAGATGATGTCCATGAAAGCATTAGGTTACCTTGTCCCTTGTCTTTCCAACAAGAGGGTTTGTGACTCCTTGAACTAGTACAAGATGAGGAAGTTGATTGCACTTGTCCTTGCCAAAGTGAATGTGAGTGAAGTATATAGGTAGAGTCACCCTCAAGAATTCTCTAGTTCTTCTTCTTCGGGATCCACATCATCTTGATGGGAATCCTTGGAGTTGTAGTCATACTTGATGAAGTAGAACTTGATGTAGTCTTGGGAACCCACTTGACCAAGGCCTTAGGAGCTTCTTCAAATGCATCAATCTCCTCTTGAAGCTTGTCCTTACCTTTTTGCTTGAGGTCTTGTGGTGGAAGATCATCTTGAGCTTGTGTCCCCTCGAAGGAAGTAGGATCATACTTCTCTTGTTGAGGAACAAACTTCGTCTTGGGGTATTGATCTTCTTCCCACTCAACTCCATTGGCATTGAACTTTCGTTCAAAACCAACACCTTGATTCTTCCGGTGTCTTCCTTGCTTGCGTACAATTTCCTCAAATTGCTTACTTCCGGCAAGGCTCTTGTAAACACCTTTCTCTATAATTCCCTTCAATAAGCTATTTTCTTGCTCAAGTGTAACTTGGCTAAGAGAATCATTAGTGGAATCAAGAGAACTACTAGAAGCAACAATATTGGATTTAGCATGATTTTTGTTACTACTAGAAGAAGAATCTTTCTTACTCTTGTTGCTAGATTTTACTTGCGGCATGTAAGTAGACAAGAGTAAACGCTTGGCAATGTAAGAAGAACTTTTCTTACGAACATCATCATTGATTGCCTTTAAGAACCCATGCTCTTGCTCTAGGTTGAGCTTTTCAAAGCGTAGTTTCTCATGAGTCTTTAAAAGCTCTCGATGATCTTCTAAGGTAGTTTCATGAGCTAACTTAAGAGTGTTTAGTTCTTTAGTTAGACGCTCAATCTCCTTCTTATCATCGTCATTCATTTTATCTTGTTTAGCATGATTAATAGCAAGATCATCATAGTTTTCATTACTAGAGTTGTCAACAAGTAAATCATCATCACCTAGCTAATCATCTTCATCACTATTGAAATCAACATACTCGGGGTGTGATACCTTTGGGCCTTTAGCCATGAAGCATCTTCCAATTCCTTCATTTGGTGAGTCAAATATGTCATATGAGTTGGTTGACACAAGTGCTAGACCGGCAACACCTTCATCTTGAGTATATTCGGAGTCGGAGTGATAACTTCTCTCGGAGTGGTGGTCGGAGTCGGAGCCAGATACCCATTCACCAACATGAGCTTGATGTCTTAGTTTTGTGTAGCTCCTTGATGACTTGTCCTTCCTTTCCGAATCCTTGCTTCTACGAGAGGTTCTTCGTTCATAACGATCATCTCTACTCCTTCTCTCCCTTGGAGGTGATTCTTCTCTTTTTCTTCTTCTTTTAGGTGAGTCTTCTCTTCTTTTGTAGGGAGCCATACACTCACTGGAGTAGTGTCCAGGTCTTCCACAATTGTAGCAATTACGCTCACGACTAGAAGATCTTTTGTCATTGTAGGACCTTGACTTGGAACTTCTTTCCTTGCTTCTACTCTTGTAGAACTTGTTGAAGTTCTTCACCATTAAGCTCAATTCCTCATTGAAGGCTTGTTTCTCACTTGATGATGTAGGAGCATCACATGAGGCTTTGCAAGCACCACTAGACTTGTTGTGAAGCTCTTCTTTATCCTTGAGTGACATCTCATGAGCAACAATTCTTCCAATGACTTTAGTTGGCTTGAGATCTTTGTAATTTGGCATCATTTGGATCAATGTGCACACGGTGTCATATTTTCCATCCAAGGCTCTTAGGATCTTCTTGATGATGAATCTGTCAGTCATCTCTTCACTTCCTAAGCCGGTAATCTCATTTGTGATGAGAGCAAGCCTAGAGTACATTTCAGCGACACCTTCACCATCCTTCATTTTGAACTTGTCAAGCTGACTTTGAAGCACATCCAATTTAGATTCCTTGACGGAGTCGGTACCTTCATGCATATCAATCAAAGTATCCCAAATTTCCTTTGAATTCTCAAGACGGCTGATTTTGTTGAATTCTTCGGGGCACAATCCGTTGAAGAGGATATCGCAAGCTTGAGCATTGTATTGCAACATCTTCAATTCTTCCGCGGTAGCTTCATGATTCGGTTCTCTCCCATCGAAGAATTCACCTTGCAAGCCAATACACACAATAGCCCAAACGGCGGGCTTATGTCCAAGAATATGCATTTTCATCTTATGCTTCCAACTAGCAAAATTAGTACCATCAAAGTAAGGACCTCTACGGTGGTAATTTCCCTCGCTAAACGCCATACTCTCCTAGGTTGTGAAACCAAGGCTATGATCACCAAAGCTATGGAAATCAAGGCAAATGGAGACCAAAGCTCTGATACCACTTGTAGGATCGGAAGTATGTCTAGAGGGGGGTGATTAGACTACTTGACCAAATAAAAATCTAGCCTTTTCCCAATTTTAAGTCTTGGCAGATTTTAGCAACTTAGCACAAGTCAAGCAATCAACCTACACATGCAATTCTAAGAATATAGCAGCGGAATGTAAATCATTGCATATGAAGGTAAAGGGGAGGAGTTTGGAGGGAGTAAACGCAATGTAGACACGGAGATTTTTGGCGTGGTTCCGATAGGTGGTGCTATCGTACATCCACGTTGATGGAGACTTGGACCCACGAAGGGTAATGGTTGCGCGAGTCCACGGAGGGCTCCACCCACGAAGGGTCCACGAAGAAGCAACCTTGTCTATCCCACCATGGCCATCGCCCACGAAGGACTTGCCTCACTAGGGTAGATCTTCATGAAGTAGGCAATCTCCTTGCCCGTACAAACTCCTTGGTTCAACTCCACAATCTTGACGGAGGCTCCCAAGTAACACCTAACCAATCTAGGAGACACCACTCTCCAAAAGGTAATAAATGGTGTGTTGATGATGAACTCCTTGCTCTTGTGCTTCAAATGATAGTCTCCCCAACACTCAACTCTCTCTCACAGATTTGGATTTGATGGAAAGATGATTTGAGTGGAAAGCAACTTGGGGAAGGCTAGAGATTAAGATTCTTGTGGTTGGATTGGAATATCTTGGTCTCAACACATGAGTAGGTGGTTCTCTCTCAAAAAATGAGTACTGGAAGTGTAGGTACATTCTGATGGCTCTCTCCACGAATGGAGGAAGGGTGGAGGGGTATATATAGCGTCCACACAAAATCTAACCGTTACACACAATTTACCAAACTCGGTGGGACCGAATAGTGAAACTCGGTCAGACCGATTTAGTTCAAAATCTGAACATTAGGCTTTTCGGTGGGACCGACACATCAACTCGGTGAGAACGATTTCGTTAGGGTTAGGGCATAACGTAATCTCGGTGAGACCGATCACATGAACTTGGTGAGACCGATTTCTGTAATAGGCAAACAGAGAGTTGGTCAGGCAAACTTGGTGGGACCGATCACTCATTTCGGTGAGACCGAAACGTTACGAAGAGGAAACAGAGAGTTTGCATTGTGAACTCGGTGGGACCGATCGCTCATCTCGGTTAGACCGAAACGTTACCAAGGGAAATAGAGAGTTAGCAAGCCCATCTCGGTGAGACCGAGATCCCTATCGGTGAGACCGAACTGATTAGGGTTTCTGGCAGTGGCTATGTCAAATGAACTCGGTGGCGCCGGATAGATCAAATCGGTGGCGCCGAGTTTGACTTTAGGTTTGGGACATATGTGGATATGAGAAAGTGGTTGAGGGCTTTTGGAGCATATCACTAAGCATTTTGAGCAAGCAAGCCATTAAGCAACACCTCATCCCCTTTTAATAGTATTGGCTTTCCTATGGACTCAATGTGATCTTGGATCACTAAAATGAAAAGAGTAGAGTCTTGAGCTTGAGCCAATATGTGTCCTTAGCATTTTGAGGGGTCCACATTCCTAGTCCATGCCATGCCAATCATTGAACTTTCTGAAATGATCATCTTGAAAGAGTATTAGTTCAATGAGCTATATGTTGTTAAGAATTACCAAAACCACCCAGGGATTAGTTGCACTTTCAGCGTTGCATTTAATTCCAGCCCGCTCATGGACGGACGTGTGGTCGGAGTAGGTTTCTCGGTTTGCATGCGGGTTTAATGGAGGCGAGGAAGCGTGTTCAGCTGGGCGTGCAGCGAGCGGCGCACTGCTATTTGATTTGACAGCTACTAGTAAAATAGGACGGTAAAAATAAATTGAGAAATGGACGGTAAACTAGTAGTAAACCAGGACAGTTCCCGATACGGCTTTAATGCAGACGAGGGAGAGGGTAGTGGTTCCCGAAATGTTGAACGGCCAATGATGCATCCTCCTTCAATTAGTAGCATGCTGAGGGAAGTAGGGAGGAGGACGCGGAAAGGAGGCAGCACAATGTGAATGCAATGCACTTTGCACTCATATAAAGGCGCCCCTCCATTCCAATGCATCCACCACATTGTACGCACCTACGCACCTACACTAAGCGTGACAATGCTCACTTCAGACCCATGGCGGCGGTGTGATCAACCGGCCAACGGCTGTGCTAGATGGTCCATGACGCCGGCCTGTAGCATGGCACCGAGGATTGTCTCCAGAGGGTGTTGGTGACCGGCTCGTTCATGTCCATCGTCGACGCGAGCTACGACTCTCAGTTGGACAAGATGATCGTTGCCACCATCAACAAGTTCACCGTCATGAAGAAGCTCACGGACGACATTGCCATACTCCTCTAGCCTGCACGCCCATGCTCCTCATTGCCTACCACCTTAATCAGCCTCCATGGTGAGAAACTCTTTCAAGCACTGGTGGCCCAGCGACTGCCCGCCGACGCAACGAAGAATGTCCACCTCGAGGTCACGCTCGCCGCTAGGCGCCTCGCCCTGCAAGAATTCATCAACCTACATATCCAAGTGTACGAGGAAGTCATGTACATAGGCATCTACAAGGCCGGCGAGGATGCTACGACGTTGGCCTTCGTCAATCAGCTGGAAGCCTTGGACGCCTTTGTTGAGAAGCACCTTGACCTCGCCACAAAAGCCGCCGCTCCTCAGCCGCCGGTCGGTGGCCCAGCGCACTGAGTCGAGGTGGATGCATATTTCTTCTTGCCTCCTGTAATCACCACTGTGATCGCGTCGTCATGGCCTTAATTCTTATTGTACTATTGCATTGTCGTTCGAGTCGATAAAGACATGTGTGATCCCTTTGCTCACATTTGGCGTCAATTATATGCATCACTGTAACTAGTACTCCCTCCGTCAATTTATAAGTTGTGCTTACCTTTTGCATCAACTTCGTAATTTAAGTACGATGCTTGATCCGACCTACGCTCTACTCGTAAATTCAAAAACCGAGACCAATCTTATAAATTCAAAACTACTCATGCAGCACGCCTATCATGTTCGTAAGTTCAAAACGAGATACTGGAACACGTACATGAAGCATGTCCCTTCCCCGTCGCATAGCACACTTTCGTTCCGGCCCCCCAGTCAACGCGCATTGGCTAGGTTTTATATCACTACAACATGTGGGACCGCATGTGACCAAACTGACGATGCGCCAACCTAGCTACTACTACTGTACCTTGCTTATCGGGCAGGAAAAGCCCTGCCCTAGCGTTTCCAATCGTTATTTCTATCTATCGATCACGCCAAGGAGCAGAACCAAATGTTACAATTTATACATGTTTACAAGGAAAAGGCCTACCGCATTCGCGTCGCACCCCCACACGCCCGGGAATCAGGAGTACTCCATGGTCCGTCCAACATGCCACGTAGCTATGGAAGGCATGTTGCCTAGCATTTTCACTTCCATGTGGGACCGCAGTTGAGCAAACCCACTATCGGCAAACCGCACCCCACCCGCCACGTTGGAAAATAGAAACGAGGAGGGGAAGATCTAGCTGTAGCACGGAAGCCAAGAAATTTGGTGTCAGATGGGATTCATTGATAGAGTAGGAGCACTCCGTACTACTCCTACTACGAAATTTGTACTACTACTACTACTACCACCACTATACAACTAGGTACGTGCACGACACAACATCGTAGGAACAAAGAACAGGAAGATATTGTTTTGGGTGATTTATCTTGTTTTTCAGTCAACATAATATGAATAATATGATGTGGGGGGTACCCATGAAGCATCGTGGCACGTCTGGAGGTCTTACTGAGATCTTCTTGTGTGGATCGATCACACTGTCGTGCTACTCGTTCGAGAAGAATGTGTATGGGTACAATTAGGTTATAGAAGATCCGAATCACAGCCACCTGGACCTTTGGATCAACGTCAATCAATGGTTTATATCGTGTACGTGCAAATATACGCATTCACTGCAGAAAAATAATGAATATATAGTATATAATGCATAATACCGCATATTGGATTTCTCCAAAGTCAAACTTTGTATACTTTCAACAAGTTTGTCGAAAAAAGTATTAACATATACACCACCAAATATATATCATTTGATTCATCATTACTTTTATTTCCACATCATGTAAATTTGTTAGTGTAAATGTTCATATTGTTTTCACCAAATTTGGTCAAGCTTTAGAAAATTTGGCTGCAGTCAAAGCTATGTGCGGAGTAAATTACAAATGGAGGGAGTGGAATAGATATAGATATAACGATACAGATAAAAATATAGTAATATAGTCTATATATATAGATAAGGCTACTACTTTTTTCTAGGTTGGAACTCGCGTTGTTGTGTACATATTGTTTTGCTTCGCTATAATTTACATTTGCGGGGTGTGTAGGACTACCGCCTCATTCAGATCTATGCCAACAACCCCACCATTATCCTTAATTAATTCATATTGGCAATTAAGATTGCATTATCTTAGTTCTAGCCGGTTCTTCGGTTGCTTGAAGGAATTCCATCTCGTTATTCAGGTTGATTTTGTGCATACGACAAGATCATCGACCATCAAAGATTGGTTTAGTAACGATCACTGGGTACGATATAGCTGTATCGTCAACGTCAAAATCCACCAAATCAATACTTATCCCGACTATCATTGAAAGGTTGAGTCGCCATCATAAGACAACCACCTAGAAAATTCCTTCCCTCTAACATACACATGAGCACCCATCTCATTATCCAGGTCCATGCCTCCCTCTCTCTCTCTCGAAACACACACACCTCTCCACATGATGCGTGTCTCTTGGTCTCTCTCACATCCCATGAAAAAAAGGCACACCGCCATTCTCTTCTTCTTGCTACCCCCGTCTATGTAGTTAGGTCTCCTTGCAACAAACAAGCATTCGTCTCTCTCTTTACTGTCTCTTTTTCTACCACACATAACCTTCCACCCCCTAGCCAGCCGTGCTGTCGAGGTCTATCCAGCTCTCTCACATGCAAATAGACGCTGTCTGTGGGTCCCTTCATCGCACACACACTATCGCTCTCCCATATCCCCAACCTCGTAACCTTGTTGATCCTGATGTTACATGCACCTCTCTCTCTCTAACACACACACGCACACACCCTCTCTCTCCCTTTCGGACACTCCTCTCTCTACGACACACACTGTCTTTTGAACACACATATGCCCCTCTCTCGTTAGGTATCACTGCCCCAGCCCCCCCTCTTTGTCACACAAATATTGTCTCTATATCTATCTTTCGCAATAATACATGCATAGTCTAAATTGAAACCAACTAAAAAAATGAGCTCCGATAACAAATATCAAATCCACTCCCAAACAGAATACGAAAATAGGGTGAAATCGTGCACACAATGTTTGTTGCGTGCATGAATGCCAGTGATATGGATGTACTACTTGTACATCCACATAGACCCATTTCACACAAATTACATTAAACCCTTCTCAAAACATGGTGCGCATGTGATGTTTGTTGTACTGCTCCTGCCAGCCTTCCTCCGACACGTTCCAACATATTGTGCTACTTGAGATTCTATTTTTCTCCTCAGACCATGTGAAACAATGAAAAGGTCACCCCCGCCCCCACTGGTGCTGTAGCTCAAAGCTTCCATATGGACACAACACCCACCGGAGCACGTAGCCATTGCCGAAGTGGACGGCACCGCGGCCTGGGAAGAGGACGGAGTCTTCGACAGCGCTGAGGTTGAGCACGCCCTCGACGGCCGCGAGTAGCGCACGCTGACTGGCCACACGGAGGACAATGTGATCTAGCGGCTCGCCCTCGTCGGCCACGAGGGGTAGCTGTGCTCCAGCAGCACACCCTGGTCGGTCACGAGGAGGTGCATCGCGTCCTCGCCGCTCACAATGTGGACGAGCGCATTCTCCAGCAGCATGCCTAAGAGCATTGCATCATCGCCGCTCTCGACGTGTACGAGAGCACGCCCGCAAACATCGCATTGTCGCCGATCTTGACGTGAACGAGCGCGTGCTCCGGCAGCATGCCCGCGCACATCGCATCCTCGCCACTCACAATGTGGACAAGCGCGTTCTCCAGCAGCATGCCCGCGAGCATCGCTTCATCGCCGCTCTCGACGTGGACGAGAGCATGTCCGCGAACATCGCATCATCGCCGCTCTCGACGTGGACGAGTGCGTGCTCCAGCAGTACGCCTGTGAATATCGCATCATCGCTGCTCAGGCGCATGAGCGTGTGCTCCAACAGCACGGCCGCGAGCATGGCATCCTCACGGCTCACGAGGTGGTTGAGCGCGTGCTCCAGATAGTACCCCAGGAGTTGGGACACGAGCACCGCCCCCCAGCTACGAGGAGTACTGCATGGTGCCCATCATGGTTTAGGAAAATCCCGTGACTCCGCCGCTCCCTGGAGGAGCGCGTGCTCCAGTGGGCGCTCGAGGAGTCCCGTGCCGATATGCAGGTGGCGGCGGACGTGCAAGATTATCATTCGAGCTCTCCTCCTCTTACGAAGATGCCTCTACCGCCCTCGTTGTACGTCCTCTGCCTTGGCTCCGGTGGATCTTTGGAGTTTAGTTTTATGGAACATAAATATTTGGATTAATCATACCTCTACCAAACTGTGAAGGATCAAGACTAATGCAAAAAACAACCTATGACTATCAGGCATAAACAGATGATGTGGCATGCTGGAGAGTAACGCAAGTATATTGCAATTTATGGATTGCATGCATGACTAGCTTATGTGGCATGGTTGCATGGCTAGGAAAGGCTAGAGAAAAATGAATAAATAATGTGTTTAGATTGCACTCTACTAAATGGGAGCATGTTAATATCTTTAGAGTGCACTCAACTTTTTTTCCAGACTATTAGGTGCACCAGATGCCGTGCCACGCTACGAAATGTTAGAAAAAAAATCTGCTATAATGTTTTAAAATTCTATTATTATCTTGAAACCAGCCACACCCACCCCTCATCTCATCAAAACAGCCCGAGGAATATGTCTTGGGTGAAGCATAATTTATTTTTACTGATATATGTATATCAAAACTAGAGTGTTTATATTTCAAGTCTGTGAACATGTATTATTCTACTGCTTTGGATCCATTGCAACGCACGGTCCAGCACATTGGTAGTAGTAAGAAATAAATTTCGAGTTTGGCACGAGTTCGTACGGCGGGAGCACCACAAGGCCTGGCGCAGGAGTTTCATTTCCCTCTCGGGGCCCACGGGACCGAGCTTCAGTGGCTTAGTGCACCTGCCTTTGAGTCAATGACATGTGGACCCTAAAGGTGGCAGGCCCACATGTCATTCTCACAAAGGCAGAGGGGCGGTGGGACCGAGAGGGGTGAGGCGCAGGTCGGGGGACGTGTGGTGTCATGGGTTCGAGAGGCGTCGTGGGAATAACATGTGGCTGTGGTAGAAACTTGATGGTTGCCATAGTTCAGATGGCCCACATGTCATGCACACAAAGGCAGAGGAGCGGTGGGGCCGAGAGGGATGAGGCTCACGTCGGGGGATGTGGTGCCGTGGGTTGGAGTGGTGTCGTGGGAATCGTGTGTGGCAGTGGTTGAAACGTGATGGTCGCTGTAGTTCAACTTCCATGGACAAGTTGTAATGTCTACTGACACATGCATTGCATACCGATCACTGCAAGGAGTAGCAGAGAAAACAAGGCTGATAAATAGCTAATTATAGTCAAGCGGACCTACGCTACTACACTTGTTCCAAAGACATGCACACCAGCGAAATAGTTCATCTATATCAATGTACACAGAGAGGGATTTTTTTACAAGAGAGGAAATAGTTCATCCATCTATAATGCCCTGCTGCTGGTGCAACTTCTTCTTCTTCTTCTTCACACGGGCATCGAGGGAAGCATGTTTTATTCGCTCATAGGTCAAGGGATAATTCTCCCATCCAGAGATCTTAATCCCATCGTCTCATCACCCTTCTCAAGATTTGTTCCGAGCACATAATTTGCTACGTCGAATAGGGATGGTGTTTCTTTATCACAATCGTCTACAGGAATTCTGGTTTGTAGGTCAGCGATGTTTTTTAAGTCAAGGTTGTATGGTACAAGCTTCTGTTTGTCCCCTTCGATGGCTGCCCCACGGAAGTATATGTCCTCCCAAGACATGAAATCGTGGAGCTCACCTGGTATGGAGGGCGCATGTATGATGTGATACACCAAAACTTCATCTTCGAGGCACAGCTGAAGGACGACGGTGCGTTGGATCATCCCAGTGGCATGCTCTATGTACTCTGCGTCGAGATCGATGACCTTCATCTCGACCTTTTTGAGGGAGTTGGATACATTGTTGATCCACTCCCGAACAACCCTTGGGTGGTCGGTGACGGTGGCAACTATGTTCAATGAGCCTTTGACAAGGACATGTTTGACGCTAAAAACCTGCATAGGGATCTCTTTCGCCATTTGGAACCGCTGGACCGGAGGGCTATGGTTTGGAGAATTAGGATTAAGATGGCTAGTCTAACTGAAGAAGATGATTATTTAGAGGGGCTTCAGAATTACTCCAGGAGTATCTGAAGAGGTTAAAACAATGTGAATACAGTGGGGTTTGAATGCAAATGAAGGAGAGGTGAAGATGTCGAGGAAAATCGGTTCTCGATGGAGAAGTAAATGGGATAAGTGGCATGCAGCCAGTTAATTAGACGACTAGGTAGACCAACCTGCAAAGGCTAAGCGGGTAGCGTAGTGAGGAGTGGTACGTGTCCGTGTACGTGCCCATCCTTCTATCGCTACATGTGCCACTGGTTAGTTGAGGTCACTCTTTTGAATCACCGTGGCGAAACATTTTATGATTCCTATTTATTTCTGCACCCTTCCTGACAGGTGGGACCTATGCAAAACCCACTTGGGTGGATGAACAGATATACAAACATATCCATCTCTTTGTACAAAAAATGTGTCATAGCTGGTTCGGATGGATATTGGCGCGTGCCTGCGAGACACAACCTTTGTTTCTGCTCGCAATATGGATGCTACCTGGAGGATGAAGTGAACCCAGAGGCATGCTAGCACGGGAGACCTCTTTCGGCTATATAGTACTACTCCGTATGTTACTACTAGTAGTAGTACAACTGTAGTACACTTGATTTTCAAAATATTATTCATCTGGTCCTCACAGTGAAGTGACAAGACCCTGTGCCCGAGGTGACACTAGTCCAGGCAGCGTGTTTGGGTTACCAAAGTCAGCCTCACCTTGTGCACTGTGCAGTCACTGTCACCGCCGCTGTATAGCATGCCTCACCTCGTCTCCCTCTCCCCTCTCCCATAGCACCACTCCATCTCCATCTTGCCAGAGATCCTGAGGTCACTCTTCATCATCTCACTATGCCCCCGCGTACACTCGCCTCGCTCGCCTCCCCCAGTACCACTATTCCCTCGCTAGTCGCTCCAGCACCGAGAGCCTTCTCCCCCATAAATCAAGCCCCAAAAAACCCCACCTTCCAAACTCCACCATGGCCAAAGGCGAACCGCACAACATCCATATGAGACGCGACTAGAGTGATCTCCCCAGTGACATCCTCGACCTCTGTTGTTCGCGTATGGATTTGTTGAGCGCCGTGCGGCTGGCTGCATGCTCGAGGGACATGCACGCGACCATCGTCGAAGCGAGGCCTGAGCTTTTCAAGACACCCTGCTTGCTATTATCTGCTCTTGCGAGATGCACTCACCATGATACGCAGGCGTACATGATGCCCCTCGACTTCATTCCGACCTCCATTAGCCGAAACTTCTTTGTAGATATGTACTGGGTCACCATACATCATGCCCCTCGACTTCGATCCGATCACCATCGCCCGAAACTTCTTGGCTGGTATGTACTGCGTCGGCATGAACTCCCACTGGATGGCTGCCATCAGAGAAGACCGGAAAAAGTTGGTGCTTGTGAACTTCCACACCTCCCATGAGATTATCCTTCCTCCATTGGATTATGTAGGGTTTTACCATCGCGGTCCAAGTCATCTAGATTACCATGTCAGTTGGACGGACCTTGTTTTGCAGAAGATTGTAATCTGTCAAGTGCCCACACGATATGCGGATTACGCAGACTTCAAGCTAATTGCCTTGTTCAACCGCGGACTCGCCTATCTTTCCGCCGGTGCCTTCTTTAGCTGGAGACGACTCACCTCGCAGTGGATCATCAAAGCTGATACACACTTCTGTGATGCTATTTAACACAATGGCATCATCTACGCGATCGAGAAAGCAGATGGCACCACGTATTGCTGGGACGATGCGTGTAAGTTGTTTTCGTCTGATTTTAATGATAATGCCATGACACTGTTTGAAATTTTTGTGATGATTGGCATATCCCTGTTTGAGCAGAATTTGAGTAGAACTATGGCAATGTATTAGAGATGACGTAAATCAGCTGTATTTGGAATGAGTTAATTCATGCGATTGCGACCATGTCATTACAGCCAATTTGTACCCTTGAATAATCAAATGGTTAGGAAGATATGAATATTCTCCTTACTTTATAGTAATCTATATACTACTAAATATGAGTGTGTATCAATAGCCATGTTAGTTTCCTCATTTTCATGATGTAGAAACATGCATCACACTATTGGTTTCATCTAACCATACATTAGGGAAGTAAATGTGCATATGGAGAACTCTATATTTGGAAGTAGTGAAATCCTGTAATGCTTACCATGTGTACATACCTATATTGCCCTTTAGCAATCAATGGCTAGAATAATATCCTCACAAGAATTTTGTCGACAGAACATGAGTATATAACAATGCATGGTGTGTTAGTTTCCTTGAAGAATTTATTTGTGAGGACAGAACATGATTACATAACATGCATGGCATGGTAGTTTCCTGTGAAGAATCGATTGCTAGATAACATGAGTATAACCATGCATGGCACTTCTATATTTTCGAACCCAGTATACATTTCCCTGTATTTTCCTCTTAGTTCAAACAGGGACAAATCAATGCTGTTTCTTGCATTATCCTACTCATACTCTGAACAATGCTGATCTTACATTAACAATTCCTGTCCTTTTTGATATGACGCAGTGTCCCTACAGTTACTACCCTTTGTAATCACACCACCTTTGCCAAAAATAGGGAAGCACAACTGGTTCCTTGCTCGATCTGACAATGGCAAAAGACTGATGATCATTCGCACACATGAGCCAGCAAAGTTCTATTGCAAAAAACCCCACTGTGTACAAGCACCGTGAAATACGTGAGTATCCGGAGAGTGGTTGTTACATCTATGAGCAGGATACCAGCTTGCTGGGGCCTTCAGGATTTTTGAGTTGGAGGCGGGTGAACAGCCTTGGTTCACACTCTATGTTTCTCGGACTCAATTATCTGATTAACCAGGAGATCACTGTTGGCAAGGACCTTGATGGCAGAGAGGCTCTGTTTGCTAGGGAAAACTGTGTCTACACGATGAGCCCTAGGACTTCGGGAGCAAACTCCCCTGATTGTCAACAATACAGCTTACAGCCAAAAGAAGGTGAGAATGACAAAGGCATCTGGATTAGCTTTCATCCCTGGATGTCTCAACTCCGACAGGCAATGATGTGGTTCAAGCCTTCAGATTGATAGGTAATTGGGCTGTTGCGTCGAAAGGGTGGAGTCCTGGTGTCTCCGAATCACTGCTGGTTGAAGCGGGGCTGCAAATTATGATGGTGTTGAATCATCCCTCTTCGAATGACTTGTTGTCTTTGCTGCTTGTTCTGGATGTGTAGTTCTCTCTTTTGTTATGCAGACTCCTTGTCATTTGGTCATCCTCGTCTATGCCACTCTTACTATGTAATAGTTGCCTCGCTTTAGAATGCCATTCTCGTCTGGATCACGAGAGTCTGAGCGCTGCAGATGGGTGCGTTTTGGTGGTGTAGCAAGACTTCTTATGAACTATCATGTCTTGCTGTTTATGTCAGTAGTAGTCACTAGTCAGTGTTTGAATGTTGTATATATCGTTGTTTCGAACTGTTTATTGTCTTGAACTGCTGGTGGGCTAAATGAGGGCATCACCATTCTCCAGTGTTCAGTGTATATATCCTTTTTTCAAGTTATAATTTGAGCTCAGTGTCTTTTCGATGATGTACGCTTGTTTGGGCCAATGTGAGGTGTCGTTGAATATGGGCCGAGTAGTAACGCAATGCCAAACATGTCAATTATAACTCTCAGGCCGAGCGCTCAAAAAAAGAAAGAAAAAGGACTCTTAGGCTGACATGTGGGCCCCACCGGTGTTTTTGTGCCGAGAGCGTATTGGCGCGTGTTCAAAATTCATGCTACCTTTTCATCCCCAATCTCCCGCCCCTCCCCCACCTCTGGAATCTCGATTCGTACTCTAGTATCCAGTTCCCCCAAATCCCCCTCCTATACTCCCTGTACTCGAGTGCACTATCATGTCGCCAGCCAACGCGGATCTCCAAGCCGGAGATCCTGAGGTCCGTCCTGCCTTCAAGTGCTGCGTGCTGTCGCTCAACAGTGGCATGGCGGCGCTTGACAACCAGTTCGCCGGCAAAGCGGTGATGGTAACCATCAATGGCGACCGGCCTCCCGTCTCGCCGGACGACCTTGTCAAAGCTCTTGGCATTGCGCATGGCATCCAAATAAGCGACTTGCTTGTCGAAGTCTGTCTGCCACCGGCTGATTTCTTCGTCTGGTTCCGGACAACTTTCGACTGCAGTCGTGTGTTCGAATCTTCTCGGTGTTTGTTCTGCGATGGCGTGCTGGTGAGCTTTGATCGGTGGCACCCAGGATGGGGCTCAGTGCCCTCTGAGCTTGAGTTTTTAACAAAGCTTACCTTACGCAGCATGCCTTGACGTGCTTGGAACAACGAGTCCATGAATGAGCTTATCAACGACCTAGGAGGTGAGCTCGTAAGTATGTTTGTTCCTCCAGACAGCTGGGCTCTAACGGTTATGGCATGTATGAAGAAGCCGTCCACCATACCGAAGGTGATTGGTGTTGAGATACCGGTGCAGGAACTAGGGTTTTACTATTCGTCGCCACCAAGGCCGCCGCGGACCACATTAGGGATGTACCTGTATCAAGTGTTCGTGCATGTCGAAGAAGTGGTCAATCCATCAATCAAAGTCCTGCCGCCGCCGCTGGTGCCAGGGTCCGTCGACGACGTCCATTACAGGAGTCAACCTCAGACTTTCCCCGTGTTGCTCGGAATGATGGATGGCACAGGGCCTACTCCATCGCGGGCGGAGGCCACTGCTTCTTTGGGACAAGAGGCAGGGCTGGCTGCCTGGATGTTCTCTAATTTGAGCAACTGAATCTTCTCAGATACTAGTTAAGTCTGAGCTATCGGTGTGAAGTACTGATGTGCCAGTACATTTGATTGTGACCTGTTATAGTTTTGTACCTGAACTTCTTTTAGAAAGGGGTGTACGTCAACTTAATGTGCTAGCAGAACTTATTGTGTTGTCTGTCTGTTTTCTTTGCACAACATTCAAGATATTTCCCCATCATCGATAAAGATGATGAACGGTCATGTATGAGTTTGTTGGTTTCGACATAGCCCTACCCATAGCAATCCACTGCTTCCACCCTGATTGTGCTGCCTGCGTGAAATTTTTGTATGCAAGTTCAATGTGCTATGATGTTGTATATGATTGTGTCAACTATATAAGTTTTTACTGAGCATCAACAATGCATATGGCTGAAAGATGTATTCACAAGCATCGACCGATGGGTCTCTCTCTCTCTCTCTCACACACACACACACACACACACACACACAAGTGGGACCCGTTGAATTATTTCTTTGCTCGTGACAACTTTTAATTAGGTTCCACTGTACTCTAACTTTTTTCTTTAAGTTATAAATTGAGCTGAGTGACTTCAAAAAGTTGTACACAAGCCTTGTTTGGGCCTTTTCAGGCGTCGTTGAATGTGGGCTGAGTGGCTATGTAAAGTTGTACTGTACTACTACCCATGCCTTTTTCATTGAGCATCAGCAATGCAACTGGACCGACAATTGTACACAAGATCCTAAAATAAAGCACAGCCTAGCCTATGTTTCTTTTAATAAAATGCACAACTCAGTTTATTTTTTATATAATAAGATCACCAAGCCCAACTTAAGTTTTTTAATAATATTCCTATCTCAATATTATTATTTTTATACGAAATGCTCAGTCCAGACCATCATTGTTTTTTCACCCATCCCAGAAAATGGGTCCATTTCTAGTAAAATCAAATGGGTTGTAAATTATCAGAAATAATAAATGGGCTGCATGTACGCAATATTATTTTTCACCCAGCCCAGTAAATAGGTGTATTCGAATAAATAATCAAATGCGCTGTAAATTATCATAAATAGTAAATCGTCTATTATTATTTTTACCTAGCCTAGGAAATAGATTATTTTTTGAGTCAAAGCCTAGGAAATAGATGTATTGGCCAAGAATATGAAATGGGCTGTAAAACCTAAATAAATGGGTTGCATTCCACCACAGCTTTCGAAGCCGACTTCGTTGGCCCACTAGGACGAAGCTTGCGCAAGGTGTTGTCCCTAAAAAAATAAGTCAACAAATTATTCTGACATCTGTATTCGTTGGATTGACATCCAACAGCGATCCTGCTTCTTCAATCTCTGATCTAGTTGCTCTTGCTCCAGCCACCAAAACAATCACCGGCTGGAGTGCCTGCATCTGCCTCCCGTGGCCGGCTATGCTGCTACGCAGGCCTCGCCGCCCTACCCTACTCCCAACGGTGGCCAGGTCATACCTGTACTCACCCACACCTTCTGTTATTCTCCGGCAACGGCAGCCTCACCCCGCAGCCAAACCAGTCCCTCGTACTCCCCTCCGCCAGGGACTCCAGTGCCCCTTGTTCCATGACTCCGGATCATTCCCATCTTAGGCCTCGCCATTGTCCACTGCCATGGTCTGCTCGACGATGCATGGTCAACAACGAGAGCCAACATGGAGTACATTGAGAGTCTGACAGCCGAGAACCACCAGCAACATCTTCGCACGCAAGCTAGTGCCTTCTTATTATGAAGGGAATAAACGATTCCTCCCCCTGACAGGTTGGACCCACCAACTACAATCTTCCCACACAAGGATGCTCCTTCTTATTACGCAAAAAAAGTTCCTCGCATGACAGCTAGGACCCATGAGCTACATCTTCGCACGGCAGGAAGTGCCTCCTTATTACGTGCAAGAAAAATGATTCCCCCCTTGCTAGCTTAGACCCACCTAATTCAGAGGCTGACTTGTGGGGCTACTAAGTTGACACGTACCCAGGGCTTTGTTATTTTGTTAACCTAGTCAACAAATGGTTCTAGCAGCAGCGACCGTTGGATTAACATCCAACGGCCGCGCTGCTTCTTCAATCTCTGATCTTCTTGCTCCAGCACCGGCGGGACCGCCTGCTCCTGTCTCCCGTGGCCGGCTGTGCTGGCACCGCTGGCCATGCCATCCCTCTACTCACCCACACCTCCTGTTATTCTCCGGTGATGACAGCCTCACACCGCGGCCAAAGCAGTCAGCCCTCGTACTCCCCACCGCGTGGGCATCCACTGCCGCGTCTTCCCCGGCTCCACGATGTTCCCTTCCTAGGCCTCACCGTCGTCCACCGCCTTGGTGCTCTCGACACGGTGTGGTCAACATGGTCAACGAATAACAGCCATCGAAATACGACTGTACATGGTGACATTGATAGCTAGGACCCACCAGCCATATCTTCGCACACAAAGAAGTGCCTCCTTATCCTCCCTGACAGCTGGGACCCACCTGGTCAAAGCATACGTAGCGTTGTCTGTCTAGTCGCGAATGTGTACGTACATACTAGTCGACCGGTCTCTCTGCAACGATGAACCGTGGCCGAGCAAGCAGCAACACGTGTCGTAGTAAAGCCCCCGATGTAGCAGTTTAGGCAGTCCCGTCTAAACTGTGTACACGTATGTACAACCACAGGGCAAAAAATACGGTCACGTATGTACATACGGGCAGGGGTCTCGAATGCATACTCATGCATACTTACGGCTAGGGCTCGTGACATGGAGAGGCAACGGATGGCAGCAACGGTGTCCTGTTCATCGGCAGCCAACCGGCTGGGTCAGAATGGAGAAACTGCGTCGTGTTCATCGGGAGGCAACAGAATGCGTCGTGTTCATCGGGAGCCAACCGGCTTGGATGGAACAGCCAAAACGGGGCCTGGCGTACCGCAGAACGGAGGAAACGGCCTTCTGTTTGACCGTCTACGATTGAAACGGGGTCCTGTTCATCGGGAGGGGTGTGGCATATCGCAAAATGAAGGAAACGGACTTCTGTTGTAGCGCCTACGGTTGAAATGGGGTCCTGTTCATCGGGAGGGGTGTGGCGTACCGCAAAACGGGACTCCACATACTACTGTTCATCCACCGTCGACCTCCTCCAGCCTCCACATGCTACTGTTCATCCACCGTCGACCTTCTCCAGCCTCCTCTGCTACTGTTCATCCATCGTCGACCTCCTCCTGCCTCCACCAGCTACTGTTCATCCTGCCTCCACGGGGTCCTGTTCATCCACCCCCAATTGGCTGGGGTATGGCGGTCCTGTTCATCCAGCGGCAACGGCCTACTACAATGGGGTCCCGTTCATCCAACCCCCCCCCCCCCGAGAACTTTTCATCCACAGCCACCCAACCGGCTCGACTCACCACATCTCGACTCGTTCTACATACCGCACACACGGTAGCAACGGTCACTGTTCATCGAGAGGCAACCCAACACCAGCTGGCTACGTCTCGCACGGGGGCTCGATCGGCTTCAGCAAGCAGCAGAAGTGATCGATCGCTCAGGTTCAGATAGCAGCAGCAGCGAAGGAATCACTCGGGTTCAGTCAGCAGCGAAGTAATCGCTCGGGTTCAGTTAACAGCCAATGGATCGATCGCACGGGTTCAGTAATGTAGCTAGTGCAATCTCTCGGGTTCAGTTAGCCAACACCTCACACACACGCACATACATGAGAGAAACACGCAAACCACAGTGCATCGCTCGGCCCCGACCACCCATCGTAACTGGGAACTCCCCGATATTTTCCTCGCCCTCGCTTCTACCACAATTTTTTCCATCATAGACGGACCAAAGGATGTCATGCAGGTGCGTCTCCGGCGCGCCCAGGATGAAAAGCTTATTTTCTGTCATGATTTTTTTCATAGAAGTAGGAGCCCACCACATCTATGATGATATGTGGTTTTGTCACAATTATCGTCATAGAAGTGTCATAAGCATGACAGATTTTTTTTTCATTCGACCCATAATGTCACGGATGTGTCTTTTTGTAGTGTGATCCGCATACCCCAAGGTGACAATAATTGGGACTCTTTCAGGTGATTACCGTAGTTTGAGGAGTTCATGTATTCACTCTCTGATAATGCTTTGTTCTAGTTCTCTATTAAAAGGAGGCCTTAATATCCCTTAGTTTCCTTATGGACCCTGCTGCCACGGGAGAGTAGGACAAAAGATGTCATGCAAGTTCTTATCATAAGCGCGTATGACTATATACGAAATACATGCCTACATTACATTGATGAACTGGAGCTAGTTCTGTGTCGTCCTATGTTATAACTGTTGCATGATGAATGTTATCTAACATAATTATCCATCACCGATCCAATGCCTACAAGCTTTTCACATATTGCTCTTGCTAAGTTACTACTGTTGTTGTTGCTGCTGTTACAATTGCTACAAAACAACTATTGATACTATTGCTATCTCTATTACCGCTATCAAACTATCATATTATTATGCTACTAATCACTCTGCTGCAGATATTTAGTCTCCAGGTGTGGTTGAATTGACAATTCAACTGCTAATACTTGCAAATATTCTTTGGCTCCCTTTGTGTCGAATCAATAAATTTGGGTTGAATACTCTACCCTCGAAAACGGTTGCTATCCCCTATACTTGTGGGTTATCAGTGGCTTGTGCCCACCACGGGTACCATCTTGCGTTGATTCTTCTTCCAAAAAATGACACATATTCCAAACTAAATCTCTGTAAATTTTTATCGCGTTTGGACTTCGTTTGATATGGATATTCTGTGAAACCAAAAACATGCAACAAATAGGAACTGACACTGGGCACTGGATCAATATGTTAGTCCCAAAAATAATATAAAATGTTGCCAAAAGTATATGAAAGTTGTAGAATATTGGCTTGAAACAATAAAAAAATTATAGATACGACGGAGATGTATCAGCATCCCTAAGCTTAATTCCTGCTCGTCCTCGAGCAGGTAAATGATAAAAACATAATTTTTGATATGGAATGCTACCTAGCATAATCTTGAACATGTAATTTAATCATGTCATGAATATTAAGACACGAGTGTTTCAAAGCAATAGTCTATAATTTGATATAAAGACATCAATACTCAGGCATACCAACAAACAATCATGCCTTTCAGAATAAAAATGCTAAAGAACGCTATCCCTAGCACGTCATGCTCAATCCTTGATCCAGTCGTGATGCACACAACATTAACTATACTCAATGCATAAAAATGACAATAGTGCTCTCCAACTGGTGCTTGAATGAGAAGGTGATGACTCAACAGTAAAAGTAAAATAACATAAAGTAAATAGATAGGCTCTTCACAGAGGGAAGCATGGATTTGCAGAGGTGCCAGAGCTCGAAGCTTAAAACAGAGATGAATATATTTTGAGAGGTGTACTATTCCTGTCAATGTCACGACCGAGGATTCTCAATATCTTCCATGCTGAACACATTATCGGCAGTTCCCAAGTGGAAAGGTAAAGTTTACTCCCCCTTAACCATTCAAACACAAGCCATAGCTAGCCAAATGCTTGGGTGCCCTCCATACAATCAACTTTCCGAGGGAGTTTGTTTCGTTATATTTTTTTCATTTTGATTACAGGACTGGGCATCCCAATTACCAGCATCTCTAGTGCAATGACAAGTGAATATATACCCATCATGAGAATAACCTTCTTAGCATGGAAGATACTGACCACCCTTGCCGCTCCATGAGCGGTATGGGCACACAAAACAGATGCTTTTTTGAATGATTGAGGTGGCACATGCAAATTGCTACTTCTTGAGCTTGCGTTGGTTTTTCCCTTGAAGAGGAAAGGGTGATGCGGCAAAGTAGAGATAAGTATTTCCCTAAGTTGAGAACCAAGGTATCAATCCAGTAGAAGGAACACACAAGTCTCCAATAATTTCACCTACACAAACAAACAAATACTTGCACCCAACGTGATAAAGGGGTTGTCAAAGTAAAAGATAAGTAAAAGTACAAAATAAAATAAAAATAAATAAATTACAGCAAGGTATTTTTGTGTTTTTGATTTTATAGATCTGAAAATAATATGATAAAAGATAGACCCGGGGGCCATAGTTTTCACTAGAGGCTTCTCCCTTGAAGGAAAGCATACAGTGGGCAAACAAATTACTATTGAGCAATTGATAGAAAAGGGCATAGTTATGACGATATCTAAGGCAATGATCATGTATATAGGCATCATCTCCGTGACAAGTAGACTGACTCCTGCCTGTGTCTACTACTATTACTCCACACATCGACCACTATCCAGCATGCATCTAGTGTATTAAGTTAACATGAACGGAGTAACGCCTTAAGCAAGATGACATGATGTAGAGGGGTAGACCCAATCAATATGAACAAACCCCATCTTTTTATCCTTAATGGCAACAATACAAATACGTGTCAAGTCCCTTTCTGTCATTGGGATTGAGCACCGCAAGATTGAACCCATTACAAAGCACCTCTCCCATTGCAAGAAAAATCAATCTAGTTGGCCAAACCAAATCAATAGATCAGAGAGAAATACAAAGCTATCTAAATCATGCGTAAAAGAGTTCAGAGAAGACTCAAATAATATTCATAGATAATCTAATCATAAACCCACAATTCATTGGATCTCAACAAACACACCGCAAAAGAAGATTACATTAAATAGATCTCCAAGAACATCGAGGATAACATTGTATTGAAGATCAAGGAGAGAGAAGAAGCTATCTAGCTACTAGCTATGGACCCGTAGGTCTGTGGTAAACTACTCACACATCATCAGAAGGGCAGCAAGGTTGATGTAGAAGCTCTCCGTGGTCGAATCCCCCTCCGGTAGAGTACCGGAAAAGGTATCCAGATGGGATCTCATGAAGACAGAAACTTGCGGCGATGGAAAAGTATTTTTGGTGTGCCCTCTCGTCTATTTGGAATATTTGGGTATTTATAGAAGAAATATTAGGGTTGGAAGTGCCATGGGGGCCCACAAGCTTGGGGGCGTGCCCCCTGAGCTTGTGGCCACCTCATGGCTCTTCTGGCCTCCTCCCGAAGCTTCTAGGGTGTCTTGTGGTCCAAGAAAAATCGTCAAAAAGCTTCGTTCCGTTTGGACTCCGTTTGGTATTGATTTTCTGTAAAGACAAAAACAAGGAAAAAGTAGCAACTGGCACCGGGCACTAGGTTAATAGGTTAGTCCCAAAAAATGATATAAATAGCATAATAATGCATATAAACATCCAAGATTGATAATATAATAGCATGGAACAATAAAAAATTATAGATACATTGGAGACGTATCAAGCATCCCCAAGCTTGAGTAGGTAAATGATAACAACAAAAATTTTGATGTGGAATGCTACCTAACATGTATATCATGTAATCGTTCTTTATGTGGCATGAACAATCAGATCTGTAAGATTCAAAACAAAAGTTTAATATTGACATAAAAACAATAATACTTCAAGCATACTAAAAAGCAATCATGTATTTTCAAAATATCATGGCTAAAGAAAGTTATCCCTACAAAATCATATAGTCTTGTCATGTTCCATCTTCTTACACAAAGTATTTATCATGCACAACCCCGATGACAAGCCAAGCAATTGGTTCATACGTTTTAACGCGCTTCAGCCTTTTCAAATCTCATGCAATACATGAGCATGAGCCATGGATATAGCACTATGGGTGGAATAGAATATGATGTTGGAGGTTGTGTGGAGAAGACAAAAAGGAAGAAAGTCTCACATTGACAAGGCTAATCAACGGGCTATGGAGATGCCCATCAATTGGTATCAATGCAAGGAGTAGGGATTGCCATGCAAGGGATGCACTAGAACTATAAGTGTATGAAAGCTCAAAAGAAAACTAAGTGGGTGTGTGTCGTGGTTCAACACGGCCACCTATGGGGCCATTGGCCCCTTATGGTTCGGCAAGGGGGAAGGGCGCATTGCACAAAGAGCGGAGACTGTAGAGCAGCACGACAGTGATGACACAGGCAGTTTTTACCCAGGTTCGGGCCGTCGCGAGGTGTAAAACCCTACTCCTGCTTTGGTGGATTGATGAAAGGACCGTGGTGGAGATGCAGTGCTCACGCCCAGCAAGGTTGCCTCGGGACAAGAGCAGCTACGCGTGTATGAGTGTACAAGGGTCTGAATCCTTTCTAAGGTTGCCACGGCCCTCCTTTTATAGGTAAAGGGGTTACCACAATGGCAAAACAGTCATTATCCAGTGATTAGATAGCCACAGTGCTATCATACCTAACTCTGCAGACAGGACAGGGCACCGCTTAGTGTCACATCGCGGGGTAGCTCGGCAGGCCTTGCCATGCTATTCATCCACCTTCTCACCTACCTGCGTGACACGCCTCTGGACGAGTGTCATTTGGGGGTGATCTTCCTCAGAAATGGCTGCCACGTGCCAAATAACAGCCACTTAATCATTTGGGGGCATGACACCACACCCATAGGTGACATGCGTTGCTGTGAGGTGGAGCGGTGGTGCCTTGGCAGGGTGATCCACCCTTGGCATCCCCGGCAAGCTTGCCGGGGGAGTCTTGAGACTTGTCTTCGGGGTGACCTCGACCTTGCTAGGCTTGCCTGCCCGGCAAGGGAGGTTTTTCCTTAGTGATATATTGCTTCTTTGACTTGTCTTGGTCTTCTTGATCCTCCCTTTGATCTCTTAAAGAACTATCTCTTCTGCTTGGCCTTGTCTTAGATGCTACAACTTTGCTCTTGAGCCTGTGTATAGTCCGGGCAACATACACAAGGGTTTGTTGCACCGATAGGAGCCCCCGGGCCTAGTCCAAATGCGCTGTCGAGCGTCATCGGGGTAGCCCCTATCCAGTACACAGGCAAAGAGTTTGTGGTCGCTCATCATTGAGATTTTCTTTGCTTCTTCATTAAACTGTGCTTGAGTCAGTTTTCGATCTTTCCGCGCGTCGTGCAAGACGTTATGAGGGAGTTGCGAGCCACGATCCATGGGCTACCCATGTCCCATGTTCACGGGGCGGTAACGGCCACTCCGCTAGCTTCTCCGCTTCTGGCATTTCTGCCACGTTTGCTGCATGCATTACACAGGGTTGGTGGTGGGCGCGGAGGGCACATAAATGTGTGCCATGGCAGAAAGCCAGACGGCATGGATTGGTGCAGGGGGTCGGCCTTGATTCCATGAGCCGTTGATGGCACGGGGAAGCCGAATTGGCAGAGCGCGGCGGTTGCCTCCCCTGAGTGAAGAGCCAGCCTTCGGCCCCATTTGCCTATAAAAGGGGATGCGGGCGAGGTGCTGGCTCACACCTATCTCCTCCTTCTTTCTTCTGATCTTATTTCTTCATCATGGTGAGGGGAAGACGGCGCAACGGTACCCCAGTAGCGGCGACGAGGGCTTTTGCTCGACAGCGCCTCCCTCCTCCCATTAGGGACGCGGAAGCGGAGCCCGCCATGAGGGGAGGCGGGAGAGGACGGGGATGCGGTCGTCGCGGCACTCGGGGTCGAGGAGGACGGGGCGGTGCACTGATCGCACCCCCTTCGGCCGTCCAGGACCCGAACGAAGGCCACATCAGGAACCAGCCGCTGGAGTTTATTATCAAGTTGCGAGGGCCTCCACGCAGCCGGCTTCGGCTCCCAACTCCATTTGCAAGAGTGCTGGAAGTTGAGCAGCCGCCAGGGCTGAGGCTACACATGAGGGGCTCCTGTAATGGCAGCATGCGGGCAGACGTGGAGTTCCCTGCTCCCCATGTTATGCTTCTCCAGCATGGTTGGAAGACCTTTGCTCGTGCCCACAGCTTGGCGGCCGGGCACGTCCTCCATTTCAAGTTAATAGATGCCACCTTGCTTTCCATCAAAGTCTTCAGACGCTCAGGTGCTCGCTTAGGGTGCTGTGCGGAGAGCTCGACCGACGACGAAAGCTCCTCCTCGAGCGATAGCGACGAGGAGGATAGTGACATTGATGACGACGGCGCCGACGGGGAGGACGACGGCTCTGACTTCGGCTGAACACCAGCCGCACCATCACCGCCAGGCAGCGGCACCACCATCTACACTTGCATCTTCTCTCCAGCAAGGCGATTTGCCACGGAGTTGGATGTGGAGGTGTGGATGGCGTCTCCGGCTCCTCCAGCAGCCTTCCAGCTGGGCCCCGGCAGGCTCCCTCATGGGCTCCAGCTTCGTTCGCCCTGCCGCGTCCTGCTGGCCCTGGTGGCGGTGACCAGGGGGTCGTCTCCGCCACTCTCTTCACCATCACCTTCGCCCACGCCCTCCCGATCTTGTCAGGCTCCTTGTCATGGGGCCTGACGGGGTCAGGCTGGGCTTCTGCCTAGGTGCTCCTTTTGCCCTCTTCACCTCCCACTGTAGTTCCTAGGAGGAGAGGGACAAGAAAGGGATTACGGGACACTTATCTTTTTTCAGTCTAAAATATGTAGGCACTTGCCAAACTTTAGTCTAAAATATGTAATCTTCTTTATCCATGTTTGTGTCATGTAAGATCTGTACTTGCTTATCCACATATTAATGAAAAAAGACAAGCCTTGCCGGGTACTTATGCATGTACCATGTCCATGCAGAGGTGGGATGCCTCTATACGTGGAAGTAAACAAGTTTTCTCTGGCAAGCTATCTTGACGGTGCCTTTCGTTTGTTGCCGCGGGCTTGGCCTGCCGGGCACAAAACTATGGAAGGGACCTGCTCCTCGCCGAACCTTCTCCGTCAAAGGCCACTGCAACCATCCTAACCGAAGCAACGTTCAGGACACAGGATGGGAGCACCTATGCTTCGAAGGTGACGAGGTTTTCATATGCACAAGTTTTCACCTTAGAACAAGTATGGATAAGAAAGAACTTATCTGTTTGGCTTGTCGGGGACCGATATTTAGGCTTGTCTTCATTTCTTCTCTTCGGGACCGGGTCCATGGAAAGAACCCTGCAGCTTAGTGGAGAGGAAAACAAAACCACATATGGCCTTATCTACATGATCATGCGATGCTCATGTTATGCTTATGCATGCAAGAAAGTTCTTGGGGCCCCCAGCGCTTTGGTTATTATCTGTTGCTCAGGGTCTGTGCCTGGCGTTGTACAAAGGGTTACATGCAACATTGGCAAGGCTTGTACAAAAGGGTGGCTGCTGGGCAGGGCCCGACAGCCGTGCCTTACGGGTAGAACTTACGGAGATGCTCAATATTTCATGAGTTTTGCAACTGAATGCCATCTCCGGTCTCGAGATGGACTGCGCCAGGTCTGGTGACTCATACTACCCGGTAAGGGCCTTCCCACTTCAGCGTCAACTTGTTTGTACCCTTGGCGGACTGAACGCGCCTAAGGACAAGGTCGCCTTCCTCAAGGCTCCGGGCATGAACCCTGCGACTATGATAGTGACGTAGGGCTTGCTGGTAGCATGCAGCATGCGTAGGAACCCGGAGACGGTTCTCCTCAAGTAGCACAGCGTAGTCATGCCGGTGCTATCCTTGCACTACTTCATCGTAGGCAGTACTCGAGGTGACCCGTATATGAGTTCGGTGGGGATCACTGCTTCTGCCCCATAGACTAGGGAGAATGGAGTCTAGCCGGTAGCTCAATTTGGTGTCGTACGGAGGGACCAAAGAACCACCGGCAGCTCGTCGATCCATCGCCTACCACATTTCTGTAGCCTATCAAATGTTCTTGTCTTGAGTCATCGCAGCACTTTAGCGTTCGCCCTCTCAGCTTGTCCATTGCTTCTGGGATGAGCAACAGAGGCAAACTGCTTTCGAGGGCATGAACGTATTGGATGAAGGCGCGGCTTGTTAATTGGGTGCCATTGTCAGTTATGACTCTGGCGGGTACTCCGAAATGGCACACTAATCCTTTCAAGAACTTGATAGCTAACTGTGCGGTCACCTTCCTCATGGGCTCCACTTCCGGCCACTTTGTAAACTTGTTGATTGCAATGTACAAGAATTCAAAGCCCCTAGTAGCACGGGGGATGGGGCCCAAGATGTCGAGCCCCCAAACCGAAAATGGCCACGACAAAGGGATCGTCTGGAGAGCTTGAGCAGGATGATGGATATTCTTGGAGTGGAACTGGTAGGCTTCACATCTGGTGACTAGCTCAATTGCATCTTGGAGGGCCGTGGGCCAGTAAAAACCCTGCCGGAAAGCTTTTCCAACAAGGGCCCTTGATCCAATATGGGAGCCGCACATGCCTTTGTGTATTTTTGCCAACAGTTCCTTCCCTTCTTCCCAGCAAATGCACTTCAATTTCACACCATTGGGCCTCCTTCTGTATAGCGTGTTGTCGATGAACTAATACATACTAGCCCTCAGGGCTACTCTTTCAGCTTCTTCTTGCTCTTCAGGAAGTTGTCCTATTTGGAGGTAATGGACTACATGCCGCGCCCAAGTTGGAGCCTGAGGCTTGACAACAAGGATCAGCGGCACCTCCTCGTTCACGGGAGCGCATGCCTCAACCGCAGAGACTGGTAGTTCGGCGGGAGGGTGCTGCTCACCGAGCGAAGGGGAGTTGTTCCTGCCAAGCTCTCTGCCGGAGGCTTCAGGAAGCTCTGCCGGGAAAGGCTTGCCGGAGTCCAGTTTCCTCCTCTTTCTGGCCATTGTTGCCGGGGATACAGAGGGCTGAGTTAGGTGGAGAACAAAAGTCCCTGGTTCCACCGGAAGCTTTTGCGTAGCGTACTTTGACAGATGATCAGCAATGATGTTTTCCGCACGGGGTACGTGCTCTGTTTGCAATCCGTCAAAGTGCTCCTCCAGCTTTCTCACTTCCTCCACGTATGCCTCCAACAATGGGCTTTGATAATCCTTGTTCACCTGCCTCACCACAAGTTGTGAGTCTCCACGAATGATCAACTTCTTGATTCCCAGTTCTGTTGCGATCCTGAGCCCAGCAAGGAGTCCTTCATATTCTGAAGTGTTGTTGGTAGCCTTCTCTCGGGGGAAATGCATTTGAACCACATACTTGAGGTGCTCCCCAATGGGTGCGATGAGAAGAATGCCAGCCCCCGCACCTTGTAGGGAGAAGGCACCATCAAAGTACATGATCCATTCTTGGGGCACTTCCTTGCCGGGGATAACTGTCTCCGGCGTCTCTTCATCTAGACTTGGTGTCCATTCTGTAATAAACTCCGCCAATGCTCTGCTCTGAATAGTTGATGTGCTCTCAAACTTCAAACCAAAGCTTGATAACTCCAGAGCCCATTCCACTATTCTGCCAGTGGCCTCAGGGTTCCTCAATATGCGTTGCAAGGGGAAACGGGTGACAACCGTGATCTCGTGGGCTTGGAAGTAGTGGTGCAGTTTCTTTGAGGCCATGATGAGGCCAAAGATCAAGTTTTGCACACCAGAATACCTTGATCTAGCCCCCTGCAGTAGGGAGCTGACAAAGTACACCGGCCGCTGCACCACCTTCTTCCTTGCCGTGATCCTGGAATTGTCTCCGTTGCCCCGCTCCTCTTTGTTCTGATCTGCACCTGATCTTGCCGGGATGAGTCCACTTTCCTCTCCGGAGGGGACGGTAGTTGCGGCTGCTCCCTCGTCTACCTCCCGCTGGGCCACCAGTGCTGCACTAACCACTTGGTTGGTTGCCGCTTGGTACATCAGCAACGACTCTTGCGGTTTAGGAGCGACTAGGGTGGGAACAGAGGATAGGTAGGTCTTCAAATCTTGCAGCGCAGTGTCCGCCTCCGTGGTCCACTCCACGGGCCCTGCCTTCTTCAAGATTTTGAAGAACGGCAAGGCACACTCGGCAGACTTGGAAATGAACCTCCTCAGCGCAGCAACACATCCAGTCAAACGCCTCACATCTTTAACTGTCTTGGGTGCTTGAATCTGTTCAATCGCCTTGATCTTGTCGGGGTTGGCCTCTATCCCCCGGTGGGATGCGAAGAAGCCAAGTAGCTTGCCGAAAGGAATGCCAAACACACACTTCTCTGGGTTCAGCTTCAAGTTAACTTTGCGCAAATTTGCAAAGGTCTCTTCCAAGTCCTGAATGAGAGATGATTTGTGCTTGGTTTTGACCACTATGTCATCCATGTAAGCTTTAATATTTCTATGCAGCTGGGACTAAAAACCAATTTGCACTACTCTTGCAAAAGTGGATCCAGCGCTCTTTAACCCAAAGGGCATCCGTACAAAACAGTACGTGCCGCATGGGGTTATGAACCCGGTCTTCTCTTCATCTTCCTTGGACATGAAAATATGGTGGTACCCGGAGTAGGCATCCAGGAAGGAAAGCAGGTCACATCCGGAGGTGGAATCCACAATCTGATCGATGCGCGGCAAGGGGAATGGGTCCTTCGGGCATGCTTTATTCAGATCTGTGAAATCTATGCAAAGCCTCCACTTCCCATTCGCCCTACACACTACCACTGTATTTGCCAACCATGTTGGATGTAATACTCCTCTGACCAAACCAGCAGCTTCAAGTTTCTTGATCTCGTTGACAATGAATTGCTACTACTCCAAGGCTTGCTTTTGGACCTTCTGCTTGATGGGCCGGGCATGAGGGCAGACAACAAGGTGGTGCTCGATTACCTCCCTGGGAACACCGAGGATGTCAGATGGTTGCCAGGCAAACACATCGACATTCGCCCACAAGAAGGCAATGAGCGCGCTTTCCTATTTGTCGTCTAGGGTGGAGCTGATAGTAAATGTACCATCAGTGCCACCCAGCCCTGCCGGGACCTTCTTCACAGCAGGTGCAGCAACCTTTGATCTTTTGCTAGTGGAACTCTCCGGCAAGTCATCGACAGGTGCAGCACACTCCAAAGAGGCGCGCTTCCCGGATTCCTTGCCGGTATCCTTGCGAGCTTTTTTCCCTTGCTTGTTTTCCTTGGCGAGGACTGCGGCTTCCGTGGCCTCGGCAGCGACCGCGTCCCGGTACATCTTGTCCACACATATAATTGCATCCTTCTTGTCTGATGGGATAGAAATAATGCCCATTGGTCCTGGCATCTTCAGGGTGTTGTAGGCATAGTGGGATGCCGCCATGAACTTTGCTAGAGCAGGTCATCCAAGTATCCCATTGTATGGAAACGGAAGCTTAACCACATCGAACACAATCTTCTCAGTCCGGTAGTTCAGTTCTCCTCCAAACATCACTGGCAGTGTGATCTTCCCCTTCAGACGACTCCTGCCGGGGTTGATCCCTTGAAAGGGCCAGTAACCTTGAGCTCTTCTTCTATTATCTACAGCTTGCGGATGACCTTGGGAGAAATCAGATTCAACCCGGCCCCTCCATCAACCAACATCTTTGTAACCTTGAGGTTGAGGATCGTTGGTGAAACCAACAACGGCAAGCACCCTACCGTGGTGGTGTGGTAAGGGTGATCCGCTTCATCAAAGATCATTGGCGTGCGGGACCATTTGAGTGGTTTCCGAGAATCTGCCGCTGGCTCCACAACATTGACCTCTCGCGCCCACTGTTTAAGCTGGCGGTGAGAGGAGTGCAAGGATGCACCTCCGTCAATGCACAGGGCGTCAGTGGCCTTCTAGAACTCCTGCTCGCTGGTTTCCTCTTCATCCCCTTCATCGCTCTCGTCATCGCATTCCTTCTTCCCATGGCCTCTGGTAGGCTTCCCTTGAAGCCGAGGGACCTTGTCGGGGCGACTTCCTCTGCCACCTCGGCCCTTCCTGCCAACGCCATCTTGGTCTCTCTCTTTGTCACGCTTCTCGTACTCAGCCATCTGCTTCTTGACGAGTTTCTCGACTTGATGACACTCTTGGAGATCATGGCCCTTGGTCCGATGGATCTTGCAGTACGTCCCGTCAACCATCCCAGCCTTCTCGGCCGCTACAGCTTCATGGCAGTCATTGCACGCAGCAACTTCCTTGTTGGGAGCTTTGGTCTTGGCCTTCTTGCCGGTACTAGGAGCGCCAGACCCTTCGACAGCCAGAACTGTCTTCTCCTTGCACTTCTTATTGCGTTTCTTGTTCTTCTTCTTCTGATTGGCAGCAGCGTCGTCGTCCTCCGAGTCAACATCGACGCCATCTTCTTCTCCGGGGAGTCGCCTCCCCTCCTCTGTTCGGGCACACTTATCCACCAAAGTGTAGTACTCATTCACAGTCTTGGGCAACCAGACATTCATCTTGGAACGTATCCTGTGGTTGCGTACGTTGGTCTGGAACGCAACTATCACAGGTGCCGGGTGGATGTCCAGAATGTTCCTGTGCACCCGGCTGAATCTCTGCATATACTTCCACAAACTCTCTCCTTCCTTCTGTGGGAGGAGCTGCAAGTCGCTGGGACGCCCTGGTTCTTGATGGCCGCCCGTGAAGGCACCAACACACTCATTGCATAGGTCAGCCCAGGTCGAGATGGAGTTCTCCGGTAAGTGCATCAGCCATGACCTCACATTTGGCTTGAGTGCCAAAGGGAAGTAGTTGGCAAATACTTTCTCATCTCTTCCTCCGGCTACTTGAACAACGATGGTGTAGATGCTCAAGAACTCTGTCGGGTTCAGTCTTCCATCGTACTTCTCTGGTATCTCTGGCTTGAACATACGGGCGGATGGCCAACGGACTTGCCGCAGCTCACGAGTGAAGGCAGGACACCCAACCTTGAAAGGCAGGTATTCGTCTCCACCGGGCATGGGCTCGTCGACGTCGGGACCATCGCGCCTATCAGACTAGCGATGGGTTTCACAGCACCATTCTATGGTGACGCGCGCATCTTCCCCTTGCCTGTCTTCCAGGACCCGCCGCTGATCTCGACGGGCTCGAGGATCAGACGAAGCCATTGATACCTCGTCGGGTTCTTGATTGCGTGGCTCTGGCCACGACCCTTGTGCCGGCTGCCGTGGAGGGGACTGCACTGTAGGAGTGACCCCTTCGGAACGGCTAGCGGCTCGGGCCGTTGTTGCTTCCTGCGGAGTCCGTGACGGGCCTGCTCGCTGTGACACTCCCACCTCTACGAAACCAATCAGGCTTTGAATGGTGGCTCGCCACTCATCCATTTGATCGGCCACTGGCGGAAATCTCAACAGGAGTTGGGCCCGCACCATGGCTTCCGAAGTGGTGCTCGGCATAGACGACGATGCAGATCGCGACGTCGCCTGACTTCTGACGGTGCCGATAGTGGCGGCGCCGTGCTCTCGTCGCCGTGAGCCTGTCGCCAAGGTGGCGTGGCGACGACGTGGATGTGCTTGGGGATTGACGACCCCATTCGGCGCGTGTCTCGCAGCCGCACCCGCAGCGGGGGCAGCTAGAAGGTCGCGATTCGCACCAGGGCAAGCGCCATCACTGCGGCTGCATTCTTCAGTGAGGTGGAGAGGCGGAGATGGAATATTCTCCTCACCCGCATCTTGTGGAGCATGGCCGCTAGGATGCTGTTGATGCTGTCCTCCTCCGGCGCCCCCCGCTCTCGCTTTGGCCGCAGGGGGAACGGTGATGGCGCTGCCTGCGCCGGTCACGTCCCCCGCGGTGTCCATGTCCCCGTGCACCCCCGTAGCCCCCACGACATAAGTGGCTGCATGCGAGGGGGCCTTCAAGGTGGACGGGTGAGCTGTAGCACCGGAATTTTTCTTGGGCGCCATGGAAGATGAAGCCGTCGATGAAGAAGATGATGATGAAGATGAAGCGCTGCTTACACCCTCGGCTTCGCACAAGCGGTCCCCCCTACCTGGCGCGCCAAAGACGTCGTGGTTCAACACGGCCACCTATGGGGCCATCGGCCCCTTGTGGTTTGCCAAGGGGGAAGGGCGCATTGCACAAAGAGCGGAGACCGTAGAGCAGCACGACAATGATGAGACGGGCAGTTTTTACCCAGGTTCGGGCCGCCGCAAGGCGTAAGACCCTTCTTCTGCTTTGGTGGATTGATGAAAGGACCGTGGTGGTGACGCAGCGCTCAAGCCCGGCAAGGTTGCCTCAGGATGAGAGCAGCTACGTGCGTATGAGTGTACAAGGGTCCGAATCCTTTCTAAGGTTGCCACAACCCTCCTTTTATAGGTAAAGGGGTTACCACAATGGCAAAACAGTCATTATCCAGTGATTAGATAGCCACAGTGCTATCATACCTAACTCTGCAGACAGGACAGGGTGCATTAAATGCACCGCTTAGTGTCACATCGCGGGGTAGCCCGGCAAGCCTTGCCGTGCTATTCATCCACCTTCTCGCCTGCCTACGTGACACGCCTCTGGACGGGTGTCATTTGGGGGTGATCTTCCTCAGAAATGGCTGCCACGTGCCAAATATAGCCACTTAATCATTTAGGGGCATGGCACCGCACCAATAGGTGACTTGCGTTGCTGTGAGGTGGAGCGGTGGCGCCTTGGCGGGGTGATCCGCCCTTGGCATCCCCTGCAAGCTTGGTGGGGGAGTCTTGAGACTTGTCTTCGGGGTGACCTCGACCTTGCCAGGCTCGCCTGCCCGGCAAGGGAGGTTTTTCCTTAGTGATATCTTGCTTCTTTGGCTTGTCTTGGTCTTCTTGATCCACCCTTTGTTCTCTCAAAGAGCTATCTCTTCTGCTTGGCTTTGTCTTAGATGCTACAACTTTGCTTTTGAGCCTGTGTACAGTCTGGGCAACATACACCAGGGTTTGTTGCACCGACAGTGTGCATCCAACTTGCTTGTTCATGAAGACCTCGGGCATTTGAGGAAGCCCATCATTGGAACATACAAGCCAAGTTCTATAATGAAAATTTCCCACTAGTAATATATGAAAGTTACAAAATAGGAGACTCTATCATGAAGAATATGGTGCTATTTTGAAGCACAAGTGTGGAAAAGGATAGTAACGTTGTCCATTTCTCCTTTTCTCTCTCTTTTTTCTTTTTTTTTGTTGGGCACTTCGGCCTCTTTTTTCTTGGGCTCTTTTGGCCTTTTTTCCTTTTTAAAGTTTTGTCCGGAGTCTCATCCCGACTTGTGGGGGAATCATAGTCTCCATCATACTTTTCTCACTTGGGACAATGCTCTAATAATTATGATCATCACACTTTTATTTACTCACAACTCAAGAATTACAAATTGATACTAGAACAAAAATATGACTCTATATGAATGCCTCCTGTGGTGTACCGGGATGTGCAATGGTCTAGCATGACAAGTATAAAAAAATATGAACGGTGGCCAAGCCACAAATACTATGTCAACTATATGATCATGCAAAGCAACATGACAATGATGATATGTGTCATAATAAAACAGAACGGTGAAAGTTGCATGGCAATATATCTCGGAATGGCTATGGAAATGCCATAATAGGTAGGTATGGTGGCTGTTTTGTGGAAGATATAAGGAGGCTTATGTGTGAAAGAGCGTATCATATCACAGGGTTTGGATGCACCGGCGAAGTTCGCACCACAACTCAAGGTGAGAAAGGGCAATGCACAGTACCAAAGAGGCTAGCAAAATGCGGAAAGGTGAGAGTGCGTATAATCCATGGACTCACATTAGTCATAAAGAACTCACATACTTATTGCAAAAGTTTATTAGCCCTTGAAGCAAAGTACTACTGCGCATGCTCCTTGGGGGATAGATTGGTAGGAAAAGACCATCGCTTGTCCCCGACCGCCACTCATAAGGAAGACAATCAATAATAAATCATGCTCCAATTTCATAGCATAACGAGAGACCATACATGCATGCTTCAGGAATCACAAACCTTAACACAAATATTCTTACTAAACCACAATTACTCATTAGCATGACTCTAATATCACCACCTTTATATCTCAAAACAAATGCAAGGAATCAAACTTCTCATATATTCAATGATCTTCATGAATTTTTTTATTATATTCCTCTTGAATACCTATCATATTAGGACTAAATTCATAACCTAAGCAAATTGCCATACTATCTATAAGACTCTCAAAATAATATAAGTGAAGCATGATAGTTCATCAATTTCTTTAAAATATAACCACCACTGTGCTCTAAATGATATAAGTGAAGCACTAGAGCAACTACCTAGCTTAAAAAATATAAGTGAAGCACATAGAGTATTCTAGCAAATTCATGATTAATGTGTGTCCCTCTCAAAAATGTGTGTCCAGCAAGGATGATTGTGGAAAACTAAAAATAAAATAAAGCAAAGACTCATATAATACAAGACGCTCCAAGCAAAACACATATCATGTGCTGCATACAAATATAGCCTCAAGTAATTTACTGATGGATTGTAGACAAAAGAGGGGATGCCATCTGGGGCATCCCCAAGCTTAGACGCTTGGTTGTCCTTGAATATTACCTTGGGGTGCCATGGGCATCCCCAAGCTTAGGCTCTTGCCACTCCTTATTCCTTAGCCCATCGAAATTTCACCCAAAACTTGAAAACTTCACAACACAAAACTCAACAGAAAACTTGTGAGATCCATTAGTACAATAAAGCAAATCACCACTTTTAGGTACTATTGTAAACTCATTCCAATTTTATATTTTCATTATATCTACTATATTCTAACTTCACCATGGTTCATACCCTCCGATACGACCCATAGATTCATCAAAACAAGCGAACAACACAATGAAAATAGAATCTGCCAAAAACAGAATAGTCTGTAGAAACCAAAAGTAAGCTCATACTTCTGTAACTCCAAAAAAATTCAAAAATTTGGATGATGTAGGCAATCTGTATATCAATCTTGTGTAAAAAATTCAGAATTTTTCCATGTTCCAGAAAATTTTAACAATTCTTCTACTGGATGCAAAAGTTTCTGTTTTTTCTCAGAATCAAATCAACGATCTTTCAAATCATCCCAAAGGTCTTGGCACAAACACTAATTAAAACACTAAAACACAATCATAACAGAAGTATAATTGCATATTTATTGAAAAAGAGAAGAAAAAGCAAAAACATAAAATAAAATTGGGTTGCCTCCCAACAAGCGCTATCGTTTTACGCCCCTAGCTAGGCATATTGCATAGATCTAGGTATTATCATCTTTGGTATGCAACTCCTCAATTGCACAACTGCACTTCCTAGGGATTTCATTAGGGTTATTAGTGATCACGCTCCTAGGTAGAAAATCAAGGATTTTTTGTAAGAGTAGGTTCCTTAATCATATTGATAAAACTAGGGTAAATACTTATCATCTTAAGATCCTCATTTCTTTTACTAGATGATCCACCTTTATTTTTAGGAACATAAATATACTTTGTAGTTTTAATAGGAGGAAATTTTGGAGTAGTCTTCACAGAAGCAAAAGCAGAACCCAAATTGGTAATAATTTCCTCCAACTTATCGATTCTAGCGGTACTTTGTTCTACCCTCTCATCAATTATAGGCACCTTCTCCATTAGAGTTTTTAAAGTAATTCCTACATTTGATCCAATTTGATTAATATGATTATGAATCTTTTTATCCAAATTTTCAATATGCTCTATGATAGAAATTTTATTCTCAATAATATCTAGCCTTTGCATCACATGTTCCAATGTTAATACTGTTTCATTAATCATGATTGGTGGTGAACCCACCAAATTTCCCATAGCATTAAAAGCATCCATAGGGTGACTACCCAAGAAATTTCACCCAGTAATAGTGTCTAGCACAAATCTATACCAAGTGGTAACACCCACATAAAAATTTCAAAGAAGAACGGTAGTAGATTGCTTACAAGTAGATCTATTGTGAGCATCGCAAATTCTATACCAAGCATCTTTTAAATTCTCTCCTCCCCTTTGTTAAAAATTAAGAACCTCACTCATCGGGATACATGCTACGAGAAATGAACTAGCCATGATAACAAACAAGGCAATCTATCACATAAGCAAACAAAAAGCCAATGAAAAAGCGAACGGAAAGAAGGAAAATAAAGAGGCAAATATTTTTGCGTTTTTCTGAAAACATTTTAGAAGTGGGGGAGAGGAAAACGAGAGGCAAATGGCAAATAATGTAAATGCAAGAGATGAGAGTTTATGATGGGTACTTGGTAGGCTTGATGTCGATCCTCCCCAGCAACGGCGCCAGAAATTCTTCCTGCTACTTCTTGAGCTTGCGTTGGTTTTTCCCTTGAAGAGGAAAGGGTGATGCAGAAAAATAGAGATAAGTATTTCCCTTAGTTGAGAACCAAGGTATCAATCCAGTAGGAGGAACACACAAGTCTCCAATAATTGCACCTACACAAACAAACAAATACTTGCACCCAACACGATAAAGGGGTTGTCAATCCCTTCACGGTTACTTGCAAGGATGAGATCTGATAGTGATAGATATAAAAGATAAGTAAAAGTGCAAAATAAAATAAAAGAAAATAAATTGCAGCAAGGTATTTTTGTGTTTTTGATTTTATAGATCTGAAAATAATATGATAAAAGATAGACCCGGGGGCCATAGTTTTCACTAGATGCTTGTCTCTTGAAAGAAAGCATACGGTGCATAAACGAATTACTATTGAGCAATTGATAGAAAAGCACATAGATACGACGATATCTAAGACAATGATCATGTATATAGGCATCACGTCCGTGACAAGTAGACCGACTCCTGCCTGCATCTACTACTATTACTCCACACATCGACCACTATCCAGCATGCATCTAGTGTATTAAGTTAACAAGAAAGGAGTAACGCCTTAAGCAAGATGACATGATGTAGAGGGATAGATCCAATCAATATGAACATACCCCATCTTTTTATCCTTAATGGCAACAATACAAATATGTGTCATGTCCCTTTCTGCCATTGGGATTAAGCACCGCTAGATTGAACCCATTACGAAGCACCTCTCCCATTGCAAGAAAAATCAATCTAGTTGGCCAAACCAAATCAATAGATCAGAAAGAAATACAAAGCTATCTGAATCACGCATAAAAGAGTTCAGAGAAGACTCAAATAATATTCATAGATAATCTGATCATAAACCCACAATTCATCGGATCTCAACAAACGCACCACAAAAGAAGATTACATCGAATAGATCTCCAAGATCATCGAGGAGAACATTGTATTGAAGATCAAAGAGAGAGAAGAAGCCATTTAGATACTAGCTATGGACCCGTAGGTCTGTGGTAAACTACTCACACATCATCGGAAGGGCAACAAGGTTGATGTAGAAGCTCTTCCTGTTCGAATCTCCATCCGGCAGAGTACCAGAAAAGGTCTCCAGATGGGATCTCACGAAGACAGAAACTTGCGGCGGCGGAAAAGTATTTTTGCTGTGCCCTTTGGTCTACAGGGAATATTTGGGTATTTATAGAAGAAAAATCAGGGTTGGAAGTGCCACAGGGGACCCACAAGCTTGGGGGCACGCCCCCTGAGCTTGTGGCCGCCTCATGGCTCTTCTGGCCTCTTTCTGAAGCTTCCAGGGTGTTTGTGGTCCATGAAAAATCATCAAAAAGTTTCGTTCCATTTGGTATTGATTTTCTGTAAAGACAAAAACAAGGAAAAAACAACAACTGGCACTGGGCACTAGGTTAATAGGTTAGTCCCAAAAAATGATATAAAATAGCATAATAATGCATATAAAACATCCAAGATTGATAATACAATAGCATGGAACAATAAAAAATTATAGATACGTTGGAGACATATCACAAATTTACTTGGAATGACAGAGTAATACCGCATGTATGTAGATATGGTGGACTCATCCAGAACATCTTTGGTTTAAGGGTTTGGATGCACAAGCAGTATTCCCGCTTAGTATAGGCGAAGGCTAGCAAATAGATTGAGAAGCGACCAACTAGAGAGCAACAACAGTCATAATCATGCATTGCGAATAACTAACATTGGATACTAGCATGGGTAGGATATAATTTCATCGCATAACTAGAGACTTTACATGCATGCTTCGGGAATCACAAATCTTAACACCAATATTCATACTAAACCACAATCATTCACTAGTACCTCCCACATATCACCATCTCTATATCGCAAAACTATTGCAAGGAATCAAACACATCATATTAAGTGGTCTGCAAGTTTTATGTATGATTTTATGAAACCATGTGAATGACCAATTCATGTTGACTCTATAAATAGGTATAAGCGAAGCAAGAGATTTTAATTCTTTCTCCAAAAGACCATGCTCTAATAAATATAAGTGAAGCAAAAGAGCATTCTGAAAACAATGGTTTTCTAGGTGTAGAGAAATAGGCATCCAAACTTCAAATGATATAAGTGAGGCACATTAAGCAATCTATAAAGCCATACTCAAAAGATATAAGTCAAGTGCAAAGAGCATTCTATAAATCAACCAAGGACTATCTCATACCAGCATGGTCCATTTATAAAAGAAAAATAAAAAGCACACCACGCTCCAAGAGTTTACGCATATCATGTGAACAAAACAAAAACTGAAACATACCGATAGTTGTTGAGGAAAGATTGGGATGCCTTCCGGGCATCCCCAAGCATAGATGCTTGAGTCTCCTTGAATATTTTCTTGGGTGCCTTCGGCATCCCCAAGCTTGAACTCTTGCCTCTCCTTATTCTCCTCATATCGATACCTTCTCGATCTTCGAACACTTCATCCACACAAAACTTAACCGATTTTTTTATTAGAAGGGTTAGTACATATAACATCAAATCCCATCATGTCCTCCTATAACATTATTGTATAATTATAACCAAACATTACCCACTGTATGCTATCACAATTCTATGGCTCCCAAGTCAATGGGGCTCAACAAGATTTCAAACATAAGCAAATAACAAAATTATAACAGCAATCTATGAAAACAGACAATCTGTAAAGATGCAGATGGTACATATACTTCTATAGCTTAAAACATTCTGAAAACTTTGAACAAACTAAAAAAAATTGCATAGCAGTACTATGTAATTTTTTTAGAATTTTTGCATGTTCCAGTAAATTATGAAAATTCACGCACTACAACAAAAGTTTCTGTTTTTGCAGTGCACACACCAAACAAGCAATTTAAACATCCTAAAGGCAAATCTTGGCACAATATTTTTATAATACAATGGACTTGTACAAGGTGATAATTATTTTTGTTGAAAAGTTTTTGTATTCAAAGCTCACAAAGTTTCCATGGGCATGAACAATGTTCAAGGCATGCTCCCACTTCAACGGTGCTCGTCTTTCTCACTTTCACTTTTATTTTTGAAAAGTTTTAGGTTCCCCTCTCTCTATATATATATTTTAAACTTTTTAAAAGCACACAATAGAAGAAAATGACTCTCTAAAACTTTCAGGTTGTCTCCCAGGCAGCGCTTTCTTTAAAGCCATTAAGCTAGGCATAGAGTGCTCAAGTAATAGATCCACCCGGATCCCAAGGTATATCAAAGCCAATTTTAATTAACAATGAGTTGTATTTTAATAGTGAGCACAAAGAAACATATATCACATAACAACAGAGTATAACTCTCTTCCTATGGATCGGCATGTCATAAAAGAACAATTCATGCACATATAATAAAGGCCGATACACAACGTAAGCAGTTTCTTGCAATTTTATTGTGTTGGAAACATAGAGAGGTGAAGATGTAGTTCCTCTATCATAATAATTGCAAGTAGGAGCAACAAGCACATGCATATTATATTCTTCAAAATTATCATGTGCAATAGTAAAATGCAACCCGTCAATATAATCCTTAATAAGAGCAAAATTCTCCGATATAGTGTAGTTGGGAGAATTCAAAAATATAATAGGACTATCATGTGTGGGTGCCATAGCAACAATTTCATGTTTAACATAAGGAACTATAGCAAGTTCATCTCCATAAGCATAATTCAAATTGGTATCATGGCCACAAGCATAGCAAGCATCAATTTCATCAAAAAGGGTTATTTCAAAGGAATCCAATGGATCATAGCAATTATCATAGCATTCATACTTCAGTAAGCATGAGGGGAAATTAAACAATGTATGAGTTGAAGAGTTACTCTCATTAGAAGGTGGGAACGGGTAGCTAATCTTCTCTTCCTCCTTTTGTTCCTCGCTCTCCTTGTCATCTTTTCCATCTAATGAGCTCACATTTTCATCAATTTCTTCTTCCATAGATTCCTGCAAAATATTAGTCTCTTCTTGGACAGTGGAGGCATCCTCAACATATTGTTTAACCTAAGCATTAGAAGCATAGTTCTCATAGCAATATTTAAGTATGGAAAAAATTTCAGATTTGTAAAGAGTAGCATCATACTTTTCAATCAAAGAAGCAATTTCATAGGCACCCTTAAAAGAAACAAATTCTTCAGTTTGTTCAATATCATAGTAATTATAAACACCCTTGGAATAAGAAGATAAGATTCCATTATCCTTAAACTCACATTGGAAGGAAATGTGTTTTTTAGGGTCTTCAGAACAACAAGTAAAATCATGCATTTCACATAAATTCCAAGGATAGCAATGCAAACTATTAATATGATGCCATAAAAGTTTCCCTTTTTGAGATAAGCGGTGTCACACAAAATAAGCATACTCATCTAATGATTTTCCCTCAACTAAGCTAGTTGGGTTTTCAGCATGAGCACAAATGGATCAAAGATGATCCAAATAGAAAGCTTCAGCAGTGTGATGGATTTTGGGTGGTTCTTCAACCTCTGGGTTAGCAAGTATAACTATTTTTTTGGTATTTTATGTTTTCTACCCATAACTAAAGATAGAAAACAAGAGCACAAAAATAAACTACTTAGTGATAAAGGAAACAAGCACACACGAGAATATTCACCCCACGCTATTGCTCCCCGGCAACGGCGCCAGAAAAAGGTCTTGATAACCCACAAGTATAGGGAATTCAGCTCTGTCCTCACTACCCATATTTTTCCTTTGCAGCTTGTTTATTCCTCCTGGTATTCTAAAGCAGCTTCAGCGAATACAAAGGCAGTGCCTATGGAGGGAAAATAAGCATGAGCCAGCCCCCTCCTTGGCAGCATGGGAATTAATATGTAGACCAAAGAACAAAGGTGGCTTGGGTATTCTTAATCTTGGCATTCAGAACATTGCTTTGTTGCTAAAGCACATCAATAAGTTTTTAAATAAGGCTGATATCCCTTGGGTCAAATTGATTTGGGATTCCTATTACCATGGACTTGTGCCTCATGGTACTGCTTCCTGTGGGAGTTTCTGGTGGAAGGATATTCTGAAGCTCTTTGATCAGTTCAGAGAAGTTTCATGGGTGGAGGTGCATCAAGGTGATATTGTATTGTTTTGGTTGGATAAATGGAAAATTGGAGACTCAGTCATCCCTTTGTAGGATAGACTTCCAAGGTTATTATCTTATTGCAAGGACTCCTTGGTTTCTATAAAAGTTGTTGCTCATTGTCAGGATTTTCTTTCATGGTTTAACTTGCCTTTGTCTGGGCAAGCATACCAGGAAATGTAAACTACGAAAAATATGCTCCAATCTCATGAAAGGGATCCTACCTTGCAGGATATTTGTTCTGGAATGGCACTAACAAATCATACATCCCAAAAACCTTCTATACATACATGCATTCCCACCTTACCTTCAATCCATTGCTTAAATTGGTCTGGTCAAGCTGCTGTACTATGAAGATTAATGTCTTCGCATGGTTACTCATCATGGATAGGTTAAACACAAAGGACATCATCAAAAGAAGGCACTGGCACATTGATGATGGTGTAAACTGTGTGATGTGCCCACTACAGACTAGAGAGGACACAGACCACTTGTTCTTCAACTGCACTTTCAGTCACAGAGTGTGCACATACCTTCAAATTGATTGGTCTGCTGGTGATGATATGATTGGGATTGATGTTAATGCAAGGACATAATTCAATAAGGCTTTTTTTGTTGAGATAGTTTTCACAGCTTGTTGGAACATTTGGATAATTAGGAATGCAAAAGTCTTCAGGCATGAGAGACCATCTTTCATACATTGGAGGAGTGCTTTTATTCATGATATGTATTTATTATCTTATAGAATCAAACCTAGGCTGAAGGAGGACCTTCTTAGATGGATTTCTTTCTTACCACCTTGAAACATGTAACTAGTTATTTCAGGTTTGTAATAGTGTAGTTATTCTTTTTCTTGGGTTACACTTTTGTAACCCCTGTACATACTGTATTTTTTTGGAATAAAATGCAAGTGCTGTGGGGGTTTTCCCTACAGTTTAGAGTAAAAAAACAAGTATAGGGAATCAATTGTAGTTTTTTTCCGATAAATAAGAGCGTCGAACCCAACGAGGAGCTAAAGGTAGAACTTGATGGGGAACAAAGCATGAAAATCAAAAAAAATTGCTACGAACACCCAAGATCTATCTAGGAGAAGCAAGCAATGAGAGAGGAGAGTGTGCCTATGTACCCTCGTAGACCGAAAGCGGAAGCGTATATAACACGGTTGATGTAGTCGTACTCTTTGCGATTCGTTCATGATCCGACCGATCTAATGCCGAACGGATGACACCTCCGAGTTTAGCACACGTGCGGCTCGACGACGTCTCCTCCTCCTTGATACAGCAAGAGAAGGTGGAGAAGTAGGTGGGATTGATACGTCCATTTTGCATCATGTTTTCCTACTGTTATTTATAGTATTTTCATTCAATATAACACTTTATGGAGTAATTCTAATGCCTTCTATCTCATAATATGCAAGGTTTATACAAAGAGGGAGATTACCGGCAGCTGGGATTCTGGACCTGAAAAAGGTATGTCAGAGATACCTATTCTGCACATCTCCAAATGAGCTGAAATTTTATGGAGATTTATTTTGGAATATATAAAAAATACTAGAGAAAAGAAATACCAGAGGGGGCCACCCAGGTGCCCACTAGGCACCAGGGCGCGCCTACCCCCCTGTCGTGCCCTAGTGGGTAGTGGCCCCTGGCCAGCCTCCGGTGCCCATCTGCTGGTATATACGGTCATTTTCCCTAGAAATAAATAAAGGGAGGACTTTCGGGACGGAACGCCGTCGCCTCGAGGTGGAACCTGGGCAGGAGCACTTTTGCTCTCCAGCGGAGCGATTCCGCCGGGGATACTTCCCTCCAAGAGGGGGAAATTGAAGCCATTGTCATCACCAACAACCCTCTCACCTTGGGAGGAATAATCTTCATCAACATCTTCACCAACACCATCTCATCTCAAAACCCTAGTTCATCTCTTGTGTTCAATCTTTGTATCAAAACCTCAGATTGGATTCTGTGGGTGAGTAGTAGTGTTGATTACATCTTGTAGTTGATGCTAGTTGGTTTATTTGGTGGAAGATTAAATGTTCAGATCTATTATGCTATTTATTACCCCTTTGATCTTGAGCATGAATATGACTTGTGAGTAGTTGCTTTTGTTCTTGAGGACATGGGAGAAGTCTTGTCATAAATAATCATGTGAATTTGGTATTCGTTCGATATTTTGATGATGTGTATGTTGTGATTCCCTTAGTGGTGTTATGTGAACGTCGACTACATGACACTTCACCATCTTTGGGCCTAAGGGAATGCATTGTGGAGTAGTTATTAGATGATGGGTTGCTAGAGTGACAGAAGCTTAAACCCTAGTTTATGCGCTATTCCGTAAGGGGCTGATTTGGATCCATATGTTTAATGCTATGGTTAGATTTTATCTTAATTCTTCTTTCGTAGTTGCGGATGCTTGCGAGATGGGTTAATCATAAGTGGGAGGCTTGTTCAAGTAAGAACAGCATCCAAGCACCGGTCCACCTACATATCAAATTATCAAAGTAGCGAACACGAATCAAACAAACATGATGAAAGTGACTAGATGAAATTCCCGTGTGTCCTCAAGAACATTTTACTTATTATAAGAGACTGTTCTGGCCTGTCCTTTGCTACAAAAAGGATTGGTCTACCTTGCTGCACTTTTGTTTCCGTTACTATTACTTGCTCGTTACAAATTATCTTGCAATCAAACTATCTGTTACCGACAATTTCAGTGTTTGCAGAAATTACTTTGCTGAAAATTGCTTGTCATTTCCTTCTGTTCCTCGGTGGGTTCGACACTCTTACTTATCGAAAGGACTATGATTGATCCCCTATACTTGTGGGTCATCAAGAATATTTTCTGGCGCCATTGCCGGGGAGTGATGCACTTTTGGTGAGTGGAATTTGGTAAGGAAAATTTTATATTACGTGCTGAAATTTATTTTTAATTGTTACTATGGAAAACAATCCTTTGACGGGTTTGTTCACGGTATGTTCACCTCGACCGGAAGCAAAAAGAGTTGCTCCTCAACCTACTGCACCTAATGGAAATATTGGTTATCAAATTCCTTCGGGTATGATAGAGAAACTGCTAGCTAATCCTTATGCAGGAGATGGAATGCTACATCCTGATATGCACCTAATATATGTGGATGAAGTTTGTGGATTATTTAAGCTTGTAGGTTTACCTGGATATGAAGTTAAGAAGATGGTTTTCCCTTTATCTTTGGGGGAAAAGCATTGACATGGTATAGGCTATGTGATGATATTGGAGCTTGGGACTGGAATCGACTAAAATTGGAATTTCATCAAAAGTTTTATCCCATGCATCTAGTTCATCGTGATTGGAATTATATATATAATTTTTGGCCTCGTGAAGGAGAAAGTATCGCTCAAGCTTGGGGGAGGCTTAAATACAAGATGTATATATGCCCCAATCATGAGCTCTTGAAGGAAATTATCTTACAGAATTTTTATGCTCGGCTTTCTCATGATAATCAAACCATGCTTGATTCTTCTTCGACTGGCTCTTTTATGAATAAAACTATTGAATTCAGATGGAAGCTTCTGGAAAGAATTAAACGCAACTCTAAAGATTGGGAACTCGACAAAGGTAATGTGTCAGTTATAACACTTAAGTTTGATTTTGTTAAATATTTTATGGATACTGATGCTTTCACAAGTTTAGCACTAAATATGGACTTGACTCTGAGATAGGAGCCTATTTTTGTGAATCATTTGCTACTCATATTGATCTCCCTAAGGAGAAATGGTTTAAATTTCATCCACTTGTTAAAGAAAAGATTGAGGAGCCAGTTATAGTTAAAGATGAAACTATCATTTATAATGTTGATCCAGATGTGCCAACTGCTTATATTGAAAAACCACCTTTCCCTGTAAGGATAAAGGAACATGCTAAGGTTTCAACCGTGGTTAACAAAAGTAATATTAGAGCACCTAGTCCCTCTGAACAAATTAAAGTATAACTAGTATTGCTATGGTTAAAGATCTCTTGGTTGATAATATTGATGGGCATGTTATTTACTTCTGTGGTGAAGCTGCTAGAATTGCCAAACCAGATACTAAAGATAAGAATAAACCCGTTGTTGGCATGCCTGTTGCCTCAGCTAAAATAGGAGATCATTGTTATCATGGCTTATGTGATTTGGGTGCTAGTGTTAGTGCTATCTCTTTTAGTCTATACCCAGAAATTATCAATGATATTGCACCTGCTGAAATAGAAGATATTGATGTTACTATTAAGATTGCTAATAGAGATACTATCACACCACTTTGGATTGTTAGAGATGTTGAAGTCTTGTGTGGGAAAATAAAATACCCTACTGATTTTCTAGTCCTTCTTTCTCCACAAGATGATTTTTGTCCCATAATATTTGGTAGACCTTTCTTGAACACTGTTAATGCTAAGATAGATTGCAATAAAGAAATTGTTAGTGTTAATTTTGGTAATTTGTCTCATGAGTTTAATTTCTCTAAGTTCCATAGACAACCTCATGATAAAGAATTGCCTAGTAAGGATGAAATAATTAGTCTTGCTTCCATAGCCATACCACCTACTGATCCGTTAGAACAATATTTGATAAACCATGAAAATGATATGCATTTGCATGAAAGAAATGAAAACGACAAGATGTTCTTTGTTCAACAACCTATTCTTAAACATAATTTGCCTGTTGTAACTCTAGGAGATCCTTCTCCACCTAAAGGTGATCCTGTGTTTGAATTGAAACAATTACCTGATACTCTGAAATACGCTTATCTTGATGAAAAGAAGATATATCCTGTTATTATTAGTGCTAACCTTTCAGAGCATGAAGAAAAGAGATTATTAAAAACTCTGAGGAAGCATCATGCTGCTATTGGATATACTCTTGATGATCTTAAGGGCATCAACCCCACTCTCTATTAGCACAAGATTAATATGGAACCCGATGCTAAACCAGTTGTTGATCATTAGCAATGATTAAATCCTAAGATGAAGGAAGTGGTAAGAACTGAAATATTAAAGCTTCTGGAACCAGGTATTATTCATCCTATAGCTGATAGTAGATGGGTAAATTATTTAACCTATAGCTGATAGTAGATGGGTAAGTCTTGTTCATTATGTCCCTAAGAAAGGAGGCATTACTATTGTTCCTAATGATAAAAATGAACTTATCCCACAAAGAATTGTGACTGGTTATAGAATGGTAATTGATTTCAGAAAATAAACAAAGCTACTAGAAAAGATCATTATCCTTTGCCTTTCATTGATCAAATGTTAGAAAGATTATATAAGCACACACACTTTTGCTTTCTTGCTGGATATTCTGGTTTCTCTCAAATACCTGCATCGCAACCCGATCAAGAGAAAACCACCTTTACTTGTCCTTTTGGAACTTATGCTTATAGACGTATGCCTTTTGGTTTATGCAATGCACCTGCTACCTTTCAATGATGCTTGACTGCTATATTCTCTGACTTTTCCGAAAAGATTGTTCAGCTTTTCATGGATGATTTTTCCGTTTACGGAACTTCTTTTGATGATTGCTTAAGCAACCTTGATCGAGTTTTGCAGATATGTGAACAAACTAATCTTGTCTTGAATTGGGAGAAGTGCCACTTTGTGGTGAATGAAGGTATTGTCTTAGGGCATAAAATTTCCAAACGCGGTATTGAGGTGGATAAAGCTAAAGTTGATGCAATTGATAAAATGCCATGTCCTAAAGATGTTAAAGGTATAAGAAGTTTCCTTGGTCATGCTGGTTTTTATAGACGGTTTATTAAAGACTTCTCTAAAATTTCTAGGCCTCTTACTAATATCTTGCAAAAAGATGTTCCATTGATGTCCCACAAGTATAGGGGATCAATAATAGTCCTTTCGAGAAGTAAGAGTATCGAACCCAACGAGGAGCAGAAGGAAATGACAAGTGGTTTTCAGCAAGGTAATTTCTGCAGGCACTGAAATTGTCAGTAACAGGTAGTTTGATAGTAAGATAATTTGTAACAAGAAAGTAACGGTAATGGTAAATAAAGTGTTGCAAGGTAGCCCAATCCTTTGGATGGAAAAGGAAAGGCCGAAACGGTCTCAGATAATAAGCAAAGCGTTCTTCAGGGCACACGGGAATTCATCTAGTCACTTTCATTATGTTGGTTTGATTCGCGTTCGCTACTTTGATAATTTGATATGTGGGTGGACCGGTGCTTGGGTGCTGTTCTTACTTGGACAAGCCTCCCACTTATGACTAACCCCCTTGCAAGCATCCGCAACTACGAAAGAAGTATTAAGATAAAATCTAACCATAGCATTAAACATATGGATCCAAATCAGTCCCTTACAGAATAGCGCATAAACTAGGGTTTAAGCTTCTGTCACTCTAGCAACCCATCATCTACTAACTACTCCACAATGCATTCCCTTAGGCCCAAAAATGGTGAAGTGACATGTAGTCGACGTTCACATAACACCACTACGGGAATCACAACATACATATCATCAAAATATCGAACACATATCAAATTCACATGATTACTTGCAACATGACTTCTCCCGTGGCCTCAAGAACAAAGGTAACTACTCACAAATAATATTCATGCTCAAGATCAGAGGGGTATTAAATAGCATAATGGATCTTAACATATAATCTTCCACCAAATAAACCATCTAGCATCAACTACAAGATGTAATCAACACTACTAGTCACCCACAGGTACCAATCTAAGGTTCCGATACAAAGATTGAACACAAGAGATGAAGTAGGGTTTGATATGAGATGGTGCTGTTGATGAAGATTGGCCTCCCAAAGAAGAGAGGGTTGTTGGTGATGACGATGGCTTCGATTTCCCCCTCCGAGAGGGAAGTTCCCCCGGCGGAATCGCTCCACCGGAGGGCAAAAGTGCTCCTGCCCAAGTTCCACCTCGAGACGGCGGAGCTCCGCCCCGAAAGTCCCCTCTTTATTTTTTCTAGGTCAAAATACCTTATATACCAGAAGATGGGCACCGGAGGTGGGCCAGGGTGCCCACCACCGACCAAGGCGCGCCTGGAGGGGCTGGCGCGCCCTGGTGTCTTGTGGGCACCTGGTAGCCCCCTCTGGTAGTTCTTTTCTGCAATATTTATTATATATTCCAAAATAATTCTCTGTAAATTTTGAGCTCATTTGGAGATGTGCAGAAGCGGTATCTCTGACATAGCCTTTTCAGGTCCAGAATTCCAGCTGCCGGTATTCCCCCTCTTTGTGTAAACCTTGCATATTATGAGAGAAAAGGCATTAGATTTACGCCATAGAGTGTTATAAAACATAAAAACATTATAAATAACAGGATGAAAACATGATGCAAAATGGATGTATCAAATCCCCTAAGTTTAGACCTCGCTTGTCCTCAAAGCGAAAGCCGATATCAAAAATCATGTCCACATGTTTAGAGAGAGATGTGTTGATAAAACCAAAATACGGACATAGTAGCATCATGCATATTATTATAACAACAACAAACTTCATCACAAAACTTTATCATAAAACTTCTCATGAACAAGTAACAATTCATCACAACATCGAAGTAAAAATCATATACTTCATTGAAAACCAACAAACTATGTTCTCAGTCAACTTTGCAACTACAATGAATCATATTTTCAGGAAGGGTCTCGTATCGGAGCCTTTTGTCAAGTCCACATACTCAACCATCATTTATTCCTCTATGATTGCTAACACTCACAACATATATATGAGCAAAAAGTTTCTACTGGACACATAGAAAGATAGGGGCTTATAGTTTCGCCTCCCAACTTACTCAACTCAAGGGTGATGTCAACAATAATAACTCATGCTCACTCATATCCAACTGGGTATATGTGCCTAGACCTTTCCTGACCACATGATGCTTGCCAAAGAGAAAATAAAAAGGAATAGGGGAAAATACTTTGACTCTGGCATAAAAAGTAACTACATAAAAGTAAAAGATAGGCCCTTCGCAGAGGGAAGCAGAGGTTGTCATGCACTTTTTGGTTTTGTATGCACAATCTCTTAATGCAAAAGAATGTAACGTTATATTGCCCCTTATGATAGCAACCTTTATTATGTAGTCCGTCACTTTTATTACTTTGACATCACAAGTTCATACAACGCATATTTTCCCTTACACTGCAGGATCAAATACATTTAGAAGCAATTTTTATTGCCCTTTTTGCACTGATGATAACTTACTTGAAGGATCTTACTCAATCCATAGGTAGGTATGGTGGACTCTCAAAACATGAGTTTGGGTTTAAGGTTTTTGGATGCACAAGTAGTATCTCTACTTAGTGCAGAATTTTGGCTAGCTAAGATATTGCTCAAGCACCACATGTTGAAAGATCTATGACAATATAACTTCTATGTGAATATGAACAAACATAAATCATTAGGTTGTCTTCCTTGTCCAACATCAACAGTTTGGCATAAGATATTTAGTGGGGGCTCACAATCATAAAAGATGTCCAAGATAGTGTATTTGCATGTGAATCTTCTCTTCCCTTATTAATTCTTTCGTGAATTACATCATTGACCAATGCTATGTTTGTCAACTTTCAACAAATTTTACCACTCATACTTTTCCTTATGTGATATCATTACTTACCATAAGATTAGCATATGATCTTTTTCATTATTTTCTTTTATTTTGATTGAAAGATAAAAGTAAAGAAGCAAAAACTCAAACTAAACTTTATTATATAGCTCTCACTCGATTACATACATAGATAGATCACGAAAGTAGCACTCGAAAATAGATCATACTAAACTTTTATTCAACTAAATCATGAAATAGCTAAGGATCGAACTAATATAGGTAAAGGTAATAAAAGTGATGGTGATACGATACCGGGGCATCTCCCCCAAGCTTGGCACAAGACAAGGGGAGTGCCCATACCCATATGCTCAAGTCTCCTTCTTTGGTGGTGATGATAATGGTGGTGGTGGTGATGAGGTGGTAGCAAACTTATCCTCCGGCTTCCATGGTAGGGGCTCACCATCATAAGAGGAAGCATGAGCCTCTTGAGTCCTGCAACTGGCAGCTAAACTCATACCTTTAAATCTTGCCTCATACTCAAAAACTTGATTTTGAAGATCATAGATTTGGCTTTGTAGAAAATTAATTTGCTCGTTGAAGGTGAAGACGATGTCCTTCATAGACCGGCCATCCACCTTGTGATCACGGCTTAATTCCGTGATCATGAGGTGATTGGCACTGAGTCCACGCTCCACCATCCCTTGGCACTTGAAGATCTCCTGCTCCACCACCTTGAGGCTGGCCTCCACACTTCCCGTCCTCTTGGGGCCTTGAACGTCCCGGATGTGAAGCACCCCCTCACGCATCTTAATAGCTTGAGGGTGCCTCAACACCTTCGATAGGTAGGGGTTGATGACCTTCTCGAAGAACTTGTCCTTGGAGGAGCTTGGGGCAGCCATGGCGATCTAGATCTGTTGGAAAAACTGCATGAAACAAGAACAGAGGATTTCTCCGTGATACGGTGGTCAAATCGTCCGGGAGTATATGTAAATATTTTTTTATCTTGGGAAACAAGTATACAAAAGGAAAACGGATTCCAGAAGGTGCCCGAGGAGCCCACCACCCACCAGGGCACGCCAGGTGGGGCAGGCGCGCCCTGGTGTCTTGTGGGCACCTGGGTTGCCTTCCCGGCTGTCTCTTATTTTTCTATTTTTTCTAATATTGCAAAACTGACAAAAAATATTTTTGCGGATTTTTCAGAGTCTGTTTACTTACTGTATCACGTACCTCTTCCTTTTCAGGGTTCTGGAGTGTTCTGGAAGGTTTCTTTTATGTGCTCCTCCGGTGTCATGGTTTGAATAATGTTAGTTTCAACATTAATAGGCGTACCTAAAATATAGTGCTTAATTCTTTGTCCATTGACCACCTTTGGATTGGTACCTTCGACATTATTAATTTTGATAGCTCCAAAGCGATAAACTTCTTCGATGATATATGGTCCTTCCCATTTGGAAAGAAGTTTTCCTGCAAAAAATCTAAAACAAGAGTTGTATAATAGAACATGTTCACCAACTTTGAATTCCCGCTTTTGGATTCTTTTGGCATGCCATCTTTTATCTTTTTCTTCAAAAAATTTGGCATTTTCATAAGCTTGGGTTCTCCATTCATCTAGTGAGCTAATATCAAATAACCTATTTTCACTAGCAAGTTTGAAATCATAATTGAGTTCTTTAATTACCCAATAAACTTTATGTTCTAACTCAAGAGGCAAATGACAAGTTTTTCCATAAACCATTTTGTATGGACACATACCCATAGGATTTTTATAAGCTGTTCTATAAGCCCAAAGTGCATCATCAAGTTTCTTAGACCAATTCTTTCGGGACCTATTGATAGTTTTTTGTAATATTAGTTCTATTTCTCTATTGCTAAGTTCAACTCGACCACTAGATTGAGGATGACAGGGTGATGCAATTCTATGGTTAACATCATATTTAGCAAGCATTTTACGAAAAGCACCATGAATAAAGTGTGAACCACCATCAGTCATTAAATATCTAGGGACTCCAAACCTTGGGAAAATAACTTCTTTAAGCATTTTAATGGAGGTGTTATGATCAGCACTGCTAGTTGGAATAGCTTCTACCCACTTAGTGACATAATCAACAGCAACCAAAATATGTGTATACCCATTAGAGGAAGGAAAAGGTCCCATATAATCAAAGCCCCAAACATCGAAAGGTTCAACAACAAGTGAATAGTTCATAGGCATTTCCTGACGCTTACCGATATTACCTATTCATTGACATTCATCACAAGACAAGACAAACTTACGGGCATCCATGAAAAGAGTGGGCCAATAAAAATCAGATTGTAATACCTTATGGGCAGTTCTATCTCCTGCATGATGTCCACCGTAGGCTTCAGAGTGACACTTCTGTAGGATTTGTTCCTGTTCATGCTCAGGTACACAATGTCTAATAATAGCATCTACTCCTTTGTAAAGATGTGGGTCATCCCAAAAGTAATGTCTTAAGTCATAGAATATTTTTTTCTTTTGTTGGTATGTGAAACTAGGTGGTATAAATTTAGCAACGATATATTAGCATAGTCAGCATACCAATGAGTATTACGAGAAGCGTTTATGACAACTAGTTGTTCATCAGGAAAGCTATCATCAATAGGTAGTGGGTCATCAAGAATATTTTCTAACCTAGTAAAGTTGTCAGCTACGGGGTTCTCAGCTCCTTTCCTTTCAGTGATGTGTAGGTCAAATTCTTGTAGCAAGAGAACCCACCTAAGGAGTCTAGGTTTAGCTTCTTTATTTTCCATAAGATATTTTATAGCAGCATGATCAGTGTGAACAATTACTTTGGAATCGACAATGTAAGATATGAATTTATCACAAGCAAACACAACTGCCAAAAATTATTTCTCAGTGGTAGCATAATTTCTTTGGGCGTTGTCTAGAGCTTTGCTAGCATAATGGATAACATTTAATTTCTTATCAACTCTTTGTCCTAGAACGACACAACAACATAATCACTAGCATCACACATAATTTCAAAACGCAAGTTCCAATCAGGTGGTTGAACTATAGTGCAGAAGTTAAGGCTTTCTTAAGTGTTTCAAAGGCTTCTACACAATCATCATAAAAAACAAATGGAACATCCTTTTGCAAAATATTAGTAAGAGGCCTAGAAATTTTAGAGAAGTCTTTAATAAACCTCCTATAGAAACCAGCATGACCAAGGAAACTACGAATACCTTTAGTGTCTTTAGGACATGGCATTTTCTCAATTGCATCAACCTTACTTTATCTACTTCAATACCTCGTTCAGAAATTTTATGACCCAAGACAATGCCTTCATTAACCATAAAGTGGCACTTCTCCCAATTCAAGACAAGATTAGTTTGTTTATATCTCTGCAAAACTCGATCAAGGTTGCTTAAGCAATCATCAAAAGAAGTTCCGTAAACGGAAAAATCATCCATGAAAATCTCAACAATCTTTTCACAAAAATCAGAGAATATAGCAGTCATACATCTTTGAAAGGTAGCAGGTGCATTACATAAACCAAAGGGCATATGTCTGTAAGCATAAGTTCCAAAAGGGCAAGTAAAAGTGGTTTTTCTTGATCAGGTTCTGAAACTGGTATTTGAGTGAAACCAGAATATCCATCAAGAAAACAAAAGTGTGTGTGCTTAGATATTATTTCTAGCATTTGATCAATAAAAGGCAGAGGGTAATGATCTTTTCTAGTAGCTTTGTTTAATTTCCTAAAATAAATTACCATTCTATAGCCAGTAACAATTCTTTGTGGGATAAGTTCATTTTTATCATTAGGAACAACAGTAATACCTACTTTCTTAGGGACACAATGAACAGGACTTACCCATCTACTATCAGCTATGGGATAGATTATACCTACTTCTAGAAGCTTTAGTATTTTAGTTCTTACCACTTCTTTCATCTTAGGATTCAATCATCGTTGGTGATCAACAACGGGTTTAGCATCAGGTTCCATATTAATCTTGTGCTGACAAAGAGTGGGACTAATGCCCTTAAGATTATCAAGAGTATATCCAATAGCAGCACGGTGCTTCCTCAGAATTTTTAATAATCTTTCTTCTTCGTGTTATGAAAGGTTAGCACTAATAATAACCGAATATATCCTTTTCTCATCAAGATAAGCATGCTTCAGAGTGTCAGGCAATTGTTTTAAATCAAACATAGGATCACCTTTAGGTGGAGGAGGACCTCATAGAGTTTCAATAGGAAAATTGTGTTTAAGGATAGGTTGTTGTTCAAAGAATATTTATCTATTTCATTTCTTTCACGCAAGTGCATATAATTTTCATGGTCTAGCATGTATTATTCTAGTGGATCAGTAGGAGGTACGGCAATAGAAGCAAGACCAATTATTTCATCCTTACTAGGAAATTCTTTATCATGAGGTTGTCTGTGAAACTCAGAGAAATTAAACTCATGAGACACATCACCAAAACTAACACTGATAGTTTCTTTCTCACAATCTATCTTAGCATTGACAGTGTTCAAGAAAGTTCTACCAAAAATTATGGGACAAAAGTCATCTTGTGGGGAACCAAGAACTAGGAAATCAGTAGGGTATTTTATTTTCCCACACAAGACTTCAACATCTCTAACAATCTCGAGTGGTGTGATGGTGTCTCTATGTGCAAGTTTAATAGTAATATCTCTGTCTTCTAATTCAGCGGGTGCTATATCATTCATAATTTCTTGGTATAAGGTAAAAGGGATAGCACTCACACTAGCACCTAAGTCAGATAAATCATGATAGCAATGATCTCCTATTTTAACTGAGACGACATGCATGGCAACAATAGGTCTATGTTTATCGTTTTCATCGGGTTTGGGAATTCTAGTTGCTTCATCACAAAAGTAAATAACATGCCCATCAATATTATCGACCAAGAGATCTTTAACCATAGCAACACTAGGTTCTACTTTAATATGTTCAGAAGGTTTAGGTGCTTTAATGTTACTTTTGCGAACCGCTGTTGATACCTTAGCATGTTCCTTTATCCTAACAGGGAAAGGTGGTTTTTCAATATAAGCAGTAGGAACTACTAGATCAACATTGTAAATGATAGTTTCATCTTTAACTATTACCGGTTCTTTAATTTCTTCTTTTATAGGGGGATGATATTTAAACCACTTCTACTTAGGGAGATCAACATGAGTAGCAACTGATTCACAAAAAGAGGCTACTTTCTCTGAGTCAAGTCCATATTTAGTGCTAAACTTGTGACAAGCATCGGTATTCATAAAAGATTTGACACAATCAAACTCAAGATTAATACCTGATTCTTTACCTTCACCGAGTTCCAAATCTTCAGAGTTGCGTTTAATTCTTTCTAAAAGATCCCACCTGAATTCAATAGTCCTTCATAAAAGAACCAGCACAAGAAGTATAGAGCATGGATTGATCATTACGAGAAAGCCGATCATAAAAAATCTAAATAATACTTTCTCTTGAGAGCTCATGATTGGGGCATGAATATAACATTGACTTAAGCCTCCCCCAAGCTAGAGCGATACTTTCTCCTTCACGAGGCCAAAAATTATATATATAATTCCGATCGCGATGAACTAGATGCATAGGATAATTTTTTTGTGTGAAATTCCAATTTCAATCGATTCCGGTTCCAAGATCCAATATCATCGCATAGCCTATACCATGTAAATGCTTCCCACCCAAGGATAAAGGGAAACCTTCTTCTTAACTTCATCTCCGGGTCAACCCGCAAGCTTAAATAATCCACAAATTTCATCCACATGTATCAAATGCATATCCGGATGTTTCGTTCCGTCTCCTGCATAAGGATTAGCTAGCAGTTGCTCTATCATACCCGAAGGAATTTAATAACTAATATTTTCAGTAGGTGCAGTAGGTTGAGGGGCAACTCTTTGTGTTTCCGATCGAGGTGAAGATACCCCGAACAAACCCCTCAAAGGATTGTTTTCCATAGTAACAAGTGACAATAAATTTCAGCACGTAATATAAATTTTTCCTTACCGATTTGCACTAACCAAGAGCGCTTCACTCCCAGGCAACGGCGCCAGAAAAGAGTCTTGATGACCCACAAGTATAGGGGATCAATCGTAGTCCTTTTGATAAGTAAGAGTGTCGAACGCAACAAAGAGTAGATGGAAATGACAAGTGGTTTTCAACAAGGTAATTTCTACAAGCACTGAAATTGTCGGTAACAGGTAGTTTGATAGCAAGATAATTTGTAACAAGCAAGTAACGGCAACAGTAAATAAAGTGCAGCAAGGTAGCCCAATCCTTTGCATGGCAAAGGACAGGCCGAAACGGTCTCAGATAATAAGCAAAGCGTTCTTGAGGGCACACGGGAATTTCATCTAGTCACTTTCATCACGTTGGTTTGATTCGCATTCGCTACTTTGATAATTTGATATGTGGGTGGACCGGTGCTTGGGTGTTGTTCTTATTAGAACAAGCCTCCCACTTATGATTAACTCCCTTGCAAGCATCCCCAACAACGAAAGAAGTATTAATATAAAATCTAACCATAGATTTAAACATATGGATCCAAACCAGTCCCTTACGGAATAGCGCATAAACTAGGGTTTAAGCTTCTGTCACTCTAGCAACCCATCATCTAATAACTACTCCACAATGCATTTCCTCAGGCACAAAGATGGTGAAGTGTCATTTAGTCGACGTTCACATAACACCACTAAGGGAATCACAACATACATATCATCAAAATATCGAACACATATCAAATTCACATGATTACTTGCAACATGACTTCTCCTGTGGCCTCAAGAACAAAAGTAACTACTGACAAATAATATTCATGCTCAAGATCAGAGGGGTATTAAATAGCATAATGGATCTGAACATATAATCTTCCACCAAATAAACCATCTAGCATCAACTACAAGATGTAATCAACACTACTAGTCAGCCACAGGTACCAATCTGAGGTTCCAGTACAAAGATTGAACAAAAGAGATGAACTAGGGTTTGAGATGAGATGGTGTTGTTGATGACGTTGATGAAGATTGGCCTCCCAAACATGAGAGGGTTGTTGGTGATGACGATGGCTTCGATTTCCCCCTCCGGGAGGGAAGTTCCCCCGACGGAATCGCTCTTCCGGAGGACAAAAGTGCTCCTGCCCAAGTTCCACTTTGAGACGGCGGCGCTTCATCCTGAAAGTCCCCTCTTTATTTTTTCTAGGTCAAAAGACCTTATATACCAGAATATGGGCACCGGAGGTGGGCCAGGGTGCCCACCACCCACCAGGGCGCGCCTGGAGGGGCTGGCGCGCCCTGGTGTCTTGTGAGCACTCGGTAGCCCTCCTCTGGTAGTTCTTTTCTCCAATATTTATTATATATTCCAAAATAATTCTCCGTAAATTTTTAGCTCATTTGGAGATATGCATAATAGGTATCTCTGACATAGCTTTTTCAGGTCCAGAATTCCAGCTACTGGTATTCCCCCTCTTTGTGTAAACCTTGCATATTATGAGAGAAAAGGCATTAGAATTACTCCATAAAGTGTTATAAAACATAAAAACATTATAAATAACAGTAGGAAAACATGATGCAAAATGGACGTATCATCCATTTGTCTTCAATGATGATTGTGTAGAAGCCTTGGAAAAACTTAAGAAAGGCTTGACCTCTGCCCCTATTGTTCAACCACCTGATTGGAAATTGCCTTTGAAATTATGTGTGATGCTAGTGACTATGATGTTGGTGCTGTTCTAGGACAAATAGTTGATAAGAAATTAAATGTTATCCATTATGCTAGTAAGACTCTAGACGATGCTCAGAGAAATTATGCTACCACTGAAAAGGAATTTCTAACAGTTGTGTTTTCTTGTGATAAATTCAGATCTTACATAGTCGACTCTTAAGTGATTGTTCACACCGATCATGCTGCTATTAAATACCTTATGGAAAAGAAAGATGCTAAACCTAGACTCATTAGGTGGGTTCTTTTGCTAGAAGAATTTGACTTGCATATCACTGATAGGAAAGGAGCTGAAATCCCGTAGCTGATAACCTATCTAGGTTTGAATTTTTTTTTGATTTCCCACTACCTATTGATGATAGCTTTTCCGATGAACAACTAGCTGTCATAAATGCTTCTCATAATACTCCTTGGTATGCAGACTGTGCTAATTATATTGTTGCTAAATTTATACCACCTAGTTTTACATACCAACAAAGAAAAAATTCTTCTTTGATTTAAGACATTACTTTTGGGATGACCCACATCTTTATAAAGAAGGAGTAGATGGTATTATTAGACATTGTATACCTGAGCATGAACAAGAACAAATCCTACGAAAATGTCACTCTGAAGTTTATGGAGGACACCATGCGGGAGATAGAACTGCACATAAGGTATTACAATCTGGTTTTTATTGGCATACTCTTTTGAAGGATGCTTGTAAGTTTGTTTTATCTTGTGATGAATGTCAAAGAATTAATAATATTGGTAGACGTCAGGAAATGCCTATGAATTATTCACTTGTTATTGAACCATTTGATGTTTGGGGTTTTGATTATATGGGACCTTTTCCTTCCTCTAATGGGTCTACACATATTTTGGTTGCTGTTGATTATGTCACTAAGTGGGTGGAAGCTATTCCAACTAGTAGTGCTAATCATAACACCTCCATTAAAATGCTTAAAGAAGTTATTTTCCGAGGTTTGGGGTTCCTAGATATTTAATGACTGATGGTGGTTCACATTTTATTCATGGTGCTTTTCATAAATTGCTTGCGAAATATGATGTCAACCATAGAATTGCATACCCTTATCACCCTCAATCTAGTGGTCAAGTTGAGTTGAGCAATAGAGAAATAAAGTTAATATTGCAAAAGACTGTCAACAGATCTTGAATGAATTGGTCTAAGAAACTTGATGATGCACTTTGGGCTTATAGAACAGCTTATAAAAATCCCGTGGGTATGTCTCCATATAAAACGGTATACAGAAAAGCTTGTCATTTGCCTCTTGAGTTAGAACATTAAGCATATTAGGCAATTAGAGAACTCAATTATGACTTCAAACTTGCCGGTGAAAAGAGGTTATTTGATATTAGCTCATTAGATGAATGGAGAATCCAAGCCTATGAAAATGCTAAATTGTTTAAAGAAAAAGTTAAAAGATGGCATGATGAAAGAATCCAAAAGCAGGAATTCAAAGTGGGTGAGTATGTTCTATTGTACAATTCTCGTATTAGATTTTTTGCAGGAAAACTTCTTTCCAAGTGGGAAGGACCATATATCATTGAAGAAGTTTATCGCTCTAGAGTCATTAAGATTAATGATGCTGAAGGCACTAATCCGAAGGTGGTCAATGGACAAAGAATTAAACTTTATATCTTAGGTACACCTATTAATGTTGAAACTAACATTACTCAAACCATGACACCGGAGGAGTACATAAAAGCGACCTTCCAGAACGCTCTAGAAACCTGAAAAAGGAAGAGGTATGTGATACGATAAGTAAACCAACTCCAAAAATTTCGCAAAAATATTTTCTGTCAGTTTTGGAATATTAGAAAAAATAAAAAAATAAGAAACACCTGAGAAGGCAACCCAGGTGCCCACTAGGCACCAGGGCGCGCCTGCCCCTCCTGGCGTGCCCTGGTGGGTAGGTGGCCCCTCGGGGACCTTCCCGACTCCGTTTTCCTCTGGGTTACTTGTTTTGCAAGATAAAAATTCTTTATATATACTCCCGGACATTTTGACCACTGTATCACGGAGAAATCTTCTGTTCTTGTTTCATGCTGTTTTTCTGTCAGATCTATCAAGCCAGGCATCATGGCTTCTTCTTCCTCCAACAATGTAGAAGAGGATGCTTGGCTACTGAAGATGCAACTAAGGAGGGAGGAAACAAAGGAAGTCACCATGGAGGACAAGGCCAAGGAAGTTGCAGGGGATCAAGCTCAAGATGGGAGGCAAGCCATGCTCACGATGGAAATTAAGAAAGAGGAAGATATCCTTCAACCCTTCTATGATCAACTCACCCCTATTGAAATCGAAGCCCTAAGGGCCTTTGAAACGGTTTTTGTTCAGAATACATATCTCACTCGTGAAGTTATTTTATTGGAAGAGAAAAACATCGCCCTTCGGAGCATCAATCGTAGATTGGAGTACCTGTTGAAGCTGAAGTGCGAAGCCACCACATCATCACCACCACCATCACCAAAGAAGGAGACTTGAGTACACGGGTATGGGCACTCCCCTTGGCTTGTGCCAAGCTTGGGGGAGTTGCCCCGGTATCGTATCGCCATCACATTTATTATCTTTAATTATCTTAGTTCGATCCTTAGTTATTTCATGATTTAGTTGAATAAAAGTTTATTATGATCTATTTTCGAGTGCTATTTTCGTGATCTATCTATCTATGTAATCGAGTGAGAGTTATTTAATAAAGTTTAGTATGAGTTTTTGCTTCTTTACTTTTATGTTTCGATCAAAATAAAGAAAGTAATGAAAAAGATCATATGCTAATCTCATGGAAGGTAATGACATTACATAAGAAGGAGTATACATAGTAAAATTTATTGAAAGTTGGCAAAAATAGCATTGGTCAGTGATGCAATTCATGAAAGAAATTAATAAGGGAAGAGAAGATTCACATGCAAATATACTATCTTGGACATCTTTTATGATTGTGAGCCCCCATTAAACATTTTATGTCAAATTGTTAACTTTGGACAAGGAAGACAACGTAATGATTTATGTTTGTTCATATTCACATAGAAGTTATATTGTCATAGATCCTCCAACATGTGGTGCTTGCCCAATATCTTTGCTAGCCAAAAATCCGCACTAAGTAGAGATACTACTTGTGCATCCAAAAACCTTAAACCCAGTTTCAAGTTTTGAGAGTCCATATACCTACCTATGGATTGAATAAGATCCTTCAAGTTAGTCGTCATTGGTGCATAAGGCAATATAAATTGCTTCTAAATATGTATGTTCTTTTAGTGTAAGGGAAAATAAGTGTTGTACGAACTTGTGATGGCAAAGTAATAAAAGTGACGGACTGCATAATAAAGGTTGCCATCATAAGGGGCAATATAACGTGATGTTCTTTTGCACTAAGAGCTTGTGCATCCAAAAATAAAAAAAGAGCATGACAACCTATGCTTCCCTCTGCGAAGGGCCTATCTTTTACATTTATGTATTTACTTTTTATGCAAGAGTCAATAGTATTCTCCTCTATTCCCCTTTATTTTTCTCTTTTGCAAGAATCGTGTGGTGGGGAAAGATCTAGGCACATATAACCAGTTGGATATGATTCAACATGAGTTATTATTGTTGACATCACCCTTGAGGTGAATAAGTTGGGAGGCGAAATTATAAGCCCCTATCTTTCTATGTGTCTGGCTGAAACCTTGTGCTACATATATATGGTGTGAGTGTTAGCAATCATAGAAGACTAAAAGATGGTTGAGTAAGTGGACTTGCCAAAAAGGTTCCGACACGAGAGACCTTTCCTGAAAATATGATGAATTGTAATTGCATTGTTGACTAAGAACATAGTTTGTTAGTTTTCAAGAAAGTTTACTCCTTATACTTTGATGTTGTGATGAATTGTTATTTGCTCATGAGAAGTATTATGATAAAGTTTATTGCTGTTATAATAATGATCATAATGCTACTATGTCCGTATTTTGTTTTTATCCACATCTCTCTCTAAACATGTGGACTTGATTATCAATATCGGCTTTCGCTTGAGGACAAGCGAGGACTAAGCTTGGGGAGTTGATACGTCCATTTTGCATCATGTTTTCCTACTATTATTTACAGTATTTTCATTCAATATAACACTTTGTGGAGTAATTCTAATGCCTTTTCTCTCATAATACGCAAGGTTTATACAAAGAGGGAGATTGCCGGCAGTTGGGATTCTGGACCTGAAAAAGCTACATCAGAGATACCTATTCTGCACATTTCCAAATGAGCTGAAATTTGACGGAGATTTATTTTGGAATATATAAAAAATACTTGAGAAAAGAAATACCAGAGGGGGCCACCCAGGTGCCCACTAGTCACCAGGGCACGCGTACTCCCCTGGCGCGCCCTGGTGGGTAGTGGGCCCCATGGCCAGCCTCCGGTGCCCATTGTCGGTGTCAAAACCGGCGGATCTCGGGTAGGTGGTCCCGAGCTGTGTATCTTGGATCAATGAGGAACAAGGGACAAAGGACACAATGTTTACCCAGGTTCGGGCCCTCTCTAAGAGATAAAACCCTACGTCCTGCTTGATTATATTAAAGTGTATAGGATGATTACAGAGTCGATCTACCACGAGATCAGATGAAGTAAACCCTAGGCGAGTAGGACGATGGTTGTTATTCTAGCCTCTATGGACTAAACCCTCTGGTTTATATAGACACCAGGGTTACTAGGGTTACACATGGTCGGTTACAACAAGGGAATAAACATGCCAAATCTTCTATCATGACTTGGAGGACACACCAAGACTTCGAGGGTTTCCTGTCCGAACACGGAGTCGCCCTATAGCTCGGCCTTGTGGTAGTCATATAGCGGTCCACCTGCCCGGACCATAAGAAATAGGCCGGCAGCCCGAGGACCCCCTAGTCCAGGACTCCCTCAGTAGCCCCCGAACTAGCCTCCAACGTTGTTGCCTCATAACTCCCGCACCTGCAGTCTCCGGCTTGCGGGCGAGTTATTTTCCTCCTGTGTATTCTGAGTAATCTTCCTTGGCTGAGCCTCCAAAAACCACTCAGCCAGTTTGGCCATGTGCTCAATTAAGTTGTATCCGAAATCCAGATTATTGATTTTTCTTAGCCTCGAAGGCCAACCGCTCAAGTGTGAATAGTGCCTTTGCCTGACAACTTTCAGCGAAAGGTCACGGCCGGTCACAAGCACCGAACTGTTGTGAGTACTTGATGCGTGGTTCAAGGTAGCTCCTTCATTGGCACGTCTCATCAAGGTGAGGATCGTGCCCCTTTTTGAAGGGATCTGATCAATGATTCAAATTATCCCACATGCGCATAATGTCACGAGTATATCGGGAAGTGGCGAGGCCTGTGGCGTAGTAAAAGGACCTTTGGTATTTCTGCAGCTTATAAAAGGGAAACGACCACCACTATCAGTGCACGCCTTCTTCTTCCTCTCGCCACCACTTTCCCAATCTATAGAGCTCCAGTGCCCTATGCCATTCTTCCACAAGAAATCCCTTCAAGCCACCCCCTCACTTTGTCCATGGCCCGATCCGGTGCCAAGGGCAAGTGGGAGGCCTCCACCATCACCAATGACGACATTGAGGACCTAGAGCGCTCCGGCTACCTCCCAGCCAAAATCATTCACTGGGTCCCAGAGGAGGGCCAGGCCGTCCCCACACCTCGACCAGGCGAGAGGGTGGTGTTTGTCCCTCACTTTGTTCAGGGATTGGACTTCCCACTCCACCCCTTCGTCAGGGGGCTGATGTTCTTCTATGGGTTGGATTTTCACGATCTAGCCCCAAACTCCTTCCTTCATATCTCGGCCTTTATCGTCATCTGTGAGGCCTTCTTGCGGGTCCAGCCGCACTTTGGCTTGTGGCTGAAGGTCTTTAACATCAAACCAAAGATAGTCGATGGCCAACAGGTGGACTGCGGCGGGGCGATGATCAATAAACTTGCGCCGGTCGAGTGGCCGGAGGGCACATTCATAGACACTGTCAAAGTCTGGCGGAAAGAGTGGTTCTATATCACAGAGCCACGTGATGCGGCCTGGACGGCGGCTCCCGAATTCAGATCCAGACCCCCAGTGAGGCTAACGTCATGGACCAAGAAGGGCCTTGACTGGGGGTCCCTCATGGAGGTGGAGTCACTGTAGAAGTGCATCTCCAATATGATAAAGGCGGGTGCCAAGCTAACCAATGTGGTTCAGGTGATGCTCTGCCGCCGCCTTCTGACCTGCCAACAAAGGGCGACCCCAATGTGGTCCTACAAGCTCAAGGATCCAGCCACCGTGCATTACTTCTATGGCACCACCCATGACAAGCTGTGGAAGGTGCTGTTCAAGCCCCATAAGGCGTGGCCGGCCAAGGAGGAAGACATCGGCCTCGACGCCGTGCATCCCCCTAAGGAGGTAACGAAGCTTTATCCGTTTTATGCCCGGATGTTTGTATTCTAGGAGATTTAACCCTTGTTCTCTCACTTGCACAGGGCTGGCTCGAGAAGGCCAAGCAGATCACAGTCCGACCCCGCTACCCGAAGACCCTCGGCCGGCTCTGCTGGAGGAGATGCTGACCATGGCGCCGTACAAGGCGCCAGTGAAGAAAGAAAAGAAGAAAAAGAAAGAGGCGCGGGAGGCCAGGGGAGACCTCCTTCCAAGAGGGCATCCGGACACCAAGTCCAGGGACACCCAAGCTCCCTCCACTCATGAGGGGGAGCAGGAAGAGGACGAGGAGGAGAGCGACTCCTCCCGTATGAGGAAGAGGGCGGCGTCGGACGATGCCGAGGAGGAGCAACCTCCCAACACCTCGAAGAAACAGTGCAAGACCAAGATGGTCCTTCTTGATGATAGCTCGGATTCTGATGAGGAGTTCGCAATGTCTGAAGAGGAACCCTAGGGTCAAGCCCCCTGCCGAAAGGTACGAATTCAAAGATTCCTAGGCGCTTGTTTCATTGGTCTATTATTGATAGTATATGTGAATTTCATGTTACAGCCCACCGCGCGCCCACCCCGCTGATCAAACCTCTGAGGGGACTTCTCCGCTAGCCGAACTGGCGGAGAGTGGGTCTATGTCGCACTATACGCCTCCTCCAGTCATCAGGGAGACCGAGGAGGTGCTGTCCTGAAGGACCCCTCCCGGCCCGTACACGGGAGGTGGTGGTGATGAGATCATGGCCGAGGTTAACACCTCGGTCACCAAAGACCAGGAGGAGGGATCCCTCTTGGAGAACAAGGACGGGGATCTCGGGCAATCCGAGCCCTCCCGAAAGATGATTCTGGAGCCCCCAAAGTCCTTGGAAGCATTAATTCCGCCCTCTACCGAGGGGGGAGCCGGGGCCTCGCCGCCACGCAGAACACTGGTGATTGTGCTGCGGTTGGGTGGCCGGACGTGATGGAGGAGGTTGTGAATAACTCCTCCATCGCTGCGGAACACCGCGCCCTGATGGGCGTGGTTTTGCAAAGTATTCGGTTCGTCAACAGCGGACTGAAGGAAGCCTTTGGTGGCCTCCTGACGGGCTTTGAGGTAAGCCATGTAATACTCCTTCCATAGAGAGGTTTTTGTGAACAAAGTTTGAGCAGTCCTCATATATAGCAACCCCCAAGACTCTGTCAGGATTGAAAAACCTGGCGGAGGATCGAAAATCATTGAATCAAGTCTAAATGATGTCATTGTTTTGTTATTGCAGGCCTCGTATTTGGCGGCAGCTGCCAATACCGCGGCGCTGGACGAGATGAATCGGAAGCTCAAAAGCTCCGATGAGGAGCTTGACCTCATTAACAAGCGGTTTGACGAAGGAGAAGGTTAGTCCAGTCGGGACTTAGTAATTTTGCAGTTTTCTTGTTGAGCAAAGTATTCAGGATTATCCCTAAGCAAGAGGTGCTTAATTATGATTGCAGCTGTCACCGCGGAGGTTGAGGGCCTCAAGGCCGAACTGGAGAATGCCAAGAAAGAGGCGGCTGAATAGAAGGCTGTCCCTGAGCAAGCGGCCGCCAAGCTCAAGACAGTGAAAACCGTGAGTGAGAAGCATGAGGCCAGAGTGGCCGAGGTGCAGCAAGAGCTCAAGGATGCCGTCACTAAATGTGAGGACCTTGAGCAGAAGAATAAGGGTCAAGCCACTGAGCTGTCCAAAGTGAAGCAGGAGATCCAAGAGGCGAGGACAGAGACGCGGGGTGCCCGAGAAGAGCTCCGTCAAGTGAAGCAAATTGCTGATGGTAAGAGCTACTTACTGCAGAGTGTCATTGGCGGTCACAAGTTCGCATTGCTCACATGAGTCTGGCGTTCCTCAGGCGTGTTTGTAGAGCGCTCGAGGAGTGCAGCGAGGCACTATGCAGGTCAGGAGGGTGATACAGAACACAAGCTATTCTGGGCACAGTTCCTAGCGCCCGAACACCCTCCCCTCCTGAGCAACCAGATAAAGTAGCTGATGGAGCTGCATCTGATGACTAAGCCAGCCATGAAGGACCTCTATGTGTGGTGGTGTCCCACAGAGCCAATACCGAGTAGTTACTTTGGCCTGGTGCAGAAGCTGCACGATGCGGCCTTCCGGGTTGATGCTGTGAAGCACTCTGTGTGCATCGAAGGAGCTCGGATGGCCTTCGCGAAGACCATGGTGCACTGGCCCAAGATTGAACCAGTTGAGATGCCACGGGTCCCCCACCCGCTGGAAAAGAGCACATGCATCCCAAGTAGGATTCTGATAGAGCACCAGTGCCCGAAAAATGTAATCCTAGAATGAGCGTACTATCTTATGTTAAATGATAATTGGGCCTTTTGCTTTATGATGCGGCCATTTTGTATGGTTTGTCATACTTGTATCTTTTTTGATTTATTTTGACTCCTGTGCGGCCATTTTGAATCTGAAAGTTACCAGTCGTCGGCTTCAGCCCCCATGTAGATACAACAAGGGGTGTTTCATCCTCCGCACTCTTACCCTTAGCCGACGTCTCGGTGCCCAGGGGCAGTAGTGCGTGAGGGAAACAAGGCAATCGGACTATGCGGTTTTATTTCCTTCACTTAGCCATAGGAACTTGACTACGTGTTTTGTGATGTTCGGGAGAGCCGAGGTATATACCTTTATCACCTGGTTTGTGTAAAGACAGACCCTTCGTATAACACGGGGTAATCACCATCAATTTTGAGTTTGACACTTGTCATCTGATCGCCGACCAGTTCTCGCTTATTATGACAGTCAGTTTTCATCTTTCTCCACTGAGGTACTTAACCAGGCTAGCCAGAAGTACAATCGCAGTGGTTCTCCCTTTACCTTCTTAGGCGAACATGCGGAACGTAAGAAAGGTAAACACAGGAGCCGGGCAACCCAAGCATTGACCCAAGACATAATACAGAACCAATTCATATAATGCAATATCCGAGACGCCGAACACATGGAGAAAAAATAATGCCGGATTTGATGCATGGGGCGAGTATTACGATCGAGCCCCCGGTCTATTAGCCGATTGCATCTTTAGGGAAAATGTGTGCTAAACTAGTCGAAGAGCGGAAAAAAGGTACAATATAAATGACTGCGAGAGGACCGTAGAGCTCATGAGGTCTATCCGTACAATTCAAACTGCCAAAGCACCTGTTACAGGTACTTTATAAAGAAGAGAAAAGTATTACAGATGAAAGGTTTACACAGGGCCTTGATGCATGGGTTGATGTCCCTACTGTGACCTGCCGCACGTCTGCGCCTTTGCTTCTGCTGGGAAGAAGAACTCCGTGGAGGAGGTGATAATCGGCTGATGGGCCCTTGAGAAAGAGCCTTGAGAGGTCGCCGTGCTGTTCTAGCTTAATGCCGAATAGGTCCTAGATGGTAACTGTTGGTGTCCGAAGACATGTGTGACCATAGTTCGGTTGAGCCGAACACTTATCGTTTAGTTTAGTTTAAGCCCCACAACTGCCCATGGTATTTTGAGTGCGAAGTTGTGCTGACAAGGCACGTAATGTGCGACTGGGGTGGGCATGTTGTGGGGGGTGTATCCCTATTTACGTCGATTATAGGGACGCTCCCTAAATGGGGACAGGGCTCGGGCCCGTTTACTTGTCTCTCGTGCCTTGATGGCGGGCTGGTACTTCGGCCCTTTGACACTGGTTTGGTCTTCGGCTGCCAGAGTTGCTATATGTTCCTCGGTCTGGAGTGAGTGCTCCGTATTACCCTTGATTGTGATGATGCCCTTGGGTCCGGGCATCTATAACTTAACGTACGCATAGTGGGGGACAATGTTGAAACTAGCGAACGCTGTTCGACCCAGGAGTGCGTGATAGCCGCTGTGAAAGGGAACAATGTCGAAGATCAAGTCTTCGCTGCAGAAGTTGTCCGGCGAGCTGAACACCATTTCCAGGGTCAGGGTGCAGAGCAGCGGGCCTCCACGCCTGGGATTACCCCTTTAAAGGTAGTGTTACTGGATTTGATCCTTGACGGGTCGATACCCATTTTCCTCACTGTATCTGCATAAATCAAGTTGAGGCTACTGCCTCCGTCCATGAGGACTCTGGTGAGGTCGTACCCATCGATAATGGGATCAAGAACCAGGGCAGCCGATCCTCCATGACGGATACTGATCGGATGGTCCCCGCGATCGAAGGTGATCGGACATGTGGACCATGGGTTAAATTTCGGGGCTACAGGTTTGATTGCTTGTATCTGCGTTGGTATTTTCCCCGAAGAGGAGAGGATGATGCAGCACAACAATGCTAAGTATTTCCCTCAGTTATGAAATCAAAGTATCAATCCAGTAGGAGGATCCACCAAACTATGTAAGAAGTACCTTCACACAAATAACAAAAACTTGCAACCCAATGCGTAAGAGGGGTTCTCAATCCCTCCACGGTATTGAGATAGATTAAATAGTATAAGATTGGATAAATATATTTGATGAAAACACAAAATAAAAGAAATAAAGAAAAAGTACGGCAAGGTATTTTTCGGTTTTTGGATAAATAGATCTGAAGCAATATGATAGAAACTAGACCCAGGGCCATAGGTTTCACTAGAGGCTTCTCTCGAGAAAATAGCATACGGTGGGTAAACAAATTACTGTTGGGAAATTGATAGAAAAGCTAATAATTATGACGATATCCAAGGTAATGATCATGTATATAGGCATCACGTCCAAGATTAGTAGACCGAAATGATTCTGCATCAACTACTATTACTCCACACATCGCCCGCTATCCAGCATGTATCTAGTGTATTAAGTTCATGAAGAAACGGAGTAATGCAATAAGAATGATGACATGATGTAGACAAGATATCTATTCATGTAGGAATAGACCCCATCTTTTTATCCTTAATGGAAATGATAAATGCATGTCATGTCTCTTTCTGTCACTGAGATTGAGCACCGCAAGATCAAACCCATCACAAAGCACCTCTTCCCATGGCAAGAAAAATCAATCTAGTTGGCCAAACCAAACCAAAGTTTCGGAGAAGAAATACGAGGCTATAACAATCATGCATACAAGAGTTCAACAAAGACTCAAATAATATTCTAGATAGATCTGATAATAAACTCACAATTCATCGGATCCCAACAAACACATCACAAAAAGTCATTACATCAAATAGATCTCCAAGAACATCGAGAAGAACATTGTATTGAGAATCAAAGAGAGAAGAAGCCATCTAGCTACTGCCTACGGACCCGTAGGTCTATGGTAAACTACTCATGCATCATCGGAGGAGCACCAGTGAGGATGATGAACCCCTCCGTGATCGTTTCCCCCTCCGGCAAGGTGCCGGAAAAGTCCTCTAGATTGGATCTCATGGTTCTGGAACTTGCGGCGGTGGAAACTCTGATCTCTCGACTCCCCTAGGGTTTATGGAATATTTGGGTATTTATAGAGCTGAGAGGTGGTGGAGAGGGGGCTTGTGGACCCCACTACCCACCACGGCGCGCCAAGGGCCTCTGGTGCTCCCTGGTGCCTTGTGGGCCCCACGGTACTCCCCTCCGGTACTTCCTTGGCTCCCAAGTTGTCTTCTGGGCAGAAAAAATTCTCCAAAAAATTTTGTGGCATTTGGACTTTGTTTGGTATTGATATTCCGCAAAGTAAAAAACAAGCAAAAAACAACTGGCACTGGGCACTATGTCAATAGGTTAGTCCCAAAAATGATATAAAGTTGCTATAAAATGAATATAAAACATCCAAGATTGATAATATAACAACATGGAACAATAAAAATTATAGATACGTTGGAGATGTATCAGCACCCCCAAGCTTAATTTCTGCTCGTCCTCGAGTAGGTAAATGATAAAAACAGAATTTTTGATGTGGAATGCTGCCTAACATGTTCCTCTCATAATGTTTTGTTTTGTAGCATGGACATTTGGAGTTTTAGATGATTCAAAGCAATAGTCTATATTTGACATAAGGACATCAATACTCAAGCATATCAACAAGCAACCCTGTCTTTCAAAATATCAACACTAAAGAAAGCTATCCCTAGCCCATTATGCTCAATCATTGATCCATTCACGAAACACTCATAAATATTAACTATGCTCAATGCACAAGTATGATAAAATTGTTCCCTAGTTGGTTCTTTATAAGAGAAGATGGAGACTCAACAAAAAATAAAAATTGCATAAAGTAAATAGATAGGCCCTTCGCAGAGGGAAGAAGAGATTTGTAGAGGTGCCAGAGCTCAAAGCTTAAATTGAGAGATAAAATTATTTTGGGTGGCATGCTTTTACCTTCAACAGAAATGACCGAGAATTCCCAATACTTTCCATGCTAGATAAATCATAGGCGGTTCCCAAAAGGAAAATAAACTTTATTCCTTTTTCCACCATTCTTTCACAATCCATGGCTAGCCGTATCCACGGGTGCCCTCCATACCAACACTTTCCAAGGAATTTATTATTGAACAACATAAATATTTTTTTTTGCATTTCGGGACTGGGCATCCCTATTACATTTGCCACACTCTCGTGCAATGGCAAGTGAAGAAACACTCATCTTGAGAATAAAGTATATAGCATGGAAAATATTGGCCACCCCCTGCCGCTTCATGAGCGGTACGAACACACAAAAAGGAAATTTATTTTGAACATTAGAGTTGGCACATACAAATTTACTTGCAACGGCATGAAAATAGCGCATATAGGTAGGTATGGTGGACTCATTTGGCACAACTTAGGTTTAAAGATTTGGATGCACAAGTAGTATTCCTACTTAGTACAAATGGAGGCTAGCAAATAGATTGAGAAGCGACCAACCAAGAACCAAAAACTATCATAAAAGAGCATTAAACATAACTAACACCGAATAATGCACCACAAGTAGGATGTAATTTTATTGCATAACTATTGACTTTCATGCTTGCATAAGAAATCACAAACCTTAACACCAATATTCTTACTAAAGCATAATTACTTACCAACATGACTCACATATTACTATCATCATATCTGAAAACTATTACAAGGAATCAAGTTTTTAATATCCAATGATCTTCATGAAAGTTTTTATTATATCCCTCTTGAATATCTATCACTTTGGGACTAGTTTCATATATTGCCATTGCTACTAGCAAAGCTCTTAAACAAATATAAGTGAAGAACAAGAGCACATATTTCTTCAAAATAATTTTCATCTCTCAAAATAGTAAAAGTGAAGCATGAGAGGATATTTCTTTAAAATTCTACTAAATCTCAAAATAATCTAAGTGAAGCATGAGAGGATATTTCTTCAAAATATAGAACACCACCGTGCTCAAAAAGATATAAGTGAAGTACTAGAGCAATTCCATAGCTCGAAAAATTTAAGTGAAGCACATAGAGCAATTCTAACAAATCATAGCATCATTATGGCTCTCTCAAATAGGTGTGTCCAGCAAGGATGATTGTGACAAACTAAAAATCAAAGCAAGCAAAGACTCACATAATACAAGACGCTCCAAGCAAAACTCATGATATGTGATGAATAAAAATATAGCTCCAAGTAAAATTAGCGATGGTCGTTAGAAGAAAGAGGGGATGCCTTCCGGGGCATCCCCAAGCTTATTTGCTTGGTTCTCCTTGAATATTACCTTGGGGTGCCATGGAGAATCCCCAATCTTAGGCTCTTTTTACTCCTTATTCCTTCATCCACCGTGATCTCACCCAAAACTAGAAAACTTCAATCACACGAAACTCAACAAAAACCTTCGTGAGATCCGTTAGTATATGAAAACCAATCTTTACTTTAAGTACTATTGAAAACCCATTCATATTTTGTTATTTCATTATACCTACTGTATTCTAACTTTTCCATGGCTTATACCCCCCGATACAATCCATAGATTCATCAAAATAAGTACACAATGCAACAAAAATAGAATCTGTCAAAAACAGAATAGTCTGTAAAGACGTGAATTTTACTCATACTTATGTAACTCCAAAATATCTGAAAACGTATGAAAACGTAGGGAATTTCTATATAAATATGGTGTTAAAAATTCAGAATTTTTCGTTGCTTTTGTGAATTTTAACAATTCTTCTACTGGATGCAAAAGTTTCTGTTTGTCAACAAGATCAAATCAACTATCACCCAACATGATCCCAAAGGCTTTACTTGGCACAAACACTAATTAAAACATAAAAAACACAGTCATAACAGTAGCATAATTGTGCAAACACCCAAGAATAGAAAGAAAAAGAAAAAATAATTTTTATTCATTGGGTTGCCTCCCAACAAGCGCTATTGTTTTATGCCCCTAGCTAGGCATAATGCATAGATTCAAGTATTGTCATCTTTGGTTTCCAACTTATCAATCACACAATCATAATTATTCTTAGATCTAACATGCATATTTTCAAAAATCATGCTCCAAGGAATAAAATTAAAGAGTCCCCTCTTGAAAGTAGGGGTTTTTAGCACTTCATCAAAATTGGGGTGAATACTAATCATCTTAAGATCTTTATTGTTGCTACTATAAGTGGCACCCTTGTTCTTGGTAACATGTATAGACTTGCAAACTTTTATAGGAGTCTTCTCAATAGTTTTAATGGAAGAAAAGGTTGATCTCAAGTTACTAAAAATTTCTTCCAATTTATCGATCTGGGCAGGACTCTCCTCTACCCTTTCGTTTGCTACGGGGTTTTTCTCTTTTAGCATTTTAAGGGTATCTCCTACCTTCGACCCAATTTTATTAGCAAAATTGTGGATCCTTTTATCCAAATTTCAACATGTTCTTCAGTGAGCATTTTCTTTTCAATAGCGTCTAGCCTTTGCATAACATGCTCAAGAGCTAAAATTGTTTCATTCATAATGATAGGTGGTGATCCCACTAAATTTCCCATAGCATTAAAAGCATCCAAAGGTGGGCACATCAAGAAATTCCCTCCGGTGATAGTATCAAGAACAAATCTATACCAAGTAGTAATGCCCATGTAAAAATTGCGAAGAATAATAGTAGTAGATTGCTTTCGAATGGATCTATTATGAGCATCACAAATTCAATACGAAGCATCTTTTAAATTCTATTCTCCCGTCTGCTTAAAATTGAGAACTTCACTCTCAGGGGTACATGGAGTAGGAGGAGAACTAGCCATGGTGATAAAGTAGGCAAGCAAGATCACGAGCAAACAAGAGATCTAACAAGAAAAAGGTGAACGAAAAAGAAGGCAAATAAAAAGGCAAATATTTTTGTGAAGTGGGGGGAGATGAAAACAAGAGGCAAATGGCAAATAAAGTAAATTGCAAGGAGATGAGATTTGTGATTGTGTACCTCATAGATCTGGACTTGATCCTCCTTGGTAACGACGCTATAAATTCTTTCCTGATTGCTTCTATCCGCGTTGGTATTTTCCTCGAAGAGGAGAGGATGATGCAGCACAACAACGATAAGTATTTCCCTCAGTTATGAAACCAAGGTATCAATCAAATAGGAGGATCCACCAAACTATGTAAGCAGTACCTTCACACAAACTTGCAACGCAGGGCGTAAGAGGGGTTGTCAATCCGTCCTCTGTATTGAGATAGATTAAATAGTATAAAATTGGATAAATAGATCTGATGAAAACACAAAATAAAATAAAGAAAGAAAAAGTGCAGCAAGGTATTTTTGGGTTTTTGGATAAATAGATCTGAAGCAATATGATAGAAAATAGACTCGGGGGCTTAGGTTTCACTAGAGGCTTCTCTCGAGAAAATAGCATACGGTGGGTAAACAAATTACTGTTGGGTAATTGATAGAAAAGCAAATAATTATGACGATATCCAAGGCAATGATCATGTATATAGGCATCACATCCAAGATTTGTAGACCAAAATGATTTTGCATCTACTATTATTACTCCACACATCGACCGCTATCCAGCATGCATCTAGTGTATTAAGTTCATGAAGAAACGGAGTAATGTAATAAGAACGATGCCATGATGTAGACAAGATCTATTCATGTAGGAATAGACCCCATCCTTTTATCCTTAATGGAAATGATACATGCGTGTCATGTCTCTTTCTGTCACTGAGATTGAGCATCGCAAGATCGAACCCATCACAAAGCACCTCTTCCCATGGCAAGAATAATCAATCTAGTTGGCCAAACCAAACCAAACTTTCAGAGAAGAAATACGAGGCTATAATAATCATGCATATAAGAGTTCAACAAAGACTCAAATAATATTCATAGATAGATTTGATCATAAACTCACAATTCATCGGATCCCAACAAACACACCGCAAAAAGTCATTACATCAAATAGATCTCCAAGAACATCGAGGAGAACATTGTATTGAGAATCAAAGAGAGAAGAAGCCATCTAGCTACTGCCTACGGATTCGTAGGTCTGTGGTAAACTACTCACGCATCATGGGAGGAGCACGAATGAGGATGATGAACCCCTCCGTGATGGTTTCCCCCTCCGGTAAGGTGCCGGAAAAGGCCTCTAGATTGGATCTCGTGGTTCTGGAACTTGCGGCAGTGTAAACTCTGATCTCTCGACTCCCCTAGGGTTTCTGGAATATTTGGGTATCTATAGAGCTGAGAGGCGGTGGAGAGGGGGCCTGTGGGCCCCACTACCCACCAGGACGCGCCAGGGGCCTCTCGCGCGCCCTGGTGCCGTGTCGGCCCCACGGGCCTCCCCTCCGGTACTTCCTTGGCTCCCAAGTTGTCTTCTAGGCAGAAAAATCTCCAAAAAGTTTCATGGCATTTGGACTTCGTTTGGTACTGATATTCTGCGAAGTAAAAAACAAGCAAAAAATAGAAACTGGCACTGGGCACTATGTCAATAGGTTAGTCCCAAAAAATGATATAAAGTTGCTATAAAATGAATATAAAACATAAAATATTGCTAATATAACAGCGTGGAACAATAAAAAAATTATAGATACATTGGAGACGTATCAAGGCTCTATGGCATGGACATCCCGAAGTGTGTGTTTCCTCTCCTTCTTGGGTACATGAGTGGCATGGATCATATTCACCGTCTTTACCTTAGGAGGGAATTGTTTTTGGCCTCCATTGTTTGGTCTGCGAGGTTCCTCATCGTCCTCGCTGCGGGGGCTTTTGCCTGAGTCTTCGGCTATGTGTTTGTCGACCTGTTTGATCACCCAACAGTTATAGTTGGTGTGGTTGGCGGGCTTGTCAGAGGTGCCGTGGATTTGGCAGGGCCTGTCCAAGATTATTTCCAACTTGGTGGGTCCATCCTGGTTGCCTTTAGAGGGCTTTTTCCATGGTCCTGACTTGGGGTCCCAGAATCTGGCATTGACTGCTGTGTCTTCGGCTTCACCGCCGTTGTGGTGATGCTTTTTTTTGTTGCGCCGTGGTTTCCCGTTTCTGTCTCGGACTTCTGAGGTGCCGGGGTCTTCTGGGTTGGTGCTTCTACAAGCCAACCAACTATCTTCCCACGTGCAAAAGCGGGTCATTAGAAAGGTAATTGCTAACATTGTCCTCAGCTTATCCTGGCCGAGCTAGCGCGCTAGCCGTTTGTCCCGGATACTGTGCTTAAATGTAGCTATAGCTTCGGTGTTCGGACAGCCGACGATCTAGTTCTTTTTGGTCAAAAACTTATTCCAAAATTGATGGGATGACTCTCCGGGCTGTTGGACCACATGGCTCAGGTCATCGGCATCTGGAGGCCGGACATAAGTGCCTTGAAAGTTAGCTCGGAAAGCATCCTTGAGCTCTTCCAAACTCCCTATGGAGGTTTCGGGGAGGCTGTTCAGCCAATGCCTGGCTGGTCCCTTGAGCTTTAATGGCAAGTATTTTATGGTGTGGAGGTCGTCCCCTCGAGCGATATGAATGTGGAGAAGAAAGTCTTCGATCCATACGACTGAGTCTATAGTCCCGTCATATTTTTTGATGTTTACGGGTTTAAATGCCTCGGGGAATTGGTGCCGCAACACCTCGTCCATGAAGCACATCGGGTGAGTGGTGGCCCTAACCAGGGCTACGTCATGCTGGAGATCTGTACATCTCGGCCCGGTGCTGCTCCCGAGCTCTATGATTTTGGTCGCGCCATGCTTGGTATCCGTCCCGTCCAGCCGGGTCATACTCTCGAGATCCATAGATGGATCTTGTCTGTCCTGCTCTAATGGCAAGGTCATGACAGAGATCATTGTCTAATTCGGGGTTCCACAGACCCTTGAGAGGTTCAAACTCTGGGGTGGGTGCGAAGAACTCTCCCTCCCCAGTCTGCCTGCTCAATGATTCCACGGCCTAACTCGACGAACCCAAGGGACAAGAGACACAGCAGTTTATCCTGGTTCGGGCCACCTTGCGGTGTAATACCCTACTCCACCTTTGTGGTGGATTGCCTTGGAGGGCTGAGGATGAACTAGTACAAAGGTGGAACGACCTCAGGAGGTGAGGTGTTCTTGAGCTCGATGAGCTGGTGAGGTGGTCAGGGTGGAATGGATCTGATCCAGCTCCCCTCCCGTTCAAGGTTAAGGTCCAGGTCCAGGTTAAGGTTAACCTACCCCCTATGGTGGTGGCTAAGTCCTATTTATAGTGGCTTTGGTCCTCTTCCCAAATATAGGCGGGAAGGGATCCCACAACGGCCAAATTCGAAGGGAGACAACTAGTACAAGTTATCCTGACAAAAGTAGTCTTCGCCTGCAAAAGCCTCTGGTGATGATGCTGCAGTGCGATCCGCAATGACCTCTGTCCTACCGTCCTGGCGGTCCTGGTCTTGTTGCACCGATATGGAAACCTTTGCTTGATTACTCGGGCCTCCGCGCCTGCACTTGCCTCCTTGGCACCAAAGGGGAAACTGGTACACTGCACCCGCTGGCACCCGCCTGGTCTTGGTCGTCATGGCTCATGTCAGGAGAACCTCACGAGGTGCAGCTTGCATTGATATCTCTGCTCCTCGGGAGCTAGCCTGGGGAGGCCGCCCCTCGTGGAGGTCTTGGTGTCGTTCGCCTCGCGAGGCTTGGCCCCTCGCGAGGGTCTTGAGTTGTTGTTGTTGAAGCTGGGCCATACCAGGCCATCGATGGAGCCACGCCATGGGCCGCAGGCAGGCAAGTCTGGGCACCCCCGGTCCCAGGACACTGATAGTAGCCCCCAGGCCCAAGGCGCGCTCGAACTTGGCTTCGAGGGGAAGCCAAAGGGCAAGTGCGGAGCGCCGCAGGCCCTAACCGCCTGCGGCCTCGGTTGCAGCATGGCAATTGATGGGGCGTGGGCGCCTCCGCTTCCCCACGCTGCCTCGGCAACTGCTTGACTTGACGAGACCCTGCTGCATGCAGAGAAAAATCATCATTACGCGCGATCGTGGAGGCCGGCGGTCGGCCTCCCCTTGGCTATAAATGAGGAGAGGGGTGAATCCCCCCTTGCTCGTCTCTGTCTTCTCGCCACCAACTCCTTCTTCTTCCTTCTTGCCTCGCCGTCTTGCCGCGGTGCTCATGGCGCTGACAAGGAAGTTATCTGCTGCCGAGAAGGGGAAGGCCCCTAAGGAGGGGCCTGGCTCGCCGCCGCCCAAGAGGGGACGAGGTCGCCCCCGCAAGCATGCGGCGACCCCTGTGGTGGCTCCTCGTGGACGTGGGCGTGCCTCGAGTGGCCGCGGCGGCGCCTCTTCTCGCGGCGAGAGCCGCCAGGGGCGAGGCTGCCCCTGTGATGGAGGGAGGCGTGCCGTGGTCGCCCGGCCTCCTCGGCCACGCTTCCACTCGACGGAAGTGCTCCCAGAGTTTGTCGTGTGGTCGGAGGGGCCGACCGGCACCTGGCTCTCGCTCCCCCGCTTCTTCGCGGGTGAGCTGCCGGTCGCTGGCCTTGACGGCCTCTGGCTGTAAGCTGATGGCTGCTGCAGCAAGGCTTCATGGGTCGGGGTCGAAGTTTCAGCCGCCGGGAACGTGGCCCTGACTCGCGGCTGGCAGACATTCACCCGCGCGCGTGGCCTGAGCAGGAGGTGCACCCTCCACTTCAGGTACGACGGTGTCACGACCCTCTACGTGAGGGTGTTTGGGGAAGATGGTCGTCGCGCAGGGTGTTGCCCCGAAGACAACGGCGGCGACGATGAGCTTGGCCTTGGTGATGGCCGCGACTCGTTCAGCAGCGGCGGCTCTTCCTCCAGCGAGAGCACAAGCAGCGGTGGTTACGACCAGCCGCCATGCCGCCGGGCTCGCTCGAGGGAGGTGGCGGGTCTTCTTGCCACCGCGTCCCGGTGAAGCAGGAGGAGGGCTCAGGCTGAGCCCGGAGAACCTCCAGAGCCGAGCCTCAGGAGCTGCTGCAGTCACGCGGGTCGCTTCTGTTTAACCTTTCCTTTCTTCTGCATTTTGAAAAAAGTAGAGAGCCCTGCTAGGGCGTGTAATGAACCATGGCACTTATGCCGCTATGCTATGTTTATTGTTCTTGTGTTATGCTATGGTGTTCATGTCCCAAGTAGGTGTGGTAGGATAACTTAGCTTGGTACAGCCGCGGTAGCTTCCCTCCTCGCGAGGGCACGTCCTTCAGCACCTGGTGGGGCCCCCTTGCTGCCGACCTAGGAGCCGCTGGCCTCGGGAGGCATCATAAAACTGCAGGGTTTGTTAGAAAACTTGTCGGGTGCCTTGTTCTTCCTTGCGTGAGCCCTCAGGCATGACTAGCCGTGGCTTAGTTCACCGTGTCACGGTACCCAGGGAGCACAGACTTAAGAGTGTGCGCAAAATCACGAGCTCAATCGAAGGTGCCTCGCGAACATCAAGGAAGCCGAAGCTCTGGGGTAACAGGGCTTTGGCGAGGTGTGTTTGTGGCATGGGCTAGCCCAACGCACGCACACACCTGTCCAGCCCCCGTGGGAGGCGCACGAGGAAGAGCGACGGGCAACTGCCGTTCTCCCTGACCCAGAAAAAAAAGCAAGCGAGGCAAGAAGAGAAAACCCAACTAGGCAATCAAGAAACACTAGAGCTCAGCCTTCCATTAAAAGGTTTCAAACCAGCTGCAGAAAGCAAGCAAATGAACAGCCGCGTCCGGCATCTAGTCTAGTCTTCTCACCAGCGCGGAGCTAAGTGCTACCACTAGGATGTGGGAGGGAGCCCCCGAGGCCGGAGGGTGGCACTCTGGAGACTCCGGGGCATGTACAGCCCCACTCATTATTACCTGAGAGTGTCACGAGCAGTGACCTTCACAGGCACTGGGCCTTGCTTCATGGGTAGAACTTCCGGAGGTGCTGGATGTTCCAGGCGTTCTGGATGGGGATCCAGTCCTGCGTCTCCAAGCGCACGGCGCCAGGCCTGGAGACGCGGGAAATCCTAAACGGGCCCTCCCACATGGGAGAGAGCTTATGCAGCCCCTCCCTGGAGAGCACCCGCCTCAGGACGAGATCGCCCACCTCGAGCGTCCTGTGGCGGACGCTGCGACAGTGGTACCGCCGCAGCACCTGCTGGTACCTTGCCGCCAGGAGCGAGGCTTGACGGCGATGTTCCTCCCCCAGCACGAGGTCCATCCCCCGTGAGGCGTCCTGGCGTTCCTCGTCAAATGCTAGGACCCGCGCAGAGCGATGCTTGACTTCGTGTGGGAGAACCGCTTCGGCTCCGTAGACGAGGAAGAATGGAGTCTCGCCCGTGGGCTTGGTGGCGGTGGTGCGGATGGACCACAGCATGGACTGGAGCTCATCGATCCAGCCCCTGCCGCAGGCCTCGAGCTTTTTCTTGAAGGTTCTTGTTTTGAGGCCTCTCAGGACCTCCGCGTTAGCGCACTCAGCTTGGCCGTTGCTCCTTGGGTGCGCTATTGAGGCATAGCATATCTGCGTTCCAAGGTTAGCACAATATGTTTTGAAGAGATTGCTAGTGAACTGCGAGCCGTTGTCGGTGATGTTACGATTAGGGACCCCGAAGCGGCTCACAAGGCTCTTGATGACCTTGACTGCCAAACCGGCTGGGATGGTGCGGGCAGCTTCCACTTCCGCCCACTTGGTGAACTGGTCGATGGCAACGTAGAGGTAGCAGTAGCCCCTAGGCGCCCGTGGGAACGGTCCCAAAGATGCCCAGCCCCCAGACCGCGAACGGCCACGTGAGCGGAATGGTTTGGAGGCCCTGTGCAGGCTGGTGGGTCTGCTTGGCATGGAACTAGTAGGCTTCATAGGACTTGACCAACTTTGCGACGTCATTGAGCGCCGTTGGCAAGTAGAACCCGCTGCGGAATGCCTTCCCCATGAGGGTGCGTGATGAAGAGTGGTGCCCGCAGTCCCCGCCATGTATATCCGTCAGCAGGTCGTGCCCCTGCTCCCTGGAAATGCATCGTAGAGAGATGTCATTTGGACGCCTCCGATAAAGCTCACCATCCCGAATGCAGTATGCTGTAGCTTGGCATGCCACCCGCTCTGTGTCTTCCTCCTTCTCCGGCAGGGTTCCCTGGAGCAAATACGCCTTGAACTCTTCAGTCCAGCATCCCTGCTGAGGCTCGAGCGCGAGGAGCAGACGCGCCCCTGAGGTCGGGCCACAGGCTGGGGCTCTCGAGGTTGGTGCTGGGGGGAGCTCCTCCTGAGGCGGCGTTGCCTCTACAGCGGGTGGGGCTGCCGAAGGCTTGAAGAGCCGCTCCTTGAAGACGCCGGGCTCCTGAGGCAGGCGTCGGGACGTCCTCTTGGAGATGTCGTCGGCTTCCTTGTTTGTGCCGCGCGGCACGTGCTGCAGTTCCAAGCCCAAGAATTGTTTCTCAATTTTGCGTACCTCCGCAAGATATGCCTCCATGTGCTCGTCCTTCGGCTCGTATTCTTTGTTGGAGAAGTTGACAAGGAGCTGGGAGTGGCCCTTGATGGTGAGGCGCTTCACTCCCAAGGCTGCCGCAGCCTTGAGACTGGCGATTAAGCCTTTGTACTTCATGATGTTATTGGAGACCTTCTCGCCCTGCTGGAAGCAGAGCTGCACGGCGTATTAGAGCTTGTCCTGGGTGGGCGAGATGAGCACGGCTCCAGCCCCCGCGCCCTGACGCGTGAAGGGGCAGTCAAAGTACATGACCCATCCGTCTGGCACCTCGCTTCCTGGTGAGAGTGGGCGGTCCTCGCCTACTTCAGGGCTGGGAACGTCAGTCCATTCCGCCACGAAGTCGGCGAGCACGGCACCCTTGATGACTCTGGTGGTGCTGAACTCCAACTGGAATGCCTGCAACTCGATGTTCTATTCTGTGACTCTCCCCACAGCATTGGGGCTCTGGAGCACCCTCTCCAGTGGGTAAGCTGAGACGACCTTGATGGGGTGACCTTGGAAGTAGTGGCGCAGCTTGCGGGAGGCGACAAGGAGCGCGAGCAGGAGCTTCTGCGGCATGGGATAGCGCGCCCGTGCGTCACGCAATACCGTGCTAACTTAGTACACCGGGTGCTCGATTAGGGCTGGAGCGCTGGTGATGTCTTGTACCTCCCTAGGCTGGGGGTCCTCGGGAGCTTGGCTGTTTGCAAGGGTAGCCAGGCCCCCAGGAGCGCCGTCCTGAGGGGCCTGGTCATCTGCTGGTGCTGCCGAGGCCTCAGGAGCACCATCCCGAAGCTGCGTCGTCTCGTCCTGGCGTGTGGCGCTGCCCGGCAAGTCCCCGGCCTGGTGCTCTTCCCGGACCGCCACCAGTGCTGCGCTGGCAGAGTGTGGTGTAGCGGCCAAGTACAACACCAAGGGCTCGAGAGGTCACAGCGCCACCATCACTGGTGGGCTGGTGAGGTATCTCTTGAGGTCTTGAAACGCTGCGTCAGCCTTCGGAGTCCAGTCGAACGACCCTTTCTTCTTCATGAGCTTGAAGAACGGGAGGGCGCGCTCCCCAAGCTTGGAGATGAAGCGCCCTAGCGAGGTCACGTAGCCCGCCAGCTTTTGCATTTCCTTGAGAGTCTGCGGCGGGCTCATCCTTTCTATCGCATTGACCTTCTCGGGGTTTGCCTCGATTCCCTGTGTGACACCAAAAAGCCCAACAGCTTGCCGGAGAGGACACCAAACACACATTTCTCCGGGTTGAGCCGCAGGTCCACCTTGCGCAGACTGGTGAACATTTCTTCCAGGTCCTCGATGAGGGTCCTTGCCTCCCGAGACTTCACCACTATGTCGTTGATGTATGCCTCGGCGTTCCTCCCAAGCTGCTGGCCCAGAGCGATGTGCATCAGCCGCTGGAAGGTCGCTCCGGCGTTATGCAGCCCAAAGGGCATGCAGGTGTAGCAATACACCCCGCACAGGGTCAAGAAGGCCGTCTTCTCAACATCTTGCACCACCATCTTGATTTGGTGATATCCTGAGAATGCGTCCAGGAAGCACAGCAGGTCGCACTCAGCGGTACAGTCGACGATCTGGTCGATGCGTGGGAGCAGGAAGGGGTCTTGAGGGCAAGCCTTGTTGAGGTTGGTGAAGTCGACACACATGTGTCCCTTCCCGCCTTTCTTGGGGACAATGACCGGGTTAGCCAGCCATTCTGGGTACCGCACCTCCCGAATGACACCAGCATCTTGTAGCTTGCGGGTCTCTTGGACGATGAACGCCTGCTTCTCAGTGGACTGCCGCCGCGCCCTCTGCTTCACCGGGCGTACGTTGGGGCACACCCTCAGGTGATGCTCGATTACCTCCCTCGGGACTCCGACCAGATCTTTGGGCTCCCATGCAAACACCTACTTATTTGCGCGCAAGAAGCCGACCAACGCCTTTTCTTGGTCTGGGGCGAGGTTGGCTCCTATGGTGAAGGTGGCTCCTGACACCCCATCCTTGTCAACCGGTACCTGCTTCGTCTCGACCCGATCTTGGGAGAACAGCTGCTTCTTCTTCATCGGCGCAGCCCCCGGGGCCTCAGGGGCTCCTCCACCTGCTGGGCGTGCTGCTGCCGCGGCCCTGAAGGTGAGCTTGAGGGCCGCCAGGGCCTCCTTGGTGTCTTCGGCCACGGTGAGGACGCCGCTACTCCCCGGCATCTTTGTGAGGTTGTAGGCAGGATGGGTCGCTTCCATAAACTTGGCCAAGGCTAGGTACCCGAGGATGGCGTTGTACGGGAGGCTGATGTGGGCGATGTCGAAGTCGATAAGCTCGGTGCGATAGTTGTCGCGGGTGCCGAAGGTGACGGGGAGGCGGATCTGCCCCAGGGGGCTGGTGGAACCGTCGATGACCCCGGAGAAGGGCTTGGTGGGGCGGAGCAGGCCATATGGCACGTGGAGCAAGCCGAAAGCTTCCACAAAGAGCACATTGAGGCCAGCCCCGCCATCGATGAGGGTCTTGGTAACCGCCACATTGCAGATGGTGGGGATGCAGAGCATCGGGAGAGTGCCTGCGCCCACGATGGTTGCTGGGTGGTCTCTTAAGTCGAAGGTGAGGTCGGCCTTGGGTGCCGCCCATCCCGGAGGAGCTCCCTACTGCATGTGCGCGGCACCTACTTGGCGGAAGAATTGCTTGACGTCATGGTCCGAGGGCGGCGCCTGCGAACTGCCGAGGAGGGCCGCGACGGCGAGGGGCACCAGCGCCACGAAGAGCGCGATGAAGAGACCACGCAGCTCCTCCCAGGAGGCCACAGAAGATTACGGCAGGTTGAGCATCCAGGCGCGCGGCACGCCAGCGAGGGCCATGGGAAACCTGTTGGCCATGACCTTGTCGTCGCCACCGGCCACCCAAATGGCCTCCTCATACGCCTAGAGAAATGCCGCTGGGTCTGCCGCACCGTCGTAGCGAGGTGGCATCTCTGGCTTGAACTTGGGTGGCCACTGTACATGTCGTAAGGCGGGGGTGAAGGCCCGGAGGCCCATGGCGCCTCCATGCGCACCCATCGATCCGGCCGGTGGAGCGGCTCCCACCATGAGAGCTGAACGGAGGAGCGAAGCGGACGAAGAGGCGAAGCTTCGACGCACCCCTACCTGGCGCGTCAAATGTCGGATTCGGTGTACCTCAGACCCTTGAGAGGTTCGAACTCTGGGGTGCTTGCGAAGAACTCTCCCTCCCCAGTCTGCCTGCTCAACGATTGCATGGCCTAACTCGATGAACCCAAGGGACAAGAGACACAACAGTTTATCCTGGTTCGGGCCACCTTGCGGTGTAATACCCTACTCCAGCTTTGTGGTGGATTGCCTCAGAGGGCTGAGGATGAACTACTACAGAGGTGGAATGACCTTAGGAGGTGAGGTGTTCTTGAGCTCGATGAGCTGGTGAGGTGGTCAGGGTTTAATGGATCTGATCCAGCTCCCCTCCCATTCAAGGTTAAGGTCCAGGTCTAGGTTAAGGTTAACCTGCCCCCTATGGTGGTGGCTAAGTCCTATTTATAGTGGCCTTGGTCCTCTTCCCAAATATAGGCGGGAAGGGATCCCACAACGGCCAAATTCAAAGGGAGACAACTAGTACAAGTTATCCTGACAAAAGTAGTCTTCGCCTGCAAAAGCCTCTGGTGGTGACGCTGCAGTAGGCTCTGCGATGACCTCCATCCTGCCGTCCTGGAGGTCCTGGTCTTGTTGCCCCGATATGGAAACCTTTGCTTGATTCCTAGGGACTCCGCGCCTGCGCTTGCCTCCTTGGCACCAAAGGGGAAACTGGTACACTGCGCCCGCCTGGTCTTGGTTGTCATGGCTCACGTTAGGAGAACCTCGCAAGGTGGGGCTTGCATTGATATCTCCGCTCCTCGGGAGCCAGCCTGTGGAGGCCGCCCCTCGTGGAGGTCTTGGTGTCGTCCGCCTCGCGAGGCTTGGCCCCTCGCGAGGGTCTTGAGTTGTTGTTGCTGAAGCTGGGCCATACCAAGCTGTCGATGGGGCCATGCCATGGGCCGCAGGCAGGCAAGTCTGGGCACCCCTGGTCCCAGGACACCGATAATCATATTGGTATTCTGGCTGTGCCACCTCCTTGCCTTTACGATGAGGAGGGGCGCGTGGGTATTCGGCCTCTCCAGCCGGCCTGTCCATTCCTCAAGGGGCGATCGCGCTGGTCTACCTGGGTATATCTTGGTGGTACAGGCGCAAGGGCCTCATCATCAAATTGCGAAAGCAATTTTCGTTTTGGGTAGGTAGCTTTTGGTTTGCCGCTCATAGTCATACCCTTCTTCGGCTGCTAGGACTTTTGTCTATCTGTCGTTGAGGGTGTCTTGTTCGGCGTTCATTTTTTGCTGCTTCTTCTTCAAGCTTCGTGCGGTGGCAATAAACTGTCGTTTAAACCGCTCTTGGGCCAGTGGATCCTCGGGGACGATGCAATCCTCGTCTCCAAGGCAAACCTCCTCCTTGGTGAGGGGAGGTAGTTACTGTCCTCGGAGTCGTTGAGGTCCTCGTGATCAAACTGCTCCTCGCACTGCTCTTAATTGTCTGGCTGCTGTTCGGTGGCAGCGGGGTCGCCAAGGTCTTCCATATTCTCCGGGGTGTCGTCTTCTCCGGTGCCCGTGTTGCTTTCCCTGCCCCGACGCCACCTGGATCATCGGCGTTGTCTGTGGCGTTTGGGCGGCTCTTCGCCGGGCTTGTTGCTACCTATCCTGGGGGTGCCGTCCCCGTTATTAGCACCATTGCCGTTGTCCTTGGGGGTATCCAGCATGTAAATGTCATAGGTGGAGGTGGCCGTCCATCGACTGTCGGCGTGGAGCATGATCAGCTATGGGGGAGGGGTGCCCCTTTGTGGTTCGGCATGGGGACGGCCGCGTTGCACAAAGAGCAGAAGCAGCAGGGGACAACACGGCAATGGACAACTAGTTTTACCTAGGTTCGGGCCACTTTGCAGCGTAAAACCCTACTCCTGCTATGGTGGATTGATCTGGAGGAGGACGAAGGCACAGAGTGCACTAGCCCGGCAAGGGTGCCTCGGGAGTGCAATCACACGCGTACAAGTGCAGGGGATCAAAGTGTTCGAACCCTTTGTTAGGTTGCCTCGGGCCTCCTTTTATAGGTTAAGGGGCGACCACAGTGGAAAAACAGTCATTTGGGTGAGATTAGATAGCTAACAGTGCTATCATACCTAACTCTGGCAGTTAGGACAAAGTGCATTAAATGCATTGCTAGGTGTCATGTCGAGGTTGAATCCCGGCAAGCCTGCCGCGCCGCTTATCTGCTTTTCCTTGTTAGCATGACACGTCTCCTGGACGGGTGTCAATAAAGCTAATCACTTCTTGATCATGCTGCCACGTGCCTGACAGGATCCACCTCGTTGCTTGGTTCCTTGACACCGCAATGATAAATGACTTGGGTGCGATGAGGTGGAGCAGTGGCGTCTCTGTCAAAACCTACCGGCAAGAAGCCTGGCGGGTTTTGATCGTGGCGGCCCTGGCAACCCTGCCAGGGCAACCTAGACTTGTCCTTAGGCGTGGCCTCGGCCTGGCCAGGCTCTCCTGCCCAACAAGGGAGGCCTTCCAAAGGTGATTTCTAGCTATCTTATTCTTCTCAATGCTCTCCTTTATCTCACGAAGAGTGGCTTCTCTGGCCTATCTTTATATGGTGTACTCCTATTGGGCATGCGATCATCAGCATGCCCATGCATGAGTTCGGTCTAGCAAACACGAATGTTTGTTGCACCGACAGGAGCCCACGGGCCTGGTCCATACGTGCCAATGGGCATCGTTGGGGTAGGACCCAAACAATGCACGGGCCCGCATCCTGACCTTGCCATGGTGGAACTCAATCCTTTGAGATCTTCCTTTCTTCTTCATTAACTTGGAGTTGAATGATCCCCCGGGTTCTTTACGAGCCATGCGACATTGAAACGACGTGGGCTCACCCACGTCGTAGGTCAAAGGACGCCCATGTTCATGAGGGTGAATTAGGGCACCTAAACGTGAACCGGGCGTAACTGCCACTCCACTTTACCCACCGCACCTGCCGTTTCCGCCACGCGCGCTGCATGCATTGCGCGGGGTTGGTGGTGGACGTGCAGGGCGCGGGAATGTGTGCCATGGCAGAAAGCGTGGCGCCCAGGGTTGGTGCATAGGGACGGCCGGTGAATCTGGATGCTGTCAGTGGCGCTAAGCCGGATTGGAGGAGCGGGGTGGTTGCTCTAGGGTGTGGAGAACCAGCCCCCTGCCTTGCTCCACTATAAAGGGAGTGTGAGGAGGATGGAAATGTCCACCCATGCATCTTCTCCTTCTTCTTCTCGGGTTCTACTTCCACCATGGTGAGAGGAAGAGGGCGTGCTCGGGCTCCGACGGCAGCGACAAGGGCTTCCTCTCGGCACCGTACCCCTGCCTCTACTAGGGACGGCGGGGCAGGATCCAGTGTGCAAGGTGGAACCATTGGACATGGTTGCGGCCGGTGAGGCACCCGGGGCTAAGGCGGGCATGGTGGTGCGTAGGGTTTGCCTCCCCCGGCTACCCCGATCCTGGGGGCAGGCCATGTAGGAGATATGGCGCTGGAGTTCATCGTCAAGCTGTGCGAGCCCCCACGCAGCCGTCTGCGGCTGCCTCACCCTTTTGCTAGGATGATGGAGGTTGAACAGCTGCTCAGGCTAGGGTTGCGCATGAGCGGCTGCTACAATGGTGCAGCATGGGCAGATGTTGAGTTCCCAGTGCCGCAGATCATGCTTCTTAGGCGTGGTTGGAAAACCTTCGCCCGCGCCCACCATCTGGCGGAAGGACATGTCCTCTGCTTCAAGTTGGTGGAGGCTGATCTTCTCTTCATCAAGGTCTTCGGACGCTCAGGTGCTCACTTAGGGTGCTATGTGGAGATATCAAATGATGATGAAAGCTCCTCCTCGAGCGACAACGACGAAGAGGACACTGACGGCGAAGACGGCGGCACCGAGCCCGTGGTCCTCAAACATGAGGATGACGGCTCGGACTCCGGCTGAGCGCCGGTTGCACCGTCTTCGGCAACTAGGCGCCAACAGCACCGTGATAACCCACAAGTGTAGTGGATTGTTTATAGCCTTTTTCGATAAATAAGAGTGTCGAACCCAACGAGGAGCTAAAGGTAGAACGAATATTCCCTCAAGTTCTATCGACCACCGATACAACTCTACGCACACTTAATGTTTGCTTTACCTAGAACAAGAATAAAACTAGAAGTACTTTGTAGGATAGGTTTGCAAGATAATAAAGAATGTGAAAATAAAAGTTAGGTTCTGTTTTAATAAAAGTACAATTTAATAAAGCGAGTGTGGAAAAGTGGTGATAGGATTTGCGGAATTGTCCCTAGGCAATAGATAACTAGACCGGTAATCATTCTTGCAATTTTATATGAGGGAGAGGCATGAGCTAACATACTTTCCTTACTTGGATCATATGTACTTATGATTGGAACTCTAGCAAGCATCCTCAACTACCAAAGATCATTAAGGTAAAACCCAACCATAGCATTAAGTATTAAGTCCTCTTTACTCCCATACGCCATAACCGCCTTACTCGGGTCTGTGCTTCTGTCACTCACGCCACCCACTATAAGAGAACCATGAACAGATTGCAACACCCTACAGCGGGGACCCCTCATGTTTGCGTGAGATGGAGGGCACCGTAGGACAGCACCATAATAAAATATACACTCATACCAACCAAGATCACGATTAACCCATAGGACAAAATAGATCTACTCAAACCTCATAGGATGGCAACATAGTATTGGATAATAATATGAAGCATAAAGCACCATGTTCAAGTAGAGGGTACAACGGGTTGCGGTAGATTGGACCGCTGAATATAGATGGGGGAAGGTGATGGAGTTGTTGGAGTAGATCGTCGTCACACGATATTGCCCCGGTGGCATTTCGGCGCCACCGGGAGAGAGGGGGAGAGAGCCCCCCTCCTTCTTCTTCTTCTTCCTTGGTCTCCCCCCTAGATGGGAGGAGATTTCCCCCTCTGGTCCATGGCCTCCATGGTGGCGGAGGGGTGGGAGCCCCTTCGAGATTGGATCTCCCTCTCTGTTCTCTTCTGTTTCGCGTTCCTGTTTTCTGGCCCTTCACCGTTTCTTAAATTCCCGGAGACCCATAATTCCGATCGGGCTGAATTTTTTACACGATTTTTTCCATAAATTATCTTTCTTGCGCCCGAAGAAGAGCCCCAACCGACTTACGGGGAGGGCACAAGACACCTAGGTGAGCCAGGGGGTGCCCAGCGCGCTCTGATGGGTCATGGAGGCTGTGGGCCTCCATTTGCGTTGATTCCACCTCCCAAAAATCACATATATTCTAAAATAATTCTCCATAAATTTTTATCGCGTTTGGACTTTGTTTGATATGGATATTCTGTGAAATAAAAAAATGCAACAAACAGGAACTGGCACTGGATCAATATGTTAGTCCAATAAATGATATAAAATGTTGCCAAAAATATCTGAAAGTTGTATAATATTGGCATGAAACTATCAAAAATTATAGATACGATGGAGACGTATCAGCATCCCCAAGCTTAATTCCTGCTCGTCCTTGAGTAGGTAAATGATAAAAAATGTAATTTTTGATGTGAAATGCTACCTAGCATAATCTTGATCATATATCTAATCATGGCATGAATATTAAGAAACGAACGATTAAAAGAAATAGTCTATAATTTGACATAAAGACATCAATACTCACGCATCCCAACAAACAATCATGTCTTTCAAAATATCAACGCTAAAGAAAGCTATCCCTACAAAATCATATAGTCTTGTCATGATCTGTTTTCTTAGCACAAAGTATTTATCATGCACAACCGGGATGACAAGACGAGCAATTGGTTCATACTTTTTAACGCGCTGCATCTTTTTAAACCCTCACGCAATACATGAGCGTGAGCCATGGATATAGCACTATGGGTGGAATAGAGTATGATGATAGGGGTGAATATAGAGAAGACAAAAAGGTAAGAAAGTCTAACATCGATGTGGCTAACCCACAAGCTATGGAGATGCCCATCAATTGATATCAATGCGAGGAGTAGGGATTGCCATGCAACGAATGCTCTAAGAGCTGTAAGTGTATGAAAGCTCAACATGAAAACTATGTGGGTGTGCATGTAACTCTATAATGAAAAATTCCCACTAGTATATGAAAGTGACAACATAAGAGACTCTCTAAATGAAAAACATGGTGCTACTTTGAAGCACAAGTGTGGAATTAGCATGCCCCTTCTCTCTTTTCTCTCATTTTTTTCTTTTTTTTCTGGGCTCTTTTTGCCCTCACTTTTTTTTCTTTTTCTTTTTATATTTGTCCGGAGCCTCATCTCGACTTGTGGGGGAATCATAGTCTCCATCATCCTTTCCTCACTGGGACATGCTCTAATAATGAATAATGGTGATCATCACACTTCTCTTTACTTACAACTCAAAAGAAATAAAAATTACAACTCGATACCTAGAACAAAATATGACTCTATACGAATGCCTCTGGTAGTGTACCAGGATGTGCAATGATCTAGCGTAACATGTATGAAAATTGATGAACGGTGGCTGAGCCACAAATACTATGTCAGCTATATGATCATGCAAAGCAATATGACAATGAATGTCAAGTCATCAAAACGGAAGCGGTGGAAGTTGCATGGCAATATATCTTGGAATGGCTATGGAAAGGCCATAATAGGCAGGTATGGTGGCTGTTTTGAGGAAGATATAATAAGGCTTATGTGTGATAGAGCATATCATATCACGGGGTTTGGATGCACCGGTGAAGTTTGCACCGACTCTCGAGGTAAGAAAGGGCAATGCACGGTACTGATGAGGCTAGCAAATTGCAGAAAGGTAAGAGTGCGTATAATCCATTGACTCACATTAGTCATAAAGAACTCATATACTTATTGCACAAGTTTATTAGCCCTCAAAGCAAAGTACTACTGTGCATGCCCCTAGGGGGATATATTGGTAGGAAAAGACCATTGCTCGTTCCCGACCGCCACTCATAAGGAGGATAATCAATAATAAATCATGCTCCAACTTCATAGCATAATGAGAGACTATACGTGGATGCATCGGGAATCACAAACCTTAACACCAATATTCTTACTAACCACAACCATTTACTAGTACCTCCCACATATTACCATCTCTATATCACAAAACTATTACAAGTAATCAAACATATCATATTCAGTGATCCACAAGTTTTATGTAGGATTTTATGACTAACCATGTAAATGACCAATTCCTGTTGACTCTCTAAATAGATATAAGTGAAGCATGAGAGTTTAATTCTTTCTATAAAAGACCAAGCTCTAATAAATATAAGTGAAGTAGAAGAGCATTCTACGAATAACGATTTTCTATTTGAAGAGAAACACGCAATCCAAACTTCAAATGATATAAGTGAAGCACATGAAGCATTCTATAAAGCCATACTCAAAAGATATAAGTGAAGTGCAATGAGCATTCTACAAATCAACCATGGACTATCTCATACCAGCATGGTTCATAAAAGAAAAATGAAAACTAAACACAAAAGACGCTCCAAGATTTACACATATCACATGAACGAAACGAAAACGAAAACATACCGATACTTGTTGAAGAAAGATGGGATGCCTTCCGGGGCATCCCCAAGCTTAGACGCTTGAGTCTTCTTGAATATTTACTTGGGGTGCCTTGGGCATCCCCAAGCTTGAACTCTTGCCTCTCCTCCTTCTCCTTATATCGAGACCTCCTCGATCTTTGAACACTTCATCCACACAAAACTTAACAGAAAACTGGTGAGATCCGTTAGTATAATATAGCAAATTTCTACTTTAAGTACTGTTGCAAACCCATTCATATTTTATTTTTGCATTGTATCTACTGTATTATAACTTCTCCACGGCTTATACCACCGATATAATCGATAGTTTCATCAAAACAATGCATGTCTTAAACAGGACAGTATCTAGTAATATGAACTTTGACCATACTTCTATAATTCCAAAAAATCTTAAAGATTAGGAAAAAATAAAAAAATTGCATATCAATACTGTGTAAATATTTTAGAAACTTTTGACGTTCCAGTAAAAAATGTAAAATCACGCACTGCAGCTAAAGTTTCTGTTTTTGCATCGCACATACCAACAAACAAACTAATCATCCTAAAGGCAAATCTTGGCACATTATTTTTATAATACAATGGATTTGTACAAGGGGATAATTACTTTTGTTGAAAAGTTTCTGTAATCAAGATTCACAAAGTTTCCATGGGCATGAACAAAGTTCAAGGACGTCCCCCACTTCAACGGTGCTCGTCTTTCTCACTTTCACTTTTCTTTTTGTAAAGTTTTAAGTTCCCCTCTATATTTTTTTGTTTTTAAACTTTATAAAAGCACACAACAGAATAAAATGACTTCCTAAAACTTCCAGGTTGTCTCCCTGGTAGCGCTTTCTTTAAAGCCATTAACCTAGGCATAAAGTGCTCAAGTAATGAATCCACCCGGATCCCAAGGTATATCAGAGCCAATTTTAATTAGCAATGATTTATAATTTAGTAAGGAGCACAAAGCAACATATATCATGTAATGACGAAGTCTAACTCTCTTCCTATGCATCGGCATGTCATAAAAGAACAATTCATGCACATCAAGTAAAGGCCAATACATAGCATAAGCAGTTTCTTGCAATTTTATCGTGTTAGAAACATAGAGAGGTGGAGATGTAGTTCCTCTCTCATAATAATTGCAAGTAGGAGCAGCAAGCACTTGCATATTATATTCATCAAAATCATCATGTGTAGTAGCAAAATGCAACCCATCAATATAATCCTTAATAAGTGCAAACTTCTCCGATATAGTGTAGTTTGGAGAATTCAAAAAGATAATAGGACTATCATGTGTGGGCGCAATAGAAAAAATTTCATTCTTAACATAAGGAAATATAGCAAGTTCATATCCATAAGCATAATTCAAATTGGCATCTTGGTCACAAGCATAGTAAGCATCAAATTCATCAAAAAGGGATATTTCCAAAGAATCCAAGGGACCATAGCAATCATCATAGCATTCATCCTTTGGTAAGCACGAAGGGAAATTAAACAATGTATGGGATAAAGAGTTACTCTCATTAGAAGGTGGGCACGGGTGATCAATTCGCTCTTCCTCCTTTTGTTCTTCGCTCTCCTCCTCATCTTTTCATCCAATGAGCTCACAGTTTTCATCAATTTCTTCTTCCATAGACTCCTGCAAAATATTAGTCTCTTCTTGGAAAGCGGAGAATTTCTCAATAAATGCATTAATATCGGCATTATATTCATAATTCTCATAACAATATTTAAGTATAGCAAAATTTTCAGGTCTGTAAATAGCATCATCATAATCTTCATACTTTTCAAAGAAAGATTCAATTTCATAAGCACCCTTAAAAGCAACAAATTCTTCTATTCGTTCCACATCATAGTAATCATATCTACCATTAGCATAAGAAGCCAAGGTTTCATATTCGTTAAATTTGCATGAAAAGGGAAGGTGTGGAGCATTCATCCTAGAGCAACAAGTATAATCATTTCTGAAGCATAGGTCCTGAGCATACCAATGCAACATATGAATTTGATCCCATAACAATTTCCCTTTTTTGAGCCAAGTGATAATCCCTAAAGTATTCACATTGATCCAACGTGTCTCCCATTATCAAGTTGAATGGGGTTTTCTCAGGATTATCAAAGTAGTGATTAATATTTTTCACATAACGAGCATCGAGCGTTTTAGGAGGTTCCCCATCTCCATGAGTATCAAGTACAACTAATTTTTTTGGTATTTCGTGTTCCATATCCGTAGCTAAAGATAGAGAACAACTTAGAACAGAAAATAAAAACTACTCAGTGATAAAGCAAACAAGCACACACGAGAATATTCACCCCACGCTATTGCTCCCCGGCAACGGCGCCAGAAAAAGGTCTTGATAACCCACAAGTATAGGGGATCGTTTGTATCCTTTTTCGATAAATAAGAGTGTCGAACCCAACGAGGAGCTAAAGGTAGAACGAATATTCCCTCAAGTTATATCGACCACCGATACAACTCTACACACACTTAATGTTTGCTTTACCTAGAACAAGAATAAAACTAGAAGTACTTTGTAGGATAGGTTTGCAAGATAATAAAGAACATCAAAATAAAAGTTAGGTGTTGTTTTAATAAAAGTACAATTTAATAAAGCGAGTGTGGAAAAGTGGTGATAGGATTTGCGGCATTGTCCCTAGGCAATCGATAACTAGACCGGTAATCATTCTAGCAATTTTATATGAGGGAGAGGCATGAGCTAACATACTTTCCTTACTTGGATAATATGCACTTATGATTGGAACTCTAGCAGGCATCTGCAACTACCAAAGATCATTAAGATAAAACCCAACCATAGCATTAAGTATCAAGTCCTCTTTACTGCCATACGCCATAACCCCCTTACTCGGGTCTGTGCTTCTGTCACTCACGCCACCCACTATGAGCGAATCATGAACATATTGCAACACCCTACAGTGGGGACCCCTCACGTTTGTGCGAGACAGAGGGCACCGTAGGACAGCACCATAATAAAATATACACTCATACCAACCAAGATCACTATTAACCCATAGGAAAAAATAGATCTACTCAAACATCATAGGATGGCAACATAGTATTGGATAATAATATGAAGCATAAAGTACTATGTTCAAGTAGAGGGTATAGCGGGTTGAGGGAGAGTAGACCGCTGAATATAGATGGGGGAACGTGATGGAGTTGTTGGTGAAGATGACGGAGTTGTTGGAGTAGATCGCCGTCACTCGATATTGCCCCGGCGGCGTTCCGGCGCCACCGGGAGAGAGGGGGAGAGGCCCCCCTCCTTCTTCTTCATCTTCCTTGGTCTCCCCCCGAGATGGGAGGAGATTTGCCCCTCTGGTCCATGGCCTCCATGGCGGCAGAGGGGCGGGAGCCCCTCCAAGATTGGATCTCCCTCTCTGTTCTCTTCTGTTTCGCGTTCCTGTTTTTTGGCCCTTCACCGTTTCTTAAATTCTCGAAGATCCGTAACTCCGATCGGGCTAAAAAATTTACATGATTTTTTTCCATAAATTATCTTTCTTGCACTCGAAGAAGGGCCCCAATCGACTTACGGGGAGGGCACACGACACCTGGGCACGCCAGGGGGTGCCCGGCGCGTCCTGATGGGTTGTGGAGGCCGTGTGCCTCCGTTTGCGTTGGTTCCACCTCCCAAAAATCACATATATTCCAAAATAATTCTCCATAAATTTTTATCGTGTTTGGACTCTGTTTGATATGGATATTCTGCAAAACAAAAAACATGCAAGAAACAATAACTGGCACTGGGCACTGGATCAATATGTTAGTCCAATAAATCATATAAAATGTTGCCAAAAATATGTGAAAGTTGTATAATATTGGCATGAAACAATAAAAAATTATAGATACGACGGAGACGTATCACACCACCATCTACAGCTGGACCCCGGCAGAGCGATTTGCCGGGGGTGCATGGCCTGGCCGACTCCGCTTCCACCAGCTAGACCCCGGCAGGCTTCCTCGTGGACTCCGTCTTCGTCTTCCATGCCGGTGTTCCTCTTACCACGTTCCTCTGGTCATGGCGGTGGTGACCCCGGCATCGCCTAGACGCTTTCTCTGTCCCTGGCCTCTTCTTCCTTGTCGGGGAGGTGCCCTCCCGATCTTGTCAGGCTACGTCTCGCGGGTCCTGACGGGGTCGGGCTGGGCTTCTGCCCAGGGGCTCCTTTTGCCCTCTTTCCTTCTTGATACAACTCCTAGGAGGAGAGGGACAAGAAAGGCATTATGGGGCACTCATCTTTTTTTCAAATCAAAGGATGTAGGCGCTTGCGAAGCTTTAGTTCAAATTATGTAATCTTCCATCCATGTTCGTACTTTGTATGATCTGTACTTGTCTATCTATGTATTAATGGAAAAAAATGCTTGCCGGGGTACTTGTGCATGTATTACTAACGCGCTAAGGAAAGATTCCTTAATACCCCCAGGTAAAGAGAGCTTTCCCGGCAAGACATCCTGTCAGCCCTCATCATAGCTACCACTGAACCTTATCCGATGCGTTAGGGGCGTAGATGAGGGGTGGCCCCCGCCAGCTCCCCTCAAGTGTCACTGCAACCATCTTGATCGAGAAGATTTCGAGTCAAAAAGATTGGAGCACAGATGATGGAAGTGACAGGGTTTCCCAACGTGCAAGTTTTTCATACGTGAGCATTTTTCTCCTTTTTGTTTGAAAACAAGTTTGCAATTTCTCTAAGTAAAGATTGTTGTTTTTTGCATCTTCTCTAAGAAAATAATTTGGTTTTCCTTGCGGCATTTTGTTGGATTTCATTCTTTTCCCAAGCCACGCGCGCCCGAAGCCTCTTTCATGTGCCTCACACGAGCGGGGATTGGGCATGGTGCTTACACTTGGGCCAGTCCCAGCAACATTAAGAGCCCAAGCAGCCGGGCTCTGGGCCGCGGGCCTGCTCCTGCACGCAACACCCCACCAAGGCCTTGGTGTCTAATGTGCTCACGCAACGCACATGAGCAAGCCAACGAGCATGCGCTGCCCACCCAAGCTTTTTGCCTTAGGAGCACTTCCTAGCCCTGGCGCTCTCACCTCCTGGCCTTGCCTAGGCATCGCGTCCTGGCATACCAACAACGGTCGAGCCCTGCTCGGGGGCTGTGTTCTAACAACATAGAGCACGAAAGCAGACGTGAAGGAAAAATAAGCCTCATGAGAACACAAATGTTGTTCGGTACATCATTAAGGATTCCAGCAAAGTGTTCCTCATGCCCCCACAAGGGCATAATTAGGTATCAGCAGGAAAGAAAAAAGGGGCGACCTAAGGAGATGCGACGCCGCTGCCCTCGCCATCGTCGCCCTCATGTTCCTCGGCCTCGCGTTGGTCTTCGCGGCTATCGGGGGCGAACCATGCGCTTAGCGCATCCACATGGTCCTCCAACCATTCTCCGAGGGCTTTGCGGATCACTTCAAGGATGGGGGCTATCACGGCCTCAAAAATCAAAGCAAGGGTCGGAGCGAAAGAGGTGGCTGAACACGCGTGTCGAGGCTTGGGCAAGGAGGTCATCGCTTTCCTCTTTGATGAGTTTGCCCACATTCTTCGCGCCTCCTTCGAGCTGCTCCACAACCTTGGTGAAGAAGGCGAGGTAGCCGGTGTCGTCGGGCATGAGTGGGGTGGAGACGTCCTCCTTGCAGATGGAGCCCAAGGCACGACGAGCCCTCAGCTCGAGGTCTTGGAATATCATGGAGCGTGTGTGCTGAAGCCCCTGAGCCTGGTTCGCTTCATCTGCCGCCCACTCCACGAGGGATGTGACACCCCCCACCTACTCCTGAAGCGATGCCAGCTTGGCCTCGATGACGGTTTGAGCTCCTAGCGTAGTTTCCCGTCGCTCGTCTGCTTTAGCCAGCTTCCTCTTGAGGTTGTCTATCTCGCCCCTTAGCTCCCCGCGTCGGGCATAGAAGCGGGATCCTGAAGCTATATTTTTTTGCGGTGGTCCTTGACGAGCACCCAGCGGGCGTTCGCGATCTTCTCATTGGCCTCCGCCTGGATCATAGTTTCCTTGGATGCCAGGGAGGTGTTAGCCTTCTCCATGCACTAAGATAGAGAAGCTTCAGTGGCTGTGACCTAGCGGTCCAACACCGCTAGTCACTCATGCTCCAGACTCTGCTTGGATGATGTTAGCGCGAGCTCCTCGTCGAGGGCCTTGAGGCCCGCCTCTCACGTCACCAGCCCTTCCATGGAGGCGGAGAGGGCGTCTCTGTGCAGCTAGATTTTTTGCTCCAAGACGATGTTTGAAGCTAGGAGCTCTTGCCCACGAGCCTCCGCCGCCTCGCGCCGCCGGTCCGCTGCCTCGGCCTCCTGGAGAGCGTGCTCACATGCTTCCTTCGCCGCAGAGGCAGACTCCTCATTCTTTGAGCGGGTGGACTCATGCTGGAGGTGGCTGAACTTAACAGCGACCTCAAGCTGGTGCCTCCCACGCGCCTGGTGCAGGTGCTCGTCCACGTGGCGCGCAGCAACATCATGAAGTTCCACCTCGAGCTGGCTCAGTGCACCCTTCGCGTTTTGCAGAAGGTTGTGCCTGCTGTGTCCTGGCCGCTCGCGAGCGCCAGGGCCCGGCTAGGGCCGAGCCCTGTGCTCCCGCCAGCTGCCATGACACGAGAGGATTCGCTTGCAGCCATCGGGGGCTGGAAGCCGGCTGGCACCTCTTCCGTCCCTCCTGGGTGGGGCAACGTGCCTCGCAGGCTCGGTGCCTTCCCGTAGGTGGCTGTTAGCCCGCGGCTGCCTCGGGCGCCAGCGTGAGCAGGCACAGCAGCCAAAGGCCCCGCCTTCGCTTGCTTGGTGCTGGCCTCGACGGTGGACGCCCGAAAGGTAGGGGAGCAGCACACCAGGGGCTCCCTCGAGAGAACCATCACCGCCACCATGCACATAGGGCCGCCTGTGGGGACCGAGGAGTGCGTGGTCGCTCTGCGCTCGCACCTCCGGCGGGCAGGCCTCCCTTCGCCCTGGCTCGATCACGATGCCTTGGTGAGCAACGCCCTTGTTGCACTCCATGGCCGTGGGAGGCGGCGAGGAGGCAACCGCTCGGGTTGGGGGCTCCTTCACCTTGTCGCCCGAGGTGGACCCGTGAGAAGAATAGGCTTAGGGATGCCTGCCACGTGTGAGGCAAGGAGGGCAAGGCACTTACTCGTCCATGGCGACCCACTTCCTCTTCTTCAACATCCCCGGCAGTACGCCGGTGACGCTCTCCGGCCGGATCCTCCTCCCGGAGTCGTGCGACCCGGGAACCATTGTCCTGGGACTCTGCACACCGCTTGTCACGCCAGGAATGGTGGCCACGCCCCCGAGCGAGGTGACACTAGCGACCTCGCCGGTGGAGGGGAGTCTTGCCGGGCAGCCCGAGGAGATGGGTCGCCACCGCCCTCCGCCACTGCGGCCACGGGGTATCGCACCTGCGAAGCCCTCTGGCTCTGGGACCACCAAGAAGGGGTTGTCCTGAGGCCCCTCGTGGACTTCGGGGAGCAGCCCCCATTGATCGAAGCGCGGCATCCTCCCGGCGGAGGCCTCCTTGCTCGTGTAGTTGTACAGAGGGTACCCTTGCCTGGGGAGCTCCCTTGCCTCTTCACCGGTCAGGACTCGGAGTATCGCGCTTAATACATCAGGAGGCAGGCGGCCTGTTTGGAACCGCATTGTGTCTTCTGGGTCATTCAAGGTCCACATGGGCCGGGAGTGGCGTTGGAGAGGGGCAATTCGCCGGTGGAGGAATACCCTCACCACCATCGTCACTGTCACTCCCGCCGCCCTAAGATCGGCCATCCTCGCCATGATCCATGACAGCCTTGGGTCATCGAGCCTCTCGTGCCCCCATCCGGAGCTTGCCAGCACCGGGGATGACAAAATCAGCAGCGTGGGGCTGAACTGGGCCACGTCCATGTACACCCATTGCCGCCTGAAGCCCTCCACATCATGGTTGATCTCCATGTCAATTCCGTCAACCGCCATCTTGCCCACGGCGTAGAGCGACACGCATCCGGAGTGCTGGTCGGCAGCGGTTAGCCGAAGGCAGAAAAAATGGCAAAGTAGCACTACCGAGGGAGCCACGCCCATAAAGGCTTTGTATAGAAAGGCAAAGACTGAAAGGAGGAGGATGGATTTTGGGTCTAGGTGAAGCGCGTGCACCTGGTAGTGCGAGAGCACGGCTTTGAAGAAGTCTGAGAATGGGGGCAGCAAGCGGACGAAAGGAGGAGAATGGTGGCATCTTGATTTGCGAGAGGTCGCGAAGCGGACGAAATCTTTGTCTCCCCCACTTGTTGAAGTCACCCGTGATCATCGGGCGGACCTTGTCGAGACCCTCGAGGTTGAGGACTGTGGACCAGCCCAAGGCGGGTTCAAGCCCCGCTTAGCTGTTCGCTGCCGCCGCCTTGCCCCTCTTGCTCGGAGGCGCCATGGTGGCACAGTGGGGCGAGAGCAGCGCGGGTCTTGCGAAAGAGATGTGTGCTTTCTCGAGAAGTAAGGTGCCCACGGATGAGCGCGTGGGAAGGTAGTGATAGCCGCGCAACTGGTACAAGCCAGCTTTATGTCAGCTGGGCGGTTACCGAGGCATCAAGGAAGTGGGGGCGTACAGTGCCCCATTACGCACCATGCATCGAGCCTGGCTCACATGCGGTTGGGGCCCACGCCATTTCGCCCCCTCCCCTCAACGGGCGAAGTCGTGCACGCCACGGGCCCGGGGGCTACTGTCGGGCCCATGGGCTTGGGGGTACCCAGGCCCGTTTGCCTGCGGCACAGGGCACAGTGCATGCCGTGGCCGTGGACGATCCATCTTCAAGGCTTCACAAGCAAGACCCTCGCGAGGTGTACGCCAGCAAGCATCATCAAGAGTTCCCCGAAGGCCTCACGCGGGGCTGCCTCCCGAAGCCACCTGCCAAGGCCCCTCGCGGGGCGGATATGTCTAGGCTCGCCAAGCCCGCATCATGATGCACGTGGGTGACGTGAGCAATGACAAGCAGAGCCAGAAGGGCGCCAGTAGGTGCAGATAAGGATGTTTTCCTCTTTCATGCTAAGGGAGCAAGGACAGCACGCCGGTTCCCAAAGCAATCCCCAAAGGTTGCCACTTTGGTGCTAGAAGACCAGGACGGCAGGCTCGCCAAGACAGAGGTCATGCCGAGCGCACCGACGCGTCATGGTAGGGAGCTTTAGTAGGCGAAGACCACCTTTAGTCAGGATAAGCTGTACTGCTGTCCACCTTCGAATTTTCCCGTTGTGGCAACCCTTCCCGCCTAGTGTTTTGGGGGAAGAGGACCAAGGCCAATATAAGATAACTAGGCCACCACCTTAGAGGGGATGGATTTCATCGACCCCCCAAGCCCGGACCGGCTCTCGTAGCCTCCCAAGGTCACTTGTACTCACCAATTCATCCTCCCTCATGAGGCAATCCACAAAAAGCAGGAGTAGGGTCTTACACCGCAAGGTGGCCCGAACCCCAGTAAACTGCTGCGTTTGTGTTCTTCTTCCTTCCCGCTCGAGCACTGTTAGCGTCCTGGGACTGGGGGTACCCAGACCCATCTGCCTACGGCCCAACGCGTGGCTCCACCAAGGGCCTAGTATGACCCAACTCCAAGGCTTCACGAGCAGGACCCTCGTGAGGCGAATGACATCAAGTCCTCCCGAGGAGCGGCCCCCCGCGTGAGCCATGACGACCAAGGCCAGCAGGGCACCAGCGGGCGCAGTCCAGGATAGTTTCCTCTTTGGTGCTAAGGAGGCAACGACGTACGCGGGTTCCAGAGGAATCCCCCAAAGGATTCCATTGCAGTGCAACAAGACCAAGACCACGGGCTCGGCAGGACGGAGCTCATCACCGAGCCCACCGCTGCATCACGACCTGAAGCTTTGCAGACGAAGACCACCTTTAGTCAGGATAGGGTGTACTCCTGTCCCCCTTCAAATTAGCCATTGTGGTATCCCTTCCCGCCTAAGCTATGAGGGAAGAGTTCCAAGGCCACTATAAATATAGGCTAGTCTCCACCGTAGAGGGGGATCGGATCCTTCCGGCATTGAGCTCTCCTGAGGCAGCTCACACTAGTACTAGTTCCTTCTCATCCTCCTCGCGAGCCAATCCACCACAAAGCAGGAGTAGGGTTTTACACCGCAAGGTGGCCCGAACCTGGGTAAATCACTGTGTCCACTTCTTACCTCCGCTCGCTCGAGGTCGACGGAGCCAGGCCGTGAGGTGGTGAGCAGCAAGCCATAGCTAGGCAAGATCCTTCGCACATGCCCCAGAGTTCGAACCTTGTTTGGGTCCGTGGAGCCCCGGTTCTGACATTTGGCGTGCAAGGTAGGGGCATGTCGAAGTTCATCCTTCCACTCCGCTCCGTCCTTGCTTCACCGCTCCCATGGCTGACGCTCGTCGAGTTCACGCTGAGCGCTGGGCTGCCAGTCTTGCTCAGACAGCACCGGTGGGCCGTGGCGCCCCCCCGACGCTCCACTTCTCCCGCGGCCAACTCCGCCACCGACCCTGCCGCCCACGAGCAGCAGGACTCTTTGCTGCCGCCTTCCATGCAGCGTGATGGCCGCACCGCCACGCCTTCCCTCACTCCCGCCACGGCCTCGTCCTCCCACGCTCGTCGCGGGCTGGTGAACACATAGGCTGCTCAGCTCATGGCGTGCGAGCTGCTGCGCTATCGTCCCACCAACAAAGGTTACGATGCCTGGCTAGGCCGCATCACCAAGATCGTCAATGCCGCCGGAGAGGCCAAGGCGCGACGCACGTCTGCGCGACCCACAGCGTGGAGCGCCAGCGCCGGCCCGGGACGAGGCCAGCTGCCAGGTCGTGCAGCAACCGCAGTACATCGCGCGTGCGCTCACGGCGCCGCCGTGCCAACACCAAGACCGGGCCGCTCTGGACGCCGCCACACACGGGCGTCAGGACCATGCCCCCCTCGCGTGAGCTATGCTCGTGAGCGCGACGGGCTGCCGCGCCTTCACTCGTGAGCTGCGCTGTGTTGTCTAGCCAGTCAAGTTCAAGCCACATATTCCCCTGCACTACAATGGCATCCCCTACCCTACGGAGTTCCTCCAGTTCTACTCGCTGAGCATCGAGGCGGCAAATGGCAATGACAAGGTCATGGCGAACTGGTTTCCCATGGCCCTTAAGGACGGCACGTGCTCTTGGCTCATGCACCTCCCGGAGGGGTCGATCTCCTCGTGGGATGACCGCGCCCTCACTGTCTATGACCTACGACGCGTGAAGCAGCAGCCGGGTGAGACCCTCCGCAAGTACATGCAGTGCTTCACCCAAGTTCGCCTCAAGATCCCAAAGGCTTCAGACAAGGCCATCATCTCCGCATTCATAGAAGGCATCACAGACGTTAGGATGAGTGAGGAGCTCACCATCAATAATGACATGTGTTCAGCATTGGAGCTGTTCAACCTAGCCGACAAATGCGCCAAGGCCGAAGAAGGCTGCCTCTCCCTCCTCAAGCACTCGGACGTCGACCCTGATGACAAGAAGGCCAAGGCCAAGGAAGCAAAGCGCAAGGGTACCACCGTGCTGGCAGCCGAGCCCGAGATGAAGCGCGGTCATGATCGCGATGAGCCCCCCAAGGATGCTCTCCCGTTCTGCATCTTCCACAACGTGCATACCCACAACACCGACAACTACCAGGAGCTCAGGGCGCTCCGGGACAAGTGCCTGGGTCGCCGCCACGACCGCAATGATCGTGGCTTCGGCCATGGAGGGGGCCGCAATGGAGGCCGCTGGGAGAACCGCAACCCTTGTCAGGCCTGGCGCGATCAGCCTCGCGAGGGTGGCTGGCGTAACCAGCCTCTCGATGGCGCCTGGCGCGATCAGCCTCGTGAGGTCCGTCCTCAAGGCAACACTGGCCTTCCGCCTCTGCCACCACCGCCCAAGAGAAACGACGACAACCAGCAAGATGAAGGGGCCTGGGACTACTAGGAGCCTTGCGCGATTGCCGGCATCCATGGCGAAGCTCAGGCACCCGCCTCGAACCGCATCTTGAAGCAGTTCTCTCGCGAGGTGAATGCCGCCCTCCCGAGGATTGAAGCTGCGCGTCCCCTCAAGTGGTCACAGTACGCCATCAGCTACGACTCCAAGGACCACCTCAGCTGTTCAGCTACTGCTGGCACCCTCCCCATGCCATGCATGCCCACCGTCAGCAACGTCTCAGTCGCCAAGACCCTCATTGATGGCGGCGCCAGCCTCAACGTCCTCTCTGTGGAAACCTTCGAGATGCTTCAAGTGCCTTATGACCAACTCATGCCCACCAAGCCATTCTCTGGAGTGACCGACGGCTCCACCACCCCTGTGGGGCAGATGCGCCTTCTCGTCACCTTCGGCATGCGTGACAACTACCACACTAAACTCATCGACTTCGACGTGGCCCACATCGGCCTCCTGTACAACGCCATCTTGGGATACCCGGCGCTCGCCAAGTTCATGGCGGCTACCCATCACGGCAACAACGTCCTCAAGATGCCAGGGTGCAGCGGTGTCATCACCGTCGCCTGTGATGAGAAGGATGTGGTCTGCTCCCTCGAGCATGCCTATCGGGTAGCGGCAGCTAAGAACTCAGATGGCAAAGGTGATGCCGCTCCCCTGAGGCTGCCCCTGCGAAGAAGAAGCAGCTCCTCCCCAAGAACCGTCTGGAGGCCAAGAAATCCACCTCCGACGCCTCATGCTCCGCACCTGCTGTCGGAGCGCCTCTTCCTTCCGCATAGGAAGGCATGCCCGGCGCCTCCCTCAGGACGGGCTCGGGGGCTTCCATTTGGAGAGCGTCTAACCTTACCAGTGCGACGAGGGAGGTGCTCGGGTACCACTTGGAGTTGTGCCTAGACACGCGCCCCCACAAGCAAGGAACGAGGCGTGAGGCGCTAGGAGCGCGAGAGTTTATCACCAAGGCAATCGAGGAACTTCAGGAAGCGCAAGCCATGCGCGGCGAGCGCCGCCCCGCGCGCCCCACCAGTGCAGCCGCCACCCCTGATGCGGGCGAGGGGCTGCGTGTCTGCGTCAACATCCCGGGCCTCAGCCAGGCTGCCTCCCAGGACCTCTTTTGGCCGTCCCGTGTCGGCCGAAGTGGGGGCTTCCCCTACAACTACGTCCACATGCTGTTCGGCCTGATGAACATTGGCGCCTCATACCAGTGCCTGGCACAGCGTGCAATGGCGTCTCACGAGGCCCGACGCTCGGCTGTGGTGTCTCAGAAGGCCCCAAACCCTCGCGAGCCCCCTGAGCCTCGTGCGGCTCTCGAGCCTCCGGAGCCGTCCGACTCGTGAGGAGCGGGCCTACGCGACGCACTTCATCGACTATTTCGACGCCTCTGCAACATCATTGCCAGGTGACTTTTTGGTTTATTCAATTGAGGGCGCCCCATGGGCTGCATTATCCTCAGGCTGTAAGGGTACGCCCTTGCAGTGGTATCACTTTTGCTCTTGTATCAGAGCTGGCTATGCCTCGATGAGATTTCCTTGGTGTTTTAACCTGTGTGTCCGGTGCTTCGTCACCATGAATGTCGCCACGCCCTCACGAGCCCACTCTTCACCGCCTCATGATTAAGGGCTGGCATGGCATCTGTGCTCGTGTCCATCCCTGCAGCGTTGTTAAATCCAAGCAACCGAGCTCTATCTCACGGGCCAGCTCCCATGCACGTCACCTCCCGAGGTCCTTGGTACCTTGTCTTCTCGTGAGCTCATCAAGGGTAGGTGAGTAATGGCGTGCGGCTCGGTTCGTACAACCATGATTTTGGTGTTTCGCCACCACGGGAGCCGTGCGCCGAGTGTTCTTCCTTGGATTGTTGCATGAGAAGACTTCGCATGATGTCTGTGCTCTGGTCCGTCCCTACAGCGTTGATAAACTCAAGCGACCGAGCTCTGTCTGGCGGGTTGGCCCCATGCACGTCACCTCCAATGGGTGCTTGGTGTCTGGCCTTCTCATGCGATGACCTATGGATGCTCATTCGACGCAGGCCACCCTCCCAACTCAGGTCTCGCAAGCGCGCTCCGTGCCAAAAATCTAGGCGCAACCCGCCTTGAGGTAGGACCTCCTAAGCCCCGCGCTAGCTCACGAGTGTTGGGATACACCTCCTGAAAGTTCTACCATGCCAGCCATGTGTACGAATGAAAAAGGGTTGTACACGCCCGGAGACTCTAGCACAGAGCTCCCTACCCAGGCCCAGTGGAAGCCCCATGCTCAACGCTGGCGGATGCGGTCGCAATATGACCATGGCCATGCCTAGTGGAAGCCCCATGCTCCGTGCTGGTGGATAAACAACTGGGTGCGCCCAACTATCACATCAACCTTAGGATGGCCTTTCGGCTCTTCTGCAATACCGCTCGTACCCTTCCCCTGGGCCTTACATGAGCGGGGGCTAGACATGGTGCCTGTGCTCAGGTCTGTCCCAGCAGTGCCAAAAAACTCATGAACCAGGATCTTACTCACGGGCCTGCTCTCGCGCACATCACCCCACCATGGTCCTCGGTGTCTGGTCTCCTCGTGTAACCCCTAGGTGCAGGCTGACGAGAGAAAGGTAGGAAGGACCCTGGGTTAACCTCGTCGTTGCCCACATTTCCTTCATGCTGGCCGCTTGCGCGTCAAGGGGGACCCCTGAGCATCGTGACTCTGGGGCCTCACTAGTCATGTAGCCCCTCGCCCCTTGGCTTTGTCCAGGCACCACGACCTGACATCCCAACGACGACCGAGGTATGCGCGTGGCTGGGCCCTGCCGACGCAGAGCACAAGGGCAAGCAGGAAGGAAATCAAGCACGAAAAGGAAATTACGGAGTTCAAACTGTTATTACAGGCACCAAATGGATCACAAATTCAAACAAAGTCTTACACCTCCACGAGGCACGATCGGTCACTGCAGGATAAATTCTAGGAGCAATCGCCGCCATTGCCGTTGCCACCATCCACCTCAGCCGCGACAGGCCCTTCCTCAACGTCGCCATCACTGCCGTCGCCACCGCCGCCTGCCTCGGTCACGGCAGAACTATCATCGAGGTTGCAGGTGAACTTCCACAATAGTACGGCCACGTGGCCTTCCACGACATCCGCCGTCATGGCACGGGACTCGAGGGGGACGGGGCCAATCACCGCATTGAAGTCGAAGCTGGAGTCGTAGAGGTATAGGTGGCTGAAGACGCGTGTCGCTCCCACGGAGAAGAGGTTGCGGCACTCCTCCTCCAAGATGGAGTCCACCTTGGTGGCGGTGCCTTCGAGCTCCATGGCAAGCTTGGAGGAGAGCCCCACGTAGCCGTCCTCGGGGGTCGCGAGCGGATCCTTGAATCCTCCCCTACAGATGGACTGCAGCGCTTGGGGATCCCTGAGCTCGAGGAAAGAAAAGGCGTCGCAGTCTGCCGCCATGTTCCCCTCGGCGTTGGCAAGGGTCTTCTCCTCCTCCTACATGCTTGGCGTTGGACGCTTGGGCTTCGGTCACCTCCTCCTACAGCTTGGTCAGGCGCTCGCGCTCCGCGGCCTGCTCCACGACCACCTTCACCAGCGCAGAGTCACGGACCGCGAGCTTCGCCTCGCGAGCCGTGAGGTTATCCTCCCGCTGCTGAAGTTGCTACATGCGCGTGGCCTGTTCCTACTAGAGCGCCTTCAGGTCAGCCTCCGCCTCGCTGCAGCACTTGATGACTGCCACCGCCTCAGCTAGCGCACTATCGCGGGCCGCCCTAGCCTCTGCGGCTTCCTTCTTGCTCTCTGTGGTGGTGGCCTCGGCCTAGCTCCAAGCCTCTTTGGTCGTCTTATCGACATGGAGCCACGCCGAGGCGAGCCCCAGGCACTCCTTGGCAAGGCGCCTGTCAATGTCTCGGAGGTTCGCCTCGAACCGACCGAGCATGGCGTAAGCATCAGCCAAGGCCCCCTACATGATCAGGGCACCACAGTTTGCTAGCATGAGGACTTGACGAGGGAGCGGCGCTGGCGCGTTAGCTGGGACCGTGGCCGATGAGACCGTGGTATGATCAACTTGGAGTGCCAGGGGCTCTAGGTCCTTCTCCACGCTCGATTCTTGCGACACGGTGAGAGTAACGGACACCATAGCCTGCTGGATTATGAGGGTCGGCACCGCCTGAGGCTGTGCCGCCGCACGCCCTGAGACGGATTCGGCCCACGGGGGGTGGGGCGTCGCCCTCTCACTCAGGAACGGGACTGCTGCAACCGCGGCAGAGAGCGCTGCTCGGCGAGCCCCCACGTTCTTGTTGGCCGGCCCTCTGGGCGGCACCGGCGAAGCACCGGGAGGGGGCTCCACACCTGTATGCCCTGGTACATTGCTACCCGTGCGCCCAACAAGTCGGTGTTGAGCGCCCTCGCGCCCGTCGAGGCTGTGACCGAGAGCCGAGGTCGCCCTTAGTACGATGGGTACCTTCGCGTCGGCGGTCGGCTTCTTCTTCTTCTTCTTCGCGCCGTCGCCCCTGTTCGGTGCAACGAGGGGCGTCATGAGCATATGGCTTACGAATGCCTGGTCAGGAGGTAAGGCAAGGATACTCGCTTGTCTGGCGCAGCCCACTTCCTTTTCTTCTACTCCTCGCAGGCCGATGCGCCCACTTTCTTCTTCGACGTGGCCCCGATCTGGTCCTGGGGGCTGGCGGAGTGGCCCCCGATGGGCCCCATTGTGGCACCGCTGACTGGAGGGGCAAGGGGGCACCCTGAGGGGTCTTGGCCGGTGAAACCATGGCCACTCCGGCGAATGCCGTCGCGACTGCAGGTTGTGCAGCCTGCGGGGACGAGCCCTTCTCCTCGGCCGCCCCGGCAAGGAGCGGAGGGCTTTCCGAAGGTGGCTCGGCCGCCCGTCGCTTGGGGCCACCTGGCCTGACGCTCACGTGGCCGGGGATGCAGACTGTGCCCCCCTCCCAGGCACCCTGATGGAGTGCGGGGAATCCGCGGTTGGGAGCTCTTCAGCATCAGCGTCATCATCCTCGTAGCCGAGGAGGAGCCGGCGCCACAACAAAGGGGATGCCTCCTCGAGGTCGTCATCCTCCGTTCCCTCCGAATCCTTGTCGTCACCACTCTCTCCGGATGACAGCACCACGGGCGACTCAGGGTGATCGCTCGGCTCGAGCCCCCACTCGTCGAAAATGGGCACGACCTCGAGCAACTCCTCCCTGTCGTCGCGTCAATACAGCGGTGTGGCGGCCTCAGGGATGTCCCCTGGGATCACGCCAAGCAAGGCGAACAAGGCCGCGTCCTGCTCCTTGCCGGTCAGGCCGGGAGCGCGCAGCCTCACCGTGTCTTCCGCACCCGCATACTCCGACATGTGTTTTGTATGTGACTAGAGCGGCGTGATGCAGTGCGCCAAGAACTCCTTCATGATCATCACCCCTGCCAGCAGCTTTGCCTTCATGTTCGAGGCTATCTTCTTTAGGACGGGCCGCACCCAGGAGTCGGTGAGCTTCGTGGAGCCCCATTCGGGAATTTGCTCGGGCAGCTCTGTCAGAGGCTCGAGGCATGGGTCGGTGCTGCGGGAGTCCATGAGGACCGAGCACCACCGGTAGCCTTCCACCTTCTTCCCCGCCTTAGGAGCGAGTTTCCGGTGGACACGGTGACAAAGGAGACGCTCGCGGACAGATTGGTCTTGGAGGTGAACCGCAGGCTGAAAAAGTAGCGGAAGAGCGCCACCGAGGGCTTCACTCCCACGAAGGCCTTGCAATAGAAGGCAAAGACGGATAAGAGCAGAATGGAGTTGGGCTGGAGGTGAAGGGCCTGAATCTAGTAGTGCTCGAGGATGGCGAGGAAGAACTCGGGGAAGGGTGGGACCTGCCCAGCGAAGATGCTGTGGAAGAAGAAGGGGTAGATGGACCCCGCCAAGCTGCTCCGTGCCATGGAGCTGGGCCAGATCTGGGTCTCGCCCCACTTGTTTGTGTCGCCAGCCGTCAGCGGGATCACCGGATTGAGGTCCTCCTCTTTAATGACGGAGGAAGCTGGGAGCGCTGACACGAAGGAGGAGGAGTTCGCGGCCGGAGCCATGGGCTTCGCCTTCCCGGCGGGTGCCATTCGGGGATCGCCGATGCTGGCGGGGGAGAAATCAAAGCGGCGCTCTGTTTGGATCTAGACAAGCCTCACGTGAGAGAAAGGGGATCGCGGCACGAGGAAGAGACACAAGGGAGGAGAGTAATGATGGCCCTGTGGCGCGCACCAGGCCTTTGTCATCCTGGGTGGTTGCCGAGGCGGCGTGGGGAAGTGGGGGCGTCTGCGTCCCGTCGTGCGCCACGCGTCAAGCCTCGCCTACAGGTGGTTAGGGCATGCCTCGCTTCGCCCTCCATGCTTTGCCTTCGCTTCGAAGCCAGGCTAAGCGTGCCGTGGGCCCGGGGGAAACAGTCGGCGTCCTGGGACCGGGGGTGCCCAGACCCGTCTGCCTGCGGCCAAGCGCGTGGATCCGCCGGGGGCCCAGTACAGCCCAACTCGAAGGCTTCATGAGCAGGACCCTCGCGAGGGCCCCCCGCCTTGTGAGGCGAACGACATCAAGTCCTCCCAAGGAGCGCCCCCCCGCAAGGCTGCCTCCTGTCGGGGTACACAAACAGGGGTGTATGTTTCCCCTGACTTGTGCACGGACAGTAGGACTCCAACCTGGCAGCACCAAGCACTCGAGATAGAACCAAGCCAGAGAGATAGCCCTTTGAGGAATCAAGGGGCGGATCAAAGAAGACCAAGGCAAACCAAGAGAACAAGATATCATTAAGGAAAAGCCTACCTTACCAGGCCGGGGAGCCTGGTCAGGTCAAGGCCATCCCGAAGTCAAGTCCAAAGACTTCCCCGGCAGGCTTGTCGGGGATGCTGGCGACCTACATCCTCGCCAAGACTCCACCGCTCCACCGCATCGCAACGCAAGTCATCCATCGGTGTGGTGTCGAGCTCCCAGATAGCTAAGTGGCTATCATTTGGCACGTGGCAGCCATTTAGAAGGAAGATCACCTCTATATGACACCCGTCTAGAGGCGTGTCAAGCAGACAGGTGGAAGATGACTAAGCGGCGTGGTAGGCCTGCCAGGACACATCCACAACACGACACATGGCAGTGCATTTAATGCACTTTGTCATAACTGCCAGAAATAGGTATGATAGCACTGTTAGCTATCTAATCACTGGATAATGACCGTTTTGCCATTGTGGTAACCCCTTAGCGTATAAAAGGCGGACCGTGGCAACCTTTGAAAGGATTTGGACCCTTGTGCACTCATACGCGCGTAGCTGCTCTCCCCAAGGCGACCTTGCCGGGCTTGAGCGCCGCGCGTTCTTCACGGTCCTTCCATCAATCCACCAAAGCAGGAGTAGGGTTTTACGCTTCCCAGCGGCTCGAACCTGGGTAAAAACTACCAGTGTCATCACTGCCGTGCTGTCCCATGGCCTTTGCTCTTTGTGCAACGTGACCTTCCCCCTGCCGAACCACAAAGGGGCCGATGACCCCATAGGTGGCCGTGTTCTACCACAACATCTTTGGCGCACCAGGTAGCGGGCGCGCTTGTGCAAACCCGAGGTCGTGAACAGCGCGTCAAGGTACACCAGCGTCAGCGTCGATGCTTGCATCATCAGCGGCTACCGAGAAGAGAGGCGATGCCGCTCCCTCATTCCGCCTTGCCCGGGCCCTGTCGCCCACGCCCTCCGCAACCGCAGCGGTGGCGGAAGCAGGAGGTGGTGGCGGTGCGACGGCCCCAAGCCGCTCAGGTGGCATGGCCACCGCACCGCCCCTATCCAAAGGAGAAAAGCGAGGCACGCGGTGATGCTGTCCTCCTAGTGGGTTCCCGCCAAGCATGCCCAGTGACTGAGAGAATCAGTAAGGCAAGCTAAAAGCATGGTATGTGGCCTCCTCTTCCTCCACTTTCACTCATCGACAATCAAGCCACGCATGGGGTGGCATATTCAACGTCGATAAGCCCATGTGGAACTTGGTCCAACATTTACCCCGCCAAGGGAAAATCCTGAGTGAAGCCCTGGTGCAAATCCGTTGATTGACGCCCTGGCAAGCGCGCTCTGGCAGGGCTATCCGCGCCAGCGTGACCTTATGCCTACAGCCGTGGTATCGTCAACAGCGAAAGGGAGAGGAGAGAGGAGCCGACCCATCCTTTTTTGCTATGCATTGTCACCTGCAAGCGTTTTGATTACCCCCCCCCCCCCCCCGGCCCTCACCGGGGGCGGACATGCAACTAATAAAACTGCCAAGTTTCCCTCTTGCGCATGTTTTCCATGTTGATTCTACAGACTTGAGGCGGATATGTAAATGCTGTCCTCTCAAGGTATGCAGACGTGACAAACGACCGCGACTAAGGCAGGAGGGAAGCTTGAGCAAAAAGCTAAGTCAGCATGTTCACCAACTCTCTCTCCAGAGTTTGCATTTGCTTATCCCTCGGACACCCAAGTTTTCTTTGTATGGTTAAATCTTTCGTGTGATGGCACCTTGGCGGATTTGTCAGCGCCCCTGCTTTGTTTCGAGCCTGCTCAACAAAGTGGGCGGCTGCGTCAAAGACTCCTAAGGAAAAACCTGCCAGGGCATGGCCACGCTAGCTGAATGCTAAGGACCTGCTCCTCACAGCAATTGCGGCAGCACAATAGCAGCAGGCAACCAAAACGCACAGAAAGGAGATAACCATACGAACATCCATGGGCAAAACCCAAGAGGGATAACATGCATTTAGTCTTAATTGAACACCGGTTCGACGAGAGCAAAAGCAAATATAGTACGGGGCCTAAACATGAGACATGCATTATGTTTTTGTTACAGGGCACCACGGCGACAAGAATGGTTCACGGCTATGCTTGGCGGTCTTCTGGGACCCTGGGGACGGAAAGAACCTTGTCGGTGAAGGGGCCAGCCTTCTCCTCGGTAGGAGAAACAACGGCGCCCACCGGTAGCCTCCTGAAGCCATCGGCAAGGTTGAGGTCCGGATGGCGGAAGGCGAGATTGCTCAAGACCATGAAGAGGGCGTCGCGGGCGAGCTTTCGGGGCTCGTGGATGAAGCATGCGTCCCTTTCGTCCTCATACATCTTCAACCCTTCAATCAACCCCTCAAAGAAAAGCGATAGCTTGATGCTGGGAACTTTGTGTTGGCCCACAGAGAAAGCCCAACTCTTCATTTTCATTGTTGCGATCTGGGCAGAGAGGCGCTTGGCGATATCCACCAAATTCTTGATCCAGAGGTCGCGCTGCCCAACTTGGTTCGCCAGCTTGTCCTCTGCATCTTTTCGGTGGAGACTTGCGTTGTCCGGGTCCTTCGTCAGCTGCCTCTCACGGGCGTCGGCAGACTCAATCTTGCATTCCAGAGTACCAAGCCGTGCCTTCATATCAGTGATGACGCCGTTGGCAGTGTTAAGGTCCTGGCTCTTGGATGAACGCTGCGATTGCACCTCTCTCAGGAGAACCTATGCCTTCTGCACTTCCTCCTTGAGAGCCGCAGTTTCCTTGACACTCCCGGCAAGCTCCTCTGTTAGTTTAGCCACCTGTTGGTCGAGGTCAAACTTGGCGGCAGACGCAGCGGCAAGGTCAAAAGCAATCTTCTTCAGCTGGGCAGCAGACTCAAGGGTGAGTGTGTCAAGGGCCGCTTTGTGCTTGTCCTCCAGATCCTTGGTGCGCTGCTGGACAAGGACCTCCAGTTCTTCGTCCTTGCTGTGGAGAGTGGCCTCGAGGTTCTCTTCCCGGGAAGAGATGTCCTTCTCTTTGGCATTCAGAAGCGCTGCGTGCTCCACCAAACGAGCTTCCCGGGTGGTGATGTCCTCCTTGGCCATAGTGACCACCTCCTGTTGCCGCAAAAGGATTTGGAACTGCTTGCCGTGCCACTCGCGCAGCTCATTGCCCTTGTTCCTCAGTTTCCGATCCATGAGGTTGGCAGAGTTGTGTTGCTCCTTGAGTGCCTGCCACTTATGGCTGTACCTGCTTTGCATCTCCTTGATGCCTGTTGCCACAGACTCTACAAAAGACAGGTCCAAGACTGCGCTGACTGAATCATCAGCCTCTTTAGCTCGCTGGGACAGTGGTGCCACGATGTGCTGGATCTCCTCATCGAGGTCTGCACTCACTGCCACAGATGAACTGGGGGCTCCGAGTCCAGGTTGGGAAAGAACCAATGCCAGGTTGCTTGAAGATGGTTGTAGGGCCGCAGCCGAGGTGCCGAACTGGGGAGGAGGGCTCATAGTTTGAAGTGGAATTTTCTCTTCGACCACCCCCTCCAATCCAGGTACACTACCAGGGATCTTCTCTGCCTCCTTCGGGACCTCTTGGATATCCCCGGTAGTGTGTTCCTGCCCCTCCGCGGCAGCGATCTTGGCAGCCTCTTCAACAGCACCCTTGCCGATACTGGCTACCTCCTCTAGCAGCTCTGGTTCCTCGGCCAATGGGGCTGCAAGCAGGGTCAACAAACAATTAGAAGGAAATAATATGTGTCGGAAAGCTAGAGACTTGAAGCAAAAATAGAATGAGCGACCAAAGGAAAAGAGCGAGCAAACTACCTAGAGATGTTTGCCATGGGAGGGCATCGGTTTCCCCGGCGGCACCCGTTGCCGGGGCATGACCCTCGCCCCCTTCCTCGGTAGTCACGACATCAGCATGGGCCGATCCTTCCGTGGAGGGCCTTGCCGGGGATTTCTCGGCTTGGGCATCGGGCAGGGTGAGCCCCTCCTGGGGAGCCTCGCTCTGGACAAATTTTCCCTCTCCCTGGGCGGAAGAAGGGACTCGCTCTCCCATGCCCTCGTTGGCGGGGAGGGCCTGTCCCATACCTTCATGCCGGGGGCTGGGTCGGGGGCTTGGCGCAGGGTCATCCATGCTACCTGCTGCCAAGCCCGCGCCCTCCGAAGGCCCCGATGACTCCACTTGCTTGGATCGCTTGGCCCGGTGGGTGAGGGTTTCTTCCTCATCTCTGCCAAAAACAACAAGCAAGATTGGGTTGGCAAACCTGCAAGTGCATGATGCTTCGACAAGCAAAGATAACATTTTCCTTAGTCTGAATTGATGAGCATGGATCCCAGTGCAAACTCCATGGGCGGTGGGGTCACTCTGCTTCTCTTCAGGGTTGGGGGAACAGTGCGTCGAACCGGGGGCTCCGGCGAGGACGAGCTGCGAGAGGAGCTCGAGCTTGATTGGGAGCTGGAGTCAACCCCCGTAACTGCTCGCCGCTTGGCGGGAGGTTCTTTGGCCTCAGGAGGTGGGGGGAATGGCGGATCGCCATGTCCGGCTTGTCGCCCCTAGAAGCGATCTTCTTCACCCTCTTGGTAACAGGCCCAGGGACAGGGGACGCAGTTCCCCGGCTGGGCCGCCTGTGGGGACGCTGTTCCAAGTCTGGTTCGTGGGCTTGTGGGCCCGCTACGAGCCACTCCTCCTTGGCTGCTTCACCTCTGTGGCCTCGTCCCCTTCCTGGGCTTCCACTGCCACAACATATAAGGCTTCGATCCCGGCAGGCTCATCCCCGGCAGGATCACCCTTGGCAGGCTCATCCCCGATAATCTCCTCCGTGGCATGCCCCTAGCTCCTGCCATGAGAAGAGCCCTCGTCCTCGGCCTCCCCTCTTCCTCCTCCTCCACTCTTCTGGGCTTTGCCTTCCCGTCAGCTCGAAGCACCTTGTCCTCCTCAATCCGCCTCGTGATAAACTCCGCCTCCACCTTGGAGGTGCGCCTGAACATGTTGCTCTCCACTCTGGAGGCTCTTTCCTCCAGACCAGAAACCCACTCGATCTCTGCATCAAGCTCGGGTAATTACCAATCAGCCACAACCCCATAAGCATTGCAATCAGGCATCCACTTCAAAATCTGGTCCCGAGCAGAGTTGATATTCAGCGGGACAACACTTGCCGGCAATTTGAATGGCCCAAGGCTGCCGAACAGCTGGTCGCACAACCAGCCGTGGCCATAAACCAACAAGTTGGTGGTAAGGCCTGGATATAGGCGCATCTTGTCCGCAGCGTCTCCATATGGCCAGGCGAACCTATCCCTCTTCTGCAGCGGCGCGATGCGGCATTGGAGGAAATCGGCCCCCACCTGTTCGATGGTTAGCCCGCAGCTTTAAGACGGGCAATCCTGTTAAACACCGGGCGAAGCCTGTCGTCAGTAAGGCCTAGTTCCCTCCAATCATTGCCACGCACAACGCACTCCGTCTGCGCTCGGCAGTACTCTGGAGTATCCTCATCCTGGATCTAGCACTAGTCCGCCCTCCATTCTTCCCATCTGCCTCGCTATTGACCAGGAAGATAATCCCAAACATTCCTCTTTTCCCGGGGGATCCAGCTTATATTCCCCGAGCGGTGGGCCTTGTTTTCAACCCGCGGGACGAAGAAGTGCCTGAACAGATCCATGTTGGGGGCAACTCCGACGAAGTTCTCGCACAAGTGAGCAAAAATTGCCATGCACGCCATTGCATTTGGCGTGAAATCCAGGAGGTGGAATCCGTACACCACCATCATCGCCTCAAAGAAATCCGAGAAAGGAGGGCGGGTCCTTTTTCCCCTCCGCCAAAACCGCAGGTGCGCCGTGCCCCTTCAGTACTTCCCTTCCCCACAAGTACGCATACCTCATGACCAGGGTGTTGCTATCCAAGCTCGACGGGAAGAACACTACGTCTTCCCACCGTTTCCTGTCCAGCTCCCCCGCGTCTTCCTTCGTGGCGGTAGGTCGCTTCCCCCTTCCGGCGGCATTCTTCCCATCCTTCGGGAACGTGTGGAAGGTGGAAGATTAGATTGGAGATTGGACGTGAATGTGGGCAAGGGAGCGGTCGCCTGGCTTGAGGAGGAAGCTGATGGAGGGTGAAACGGATGCGAATGAGCAGTGCCGTTTCGCGTTTTCTCTTTTATGAGGAACAAACATGGGGGGTGGCTCTTCGCTGCTTTCTCTCAGAAAGTTACCATTTTACATTAACTACTACGGTCACACGACCCCACGACCTGCGGTAATTACACGGAGTGGAAGTTGATTTGACTGGTCATCACAACTGCTGCGCGCGCGCAGCACCTCCTCGACACGTGTCCGCGCACTGTTTGGGGCCTAACCCAACGTGCCCGGTGACACGTATGGCTCAGGCCCGGGGGCTTCTGTCGGGGTACACAAACAGGGGTGTATGTTTCCCCTGACTTGTGCATGTACAGTAGGCCACCAACCCGGCAACACCAAGCATTCGAGACAGAACCAAGCCAGAGAGATATCCCATTGAGGAATCATGGGGCGGATCAAAGAAGACCAAGACAAACCAAGAGAATAAGATATCACTAAGGAAAAGCCTCCATTACCAGGCAGGCGAACCAGGTCAGGTCAAGGCCATCCCGAAGTCAAGTCCCAAGACTTCCCCGGTAGGCTTGCTGGGGCCGCTGGCGACCTACATCCTCGCCAAGACTCCACCGCTCCACCGCATCGCAATGCAAGTCATCGATCAGTGCGATGTCGAGCCCCCAGATAGCTAACGGCTGTCATTTGGCATGTGGTAGCCATTTAGAAGGAAGATCACCTCTATATGATACCCGTCCAGAGGCGTGTCAAGCAGACAGGTGGAAGATGACTAAGCGGCGTGGCAGGCCTACCGGGCCGCATCCACAGTGCGACACATGGCAGTGCATTTAATGCACTTTGTCCTAACTGCCAGAGTTAGGTATAATAGCACTTTTAGTTATCTAATCACTGGATAATGACCGTTTTACCATTGTGGTAACCCCTTAGCCTATAAAAGGAGGATCGTGGCAACCATAGAAAGGATTCGGACCCTTGTGTACTCATACGCGCGTAGCTGCTCTCCCCAAGGCGACCTTGCCAGCCTTGAGCGCCGCGCGTTCTTCACGGTCCCTCCATCAATCCACCAAAACAGGAGTAGGGTTTTCGCTTCCTAGCAGCCCAAACTAGGGTAAATACCACCAGCGTCATCACTGCCATGTTGTCCCATGGCATCTGCTCTTTTTGCAACGCGACCTCCCCCCTTCCGAACCACAAAGGGGCCGATGGCCCCATAGGTGGATGTGTTCTACCATGACACCTCCCGAGGAGCGGATATCTCTAGGCAAGCACCCCACCTCGCGAAGCGCGTGGTGACGTGAGCCTTGACGACCAAGGCCAGCAGGGCTCCAGTTGGCGCAGTCTAGGACAGTTTCCTCTTTGGTGCTAAGGAGGCAAGGATGTACGCGGGTTCCCGAGGAATCCCCCAAATGTTTCCATTCCAGTGCAACAAGACCAAGACCATGGGCTCGGCAGGACGGAGGTCATCACCGAGCCCACCACTGCGTCATGACCAGAAGCTTTGCAGAGGAAGACCACCTTTAGTCAGGATGGGGTGTACTCCTGTCCCCCTTCAAATTGGCCGTTGTGGTATGCCTTCCCACGTAAGCTATGAGGGAAGAGGACCAAGGCCACTATAAATATAGGCTAGTGTCCACCGTAGAGGGGGATCGGATCCTTCCACAATTGAGCTCTCCCGAGGAAGCTCGCACTTGTACTAGTTCATCCTCATCCTCCTCATGAGGCAATCCACCACAAAGCAGGAGTAGGGTTTTACACCGCAAGGTCGCCCGAACCTGGGTAAATCATTGTGTCCACTTCTTCCCCCCACTCGCTCGAGCTCGACGGAGCCAGGCCATGAAGCGGTGAGCAGCAAGCCGTAGCTAGGCAAGATCCTTCGCACATGCCCCAGACTTTGAACCTTGTTTGGGTCCGCGGAGCCTTGGTTCTGACAAGCACACCTGAGCATCGCCGTGAGATAGTGAGCTGAGAGGCCGTACTTAGCAAAGTTCTGTGTGCACACCCCAGAGTTTGAACCTTTCTTGGGTCCTCAGAGCCCGGTTCCCGACACCAACAAAGGTTCGAACTCTGGGGTGTGCCCATAGAACCTCGCCAAGGTCCAGCTCGCTGCTCACAACCTCATGGCGATGCTCCGGCGTGATCGAGAAAGAGGGAGGATGAACAACAGACACGTCAGTTTACCCAGGTTCATGCCACCTTGCGGTGTAAGACTCTACTCCTGCTTATGGGTGGATTGCCTCGCGAGGGAAGATGAGTATGAGAGTACAAGGAAAATGCGAGGCCTCGGGAGGACTCGATCTCCAGGGCCGAATCCCTCTCTATGGTAACGCCTAGCCTATCCTTATACTCGCCTTGGTCCTCTTCCCCTGAAAACACTAGGCGGGAAGGGTTGCCACAATGGCCAATTTTGAAGGGGAACATGAGTACAAACTATCCTGAATAAAGGTGGTCTTCGCCTGCCAAAGCTTCCTGCCATGATGCCCTGGTGGGCTCGGTGATGACCCCCGTCCTGGCGAGCCCCCTGTCCCGGTCTTCTTGCACCAAAGTGGAAACCTTTGGGGATTGTTTCAGGAACCGACGCGCCGTCCAAGCTCCCTTAGGATGAAAGAGGAAAGCCTCCTCATCTGCGCCTGCTGGCACCTCTCTGGCTCCGCTCATCGTCACGCATGTTACCCACGTGGAGGCGTAGGGCCGCGTGACTCCTCCATCTGATCCTTGGTCTACACGCTCCCCCGAGGGGCCTCGGGAAGCAGCCTCGGGAAGCCGCCTCGAGGGCCTTTCATTGATACCTGAGGACGCGATCCTCGCGAGGTGGGTTCCTCACGAGGGGACCTGTTCGTGAAGTCCTGGTGATGGGCTAGTTTGGGCCTTGTTGGGGCGCTGCGTCCTGGGCCGCAGGCAGACGGGCCTGGGTACCCCCAGTACCACGGGCCCGACAGTAGCCCCTGGGCTAGCGGCATGCATGACTTCATCTGCGAAGAAGGGAGGGGGTGAAACGGTGCGGGTCCCAACCGCCTGCGGGCCAGGCTTGACGCGTGGCGCACGACGGGGCGTGGGGCGCCCCCACTTCCTCCACGACACCTCGGTAACCGCCCGGATTGACATAAAGCCGGCCTGAGCGTGTTATGCGGATACCATTACCTTCCTGTGTGCCCGTCCTCCTACACCTTCCTTCTCACGCAAGGCTGCTCCTATCCATCGGATCTTCATCGCCCCTGATTTGTTACCCCATCATGGCGCCCCGGGGCGAGAGAAACAAGGCGTCGGTGGCGATGGACAGTCGAGCGGAGCTGGAGCCCGCCCTGGGGAGGTCCATAGTGCTCAACCTCAAAGGGCTCGATAAGGTCCTCCCGATGACCACGGCAGACTCCAATGAGTGGGGAGCGACAAGGATCTAGCCAGCTTCATGACATCTCGCCGAGATGGATGCCACCACCATTGCCATCCAACTTCCCGCACTCTCCTATGGCTTGCTGCCCCCATTCCCGTACTTCTTGAATGTTGTGCTATCACATTACCAAGTCCATGCGCTGCACTTTGGGCCAGCCTCCGTCCTGCTCCTCTTGGTGTTTTCCTTCCTATGCGAAGCTTTCGTGGGCGTAGTCCCCTTGGTGGCGCTGCTCCGTCATTTCTTCTGTCTCCGGCTAACCACTCCCAACCAGCGCTACGGGTGCGTATTGCTCCATGCCATAGGCGTGACGGCGGGCGAGCGCATCAATATGGAGATCATTCACGAAGCGGAGGGCTTCAAGCGGCAGTGGGTGCTTGTGGACATGGGCTAGCTCAGCCCCCTGCTGCTGACCCCGACTTCGCCAGCCGTGCTGAGCTCCGGATGGGGGCACGAGAGGCTTGACGACCCGAGGATGTCGCTCGTGAAAAAGAGGTTGGCTGACCTGAGGGCGGCTGGACTAACAGCAACCATGGTTGTGAGGGAATTCCTGCATCGGCGAACCGCCCCCTTCAGCGCCACTCCCGCCCGATGTGCGCCTTCACTGGCCCAAAGGATATGATGCGGCTCCACACGGGCCGCCTACCGCCCGATGTGCTGGACGGGGTGCTCCAAATCCTAGTCGGTGCGGAGGCTGGCGGGCTTCCCGGTAATGGTCTCCCCTTGTACAACTATATGAGCAAAGAGGCCTTCGTTAGGGGAATGCCCCGCTTCGATCAATGGGGGCTCCCTCCTGAGGGCCACAAGGGCCTCGCGACAACTCCTTCCTGGCGACCCCAGAGCCAGAGGGCGTTGGGGGCCGACGCCCCCAACTGAAGTAGCGGGAGGCACCAGCGACCCACCTCCATGGGCCGCTCGGAAACACTCCCATGTACCTGCGGGTGTTGGATGCATCACCCCGCCCGAGGGTGCGGCCACCACTCCTGGCACGACGAGAAGCGTGAGGAGCCCCAAGACGACGGATCCAAGGCCACATGCCCCCAGGAACAGTGTCGCAGGCGAGCCCCATGTTCCCCTCGTGAGGGAGACATGGGCTAATGCTATGGCCGCGCGGTACCCTCCTGGGGCCGACTGAGAGAGGGAAGCCCGGCCAAAGAACGACACCGGTGCATTGTGAGGGGTGCTGAAGAAGAGGAAGTGGATCGCCAGGGATGAGTAAGCGCTTTACCCTCCTTTGCCTCCAGCTTGGTTGGCGTACCTAAGCTCTTTCTTCTCACAGGTCTTCTTCAAGCAAGAAGATGAAGGAGCCCCAGAGCCAAGCGGCTGCTTCCTTCCCGCTCGTCGCGACCATGGGTTGTAAGGGGGGTGTGACCCACCAAGCCACCGCAATCCTGCCCAGGCGAAGGGCAGCTTCTCCACCGAGGGGGAGGGATTTGGGGCACTACTCCCCAGCCTCTGGGGCTCCCACCGCCGTGGCAGATACTGAGCTAACAAAGGCAGATCCGCCGGTCACCCCACCTGCACATGCCAGCGCCAGCGGTGGCCATGGATGGGCAGCTGCCTGCGAGAAGGTGACAAGCCCGGGGGGCGCATTGCCCCGCCCAGGAGGGGCGGGAGATGCACTGGCCAGCGCACAGACCCTGACGGGCACAGCTGAGATCCCTGGTACCATGACAGCAGACGGGGGCGTGGGGCTCAGCCCGGACCAAGCTCTGGCGCTCATGAGCTGCCAGACCATAGTCCGAGATGACCTTTTGCAGAACATGAAGGGCGTGCTGAACCAGCTCGAGGTGGAGCTAAAAAACGTTGAAGCGTGTCTTGTAGACGAGCGCCTGCATTTGGCGTGCGGGTGGTGACAACTTGAGGTCACCGTCCAGTTGGACCGCTTTCAACATGAGTCCGTCCGGTCAGGGGACGAGAAATCCGCCGCTGCAGCTAAAGAAGCTCGCGAGTGCACTTTCCAGGAAGCCGAGGCAGCAGACCAACGGCACGAGGCGGCAGAGGCCCGCGAACAAGAACTCCAAGCCTCGAACGCCATCCTGGAGTAGCAAGTTCAAGCACGCAGAGATGCCCTTTCTACCAATGTGGAAGAGCTGGCGGCGCGCGAGGTGGACCTCAAGGCCCTCGAGTAGGAGCTTGCGCTAACATCATCCCAGCAGAGCCTAGAGCACGAGCGGCTGGAGACGCTGGACCGCCAGGTGGCTGCTGCTCAAGCTTCTCTAGCTCAACACATGGAGAAGGCCAATGCCACTTGGTGTCCAAGGGAGCGATGATCCAGACGAAGGCCAATGAGAAGATTGCGAACGTCTGCCGGGCGCTCATCAGGCAGCATACGCACTCCAAGATGTTCCAAGACCTCAAGCTATGGGCTTGCCGTGCCCTGGGCTCCGTCTATAAGGAGCACGTCTCTAGCCCCCTCATGCCTGACGATGCCAGCTACCTCTACTTTTTCACCAAGGTCGTGGAGCGGCTCGAAGGGGGCGCGAAGAAGGTGGGTAAACTTGTTGAAGAAGAAAGTCGTGACCTCCTCGCCCAGGCATTAATGCATGTCTTTAGCCATCTCTTTTGCTTCGACCCCCTCTTCAACTTCAAGGCCGTGATAGCCCCCGTCCCTGAAGTGATCCACAATGCCCTTGAGGAATGGGTGGAGGACCATGTGGATGCGCTGAGCGCACAGTTCATCACTGACAGCAATGAAGACTGATGCGGAGCTAAAGAAAACAAGGGAATTGATGGCGATGGTAGTGGCGATGCATCTCCTTAGGTCGCAACCCTCTTCTTACCTGCTGATACTCAATTTTGACCCCACGGGGGTGTGAAGAACATTTTGCTTGAATCCTTAATGATGCATCGAACATTTGCGTTCTCATGGGGGTTGTTTTTCCTTCACGCTTGCTTTCGCCATGTATGTCATTGGGGCACAGCGCCCAAGCGGGGCTCGACCATCACTGGTATGCCAGGTCGTGATGCCTGAGCAAGGCCAGGAGGTGGGAGCATCAGGGCTAGCAAGTGCTCTTGAGGCGAAATGCTCGGGGGGTTACCCTTTGATCGCGAACGTCTCGCGCGCATGCGAGCTTCGTGGATTCTCCCTCGGGGGAGCAGCGCGTGCTCGTCGGCTTGCTCATGTGTGTCGCGCGAGGACATTAGACACCAAGGCCTTGGTGGGGTGGTGCACGTGGGAGCAGGCCCGCGGCCTAGAGCCCGGCTGCTTGGGGTTTTAATGCTGCTGGGACTGATCCAAGCATAGGCACCATGCCCAGCCCCCGCTCGTGTGAGACTCATGAGGGAGACCCTGAGCATGCGCAGCTCAGGAAAAGAATGAAATCCAACAAAACGCTGCAAGGAAGACCAAATTCTTTAAGTAGAGAGGACCCAAAAACCGAGGTCTTTACTGAAAGAAGATGCAAGAACCAAAGTCTTTACTTAGAGAAGACGCAAAAAAATTTACAAGCAAAAGGAAAACGGCTACCGCGTCTGGCACCTTCATCGATCGTTCCGCCAGTGCGGAGCATGGGGCTTCCACTTGGGTGTGGGTATGATCGATGTTCGATTATTCCGCCAGCGCAGAGCATGGGGCTTCCACTTGGGCATGGGTGGGAGCTCCCGCGAGGCCGTGGGGCGGCGCACCGGGAGGCTCCGGGGCGTGTATAGCCCCACCTCACTCCTACGTGAGAGGGTCACGGGTAGAACTTGCATAGGAACTCCATTCTCTATATCCAGGCATGCGGCACCTGGCCTGAAGACGTGGGCGACCCTGAAAGGGCCTTCCCACATGGGCAAGAGCTTGTGGAGGCCCTCCCTGGAGAGGATCCACCGTAGGACGAGGTCCCCGTCCTCGAGAGTTCGAGTGCAAATGTTGTGGCTATAGTAGCGCCGCAAGGCCTGCTAGTATCTCGCAGCGCGAAGGGTGGCTTGGCGGCGGACCTCCTCGAGGAGCACAAGATCGGCCTCCCACTAGTCGTCCTGGCACGCCTCGTCAAATGCCAGGACTCGCGGGGGACCATGCTTGAGCTTCGAGGGGAGGACTGCCTGAACCCCGTAGACGAGGAAGAAGGGGGTCTCGCCGGTGGGCTTTGGCGTGGTGGTGCGGATGGACCACAGCATGGACAGTAGCTCATCTAGCCAACCCTTGCCGCAAGCCTCAAGCTTCTTCTTGAAGCTCCTAGTCTTGAAGCCTTTGAGGACCTCAGCGTTGTCACGCTCGGCCTGGCTATTGCTTTGCTAGTGCACCACAGAAGCGTAGCACATCTGCATTCCAAGGTTAGCACAGTATGACCTGAAGAGGCCACTCATAAACTGGGAGCCATTGTTGCTCATGATACGGTTGGGGACGCCAAATCGACTTATGAGGCCCTTGATGAAGTTGACGGCCAAGCCCGCCGGGATGGTGTGCACGGGCTCCACCTCTGCCCACTTGGTGAACTTGTCGATGGCAATGTAGAGGTAGCGGTAACCGCCAGCCGCGCAGGGGAAGGGGCCCAGTATGTCCAACCCCCATACCGCAAAAGGCCACGAAAGTGGAATTGTCCGAAGTCCTTATGTGGGCTAATGGATTTGCTTGGCATGGAGCTGGTAGGCCTCACAGGACTGGACCAGCTTGGCGGCGTCCCGGAGCATCGTGGTCTAGTAGAACCTGTTGCAGAACACCTTTCCCGCGAGGGTGCACGACAAGGAGTGGTGCTCGTAGTCTCCCCCACGGATGTCAGCTAGTAACTCGCGCCCTTGCCCCTCTGAAATGCACCGCAACGAGAGGCCATAGGGGAAGTTGCGGTACAGCTAGCCGTATCGTAAGCAGTAAGTAGTGGCTTGCCAAGCCACGCGCTCTGCTTCTGCATCTTCTTCCAGAAGGGTGCCGTGGAGCAGGTAAGCCTTGAACTCCGCGACTCAGCTATCCTCCTGAGGCTCCAGCGCCAATAGTAGGCGGGTCCCAGAGGTCGGGCCACAATCGGGTGTGCCCGTGGATGGCGCGGGCGGAAGCTCCTCGAGGAGCAGCATTGCGCCAATGGCGGGGGGCGTGGCTGATGGCCTAAAGAGCATTTCTTCGAAGACGCGAGGGCTCTGGGGCTCGCGGTGGGATGCTTGCTTGGCAATGTCATCGGCTTCCTTGTTGATGCCACGCGGAATGTGCTGCAACTCTAAACCCAGAAAATGCTTCTCGAGCTTACGTACCTCCTCTAGGTAGGTCGCCATGTGCTCATCTTTTGGCTTGTAGTTTTCATTAGAGAAGTTGACGAGGAGCTGAGAATCACCCTTGATGGTGAGGCGCTTGAGTCCCAAGGCTGCGGCGGACTTGAGGCCAGCGATCAGACCCTCATACTCTGTGATGTTGTTGGAGACCTTCTCACCATGCTGGAAGCATAACTAGACGGCGTAGAAGAGTTTGTGTAGGATCGAAAGTATGTCTAGAGGGGGGTTATTAGAATACTTGACCAAATAAAAATCTTTCCTTTTCCAAATTTTTGTTGTGGGCAGATTTTACCAATTAGCACAAGTCAAGCAATCAACCTACACATGCAATTCTAAGAGTATAGCAACGGAAAGTAAAACATTGCATATGAAGGTAAAGGGAAGGGTTTGGACAAGGAAAACGCAATGGAGACACGAAGATTTTTGGCGTGGTTCCGATAGGTGGTGCTATCGTACGTCCACGTTGATGGAGACTTCAAGCCACGATGGGTAATGGTTGCGCGAGTTCATGGAGGGCTCTACCCATGAAGGGTCCACGAAGAAGCAACCTTGTCTATCCCACCATGGCCATCGCCCACGAAGGACTTGCCTCACTCGGGTAGATCTCCGCGAAGTAGGCGATCTCCTTGCCCTTACAAACTTCTTGGTTCAACTCCACAACATGTCAGAGACTCCCAAGCGACACCTAACCAATCTAGGAGACACCACTCTCCAAAAGGTAATAAACGATGTGTTGATGATGAACTCCTTGCTCTTGTGCTTCAAATGATAGTCTCCCCAACACTCAACTCTCTCTAATAGATTTGGCTATGATGGAAGAAGGATTTCAGTGGAAAGCAACCTGGGGAAGGCTAGAAATAAAGGTTCAAATGGTAGGAATGGAATATCTTGATCTCAACACATGAGTAGGTGGTTCTCTCTCAGAAAATGAATAGTGGAAGTGCAGGTACGTTCTGATGGATCTCTCACAAAGGGAGATGGGGGTGGAGGGGTACATATACCCTCCACATAAAGTCCAACCATTACACACATTTGACTCATCTTGGTGGCACCGATTAGTTAAACACGGTGGCACCGATCTGTTCAAACATATGAACGTTAGCAATCTCGGTGGGACCGATAGGAACAACTCGGTGGGACAGATGTGCTAGGGCTTCGGGCAAACCTCGTCTCAGTGGCACCAATTGCATCAACTCGGTGAGACTGAAGTGAAGCAATAAGGCAATGGAGAGGTTGCAAACCATCTCATTGAGACCGATTGCAATTCTTGGTGAGACCAAAATAATTGCAACATATAACAGAGAGTTGGCAAGGCCATCTCGGTGGGACTGAGATCTGTATTGGTGAGACCAAACTATTATGGTTTCTGGCAGTGACTATGTTAAGACAACTCGGTGGTTCCGGATAGAAAGAATCGATGGGGCCGAGTTTGGTTTTAGGGTTTGGACATAGTTGGAATGAGAAAGTGGCTGAGGGTTTTGGAGCAATATCACTAAGCATTTGAGCAAGTAGACCATTAAGAAACACCTCATCCCCTTTTAATAGTATTGGCTTACCAATGGACTCAATGTGATCTTGGATCACTTAAATAGAAATGAAGAAGAGTCTTGAGCTTTTGCCAATCTTTGTCTTTATCATTTTGAGGGGTCCACATCTCTTGTCCATGCCATGCCAATCATTGAAGATCCTGAAATATTTATCTTGAATGGATATTAGTTCAATGAGCTATATGTTGTTATGAATTACCAAAACCACCCGGGGATTAGTTACACTTTTAATCTCCCCCTTTTTGATAATTGATGACAACATATAGATCAAAGCTTCGACAAATGATAAAATGAATGAAATACATCATCTCTTTGAGAAGTATGTGATAAGCAAGAGCTCCCCCTAAATTTGTGCATTATTAAACATTTGCGTTTGAATGCAAATGCACAATCGATTAGGGTGATGGTTCACTCTTCCATGTCATATACATCTTGGTGGAGCGCACAAAATGATAGGAGTTAAACAACATGCATGCATCACCAAAGATATAAGTGAATGATCATACACAAGTAATCATTGAGATAAGCATAAATCACACATTAAGCATAGTATGATCAATCACACAACCAAACGTAGTATCTCATGAGCATAAAAATGAACAAGTAGCACACAACAAAAGAACATAGTGGCAATAACTCGAGCAAAAGGCAAGACACACTCTCTCCCGAAGCCTATGATCTATACAATTTTCTCCCCCTTAGGCAACAAGTTACCAAAAAGCTCGAAAAAGGTATAGTGCTAATCGACTCTCTAGGCATGATCCTTCGGAGATCCTGAAGGGGTCTTCTGGCTGGTGGCTTTGGTGTGCGTAGATGGCGTTGAGATAGCTGCGTCTGCAAAGGCTTCGGCTGAAGTCTGCTGAGCTGGTGGTGTAGACAATGGAGGTGGCATAGTAGCGGTGGCGACAGGTGCAGAGAGAGTAGTCCTCATGTCTGCAACTGGCACAACTGAAGATCTGGTCGCCCTAGGCACAGACTGAAACCTATCAGTAGACTGCCTGTCATCTCCATCCTCAGCATCATCTCTCAGCTTCTCCACAGTAGACTGTATCTATGTGACCTTGACATTAAAGTTGTATATCTTGTCCTCCACAATCCGCTCTAAGCTCTCCTGGTTCTTGGCTAAGTTGGCCAGAGTTTGCTCAATCTTGAGTGTTGCTTCCATCAGATATGTCATTTGGTCTTGCTTGTATTGTTGTGGTGGTTAGTGGACTCGTGTCCGCTTTCTCACCTTAAAGAAATTGCTAGTAGTCGTAGTACTGGATAGCCACTGAGTCAAAGATGGCTTGCTGCAGCTAAACCCCACAACACCCTTCTTGATACTGATGCATAAGTAGATAGTTATGATGTAAGTCGCTATTGATTACCTTTGTACTCACGTTTGCTTAACTTATGTTTTGTAGAGGAGACTTCAGTCTCACTAGTAATTCCATGTGGACTTCAACGAGTAGCTTGTTTCCTAGCTACGATCTTGTACCCTTGGGAGGGTCTTGTAGATAGTCAGGCTTCTTAGCCTATTTTATTTGTAGTTGTTTGTACTCAGACATGTTATGCTTCTATTGCTTGTATGCTTTGTGTAGTGGTTTTGTCACGGCAGATGTCCTAGTGTGAGGACTTAGTCATGAGGCCATCGCAACTAGGAGGTTAGCTTGTCGGGGTTGATCGAAATCGAGAGACATGAGTTTAGCCAGGTTCGGCCCCTCACGATCGAGGTAATAGCCTACTTCCTGCTTGTTTGCTTATTGCTTGGGGATCAATTACAGGGGAGCGGATTCGCTTGACCTAGCTATTGATCGATTGTAACTTAGTCCTATCTGCCCCTGAGACTCGCCTTTATATACAGGTCGAGACCCAGGGCTTACAAGAGTCTGGGTCGTACTACGATCTGTGACTTAGTATGTTTCTAACTTGTGTCCTAAGTAAGGAAACTCCTGGCGACTTGCACTTGGGGCTATGAGCCGCCATATTCGGATGCTGGGCTCTAAGCCGACCCACTCTGTAAGACACCCAACTAGTCCTGTACCTGAGCACCTTGGGCCATCTTGAGTCTTGCTCCTCAGTCGCCACCTGGATGACCCAGCCCAATATGGCGGGTTATATCATCGGGTCATATCCCCAACATTAGCCCCCAGATTGATTTGAATTTATTGATGTCAATATCTTTCAACCTGGCGGCTTGTCCTTTAGTCCAACCTGCATCTTCCCCTGACCAATAAATGCCGGCTTAGGATTCTTCTAGATTTGTTATTTTTCATATCTCATCATTTGTCGTGGGGGAATGCACGATCACCTATGGGGTAGGGTTGCCCCTTTGTGGTTCGGCGGGGGAACAATTCACATTGCACAAAGAGCAGAAACAACAGGGCATCACAGCGATGGACTACTCTCTTTTACCCAGGTTCGGGCCGTTTTGCAGCGTAAAACCCTAGTCCTGCTATGGTGGATTGATCTGGAGGAACACGAAGACATGGAGCGCTCAAGCCTGTCAAGTGTTCCTCGGGGAGAGCAGCTACGCACGTACAAGTGTTGAGGGATCAAAGATTTGAACCTTTGCTAGGTTGCCTCGGCCCTCCATTTATAGTTTAAGGGGCGACCACAGTGGCAAAACAATCACTATGGCTTGATTAGATAGCCAACAGTGTTATCATACCTAACCCTGGCAGTTAGGACAAAGTGCATTAATTGCACTCCTAGGTGTCATGTTAAGGTTGAGGCCTGGCAAGCTTGCCGCGCCGCTTATCCATCTATCTCTTATTAGCATGACACGCCATCAGGACGGGTGTCAAAAAAGTTAATTCCTTCTCCAGCAGGTTGCGACGTGCTCGATGGGATCCACCTAGCCACTTGGGAGCTTAACACTGCACTGATTAGCAACTGGCATACGATGAGGTGGAGCGGTGGCATCTTGGCGGAGGCTTGCCGGCATGGAGCCTACCGAGACTCTATCTTGTGATCTTGGTGGCCCTGGGAACCTTGCCAGGGCGGTTTGGACTTGGCCCCAGGCGTAGTCTCGCCCCTGCCGGGCTCACTTGCCCGGCAAAAGAGGCCTTCCTGGGATATTCTCTGGTTACTTTGATCTTCTTAATGCACTCCTTGATCTCACGAAGAGTGGTTTCTCTGGTCTGTATTGCGCCATGTTTTGGCATTACCTGTATGGGCGGTCATACGCTGGTGCATAAGTGAGGTCAACAAACACACCTATTTGTTGCACCGATAGGAGCCCCCGGGCCTAGTCCACACATGCCGTCGGGCATCATTGGGGTAGGCCCAAGCAATGCATAGGTGTACGCAAAGATCTTGCTGGGGCTGGCACTTGTATTTTTGAGATCTTCTTTGCTTCTTCATTAATCTGGACTTGGGTCAGTTTCCAGGGATCCCGTGGCGCCTTCATATCCATACGGTGTGTGTTGTTCATGTCACAAGCCAGAGGTGTCCATGCCCACGAGAGCCCATTACGACGCTTGTGCATGAATTGTGGTAACTACCATTTTACCTTAAGTTCACCTACCACGAACACCGTTTACGCCACGTATGCCGCATGCATTGCACGGGGTTGGTGGTGGATGCGCAGGGCATGGGAACGTGTGCCTTTGGCAGAATACGCAACGTCCCGGATTGGCGTAGTGGGGTGGCCGATGAACCAGTACGCCATCAGGGATGCAAGAGGCTGGGTTGGAGGAGTGGGGCGGTTGCCCTAGAGTAGTGGAGAGCCAGCCCCCCTCCCCCCTCTTACTCCGCTATAAAAAGCGAATGTGAGGGGGGGCGATGTTCATCCATCATATCTTCCTTCTCCATTCCTACTTCCGCTTCCACCATGGCGAAGGGAAGGGGCCGAGCCCGTGCTCCAATGATAGCGATAAGAACTTCCTCTCGGCACCCCGCCCCTGCCTTTGTCGCAGCTGCAGAGGCTAGATCCAATGCACAAGGTGTAGCCACGGGGCTCGGTAGGGGTCGATGCAGCACCCGTGGTTGAGGTGGGAGAAGTGGTCTACTCGTCGCTCCTCCTCCAGCTGCTCCAACGCCAACAGAAGGCCACACGGGGGAGACGGCGCTAGAGTTCATCGTCAAGTTGTGCGATCCTCCACGTAGTCGTCTGCAGCTCCCACGCCCCTTTGCCAGGATTATGGAGGTCGATCAGCCGCTCAGGCTGGGCCTGCGTATGAGTGGCTACTGCAATGGCGCTGTGTGGGCGAATGTCGAGTTCCCCGCACCGCACGTCATGCTTCTTAGGCGTGGCTGGAAAACCTTTGCCCGTGCACATTATCTGGCGGAAGGGCACGTTCTCCGCTTCAAGTTGGTGGAGTCCAATACACTCTTCATCAAGGTCTTCGGGCGTTTAGGTGCTCGCCTAGGGTGCTGCGCGAAAAACTCGAGCGATGATGAAAGCTCCTCCTCGAGTGAAAGCAATGAGGAGGACACTGACAGCGAAGACGGAGATGGGGAGCCCCCGGTCGTCAAGCATGAAGAGACGACTCGGACTCCGGCTGAACATCGGACGCACCGTCACAGACAGCTAGGCACCAGTAGCACCGACTTCTGTAGCTGGACCCTGGCAGAGCGATTTGCCGGGGTGCTTGGCCTGGTCGTTTCCGCCACCTCCAGCTGGACCCCGACAGGCTCGTGGACTCCGGCTTCATCTTTCGTGCCGGTGTCCCTGCTGAGCTGCGTCCTTCTGGTCCTGGCAGGGGTAACCAGGGCATCGCCTAGTCGCTCTCCCCGTCCCTGGCCTCTTCTTCCTTGCCGGGGAGGTGCCCTCCCGATCTTATCAGGCTGTGTCCCGCTGGTCCTGACAGGGTCAGGCTGGGCTTCTGCCCAGGAGCTCCTTTTGCCCTATTTTCTTCTCAGTGTAACTCCTAGGAGGAGAGGGACAAGAAAGGCATTAAGGGGCACTTATATTTTTAATTTAGAAAAAGTATAGGCACTCCCCAATATTTGAATCAAAATTATGTAATCCTTCATCCATGTTAGTACTCGTATGATCTGTACTTGTTTGTCCACGTATTTGAAAAGAAGGGCCTGCCGGACACTTGTGCATGTATTTAAACATACTGAAGGATGAGCCTTCAATACTCTTAGTAAACAAAGTTTTCGGCAAGTTATCTTGCTGGCCCTCAACACAGCTGCTACTAAAACCTCGTTAAATGAGCTCAAAAATGGGTTAGGAGCGCGAACGAAGGTTGGCCCCTTGCCAACCCCTCCATGTGTAGCTACAGCCAGCCTTATCGAGCAGACTCGAGACAAAGATAGGAGCGTGAATGGCAGAGGCAGCAAGGTTTCCTTACGTGCAAGTTTCTCATATATAAGCACAACACGAAATGATGGGATGTGAACATATCTTCCTTTGCTGTCCTTCTTATCGTCTTAGATAAGGAGAGATTGTCAGGGCCTGAATGTGCGGGCCCGCATTTATCCTTCCTTCTAGGAGAAAATCCTTCTACTATCATCAAAGGAAGAGGAGAAAGTAGGATAGCACATGGCCTTTCTCAGCATGTTATTCATTTCATCTAGAAACTAGTGTAATCACAATAAGATCATACTTAAGCAAACAGGAAATCATGTATGCAAGTTTTTTGAAAACACTTCATTTTATTCAACTATGCACAGGGGCTGCGCCTGGCTTTGTACAAAGGGTTACAAGTCCTAGGGATTGTGCTTACACAAAATAGATTGCCGGGGCAAGGCCCGGCAACCGCGCCTTACGGGTAGAACTTTCAAAGATGCTCAATATTCCATGCGTTTTGCATCAGGATGCCATCCTCGGTCTCCAGACGAACTGCGCCAGGTCTGGTGAGACGTACTACCCGGTAAGGGGCTTCCCACTTTGGTGTCAACTTGCTTGCACCCTTGGCGGACGGAACGCGCCTAAGGACAAGGTCACCTTCCTCAAGGCTCCGGGCGTGAACCCTGCGGCTGTGATAGCGGCGTAGGGCTTGCTCGTATCGTGCAGCACGTGCAGCTGCCCGGAGATCATCTTCCTCAAGGAGCGCAACATCATCATGCCACAACTTCTCTTGTGCTACTTCATCGTAGGCAAGTACTTGAGGTGACCCGTATGTGAGTTCTGTGGGGAGTACTGCTTCTGCACCATATACTAGGGAGAAGGGAGTCTGGACAGTAGCTGGATTTGGTGTCATCCTGATTGACCAAAGAACCATTGGCAACTCATCAATCCAGCGCTTGCCGCATTTTTGCAATTTATCAGAAGTTCTTGTCTTGAGCCCTCACATCACTTCAGCATTCATCCTTTCAGCCTGTCCATTACTCCTGGGGTGGGCAACAGAGGCGAAAGAGACTTTTCTTCCAAGGCTTTGGATGCATTGCATGAAGGCGTGGCTTGTGAACTGTGTGCCATTGTCGGTGATCACCCTGTTGGATACCCCAAAACGGCACACCAATCCTTTAAAGGACTTGATAGATGATTGCGCAGTCACCTTCCTCACTGGCTCCACCTCGGGCCACTTTGTAAACTTGTCGATTGCTACATACAAGAATTTAAAGCCTCCGGTGGCACGGGGAAAGGGGCCCATGATGTCGAGCCCCCAGACTGCGAAAGGCCAAGATAAAGGGATTGTTTGAAGGGCCTGAGCAGGTTGATGAATGTTCTTGGAATGGAACTGACAGGCTTCACACTTAGTGACAAGCTCAGTTGCATCCCGGAGGGCGGTGGGCCAGTAGAATCCTCGCCGGAAGGCTTTCCCGACAAGTGCTCTTGATCCTAGGTGTGAACCACACACACATCCATGAATTTCTGCCAACAACATTAGTCCATCTTCCTGGCTGATTGATACGTCCATTTTGCATTAGGATTTCCTACTGTTATTGATAATGTTTTTATGCATAACAATGATTTATGGAGTAATTCTAATGCCTTTTCTCTCATAATATGCAAGGTTTACACAAAGAGGGAGAACGCTGGCTGCTGGAATTCTGGACCTGAAAAAGCTACGTCAGAGATACCTATTCTGCACATCTCCAAATAAGCTAAAACTTCATGGAGAATTATTTTGGAATACATGAAAAATACTGGAGCAAATAACTACCGGAGGGGGTGTCGGTGTACAAAAGTAGGGGCCTTTTTGTACCCCTTTACTTGTGCATGGGCAGTCGTAGCCACACCTGCGGCCATGCTCGGCAGGGAAGAGGAAGGAAAGGTACGAGACTGCCAAGGCAGCACTCAAGCCAGAGGCATGAAGAGCAAAGGGGTAGGATGAACTTCTCCCCCCTGGGGGAACACCCTTGCCAGGGGGCCTACGTAGCCCCGGCAAGAGCCTTGCCGGGGCGGCCTGCCCAACACTAGCAAGGCCGCCACCCATGAGCCTGAGAGTTCTGACACCATCAACAACGCCAAAACCAAGACTCAGGGGCGCCTGCGTGGTGGCATGCAGATCTTTGTGAAGACCAAAGGCCTGCGAGTCTACATAAGGACCAGAAGACGAAGACCTCGGCAAGATCCTTACCGGGGATGGCCACAAGACCCCCGGGAAGATCCTTGCCGGGGACAGCCACAAGACCCCCGGCAAGATCCTTGCCGGGGACAGCCACAAGACTCCCGGCAAGATCCTTGCCGGGGACGGAGGCGAGACCCCGGCAAGACCCTTGCCAGGAGCATCAGCGGGGCTGCGGCTAGGCCCGCACCTACCAACGTTTCGCTGCCCCACGGCCATTCCGATGCGACGACCAGCCCGCCAACGAGGCGAGCACCTGCGTGGCAGCATGCAGCTTCTAAAGCCAACTAGCCAAGCACCTGCGTGGTGGCGGGCAGATCTTCGTGAAGGCCCTGTCACCGCACCAGCACAGCAGCCAGCCAACCAGCATGGAGCTGCATGCCTCGTTAGCTTGGACGCGCGTCGAAGCAAGGCGAGGCGGCGACGGACGGGACGGGCTCTGTTGCCGTCCCCGATAAAGCAAGAGGGCACGTAGGCAGCGCATTAAATGCGTTTGTCCTATGATGTCAGGCGATAAACTTGTACACTGTAGATACTTTCCACCTCCTGTGTGCCACTGTGGCGACCCCTTTGACATATAAAAGGAGGCCCGAGGCGTACTGTGGGGGGATTCGGACTTTTTGGACTGGACACGCATAGTAGCTAGTCCAAGAGCAGAAGAACACAAGATAAACACAGACAAGCAGGACTAGGGTTTTACGCTTCTGAGTGGCCCGAACCTGGGTAAAAATCCATCGTGTTGATCGTTAGATCTGCTCTTTGCGCACTCCTCATCCCTGCCGAACCAAAAAGGGGTCCACACAATCCCATAGGTGTCGTTTCCACCGACATCTTTGGCGCGCCAGGCAGGGGGTGTTAGGTTGTGCAAACCTGATCTAGCAGTCAACGCGTTATTTTCCTAGATCACCTTGGCTCCCAAGAAGAAGGCGATCACGGCGATTGGTTCGTCTGCAGCCGGTCTGCCCGAGCCAGCGCGGACGGGCGGCGGTGCAGTCGCGAATGGTGGCGAAGGTGCGGATCACGAGCATCCACGACATTCTGGCAACCGAAGCCAGGCAAGCGGCGTCGTTCGCGTCCACGACGACGAGCCGCGCGCCGCTGGGTCCAAGGACGGACCCGTGCTACCTCTGGGTGGCGCGGCGACCTCCAAGGCACCCCGGCCGGCGCCTGCGCCACGGCCTTCCCAGGTCGTGAGCGAGGAATGGCGCCACGACATTGGAGACCACGGGCGTTCCCACGGAAAGAGCCCTCAGCGTCATCCTCGAGATGCGCAGGGCCAGCATGCACGCCATGATACTAGTGGAAACGGCGCGCAGCCGTGGAACCGTGAGGGGGCTCCTTCCAACATGGTTGGAAGTCCGAGCACCTCCCGTTCCTCACGCTTGTCGCTGCCCCCCATGCCAGCAGAGGCGCTAGCACGAGCGTCGTTGCTCCTCGACTTTCGTCCTGCTACGGAGAAGCAGGAGGAGTGGAGGGCTACTATCCACAGCCTTATTGGCCATGCCAATAAGGATGGGTATCAGGAGGCAGGCCCTTCGTGGCGTCGGTCCACCGAGCCGGCGCGTGTCGATGGCGGAAAGGCTAGAGGCGCTGCAAACATGGTGCACTCCCCTCCACCACGCCAGCAATGGTCGCCAGCTCGGCAAGTCGATGCCCGTGATGATGGATCCACGACATCGTCAAACCCATGAACTCGTCGTGACCAATGTCAAGTTCTTCGGGAACGATGCAAGGAGGATGCTCGAACTACCATCGAGCGGTGACGGGATGCACGCCAGCAATCTGATAGGCGCACAGGGCCCACTGCGTACAGGCCTGTGCCGGGGGATACTGGTGACCTGCCTTATGAGGTAGGTTGTCCTGCCTTTACCCGTGAGTTGTGGCGGTTCCAGTGGCCCAATACCCGCACGTTCAAACCAGAGGTCCCAGAGAAGTACGACGGCAAAGCTCATCCGTCCGAGTTCCTGAGTGTTTACACTATCGCCATGCAAGCTGCCGGAACTCAGGATGGCAAGGGGCTTGCTAACTACTTCCCGTTGGTGCTCAAGCCCAACGTCAGGTCGTGGTTGATGCACCTGCCAGTAGATTCCATCTCCTCTTGGTCGGACCTGTGCCATGAGTTCGTTGGCGCCTTCACTGGAGGCCATACGGCTCCTGGCCAGGCAAGTGATTTACATCTCATCCCACAGAAGGATAGCGAATCCTTGTGCAAATACATACAGAGATTCAGCCGTGTGCAGTACAACATCCCGGATGTTCATCCTGCTGCTGTCATCGGCAACCGCAAGATGCGTGAGGAGCTGGCGATGAACAAGGTCACAGATGTTGCCGAGCTTTATGTTCTGGCCGACAGATGTGCTCCAGCTGAAGAGGGAAGGAAGTACCCCGGCGAGGATGCCAGTGTGGGAAGTGACTCTGAAGACGAGGATGTCGTCGCTCCGGCAAAGAAGGGCCGACGACGCAACAGGAAGCGCAAGGGCAGGACCGTGCTTGCCGTCGAGGAATCCGGCAACCCCGGCACCGCCAAGAAGGCCAAGGCTGACGACCCCGGCAAGGAGGTTGCCTGGTGCACTGCCTGCTAGGACTTGGTTGCCGCCGACAAGCCGGAGGGCTCCGACAAGCAATACTACAAGATCCATCGCTCCAAAGGCCCTGACCTCCAGAACTGCCGGCAGGTCGAGCAGCTTGTGGAGAGACAGAAAGCTGAGTATGAAAGGCGAGACAAAAAGAAGGGCTAGGATGGTGCTAACAGGCCCGGCAAGAAGCGCGGTGGCCAAGGATGGCGCCGCGGCAAGGATAAGCAACAAGAGAGGCCTGCTCGAGGCCGCGACAAGAAAGAGGGAGATGATGACCATGAAGAGGACGACGAGTCCAGCGAGCACGAGTTCCAAAAAGGCACAGAAGCCATGTGCGTCGATGGTGGTGCCTCGTTGCATTCTTCTCACCGCCAACTTAAACAGTGGGCGCGCGAGATCAATGCGACAGAGTCATCGATCGATGCCCAGAAGCAATTGAGATGGTCCAACACGCCTATCATTTTTTACACCGAGGATCACCCTGACCGCACAACTGCGGTCGGGTGCTTGCTGTTGTTGGTCTCACCAACAATTCGCAACCTCAAGGTGACGAAAATGTTAGTAGACGGTGGGGCCGGCCTGAACTTGATCTCGCCCAAGGTGATCAAGAGGTTGCAAATCCCTGATGGAGATCTTGAAGAGACGGGCACGTTTCAAGGGATCAATCCAGGGAAAAGCCAGCCCAAGGGAAAGATTACACTATCAGTCACATTTGGTGGTGAGCTGAACTACAAGACAGAAAAGATCGTCTTTGATGTTGCCAAGATCCCGTTACCATATAACGGGATCCTGGGCCGTCCAGCATTGGCTAAGTTTATGGCAGCATCGCACTACGCTTACAACAGGCTGAAGATGCCTGGCCCGATGAGCATCATCACTGTCAACTCTGACAAGAAAGACACGCTCATCTGCGCCGATCAGCTCTACCGGGAGGCAGTCGTAGCACCTGCCGCCAAGGCACTTACTCCTGCCACTGGAGCTCCCGGGGAGAAGAAGACCAGCAAGACCTCTTGCCCCGGTAAGACCTCCTGCACCCACTCCGGCAAGTGCGCCTCTTTGGAGTGCTGCGCTTCCGTCGAGGAGGACGTGCCAGAGAGCTCCACCGGCAAGAGCAAGAAATCCAAGGCAGTGCCACTAGAGACCAAGAAGGTGCCCGTCAAGGAGGACGGCACGGGCGGAGCTTTCACCATAAGCTCCACCCTCGACAGCAAATAGGAAAGCACGCTCATCGCCTTCCTGTGGGAGAATGTCGATGTGTTTGCATGGCAGGCATCTGACATCCCCGGCGTTACCAGGGAGGTGATTGAGCACCACCTTGTTGTCTGTCCTCATGCGCGACCCGTCAAGCAGAAGGTCAGGAAGCAAGCTTTGGAGCGGCAAGAGTTTATCATCGAAGAGATTAGGAAGTTGGAGGCAGCAGGCTTAGTCAGAGGAGTGCTCCACCCAACATGGTTGGCCAATCCGATTGTGGTGCGCAAGGCGAATGGGAAATGGAGGCTCTGTATTGATTATACAGACATCAATAAAGCCTGTCCAAAGGATCCTTTCCCTTTGCCGCGCATTGACCAGATCGTGGACTCCACTGCCGGGTGTGACTTGCTGTCATTCCTTGACACCTACTCAGGATACCACCAAATCTTCATGACGAAGGAAGATGAAGAGAAAACCACGTTCATCACCCCATGTGGTACGTATTGTTTTATACGAATGCCTTTCGGGTTGAAGAGCGCCGGTTAAACATTTGCAAGGGCGGTCCAGATTGGTTTTGAACCCCAGCTGCACAGAAATATGGAAGCATATATGGATGATATAGTGGTCAAAACCAAGGACAAGGCCACGCTCGTGCAGGATTTAGAGGAAACATTTGCAAACCTGCGCAAGATCAACCTCAAGCTCAACCCAGAGAAGTGTGTGTTCGGCGTCCCATCCGGAAAACTTCTTGGGTTCTTTGTGTCTCAACGCGGAATCGAAGCAAATCCCGACAAGATCAAAGCGATTGAGCAGATTGAGGCACCAAGACGAGTCAAGGACGTCCGTAGGCTCGCCGGCTGCGTTGCTGCTCTGAGTAGGTTCATCTCCAAATCTGCTGAGCGCGCCCTCCCCTTTTTCAAAGTTTTGAAAAAGGCGGGTCCAGTGAAATGGACTCCGGAGGTAGAGGCAGCGCTGCAAGATTTAAAGAGGTACCTCTCCTCCACGCCAATACTAGTCGTGCCTAAACCGCAAGAGCCGTTGCTGCTATATCTAGCGGCGACGAATCAAGTGGTCAGCGCCGCGTTAGTAGCACAGAGAGAAGTTGAGGAAGAAGCAGCGGCAGCGGTGAAGCCGTCGGATGATGGGCCGGAGCTGCCCCCGGCAAGGCCTGATGTCGGCAAGGCGGAACCACCGGCAAAGTCCGATCCCGGCAAGACAGAGTCTGCGCAAGTGGGCGAAGTCAAACAGAAGAAGAAGGTGATGCAGCACCCGGTTTATTTTGTCAGTTCCCTCTTGCAGGGGGCTAGATCAAGATATTCTGGTATACTGAAGCTACTTTTCGTCCTCCTTATGGGCTCGAGAAAGCTGCGTCACTATTTCCAAGCGCATGAGATCACCGTCGTTACCCGCCTCCCTTTGCAACAAATCTTGCACAACCCGGATGCAACTGGGAGGGTTGTGGAGTGGGCGTTGGAGCTGTCGAGCTATGGCCTCAAGTTTGAAAGTACTTCAACAATCAAGAGCCGAGCCTTGGCAGAGTTCATAGCAGAATGGACCTCAACGCCCGATGAAGAAATTCAAGAAACCACCCTTCCCGGCAAGGAGACGAGCCGTGATTGGATTATGTACTTTGATGGAGCTTTCTCACAGCAAGGTGCAGGTGACAATGTGCTACTCGTTGCACCCACTGGAGAGAGCCTCAAGTACGTAGTCCAGATGCACTTTCCCCGGGAAAAATCAATGAACAACACTACGGAGTACGAGGGATTGCTTGCTGGTCTCAGGATCGCGGCAGACCTCGGAATCAGGAAGCTCATCGTCAGGGGTGATTCGTAGCTTGTCGTCAAACATGTTAACAAGGATTACCAGAGCCCGTTGATGGAGGCCTATGTGGATGAAGTGAGGAGGTTGTAGGAGCGTTTCAACGGTCTACAAGCAGAGCATGTTCCCCGAGTGGAGAACAGCATCACCGATGACTTGTCGAAATGTGCTGCCCTCAAGTTGCCTATGGAACCAGGTACCTTTGTGCTTCAATTAACCCAGCCATCCATTGAGCCATCAGTGGGACAGAACAAGCGAAGGAAGGCAGGCCCTGGCAAGTACTTTAGCGCTGAGCTCCCAGGAGCCGCCGGCAAGGAAGTTGCCGGGTATCCCAAGCTTGCCGGGGAGCAGCGGCCTCCGGCAGGGCCCCAAGCCCTGACCGTAGAAGCAGCTGCCCCTATGGCCGGCGATGACCCTTTAGTCCTTGCCGTCGAGCCCCAGGCTCCGGCATGGGCGCAGCGCACCGTCCGTTTCCTCCAAATAGGGGAACTCCCTGAGGAACAAGAAGAGGCAGAAAAAGTAGCTCGTCGGTCCAGCATGTACCAGTTCATGGATGATGCCCTATACAGAAGGAGACCGAACGGCGTGAAATTGAAGTGCATTCCTCGGGAGGACGGACTGGAGCTGTTGGCAGAGATACATGGAGGCATGTGTGGCTCTCACATAGGGTCAAGAGCCCTTGCTCGCAAAGCGTTCCGGCAAGGTTTCTTCTGGCCCACTGCTCTCCAAGATGCAACTACACTAGTAACCAAGTGTGAAGCGTGTCAGTTCCATTCGAAGAAACTCCGCCAACCAGCTCAAGCTCTTCAGACAATCCCTCCTTCCTGGCCATTTTCGGTCTGGGAGCTTGACATACTGGGCCCCTTTCCCCATGCTGTCGGGGGCTTTGAGTACTTGTACGTCGCAATCGACAAGTTCACAAAGTGGCCGGAAGTGGAACCGGTGAGGAAGGTGACAGCACAATCAGCCGTCAAGTGCTTCAAAGGACTAGTCTGCCGTTTTGGTGTGCCAAATAGAGTCATCACCGACAATGGCACGTAGTTCACGAGCCACACCTTCATGCAGTACATCCAAGACCTCGGCAGCAAGGTTTGTTTTGCTTCTGTTGCTCATCCCATAAGTAACGACCAGGCTGAGAGGGCGAATGCAGAAGTGTTATGAAGCCTCAAGACCAGAACTTTTGACAGGCTACACAAGTGCGGAAGGCGCTGGATTGATGAGTTGCCAACGGTTCTTTGGTCAATCAGAACGACGCCAAATCGAGCCACTGGCCAGACACCCTTTGCCCTGGTATACGGGGCAGAAGCAGTTCTCCCCACGAAACTCATATACGGGTCACCTCGAGTGCTCGCTTATGATGAGCTTGAGCAAGAGCAGTTGCACCAAGATGATGCGACGCTCCTTGAGGAAGATTGTCTTCAAGCTGCTGTGCGAGCTGCTCGCTACCAGCAAGTCCTGCGCCGCTATCATAGCCGCAAGGTTCATGCCCGAAGCCTTGAGGAAGGCGACCTTGTTCTTCAGCACGTTCAGTCGGCCAAGAATTCCAACAAGTTGACGTCGAAGTGGGAAGGCCCTTATCGGGTAATACGAGTCACTAGGCCCGGCGCAGTCCGCCTGGAGACTGAAGATGGCATTCCGGTGAGCAATTCCTGGAATATCGAACATCTTCGCAAGTTTTACCCCTAAGGCGGGGTTGCAGGGAGCCCCAACAACCCCCTTTTGTACTAGCCTTGCTGGCAAGGCATATAACCCTATGTACAAAGCCAGGCGTAGAGCCTATCCGCAGTTAGAGAAACCTTTAGTATGTACAGTTTCCCGTTGATTTCCATGTTTATATGTATACGTATATGCATGCTTGTCCAGGATATTGTACTGCTTTTTGATTCCAATAAATGTTAATGGACCGCCAAGGTTCCATACTCCTGTCTTCCCTTCTTTCCAGCCGCGGCAAGGACGCTCAATTCCGCCAAGGACTCGGCTCCGGCAAGAAGTTGGGAAGACTGCCCGGCACAGCGATCCCCGGCAAAAGAAAACAGATAAAGTTCACCTCTTGCCCATTCATATTCGTAACCTGTGACTTGTGCATTAGAAAACCTCGCCACTCTCTTTTAAACTCGGGTGCACCCAACCCTGGCCCGAACGCTGCTTCGGTCAGGATGGTCGTAGTAGCCTTTGATAAAAGAAGGGTGACGAGGGGCTAGACCCTTTGTCTGTAACCCGGTAGATGTGATTCTCCGGCAGGCACAGAGGGCACCGGCAGGATAACTTGCCAAGAGGACTCGTTTATTTGCACTAAAGAGGCATTTCGCCTCTGCATGGACATATACATGCACGGGTTCCCACCAAGGCTGGTCTTTTTCACTGACATGCTGATACAAGTACGAATGTTACAAGACACAGGCATGGGCTCGAGAGATTACATTATTTAGAAATTAAGATTTGGCAAGTGCCTACAAGTTAAAAGAAAGATAAGTGCCCCGTAATCTCCGTTCTTGCCCCTTTCCTCCCAGGTGCGGCAGGTGAAGGCAAAGAAGAGGCGATGGGGAACGCGCCGATGGAGACCATGGCGGGGATGGCCCTCGGCAAGGCACGAGGCCGAGGATGGTGCTACCACCGATGGTCAGCCAGAGTCGGAATCGGCGTCCTCCCGCCCGCTACCGTCGTCGTCGCTGTAGCTGTCCTCCTCGTCACTGTCGCTCGAGGAGGAGGTTTCGTTGTCAGTGGAGCTCTCCACGCAGCACCCCAAGCGGATTCCCGAGCGCCCGAAGACCTTGACGGAGAGTAGGCCATTCTCCATTAATTTGAACTGGAGAACGTGCCCCTCCAATAGGCTATGGGCACGGGCAAAGGTCTTCCACCCACGGCGGAAGTACATGACATGAGGGGCGGGGAAGTTGATGTCGACCCACATGCCGCCGTTCCCGCAGCCCCTCATATGCAACCTCAAGGCCTGTGGCGGGTCAAGCTCCATTACCCGAGCAAACGGAGTGGGGAGGCGGAGGTGACCACACACTGGTTTGTATAGCCTGATGAAGAACTCACGGGGCTGGTCTCCGACATGGCCTTCCATTGGAGGGGGAGCCATTGGCGGAAGCGCGGCCAGTGCGCCGCCCCGTCCTCCTCTCCCTCGAGCGCCACGGCGGCCTCGGCCTCGCCCCCTCCCTCTTCCTCTCACGGTGGGCTCCGCCGCCATGGGCTCTGGAGGAGGGGGGACACGCTGTCGAGCAGAAGCCCTCGTCGCCGCCATTGGAGCGCCGGCGCGCCCCCTCACCATGACGAGTGGAGGAAAGGGACCAAGCAGGAAGAAGATGAATGCAGAAGAACACCGTCCCTCTTCCCTTTTTTATAGAGGAGCGGGGCTGGGGCTCGGCCCCCCAACCTAAGGGCGGCCGTCCCACTCGATCAATCCGGCTGCCAGAGGCGTAGGGAATCAAGACCGACCCGCTGCTCCAATCAGCAACACCCGGCTTCCCGCCTCGGCGTTAAGGCTCGTGCCCTCCGTATCTGCCACCTACCCTCGATGAGGCATGGAGGACACGTGGCGGGCGAGCCAAAATTGGGGAGACAAGTGGGACGACCGTTTCCCACCCCATGATCGTGCGGCGCGGGTGCCATGAAGGCCACGACCCGAGTCCACTTTGTAAATGAGCAGCGCCCCTGCGGCTTCCTCTTTTTTATGGGGAAGGTGCGGGCCGCCTCTTTACTGTTCATCGTGAGGTGACACAGGCGTGCTGCGACCGTTCCACGCACGACCCCCACGTCACGCACTCAATGCGGATCGTGGGGAAGCACAACTGGCGAAGAAGTTACCGCGGTTAAAACTCTGCCATGCGTGCCCGCGCACCGTTCTGGGCCTGGCCCAACAATGCTTCGCGCTTATGTGTGGCCCAAGGCCTGGGGCTCCTGTCGGTGTACAAAAGTAGGGGCCTTTTTGTACCCCTTTACTTGTGCACGGGCAGAGGAAGGAAAGGTACGAGACTGCCAAGGCAGCACTCAAGCCAGAGGCATGAAGAGCAAAGGGGCAGGATGAACTTCTCCCCCCCGGGGGGAACACCCTTGCCAGGGGGGCCTACGTAGCCCCAGCAAGAGCCTTGCCGGGGCAGCCTGCCCAACACTAGCAAGGCCGCCACCCATGAGCCCGAGAGTTCTGACACCATCGACAACGCCGAAACCAAGACTCAGGGGCGCCTGCGTGGTGGCATGCAGATCTTTGTGAAGACCAAAGGCCTACGAGTCTAGATAAGGACCAGAAGACGAAGACCCCCGGCAAGATCCTTGCTGGGGATGGCCACAAGACCCCCGGCAAGATCCTTGCCGGGGACAGCCACAAGACCCCCGGCAAGATCCTGGCCGGGGATGGAGGCGAGACCCCAGCAAGACCCTTGCCGGGAGCATTAGCGGGGCCGCGGCCAGGCCCGCACCTGCCAACGTTTCGCTGCCCCATGTCCGTTCTGATGCGACGACCAGCCCGCCAACCAGGCGAGCACCTGCGTGGCAGCATGCAGCTTCTAAAGCCAACTAGCAAAGCACCTGCGTGATGGCGGGCAGATCTTCATGAAGGCCCTGTCACCGTACCAGCACAGCAGCCAGCCAGCCAGCATGGCGCTGCATGCCTCATCAGCTTGGACGCGCGTCAAAGCAAGGCGAGGCAGCGACGGACGGGACGGGCTCTGTTGTCGTCCCCGATAAAGCAAGGGGGCACGTAGGCAGTGCATTAAATGTGTTTGTCCTATGATGTCAGGCGATAAAATTGTACACTGTAGAAACTTTCCACCACATGTGTGCCACTGTGGCGACCCCTTTGACATATAAAAGGAGGCCCGAGGCGTACTGTGGGGGGATTCGGACTTTTTGGACTGGACACACATAGTAGCTAGTCCAAGAGCAGAAGAACACAAGATAAACACAGACAAGCATGACTAGGGTTTTACGCTTCTCAGCGGCCCGAACCTGGGTAAAAATCCATCGTGTTGATCGTTAGATCTGCTCTTTGCGCACTCCTCATCCCTGCCGAACCGAAAAGGGGTCCACGCTATCCCATAGGTGTCGTTTCCACCGACAGGGGGGCCCTGGTAACCACAAGACACCAGGGCGCACCAGGCCCCCAGGCATGCCCTGGTGGGTTGTGGCCAGCCCAGTCCACCTTTGGTGCCTGTTTTCTAGTATATAAGTCATTTTGACCGAGAAAAAATAAGGGGAGGACTTCCAGGACAGAGCGCCGCCATCTCGAGGCAGAACTTGGGCAGGAGCACTTTTGCCCTCCGGTGGAGCGATTCCGCTGCAGGAACTTCCCTCCCGGAGGCGGAAATCCAAGCCATCGTCATCACCAACAACCCTCGCATCTTTGGGAGGCCAATCTCTATGAACATCTTGAATGGCACCATCTCCTCTCAAACCCTAGTTCATCTCTTGTGTTGAATCTTTGTACCGAAACCTAAGATTGGTACCTGTGGGTGACTAGTAGTGTTGATTACATCTTGTAGTTGATTACTATATGGTTTATTTGGTGGAAGATTATATGTTCAGATCCATTATGCTATTTAATACCCCTCTGATATTGACCATGAATATCATTTGTGAGTAGTTACTTTTGTTCTTGAGGTCACGGGAGAAGTCATGTTGCAAGTAATTATGTGAACTTGATATGTGTTCGATACTTTGATCATATGTATGTTGTGATTCCCTTAGTGGTGTCATGTGAACGTCGACTACATGGCACTTCACCATATTTGGGCCTAAGGGAATGCATTGTGGAGTAGTGATTAGATGATGGGTTGCTAGAGTGACATAAGCTTAAACCCTATTTTATGCGCTACTTCATAAGGGACCGATTTGGATCCAAATGTTTAATGCTATGGTTAGATTTTATCTTAATACTTTTCTCGTAGTTGCGGATGCTTGCGAGGGGGTTAACCGTAAGTGGGAGGTTTGTTCAAGTAAGAACAGCATCCAAGCACCGGTCCACCCACATACCAAATTATCAAAGTAGCGAACATAAATCAAACCAACATGATGCAAGTGACTAGATGAAATTCCCATGTGCCCTCAAGAACACTTTGCTTATTATAAGAGACCATTTTGGCCTGTCCTTTGCCACAAAAGGATTGGGCTACCTTTCTACACTTTATTTACCATAACCATTACTTGATCGTTACAAATTATCTTGCTAACAAACAACTCATTACCAAAAATTTTAGTGCATGCCGAAATTACCTTGCTGAAAACCATTTGTCATTTCCTTCTGCTCCTCGTTGGGTTCGACACTCTTACTTATTGAAAGGACAATGATTGATCCCCTATACTTGTGGGTCACCAAGACTCTTTTCTAGCTCCGTTGTCCGAGAGTGAAGCGCTCTTGGTAAGTGGAAATCGATAAGGAAAAAATTATATTATGTGGTGAAATTTATTGTCACTTCTTACTATGGAAAACCATCCTTTGAGGGGTTTGTTCGGGGTATATTCACCTTGACCGGTAGGACAATTAGTTGCCCCTCAACCTACTGCACCTACTGAAAATATTGGTTACGAAATTCCTTCGGGTATGATAGAACAACTGCTAGCTAATGCTTATGCAGGAGACAAAACTGAACATCCTGATATGCATTTGAAATATGTGGATGAAATTTGTGGATTATTTAAGCTTACAGGTTTATCCGAAGATGAAGCTAAGAAGAAGGTTTTCCCTTTATATTTGAAGGGAAAAGCAGTTACATGGTATGGGCTTTGCAATGATATTTGATCTTGGAACTAGAATTGATTGAAATTGGAATTTCACCAAAAAATTTATCCTATGCATCTAGTTCACCGTGATCAGAATTATATATATAATTTTTGGCCTTGTGAAGGAGAAAGTATGGCTCTATCTTGGGGGAGGTTTAAGTCAATGGTATATTCGTTCCCCAATCATGAGCTCTCTAGAGAAATTATCATTCAGAATTTTTATGCTCGGCTTTTCTCGTGATGATCAATCCATGCTTGATACTTCTTGTACTGGTTCTATTATGAAAATGGCTATTGAATTCAGGTGGGATCTTTTAGAAATAATTAAACACAACTCTGAAGATTGGGAACTCGACGAAGGTAAAGAGTCAGGTATTAAGCTTGAGTTTGATTGTGTTAAAGATTTTATGAATACCTATGCTTTTGACAAGTTTAGCACTAAATATGGACTTGACTCTGAGATAGCAGCCTCTTTCTGTGAATCATTTGCTACTCATGTTGATCTCCCTAAGGATAAGTGGTTTAAATATCATCCCCCTATTAAATAAGAAATTAAAGAACCAGTCATAGTTAAAGATGAAACTATCATTTACAATGTTGATCCAGTTGTGCCTACTGCTTATATTGAAAAACCACCTTTCCCTGTTAGAATAAAGGTACATGCTAAGGTATCAACTGTGGTTCACAAAAGTAATATTAAAGCACCTAAACCCTCTGAGCAAATTAAAGTAGAACCTAGTGTTGCTATCGTTAAATATCTCTTGGTAGAAAATATTGATGGGCATGTTATTTACTTCTGTGATGAAGCTGCTAGAATTGCCAAATTCGACGAAAAAGATAAACATAGACCTGTTGTCTCAATTAAAATAGGAGATCACTGTTATCATGGTAAATGTGAATTAGGTGCTAGGGTGAGTGCTATTCCTTTTACCATATATCAAGAAATTATGAATGATATAGCACCCGCTGAAATAGAAGACATAGATGTTACTATTAAACTTGCTAATAGAGACACCATCACAACACTTGGGATTGTTAGAGATGTTGAAGTCTTGTGTGGGAAAATAAAATACCCTACTGATTTTCTAGTCCTTGGTTCCCCACTAGATGATTTTTGTCCCATTATCTTTGGTAGCCCTTTCTTGAACACTGTCAATGCTACTATAGATTGCCATAAACAAACTGTCAGTGTTAGCTTTGGTGATGAGTCTCATGAGTTTAATTTCTCTAAGTTTAGTAGACAACCCCATAATAAAGAACTACCTAGAAAGGATGAAATAATTGGTCTTCCTTCTATTTCCATGCCTCTTACTAATCCACTAGAACAATATTTGCTCGACCATGAAAATGATATGCACTTGCGTGAAATAAATGAAATAGATAAAATTTTCTTTGAACAACAACCTCTGCTTAAACACAATTTGCTTATTGAAATTGTAGGAGGTCCTCCTCCACTTAAAGGTGATCATGTGTTTGAATTAAAGCAATTGCCTGACACTTTGAAATATGCTTATCTTGATGAGAAGAAGATATATCCTATTATTATTAGTGCTAACCATTCATAACATGAAGAAGAAAGATTATTAAAAGTTCCGAAGAAGCATCGTGCTACTATTGGATATACTCTTGATGATCTTAAGGGCATTAGTCCCACTCTCTATCAGCACAAAATTAATATGGAACCTGATGCTAACCCGTTGTTGATCACCAACGACGATTGAATCCTAAGATGAAAGAAGTGGTAAGAACTGAAATACTAAAGCTTGTGGAAGCAGGTATAATCTATCCCATAGTTGATAGTAGATGGGTAAGTCCTGTTCGTTGTGTTCCAAGGAGGTAGGTATTACTATTGTTCCTAATGACAAAAAAATGAACTTATCCCACAAAGAATTGCTACTGGCTATAGAATGGTAATTGATTCTAGAAAATTAAATAAAGCAACTAGAAAAGATCATTACCCTCTGCCTTTTATTGATCGAATGTTGGAAAGATTATCTAAGCACACACACTTTTGCTTTCTTGATGGATATTCTGATTGTTCTCAAATACTTGTTTCACAACCTGATCAAGAGAAAACCACATTTACTTGCCCTTTTGGAACCTATGCTTATGGACACATGCCTTTTGGTTTATGTAATGCACCTACTACCTTTCAAAGATGTATGATTGCTATATTCTCTGATTTTTGTGAAAAGGTTGTTGAGGTTTTCATGGATGAATTTTCCATTTACGGAACTTCTTTTGATGATTGCTTAAGCAACATTGATCGAGTTTTGCAGAGATCTGAACAAACTAATCTTGGCTTGAATTGGAAGAAGTGCCACTTTATGGTTGATGAAGGCATTGTCTTGGGGCATAAAATTTCTGAACGCAGTATTGAGGTGGATAAAGCTAAAGTTGATGCAATTGAGCAAATGCCATGTCCTAAATATATTAAAGTTATTCGTAGTTTCCTTGGTCATGCTGGTTTCTATAGGAGGTTTGTTAAAGACTTCTCTAAAATTTCTAGGCCTCTTACTAATATTTTACAAAAGGATGTTCCATTTGTTTTTGATGATGATTGTGTAGAAGCCTTTGAAACATTTAAGAAAGCCTTAACTTCTGCACCTATTGTTCAACCACCTGATTGGAACTTGCCTTTTGAAATTATGTGTGATGCTAGTGATTATGCTGTTGGTGCTGTTCTAGGACAAAGAGTTGATAAGAAATTAAATGTTATCCATTATGCTAGCAAAACTCTAAACAGTGCCCAAAGAAATTATGCTACCACGAAAAAAGAATTTTTAGCAGTTGTCTTTGCTTGTGATAAATTCAGATCTTATATTGTTGATTCCAAAGTAATTGTTCACACTGATCGTGCTGCTATAAAATATCTTATGGAAAAGAAATATGCTAAACCAAGACTCATTTGGTGGGTTCTCTTGCTACAAGAATTTTATTTACATATCACTGATAGGAAAGGAGCTGAGAACCCCGTAGCAGATAACTTGCCTATGTTGGAAAATATTCTTGATGACCCACTACCTATTGATGATAGTTTTCCTGATGAACAACTAGCTGCAATAAATGTTTCTCAGAATACTCCTTGGTATGCTGACTATGCTAATTACATTGTTGCTAAATATATACCACCAAGTTTCACTTACCAAAAAAAGAAAAAAATCTTCTATGATTTAAGGCATTACATTTGGGATGACCCACATATTTATAAAGATGGAGTAGATGGTATTATTAGGCTTTGTGTACCTGAGCATGAAGAGGAACAAATCCTACGAAAATGTCACTCCGAATCCTATGGAGGACATGATGCGGGAAATAGAATTGCTCACAAGGTATTGCAATCTGGTTTTTATTGGCCTACTCTCTTCAAGGATGCCCGTAAGTTTGTTTTATCTTGTGATGAATGCCAAAGGATAGGTAATATCGGTAAGCGTCAGGAAATGCCTATGAATTATTCACTCGCTGTTGAACCTTGATGTTTGGGGTTTTGATTATATGGGACCTTTTCCTTCCTCTAATGGGTATACACATATTTTGGTTGCAGTTGATTATGTTACTAAGTGGGTAGAAGCTATTCCAACTAGTAGTGCTGATCATAACACTTCCATTCAAAATGCTTAAAGAAGTTATTTTCCCAATGTTTGGAGTCCCTAGATATTTAATGACTGATGGTGGTTCACACTTTATTCATGGCGCTTTCCGTAAAATGCTTTCTAAATATGATGTTAACCATAGAATTGCATCACCCTATCATCCTCAATCTAGTGGTCAAGTAGAACTTAGCAATAGAGAAATAAAACTAATATTACAAAAAACTGTCAATAGGCCCCGAGAGAATTGGTCTAAGAAATTAGATGATGCACTTTGGGCCTACAGAACAACACATAAAAATCCTATGGGTATGTCTCCATATAAAATGGTTTATGGAAAAGCTTGTCATTTGCATCTTGAGTTAGAACATAAAGCATATTGGGCAATTAAAGAACACAACTATGATTTCAAACTTGCCGGTGAAAAGAGGTTATTTGATATTAGCTCACTAGATGAATGGAGAACCCAAGCTTATGAAAATGCCAAACTATTCAAAGAAAAAGTTAAAAGATGGCATGAAAAAAGAACCCAAAAGCGGGAATTCAAAGTTGGAGAATATGTTCTTTTGTACAACTCTCGTTTTAGATTCTTTGCAGGAGAACTTCTTTCCAAATGGGAAGGACCATATATTATCGGGGAAGTTTATCACTCTGGAGCTATCAGGATTAATAATGCCGAAGGTACTAACCCGAAGGTGGTCAATGGACAAAGAATTGAACACTATATCTCAGGTACACCTATTATTGTTGAAAGCAATATTATCCAAACCATGACACCGGAGGAACACGTAAAGAAACCTTCCAGAACACTCCAGAATCCTGAAAAAGAGAAGGTACATGATACGATAAGTAAACGGACTCCGAAAAATCCGCAAAAATATTTTCTGTTAGTTTTGGAATATTAGAAAAATTTGAAAAGTAAGAAACAACCAGGAAGGCAGCGAGGAGGGCACGATACACCAGGGCGCGCCCAGGTGGGTTGTGCCCCCCTCGGGAACCTTCCCGACTCCGTTTTCCTTCCATTTGCTTGTTTCCAAAGATAAAAAATCTTCATATAGCCCCCGGACATATTGGCCACCGCGTCGTGGAAAAATCTTCTGTTCTTGTTTCTTGCTGCTTTTCTGACAGATCTGAAAATATGTCGTCCCAAGATTCGGAGGGAGAGAGCCCTGTTTCTTACCAACCTCTAGATCTAAATGTCTTTAAGAAGACCTTCCCATATTTTTGGTTCAAGGATGAGGAGGAGGACACCGATCCAGAGGAGATGGAGGATGCATCCTCAGATGAAGATGAAGTTCCACTACCTCAACCTGGAGATACGCACGTGGAGCTCAAGAAGTCAAGCCTCCCCAACAAAACTAAGACCCAATCTATCCTTTCATGTTTTCTGCAGGATAGAAAGGCAGCATTATGCAAGAAGATATTAAAGCTTGAGCTAGAGAATGAGGATCTTAGGGAGGATAATTTCAGCCTCCGACGCAAGCTGGAAAAGAAGAACATGACTACCTCATCACCACCACCATCATCATGTTCCCCACCAAAGGAGATTTGAGTACATGGGTATGGGCACTCCCCTTGGCTTTTGCCAAGCTTGGGGGAGATGCTCTGGTATCGTATCACCATCACTTTTATTGCCTTTACCTATTTTAGTTCGATCCTTAGTTATATCATGAATTAGTTGAATAAATTTTTAGCATGATGTGTCTTCGAGTATTAGTTTTGTGACCTATCTATCTATGTAATCGAGTGAGAGTTATATAATAAAGTTTAGTTTGAGTCTTTGCTTCTTTACTTTTATGTTGCAATCAAATAAAAAGAAATAGATGAAAAAAAGATCGTATGCTAATCTTATGGTAAGTAATGACATCACATAAGGAAAAGTATAAGTGGTAAAATTTATTGGAGACTGACAAACATAGCACTGGTCAATGATGCAACTCATGAAAGAATTAATAACGAAAGAGAAAATTCACATGCAAATACACTATCTTGGACATCTTTTATGATTGTGAGCCCCCATTAAATATTATATGTCAAAATTGTTGACGTTGGACAAGGAAGACAATGTGATGATTTATGTTTGTTCATATTCACATAGAAGTTATATTGTGATTGTTGGAATCAGGGCTCCGCAGACCCAGGAAGGTTCGAACTCTGGGCATGAACGAAGGATTTTGCTCGACAACGACACTCAGCTCGCCATATCCAGGGCTTGATCTCACGGAGCCCACGGGATCGTAAGGAAGGGATGAACACAGAGATTTACCCAGGTTCGGGCCAGCTTTCGGTGTAAAACCCTACTACTGCTTTTGGTGGATTGGCCTCACGAGGAGGTTGAGGATGAACTAGTACAGTGGTTGAGTTGCCTCGCGAGGGCTCGGGTGGTGAGGATGGATCGGTCCGGGATTAGATCCCTTCTACGGTGGTGGCTAGCCCATATTTATAGTGGCCTTGGTCCTCTTCCCTCATAGCTTAGGCGGGAAGGGATTCCACAGCGGCCAATTTCGGAAGGGGACAAGGAGTACATCTTATCCTGATGAAAGGTGGTCTTCTCCTGCAAAGCTTCTGGCTATGACGCAGTGGTGGGCTCAGCGATGACATTCGTCCTGCCGAGCTTCTGGTCTTGGTCTCGTTGCACCAGGATGGAAAGCTTTGGGGCCTTCCTCGGGAACCCGTGCCTTTCCTTACTCCCTTAGCACCGAAGAGGAAACTGTCCTCTCTGCGACCGCTGCGCCCGCCTGGCCTTGGTCGTCATGGCTCACATCATCGCGGCCTCATGAGGCGGGAGGCTTGCATAGAGTTCTCCGCTCCTCGGGAGGCAGGCTCGGGTAGCTGCTCCTATAGAGGTCTTGGCGTTGCTCCCCTCGCGAGGCCGGGGCCCTCGCGAGGATCTTGTCCTGGGGGTCTTGTAGCTTGGGCCGTACTGGGCCATCGATGAGCCCGCGTGCTGGGCCACAGGCAGGCAAGTCTGGGTACCCCCGATCCTAGAACATCGACAGTAGCCCCCGGGCCCAAGGCGCGCTCGGGCTGGCTTCGGGGCGAAGACAAGGAGAGGGGGCGAAGCGCCGCAGGCCCCAATCGCCTGCGGGCCAGTTTCAACGCGTGGTGTATGACGGGGCGTGGACGCCTCCACTTCCCCACGCTGCCTCGGCAACCGCCCTGATCTGACAATGGACTGGCGCACGCTGTAGAGCCATCATTGCTTGGAATGCGAAGGTGCGCCGGTTAGCCTCCGTTTTCCTATAAGAGGACGAGCGGGGTGGAGCCCCCAGCCCATCTTCATCTTCTTGCTTCCCCACTCCAAACTACCGCCTCGACAGCCATGGTGCTAATGAGGAGGTTCTCTATCACCGAAAAGGGGAAAGCCCCTAGGAGGGACTAGGGTCGCCGCCGCCCATGAGGGGGCGTGGCCGTCCCCACAAGTCCATCGCAACGCCAGCGGCAGGTCCCCAGGGGCCCGAGTGCACCTCCATGGGGGTCCGCATTGCCTTCGGTGGCCGTGGGAAGGGTCCATCCCGCAGAAGTGGCTGCGGAAGCTGTGGTGGCCGTGGTCGAGGTGGAAGGCTCACGGTGGCCGCCCGGCCACCGCGTCCACGATCTCACTCGGCCGACGTGGGTTGAGAGTTCGTGGTGTGGGTGGAGAGGCTGGCAGGCACCTGGATCTAGCTCCCGCGCTTCTTCACGAATGAGTTGCCGGCCGGAGGACCCGATGGCCTGTGGCTGCAGGCCGACAGCTGCTGCAACAAGGCCTCATCGGTGGAGGTCGAGGTTACCCCCGCGGGCAATGTGTTCTGAACCGCGGGTGGTAGACATTCGCCCGCACCCGTGGCTTGCAGGGGAGGCGTACCCTCCACTTCAAGTATGACGGGGTGGTGATGCTCTTTGTTAAGGTCTTCGGGGAAAATGGTAGGCTCTTGGGGTGCTTCCCAGAGGGTGACGGCAGTGACAGCGACCACCTCTCCGACGGCGACGGCCATCACGGCGGCGGCGTCCTCCGCGGTGAACTTGCCCTTGGCGACGGTTGCGACACCTCCGATAGCAGTAGCACCTCCCCTGGGGGGAGCTCGAGCGACGATGACTACGACGAGCCGCCACGTCGCCGCGCTCGGACCAAGGAGGAGGGTGAGCCGCCGCACCGCTGTGCCCTCTTTAAGGAGGAGGAGGACTCCGACTGAGCGTGGGTGGTGCCGGAGCCGGGCTTCAGGAACAGTAGCCCTCGGGAGGCCGCTCCTTTTGTTTTGTTTTTAGTTTCCTACATCAAGAGTCATGAAGAGCCCCACGGGGCGTGTAATGAACTGCGGCGCTTGCGCCTTTATATCAGTGTTTCCCACTCATATTCTATTATTACATCATTATTAATCGAAATGTTCCTGCCTGGCGCGATTAGGATAACTTAGCTTGGTGCACTTATGGCCCTTGGCAGGTTCCTGCGTTGTGGGGGCGCGCTCCTCCGGAGCCTTGATCTTAAGTACACCCCTAGGGTCCCGAGGAGGCTCCCTCCTTACGGACCGGATCGCTCTGGGGTCTCGAGGGGCTCATAGCTCGTGAGGTCCTCGGGGGACTCGCGAGGTTCCTGGGCCTCCGGAGGCGCCTCCGCCAGGCATCGGACCCCGCGGAGATGTAAAACGCACTTGATGCAGAATTCTTCAATAATGAGCCAGACCGTGGCTACTTTTTCTCCAGCCACCCTTCCTTGGTGCCCATCTTGCATCTCGAGCTCCTCAGCGAGGGTCGATCATCGCTGGTATGTAGGGTCACGTTGCCCGGCAAGGTCAGGAGATGAACGCTCCTGAGGCCAGGGGCCGAAAGCAATACGTGCCTATTGGCTCGCCCGAGAGCGTCGCGCGAGGATTCGGACGCCCAGGCCTTGGCGAGTTGTCCATGCGAGCAGACCCGCAGCCGTTGTGTCCTGGGCCTCCAACGCCGCCGGGGCTAGCCCAAGCATAAACACTGTGCCCAGACCCCACTCGCGGGATGCGCGGGAGGGACCAACGGGCAACCGCCACTTCCTCTAAAAATGAGATTCAAGGAGGAAAAACACTGCAAAGAGAAAAAATTCCCACCCCTTTTCGAATAAAGATGTGAGAACTTCAAACTTCATTCCAAGAAGTGGCAAATTGGTTACAAGACCGAGCGAAAGAAAAAGCCGCATCCGGCGCCTATGCTAGTCTTCCCACCAGCGCGGAGCATGGGGCCTCCAGAGCCTCCGAGGTGCCCCCGACGTCGGGGCGGGAGGCCGCCGCGGCCTTGTAGATGAGCTTGAGGGCCCGGACCGCATCCTTTGTGTCTCTGGCTACCGTGATGATGTCGTTGCTGCCTGGCATCTTAATGACGTTGTAACCCGGATGGGTCACTGCCATAAACTTGGCGAGGGCCGGGTACCCTAGGATGGCGTTGTATGGGAGTCTGATGCGGGCCACGTTGAAGTTGATTAGCTCAGTGCGGTAATTTTCACGCTTGCCGAAGGTGACGGGGAGGCGTACCTACCCCAAGGGGGTGGCAGAGCCTTTGGTCACCCCCGAGGACTTGGTGGGCGCGAGCTAGTCGTAAGGCACCTGGAGCATGTCAAAGGCTTCCACAGAGTGGAGGTTGAGGCCGGCGCCGCCGTCGATGGTGTGTGTGCATAGCATGGGCAGGGCACCAGCAGCAACCGCCATCTTGGGATGATCCCTGAAGATGAAGGTGATGTCGGCCTCAGGCCTTGCGCGGCCCCGCAAGGCCTCATGCTGTGACCGAGCAGTTCGTGCCCGACGGAAAAACTGCTTGACGTGGCGGCCAAAAGCAGGCACCTGTGACCCGCTGATGATGCATGCGACCGTGTGGGGCGCCGGTGCCATGAAGCGAGTGACGAACCGATCACGAAGCTCCTCCCAAGAGGATATCAAGGCATCCGGGAGGCTATGGAGCCAAGATCGAGGGGCCTCCATGAGGGCCAGGGCGAGGCAGTTCGCCATGGCCTTGTCGTCGCCACCTGCTGCTCGGATGACCTACACGTACAACTGGAGGAACTCCTTGGGGTCCGCCGCGCCATCGTATCATGTGGGCAGTGCTGTCCTGAACCTTACTGGCCACCGCACCCGGCGCAGGCCTGGGGTGAAGGCCGGGCAGCCCGCGGCGCTCCCGTAGGCTTCGGGCGGCCAAGCCTATGAGACGACGTCCAACATGGGAACAACAAAGCGAGGGCGGAGCGTGGTCGGTGAAGAGGTGAAGCTTCGACACGCCCCTACCTGGCGCGCCAAATGCCGAAATCAGGGTTCCACAGACCCAAGAAGGTTCGAACTCTGGGGCGTGAACGAAGGATTCCGCTCGGCAACGACGCTCAGGTCGCCATATCCAGTGCTTGATCTTGCGGAGCCTACGGGATCGTAAGGAAGGGATGAACACATAGATTTATCCATGTTCGGGCCACCTTGCGGTGTAAAACCCTACTCCTGCTTTTGGTGGATTGGCCTCACGAGGAGGTTGAGGATGAACTAGTACAGTGGTTGAGCTGCCTCGCTAGGGCTCGGGTGGTGAGGATGGATTGGCCCGGGATCGGATCCCTTCTACGGTGGTGGCTAACCCATATTTATAGTGGCCTTGGTCCTCTACCCTCATAGCTTAGACGGGAAGGGATTCCACAATGCCCAATTTCTAAAGGGGACAAGAAGTACATCTTATCCTAACGAAAGGCGGTCTTCTCCTGCAAAGCTTCTGGCTATGATGCAGTGGTGGGCTTGGCGATGACATCCATCCTGCCGAGCTTTTGGTCATGGTCTCATTGCACCAGGATGGAATGCTTTTGGGCCTTCCTCGGGAACCCGCGCCTGTCCTTGCTCCCTTAGCACCGAAGAGGAAACTGTCCTCTCTGCGCCCGCCTGGCCTTGGTCGTCATGGCTCACATCATCGCGGCCTCATGAGGTGAGAGGCTTGCATAGAGTTCTCTGCTCCTCGGGAGGCATGCTTGGGGGGCTTCTCCTCTGGAGGTCTTGGCGTTGCTCCCCTCGTGAGGCCGGGGCCGTCGCGAGGATCTTGTCTTGGGGGTCTTGTAGCTTGGGTCGTACCGGGCTGTCGATGAGCCCGCGTGCTAGGCTGCAGGCATGCAAGTCTGGGTACCCCCGATCTTAGAACACCGATAGTGATAGATCCTTCAACATGTGGTGCTTTGCTCAATATCTTTGCTAGCCAAAATTCCGCATTAAGTAGAGATACTACTTGTGCATCCAAAAACCCTAAACCCAAACTCATGTTTTGAGATTCCACCATACCTACCTATGGATTGAGTAAGATCCTTCAAGTAAGTTGTCATCGGTGCAATAAGGAAATAAAAATTGCTTCTAAATGTGTTTGATCATTTAGTGTAAGAGAAAATTGAGCATTGTACGAACTTGTGATGGCAAAGTAATAAAAGCGATGGACTGCGTAATAAAGGTTGCTATCATAAGGGGCAATATAATGTGACATTCTTTTGCATTATGGGATTTGGCATGCAAACCAAAAAGTGCATGACAACCTCTGCTTCCCTCTGTGAAGGGCCTATCTTTTACTTTTATGTATTTACTTTTATGCAAGAGTCAAAGTATTCTTCCCTATTCCTTTTTATTTTCTCTTTTTGCAAGCATCATGTGGTGAGGAAAGATCTAGGCACATATATCCAATTGGATATGAGTGAGCATGAGTTAGTATTGTTGACATCACCCTTGAGGTGAATACGTTGGGAGGCAAAACTATAAGCCCCTATCTTTCTATGTGTCCGGTTGAAACTTTTTGCTCATGGGTATGCTGTGAGTGTTAGCAATCATAGAAGATTAAATGATGGTTGAGTATGTGGACTTGCCAAAGGCTCTTATACGAGACCCTTCCTGAAAATATGATGAATTGTAGTTGCAAAGTTGTCTGAGAACACAGTTTGTTGGTTTTCAATAGAGTTTATGCTTTTTACTTCACTGTTGTGATGAATTGTTACTTGCTCTTGAGAAGTTACATGATAAAGTTTGTTGCTGTTATGATAATAAGCATGATGCTACTATGTCCGTATTTTGTTTTTATCGACACCTCTCTCTCAAACCATGTGGACAAGTTTTTCGATATCGGCTATCGCTTGAGGACAAGCGAGGTCTAAGCTTGGGGGAGTTGATACGTCCATTTTGCATCATGATTTCCTACTGTTATTTATAATGTTTTTATGCCTAATAATGCTTTATGTAGTAATTCTAATGCCTTTTCTCTCATCATAAGCAAGGTTTACACAAAGAGGGAGAATGCCGGCAGCTGGAATTCTGGACCTGAAAAAGCTGCGTCAGAGATACCTATTCCGCACATCTGCAAATAAGCTGAAACTTCACGGAGAATTATTTTGGAATCTATGAAAAATACTGGAGCAAATAACTATCGGAGGGGGGCCACCTGGTGACCACAAGACACCAGGGAGCGCCAGGCCCCCCAAGCGCGCCCTGGTGGGTTATGGCCAGCCCAGCCCACCTTCGGTGCCCGTTTTTTGGTATATAAGTCATTTTTACCTAGAAAAAAATAAGGGGAGGACTTTCGAGGTGGAGCGCCACCGTCTCGAGGCGGAACTTGGGCAGGAGCACTTTTACCCTCCGGCGGAGCGATTCTGCCGGGGGTACTTCCCTCCTGGAGGGGGAAATCAAAGCCATTGTCATCACCAACAACCCTCTCATCTTTGGGAGGCTAATCTCCATCAACATCTCCAAGAACACCATCTCCTCTCAAACCCTAGTTCATCTCTTGTGTTTAATCTTTGTACCGGAACCTCAGATTGGTACCTGTGGGTGACTAGTAGTGTTGATTACATCTTGTAGTTGATTACTATATGGTTTATTTGGTAGAAGATTATATGTTCAGATCCATTATGCTATTTAATACCCCTCTAATCTTGAGCATGAATATCATTTTTGAGTAGTTACTTTTGTTCTTGAGGTCATGGGAGAAGTCATGTTGCTAGTAATCATGTGAACTTGATACGTGTTCGATATTTTGATGATATGTATGTTGTGATTCCTTAGTGGTGTCATGTGAATGTTGACTACATGGCACTTCACCATATTTGGGCCTAAGGGAATACATTGTGGAGTAGTTATTATATGATGGGTTGCTAGAGTGACAAAAGCTTGAACCCTAGTTTATGCGCTACTTCGTAAGGGACCGATTTGGATCCAAATGTTTAATGCTATGGTTAGATTTTATCTTAATACTTTTCTCATAGTTGTGGATGCTTGCAAGGGGGTTAATCATAAGTGGGAGGTTTGTTCAAGTAATAATAGCACCCAAGAACCGGTCCACCCACATATCAAATTATCAAAGTAGCGAACATAAATCAAACCAACATGATGAATGTGACTAGATGAAATTCCCGTGTGCCCTCAAGAACACTTTGCTTAATATAAGAGACCGTTTTGGCCTGTCCTTTGCCACAGAAGGATTGGGCTACCTTTCTGCACTTTATTTACCGTTACCATTACTTGATCATTACAAATTATCTTGCTACAAAACTACGCGTTACCGACAATTTCAGTGCTTGCAGAAATTACCTTCTGCTCCTCGTTGGGTTCGACACTGTTACTTATCGAAAGGACTATGATTGATCCCCTATACTTGTGGGTCATCAAGAATATTTTATGGCACCGTTGCCGGGTAGTGAAGCGCTCTTGGTAAGTGGAAATTGGTAAGGAAAAATTTATATTACGTGCTGAAATTTATTATCACTTGTTACTATGGAAAACCATCCTTTAAGGGGTTTGTTCGGGGTATCTTCACCTCGACCGAAAGCACAATTAGTTTCCCCTCAACCTACTGCACCTACAGAAAATATTGGTTATGAAATTCCTTCGGGTATGATAGAACAACTGCTAGCTAATCCTTATGCAGGAGATGGAACTGAACATCCTGATATGCATTTGATATATGTGGATGAAATTTGTGGATTACTTAAGCTTGCAGGTTTATCTGGAAATGAAGCCAAGAAGAAGTTTTTACCTTTATCTTTGAAGGGAAAAGCATTGACATGGTATAGGCTATGCGATGATATTGGATCTTGGAAGTGGAATCGATTGAAATTGGAATTTCACCAAAAAAATATCCTATGCATCTAGTTCATCGTGATCGGAATTATATATATAATTTTTGGCCTCGTGAAGGAGAAAGTATCGCTCTAGCTTGGGGGAGGCTTAAATCAGTGTTATATTCATGCCCCAATCATGAGCTCTCTAGAGAAATTATGATTCAGAATTTTTATGCTCGACTTTCTCGTGATGATCAATCCATGCTTGATACTTCTTGTACTAGTTCTTTTATGAAGAAGACTATTGAATTCAGGTGGGATCTTTTAGAAAGAATTAAATGTAGCTCTGAAGATTGGGAACTCGACGATGGTAAAGAGTCAGGTATTAATCTTGAGTTTTATTGTGTTAAATCTTTTATGAATACCGATGCTTTTCACAAGTTTAGCACTAAATATGGACTTGACTCTGAGATAGTAGCCTCTTTCTCCGAATCATTTGCTACTCATGTTGATCTCCCTAAGGAGAAGTGGTTTAAATATCATCCCCCTATTAAAGAAGAAATTAAAGAACCGGTCATAGTTAAAGATGAAACTATCATTTACAATGTTGATCCAGTTGTGCCTACTGCTAATATTGAAAAACCACCTTTCCCTGTTAGGATAAAGGAACATGCTAAGGTATCAACTGTGGTTCACGAAAGTAATATTAAAGCACCTAAACCCTCTAAGAAATTTAAAGTAGAACCTATTGTTGCTATGGTTAAAGATCTCTTGGTAGAAAATATTGATGGGCATGTTATTTACTTCTGTGACGAAGCTGCTAGAATTGCCAAACCCGATGAAAAAGATAAGCATAGACTTGTTGTTGGCATGCCTGTTGTCTCAGTTAAAATAGGGGATCATTGTTATCATGGTTTATGTGATTTAGGTGCTTTTTTGAGCAAACACAGTGGGGAAGGCCCCCACTATAACTTTGATTTTCATTAATATGGTGTCACATCTTACATAGACTGTACAAGAGTTATGAACATGAAAAAGAGTCTACAAATAGTCTAGCTAGCTCTGCATGCCTTCTTTCAAGCTTGGTATTGCCTTTTTGATAATCATTTGAAAATGCTCCTTCAAGGTACTGATATAATATTGTATGCTCTTTGTTTTGTGATCAAAGAAGATGATGTTTCTATGCTTCCATAAGCTCCAACATCCTGCAATCAAGCATTCTTTGAAACGAACTGCATTGTTATGCCTCTTTCCTTCCATGAGCATCTCCATAAGCTGATAATCTGTGTTCCATTGGAAACCAATGGCCATCCAAAAGTTCTGACTGAAATCACAACTGAAGAACAGATGATTTAAATGTTCATTAGGCTCATCCTCACACAACACACATTTAGTAGATTCAATATGGAAGATTTTCCTGGTAAGCAAATCTCTAGTATTAAGCCTATCCTGGAGTAGTAACCAAAAGAAGAATTTTTGCTTAGCTAGAGTGCAGGATTTCCATATCGAGTGGAAAGGTTTCGGAGCATCCATAGGGTTTCCAATGTATTCCAGGTATATTCTTTTATTTGAATATTTAGAGCCACCCTAGTAGAATTGCCATGAGTCCATATCTACCTGATTCCCTCTTCCATATATTAAAGCTCTTAACTAGATACTCTGTTGGATTGCAATACTGGACATTGGTAGATGAAACAAGTCATAGAAATTGTTGTGATTTAGATTGCTGGCAGCTTCAAGTGTGATGTGAGCATTTTTAGCATAGGAGAAAAGTTGGGCCATCATGCTGATCAATGGTTGGGAGCACCATTTGCCATGCCATAAGCTAATGGTATTCCCAGTACATGCAGTACAAACAGTCATGTTTTTAAAATCTTGTAGAATAGAGCAGCAATCTCTCCACTAGAAAGATCCCACAGTTGTGGGGAAACATGGAAATTCCCCATTAGCATAGTAATTATTCCAAATCAAGTTCACCCAGGGGATATCCTTTTTGTTGAAGAATTTGAACAAATATTTAGTGAGAAGTGCTCTGTTCTGCATTCTGAGATCTAGCACTCCTAGTCCTCCTGCTTTCTTAGGCAGGCAAACTTCCTCCCATTTAACAAGACAATTACCATGTTTGTTTATTACTTTACCATACCAGAGGAAGCTTCTCCCAGATTTCTCAAAGTGGTCTAGGATGGTGAAAGGTACTCTGATACAACACATAGCAAATATGGGTAATGCAGAGACAATAGCTTTGAGGTGTATGAACCTGCCAGAATATGTCATCATGGAAGCAATGCTAGATAGCCTGTTATCCAACCTTGATACATGGGCATTAGATAAATTACTTTGGATCTGGTGGAACCCATAGGCAGTTCCAAGTATGTGAAAGGCATATGGCCTCCTTCTTGCATTTGAGTAAGTCTGCCAACTCCTGTGCTCTTTCATCAGAAATATTGATAGGTACTAGGGAAGATTTACTATAATTCACAACCAGCCTTGTGAACATAGAAATTCTATCCAGTATATCAGTGAAGGTCTTGATTTGTTCCTCATTAGCAAGCAGTAAAATAAGTGTGTCATCAGCAAACTGAATAATGGGGTAGCATTCTGTGAAGTTGGTATCAATAGGTAACTTGAGAGCACCATATCTCCATGCATCATTAACCATGATCTGCAGTAGCTCTCCCACCATAACATATAATAGTGGTGAGAAAGGGTCCCCTTGTCTAACACCACATTTGCAATGTATATTTTTCCCAGGCACACCATTAAGTATGACAGAAGTAGATGCAGTAGACAATATCATATTGACCCATCTAAACCATTTCTCACTAAAACCCAGATGTTTCATCATGAAAAGGATAGCATTATAGTTGACCTTGTCAAAAGCCTTCACAAAGTCAATTTTGAAAATGATAATATCTTTCTTTGATTTATGACACATGTGGATATACTCAAAACTCCATACAAGACAATCATAAATATTCCTGGTTTTGAAAAAACCATACTGGTTTTTGCTAACTCTAGATATAATGATTGGTTGGACCCTATTAGCAAGAAGTTTGGTGAGAATTTTGATAGGCATGCTTACCAGGGAGATGGGTCTGAAGTCATTGGGGGATTCAGGATTGTCTTTCTTAGGAATTAATGAGATGTATGATGTGTTAATAGGCTGCAGAGGAACTGTTTCCAGGTAAAAGTCATTAATGAACTTGTAGAAATAGTGTTTGATGATATGACAACATTTTTTCATAAAGTGTCCATTAAATCCACCAGGGATAGGGGATTTGTAATTAGGCATGCGTTTGATAATGTCATCAATTTCCGCAGTTGAAAAGGGCCTATCAAGCTCTTGAGGAATATCATCCATGACCAGGTGGGATATGTCAAAGTTCTTGTGACTTTCAGTCTGGGTACCAATTCTCTCTTTGAAAGATGCCCATATGATGGCAGCCTTATGATCATGATCATAGATGTATTGACCATCAGCAGATAGCAGGAAAGTGATGTAGTTATGCCTAAATACCTGGATGCAATGGCATGGAAGAACATTGTATTTTCATCTCCATGATTGGCACATCTGATATTAGCTCTGATTCTCCAATATATTCTTTTTGCCTCCAATAGTTTGTTTGTGTGATTGATGAGAACTTTTTTGAAATTCTTTTCAATCTTGGTAAGCATTCTTTGATCTTCCAGTCCATCCATTAGCTTCACATGGAAACAACAATTTTCAATGGTTTTACTGAGCTGAGAGAACTGTTTGCTCCATTTTTTCAGACCCCTTCTAAGAGCTTTAAACTTGGCATTTAGGTGCTTAGCTGAATCTGAGAAATGTATAGAATTGTACTAGTGGTTTTCCACAGTTTCAATGAAGCAATTGAATTCTATCCAACATTCCTCAAATATGAAAATGTTGCTTTTAGGAATATTGCTATCCATCATAACTTTGATAGGTACATGATCTGATGTTATCTTGGCCAGTGGGATGGCCAGAGTTGATGGGTGAACAGTAGTCCAATGAGAACTTGTGAATACCCAATCCAGCTTTTCCAAAAGAGGCATGTCTTGTTTATTACTCCATGTAAAGATCTATCCTTCAGTGGGATATCCACAAGATCAAGGTTTATGATGATATTGTTGAAAAGCATCATACTGTTTGGATCACCCACTGGCTTATTCCTATTGTCTGGCCTTCTAATAAAGTTGAAACCCCCCAGGATCATACAAAGCTTATTCTGACTGATATTAAGATTCTGCAACCATACCACAAATTCCTGTTTACCTTCCATAGAATTGGGACCATAGACATTAGTTAAATACAAGCTGCTGTTATCCAGGTTAGAGGTAAATTCAATAGTAATATGATAGTAATTTTGGGATATGATTTCTCCTTTGAACATGTTCCCATTCCATATTGTGATAATACCACCAGAATTACCATTAGATGGTGAGAAGCAGAATTGATTAAACCTCTTGGGGCATAAATTTTTAATATAGGCAAGATCAAAATTATCTCTTTTGGTTTCTTGGAAGGTCATAATGCAACATGCACTCTCATCAATTTTCTGTTTGATATCATTCCATCTAGTAGTAGAGTTAATCCCTCTAACATTCTAGTTTCAAATGTTCCAACTCCTATTCATAACTGACATCTTGAGATTGAAATAATATCATACTTTGAGTAGCATAGCATGATAAACTATTGGGTGTATAGGTGTACATGTAGTAAAACAATCTCAGATCATTGCTGTTAAGGACTACTGGTCTAGGCAGAATGTAGCAAGTATTGATACCAATATAACAGGTGGAAGCAGGATAATAACAGCAAAAGATAACCGACATTCCAAGAGTGGGAAGGTTGCATGAGTGCAAATTATTATAGACCATAGGAAGTTTGGATGCATGCAGGCATCCAAATGAGATAAAGTAAGCAAATGACAGATAAAAGATAGCTAGGAGGTAGTTAGGGGAGCCACCAATGCCCCAGGGGGTGTAACATTTCTTATTCATCAGAACTGCCATAATTCAGAATCTGAGATGACACTTCATGAGGTGCCATCTTGCATGGACCAGTGGCAATTGCATGCAGGATTTCCATGGGCAGTTTTGGAGGTGGAGGAGCATACTTGTTGATAACTCTTCTACTTCTTTGAGCTATGCTGCGTGCTCTGAAGGTTAGCAGGGCTTGCCACTTTCATACTAGCAGCCTCGGCAGCTACCTTATCTTTAAATCCTTTACTTATGCGGGCAATCCTATCACTCCTCCTATAAAGAGATTCATCAATGATTGGCTTTTTTTTTGTTGCAATGCTTCTGTACTTCAGCAAACTCCTGGCTAGTTATTTCCTTAATTGACAGAGCTGGAATGTTGTGGTAAATCTTGTATTGTCTGAATCTGAAAGAAACACCTTTTATTAGATCCATTAGTGCCCATTACATCAACCACATTGTCGGGGAAAACAAACAGGGGTATATGTTTTCCCCTGACTCGTGCACGGACGGTAAGCCAACAGGCGCAAGAACAAGATTACAACACCAAGGTCAGATCAAAGCACGAGGGATTAATTCTTTGGCAGGACCAAAGTGCAGATCAAGAAGACCAAGATGAGTCAGAGAAGCAAGATATTGCTAAGGAAAGAACCTCCCTTGCCGGATAGGCGAGCCTGGCAAGGTTGGGTTTGCCCCGGAAGCAAGTCTCCAGATCGTCCCGGCAGGCCTGCCGGGGCTTACGGAGGCAAACCACTCCACCGCACCACCTCATCACGATGCACGTCATCGATCAGTGCGGTGTCAAGCTCCAAAGTGACTAAGTGGCTACTATTTGCCACATGGCAGCCGCTAATTCCTACAGAAAATACCCCCAGGCGACACCCGTCCTAAGACGTGTCAAGCAAGTAGGCGCGAAGATGGCCAAACAGCTCGGTAGGGCCGGCCGGGCAAGCTGAGATGTGACGTTGAGCGGCGCATTTAATGCGCTCTGTTAGCCTGCAGAGTTAGGTATGATAGCACTGTTTGCTATCTAATCAGTATGTAATGACTGATTTGCCACTGTGGTGACCCCTTGATCTATAAAAGGAGGCCCATGGCAACCGTAGAAGGGTTGGCTAATCCGGACCCTTACACACTCATACGCGCGTAGCTGCTCTCGCCCCAAGGCGACCTTGCTGGGCAAGAGCGCTACGTCCATCCACCATTTTTCCACCATCAATCCACCAAAGCAGGAGTAGGGTTTTATGCCTCACGGCGGCCCAAACCTGGGTAAAAACTGCCCGTGTGATCTCTGTCGCGCCATGTGACGCTTCTCCGCTCTTTGTGCAACGTGCCCATCCCCCCGCCGAACCAAAATGGGCTCATGGCCCTATAGGTGACCGTGGTTTCCCACGACATCTTTGGCCCACCAGGTAGGGGGATCACTTGCGCGAACCCGAGAGCATAAGCAGCACGTCATCATCCGTCAATGGCGTCACCCTTCGTGACGCCCAAGGGAGTGGCTGAGGTGGAGCGGAGGGGCAACATTGCTCCCGCACCAACCTCGCCCGCTCTTTGCCATCTCCACACACCGTGGGCGCAATGACCACGGAAGCTAGCGACAAGGGCAACAATATCACCCTGAATGGGCCAGGCAACAGGAATGCCATGCAAATCCCGTTCGGGAGAAAGGAGCGATGTGCAAGGACACCAAATTTTCTCTCTCTGTCACTCTCACTCTTTGACAATCGTGCTACTCTGGGTTTTAGCATCATCAACATCGATGAACCCGCGCGATGCTCGATCCAGCATTTACCCTGCTTAGGGAAATCCTGAGTAGATCGCCAGTGCGAGTCCGTTGATTGACGCCCCGGCAAGTATGCACCGGCAAGGCCGCCCGTGTTTGCGTGGCTTTTGTGCCTTCTGCCGTTGGATTGGTCAAGAGGTGCGGAGAGGAAGAGAGAGAAACCAGCCCTACCTAGCGCCACGTCCTGCTGCCCCAAGTTACATGCGCTTCTAGCCGACCTGTGCCGGGGGCTAGAGGTCAATATACAAGCAATGCAGTCCTTCCCAGAACATGCGAGCCCAACGAACGGCCGTAGCTGAAAGGGATAAATGGGGGCGCAGATAAGAGCTAAGTTCATGCTACCTTTGCATTATTACGGATTCTTTGGATCTGTATGCTTGTTTATCCCTTGAGTGCCTAAGTGTTCATGCGATGAAATCTTTCACAAGATGGTACCTCTGTTAGATTCTTGTCTGCACCCTTGTTCCGGTCAGAGCCTGCTCGCGGAACGAGTGGCTGAGTCAGAAACTACTGAGGAAAAACCTGTCGGGACGCATCCATGTCAAATGACTGTTAAGGGCTAGACCCTTACGACCATTGCGGCAATATGATACCGGCAGGCAACCTAAATGTGCATATAGACTAGTCATGCAGACATTGTATGGATAACACTCAAAAAGGGATAAACACGCAATTCAGATTAAAGAAAAAGTACCAGGCTCTACATAAAGCATAAATAGTACGAAGTCTAAACACAAGACATGTGTCATCGTTTTGATTATAGGACCGCACGATGGCAGGAATAATTCAAGGGCGGGCCTGCTGGGCTCGTATGATGAGAACCTTTTCGGCGAAGGGAGTGGCCTTCTCCTCGGTGGTAGAGATGTCAGCACCCCGTGGCGGCTTCTGGAAACCATCAGCAAGGTCGAGATCCGGGTGGCTTCAAGCAATGTTGCTCAGGACCATGAAGAGGGAATTGCGGGCAAGCCTCCGGAATTCAGCCTCGAAGCGGCCAGCTCTTCCCTCCTCATGTGTCTTCATCTTGGCAATCAACTCATTGTAGAAAATCCCTAGCTTAACACTGGGGGCCTCATGCTTTCCAGCCGGGTAGACCGGCCCCTCCATGCCCATGGCCGTAGTCTGGGCGGCAAGGCATTCGGCCACATCTATCAAGCTTTTAATCCAGAGGTCAACTTGAGCAGAGCGTTTCTCTAGCTTGTCTTCCGCTTCCCTTCGGAGGCGCCTCGCCGTGTCCAGATCATTTGACAGCTGCTACTCGCAGGCCTCAACGGATTCCCTTGAGCTTTCTAGGGAGCCGATCCTCGCCTTCAGGTCTTCGATGGTGCTATTGGCGGTCTCAAGGCCCTGGCTCTTGGAGGAGAGCTGCGACTGGTTATTTTCCAGGAGGGACCCTATTTTCAGCACCTCCTCCTGGAGGGCTGAAACCTCCTTGGCGCTCCCGGCAAGTTTCTCTGTCAGCTCGACCACCTGCCGGTCAAGGTCCACCTTGACGGAGGAAGCAGCAGCAAGATCATCAGTAAGCCTCTTCAGCTGGGTAGCAGAATCCGCGGTGAGGGCATCCAGGGCAGCCTTGTCCTTGTCCCCCAGATCTTTGGTGCATTGCTGCACGAGGATCTCCAGCTCAACATCTTTGGCGCGGAGAGTGGCCTTGAGCCTTTCCTCCCGAAGAGAAATTTCCGGCTCCCTGGCATCTAGAAGCGCCTTGCGCACAGCCTGGCGCACTTCTCGGGCAATGACATCTTCCCTCATCATCAAGATCGTCTCCTGCTGCCTCATAAGGGCTCGAAACTGCTTCGCGTGCCATTCACGCAACTCCATCCCCTTATCCTTAAGTTTCTGCTCAACCTTGTTGGCGGACTGGCGCTGCTCCTTGAGATCCTTCCACTTCCGGCTATGCCGCTGCCGCATCTCTTTAATGCCTGTCGCCACGGACTCCATGAAGGACAGGTCCATGGCAACGGCGGCAGAATCATCCACCTCATCGACTCCCTGGTACACTGACATAAGGATGCGTTGGAGTTCTTCGTCAAGCTTTGTGCTCGTCGCCATTAATGAGCCAAGGGCTCCAACCCCTGGCTGTGCGAGCACTAGCGCCAGGTTGCTCGAAGATGGTGGCGGGACTTCCACTGAGGTGCCAAATGAGGGAAGGGGCCCATGGTTTGGAGGGGTATCTTCTCCTCGACCACGACCCCTAATCCAGACACGCTACCGGGTATTTCCTCGGGCTTCTTCAGGGGACCCAGGGTTCCCCCGGCAACATGCTCCTCCTCCTCTACGGCAGCAATTTTGGCGGCTTCATCCGCGGCGTCCTTCCCAATGTTGGCCACCTCGTCCAGCAAGTCTGGCTCTTCACTCAAAGCGGCTGTAAGCAGATCCAGCAGTTAATGGTGGAAGGACAGAATTATTGACAAGACAGAGATGTGAAGCAACATGATAAGAGAAGTCATGAGAAGAGAACAGATAGATTACCTGGAGGAGTCTGCCGGGTAGAAGCTTCAGTTTCCTCGACAACGTTAGCTGCCGGGTCAAGGCCGGACTCTTCCATGGAAACCCTTGGCGGGGATCCATCAACTCTATCGACGGGCGGGATGGGCCCCTCCTGGAGGGGCTCATCTTGAGTGGTCCCCTCCCCTCCTTGGACATCAGTGAAGGGGAACTCTCCACCATCACCCCTAGTAGAAGGAACTTCCTGTGCGCTTTTGGACCGGGGGCTGGGCTGGGGGCTCGGTGCCGAGACGCTCGAGCCACCCCCTGTCGTGCCCGTCCCTCCCGTTGACGACGATGGCTCCGCTTGTCTGAGCCGCTTGGTCCGGTGGACAAGGGTCTCCATCTCCTCCTCCTCCTCCCTGTTAGCAACAAACCAGCAAGATCAGTCAGCAACGCGAGCAAGGATACTGAAGACAAAGCAAAAAAGGGGGAGAAAAGGAGGAGGCAATCTCCCTTACTCTTCATCGATCAGCATGGAGTTCAGCTCGAAATCCATGGGTGGCAAGGGTGCCCTGCTCCTCTTCTGGGGTGGGGGGATGGAGCTCTGTGGCAATTTCTAGCCCTGCAGGGGCACAGGAAAGTCCAATGAAGATGGGCTTTGCAAAGAGCTCGAGCTCGATTGGGCACTGGAGTTGCCCTCCATGGTTGTCGGCTGCTTGGCAGGGAGGGCCCTGGCCCCGGAGAGCCGAGGAGAATGCCCATAGCTTCGGAAAAGCTGGTCTTGGAGGTGGTCCCCTTCACCTTCCTGGTGGCAGGCACAGGATCGGGGGCTGCTACTTCCCGGTTATCCGCCCGTTTTCGGGGGCGTGGAACCAAGACTAGTCGGGGGCTTGAGGGCCTTCTGCGAGCCATTCCTCTCCAGGTTCGACCACCCCCTCAACCTCTTCTTCCTCTAGAGCCTCTGTTGCCACTGCGTACAGGGCCTCGATTCCAGAAGGCCCGTCCCCAGCGGGCTCTCCCCCGGCATGCTCCTTCCCGGCAACCTCTTCCGAGACTTGCGTCTCACCCTTGCCGCAGGAGGAGCCCTCGTCTTTAGCTTTCCCTATTCCTTTTGCTACCTTCCCGGCCATCACCACTACTGCAGCTTGGGCCACCCTGTCTGCCTCGAGCCGCTTCTTAATGAACGCCACCTCCACCATGGAGGTGCGTTTGTACATTTTAGCTTCCACCTTAGTGGCCCTTTCTACTAAGGTGGAGGACCATGCCAGCTCTTCATCGAACGTGGGCAACTGCGAATCGCCCGCAACTCTGTGGGCATTACAATCTGGCATCCACTTCAGGATTTGATCCCTAGCAGAGTTGATGTTCAGCGGGATGATGTTTGCCGGCAGCTTGAACAGGCCGAAGCGACCAAATAGCTGATCGCACAATCAGGCATGGCCATAAACTGTCAGGTTGTTGGCTAGGCCAGGGAGCAACCTCATCCTGTCCACGGCATCCCCATACTCCCAGGCGAATCTGTCCCTTTTCTACAGAGGGGCAATACGACGGAGGAGAAAGTCTGCTCCTACATGCTCAACGGTGAGCCCGGCAGTCTTTAGACGGGTAATCCTGTTTATTGTCGGGCGGAGCCTGTCTTCGGTAAGGCCCAATGCCCTCCAGACATTGTTGCGCTCGAGGCATTCCGCTCGTGCCTGACAGAATTCTGGAGCCTTGTCATCCTGAATCCAACACCAATCTCCCCTCCACTCCTCCCATCTATTGCGCTATTGGCCGGGGATGTAATCCCAGTTCTCTCTTGGCACTACCCATGGCATCCAGCTTATATTGCCGGAACGATGGCTCTTGTTCTCCACCCGCGGGACGAAGTAGTGCCTGAACAGATATACATTGGGAGCGACCCCGACAAAATTCTCGCACAGATGGGCAAAGATCACCATACACACCATTGCATTTGGCGTGAAATGCAAGAGGTGGAATCCTTAGATTGCCATCATCGCCTCAAGGAATTCCGAGAAGGAAGGACAGAGGCCACAGATGAAATATGCGCAGAAAAATTTGTATGAACTTGGCGGGTCCTCCTCTCCGTCCGCCAGAACCTTGGGAGCGCCATGGCCCTTCGGGACCTCCCTCCCCCACAGGTATCCATACCTCGCCTACAGCACATTTCCGTCGAGATTCGATGAGGAGAAGACGACGTCTCCCTTTCACTTCTTGTCCAGCTCGATCGCCCTCTTGCTCCCCTCGGCGGCCTCCGCTTTCACGGCGGTTGTCCGCTGCCCCCTAGCAGCGGTTTTCTTCCCCATATCCCCTGAGGTGCGGCGGAGAGCGGGAAGGAAATCGGAAGGGTATCGGTGGCGAATGTGGGAAATGGGAGCGGGCGGTTGCTTGGCTTGCGGAGGAATATGATGGGGAGGTGAGGCAGACGATGAATGAGCAGTACCTTTCCGCGTTTTCTCCTCTTAAGGGAAATGGCGTGGGAAGGGGCGCGGCTCTTCAGAAAAGTTACCGTTTTTACATTAACTGCTACAGTCCCACGCCCCCACGCCTCGCGATAATTACGCGAAGTGGACGTTGGGTTGACTGGTCATCATGACGAACCGCCGTGCGCAGCCTTCTCCTACCACGTGTCCGCGCACTGTTTGGGGGCCTAACCCAACATGCCCCATGGCATGTATGGCTCAGGCCCAGGGGCTTATGTCGGGGAACACAAACAGGGGTATATGTTTTCCCCTGACTCATGCATGGACGGTAAGCCAACAGGCGCAAGAACAAGATTACAACACCAAGGTCAGATCAAAGCACGAGGGATCAATTCTTTGGCAGGACCAAAGTGCAGATCAAGAAAACCAAGATGAGCCAGAGAAGCAAGATATCGCAAAGGAAAGAACCTCCCTTGCCGGACAGGCGAGCCTGGCAAGGTTGGGTTTGCCCCGGAAGCAAGTCTCCAGATCGTCCCGGCAGGCCTGCCGGGGCTTACGAAGGCAAACCATTCCACCGCACCACCTCATCATGACACACGTCATCGATCAGTGCGGTGTCAAGCTCCAAAGTGACTAAGTGGCTGCTATTTGCCACATGGCAGCCGCTTCCTATAGAAAATACCCACCGGCGACACCCGTCCTGAGACGTGTCAAGCAAGCAGGCGCGAAGCTGGCAAAACAGCCCGGCAGGGCCTGCCGGGCAAGCTGAGATGTGACGTTGAGTGACGCATTTTATGCGCTCTATTAGCCTGCAGAGTTAGGTATGATAGCACTGTTTGCTATCTAATCAGTATGTAATGACTGATTTGCCACTGTGGTGACCCCTTGATCTATAAAAGGAGGCCCATAGCAACCATAGAAAGGGTTGGCTGATCTGGACCCTTACACACTCATACGCACGTAGCTGCTCTCGCCCCGAGGCGACCTTGCCGGGCAAGAGCGCTGCGTTCATCCACCATTTTTCCACCATCAATCCACCAAAGCAGGAGTAGGGTTTTACGCCTCACGGCGGCCCGAACCTGGGTAAAAACTGCTCGTGAGATCTCTGCCGTGCTGTGTGATGCTTCTCCGCTCTTTGCGCAACGTGCCCATCCCCCCGCCGAACCAAAAGGGGCTCATGGCACCATAGGTGGCCGTGGTTTCCCACGACACACATTGCATTTGGCATTAATGATCTTGCTGCGCCCAAGCTTTGGGATGATATCATGAGCATTAGTAACCAGGTTACCCAGCAAATCTTGAAGTACAGCAATGAGTTCTGTGAGACCCTCCACTGAGATGTTGCAAGTCTGAACAAGCTGAGAGGTACTAGCAGATGGGATATCATTGTAGTTCATACTAGAATTATTGGGAATGAACACATGGCTAGTATCAGTAGGTAACGAGTGCTGTGAACTCTCATGATCAAGTGGGATATAATCTGGCCCAAGAGTGTCATGTACAGCATTTTGAGCTTGCTCCATAGAATCATTGTGAGATAAATGCATGTTATTAGTCTGCCCTATCCCAGCATCATCATTCATGTCAACTACAGGAGCATCAATCACAGCAGCATCAGAAATTATATTCACAACATCTTCATTAGCAACATTCTCAGCATCCCCAGCATTGTGAATGACATTGTCATTATTAACATCATGCACATCCTCATATGGAGCTCCCAGGTTTTCATTGTGTGGATTGATAACCACCTGATCCATAGGAATATTTCCTAGAACCTCATCATGCCAAAACACACGTGAACATGCGGCAATGGATGAGGATTGCCACCATCCGGAGGGAGCAGGTCGTCATCTCCACCCTGCTACCCGATCAGCTCTCTAGACAATATATATGTGGGACAGGTCCAAGAGTCCCCATAGCCAACATCATCAAGGTTTTGGAGCAGAACAATACTGATAGGAATAGTATCAACATTCATAACTCTGAGTTTCACAATGATTCTTGAATTATCTCTAGGATCTTTGTTCCAGATCAGAAATCTGCCATAGGGGGAAATCGTGCGACTAACCACCCCTACATCCTAGCATTCTAATGAAAGTTCATCCTTAAAATAGAAACATCATGAGTAAATGTGATGCTGCGATAGTTCAGACTTCTATCCTGGCTACTAATTCTCAGAACAGAGTCTCCAATCTAAAAAGGACTACTACTGACAGCCGTATCTCTAGAGCAAGCGGTGGTGAACTGAATCAGGGTCGTACCCATACCACAGCGAGACGTGTAGTTGACGCACCAACCGCAGCCTTCAAGGAAGGTGGTGATCAAAACAATGGCTCCATGGAACTCCTCAGCAGATACTTTGGGGACGAGGGTGGCGACAACCCAGTCATCACAGACCATAGGTAGTTCTCCTCCGATTACTACATAGCCACGATGAGCACGAAGGGGGCCGGGAGGGATGATGGTGGTGCTGGGTGGAAGGTGGGGGAGGGGGTTACAGGGGTAGCAAGCCATCTCTGGCAGTGCTGAGTGAGCGGGCGGAGCAGGGGAGGGAGGACGAAGGTGAGAAGACGAGGAGATGACGCGGGTAGCGGATATAACAGGCTGGGGCATAGGGTTTGTTTGATCCGATAAGCACAACCAGAGATTTTCTTGTTAAAACAGAATCTAGCAATGTGGTTATATCCATAACAAGAATGGCATTTGATTTTATTGTTGCATTGATTGCGCATGTGTCCATATCCAAGGCATTTTAAGCAAAAAATATAGCTGGAGGAATTCCCATCGTTATTGGGTCAAGACGATCCGTCTTCCGATGGGTTGGGCTGGAGAGGGTTCATGGGCTCCAGAGGACTAGAGACAGTGGTAGGGACCGAGCTGCCATTTGAAAAGTGGTTGGGCCTAGGAACGGCCGATCTGTCATGCATGGTGGCCGTTGGAGATGCAATAGACGTGCCGTTTTCATGATCAAGTGCTCGATCTCGAGATGAGGCAACAGATCTGATCGGAATGGCATTAGCGCCAGTTAAAGCGTGATTCATGCACTGTGATGTTGCATTCCCCAGGTTCTGAGATGTGATACGATCAAGGATTCTGCGGTAAACTTGTTTAATAGGAACAGTGCGAGATGACAAACCTTTACATCGAGTAGGAACCATAATCCACTCCGCATCTTGTTCAGAGTACCATTTCTTTTCCTTATATAACCAATTAGGGCCACCACCACTCCAAAGGTGGAAATAACACTTGAATAGATCACAAGTGAATTGGATCTTCCGCACCAAGAAAAAACCCACTGACTTAGAGGAAACTTTGAATCGATATACATGGCCCGAGATGTGAGAGACCTCAAATGATTGGTAGTCACCACCAGTGCAAGCAGATAAAACCATGCTTACGTTGAGAGGATTTAAACGAAATGCAAATCTTGCGAAGGAGACCACCATTGTGAAGCCATGAGAGGAAGATACCGGGTTCACCGAAGATTGAAAGAACTTACGTATTTCACCTCTGAAATGATGACCATACGAGAAATCCAGTTGATGAGCAATGGAATTGGGGTCTACAAAGGGATCCATCAGATTGGAGAGGCTTTTGGTTGGAGGGATCAAGCCGGATCATGGCCGGAGCCATGGTCGCGGGAGGGGGGTGGGAGGGTGGGTGGGTATGTGGAAGGAGCCATTTTTTCGACTCGTTGTTAGATTGCTTAAGCAACCTTTATCGAGTTTTGTGAAAACATGGCAGCTGTGCTTAGTTGCCATGATTTAGGTGCTAGTGTGAGTGCTATAAATGATAGAGCACCCGCTAAAATAGAAGACATAGATGTTACTATTAAACTTGCTAATAGGTACACCATCACACCACTTGGGATTGTTAAAGATGTTGAAGTCTTGTGTGGGAAAATAAAATACCCTACCGATTTTCTAGTCCTTTGTTCCCCACAAGATGATTTTTGTCCCATTATCTCTGGTAGACCTTTCTTGAACACTATCAATGCTACTATAGATTGCCATAAACAAACTGTCAGTGTTAGCTTTGGTGATGAGTCTCATGAGTTTAATTTCTCTAAGTTTAGTAGACAACCCCGTAATAAAGAGTAACCTAGTGAGGATGAAATAATTGGTCTTCCTTCTATTGCCATGCCTCCTACTGATCCACTAGAACAATATTTGCTCGACCATGAAAATGATATGCACTTTAGTCAAACAAATGAAATAGATAAATTTTTCTTTGAACAGCAACCTCTGCTTAAACACAATTTTCCTATTGAAACTCTAGGAGGTCCTCCTCCACCTAAAGGTGATCATGTGTTTGAATTAAAGCAATTGCCTGACACTTTGAAATATGCTTATCTTGATGAGAAGAAGATATATCCTATTATTATTAGTGCTAACCTTTCAGAACATGAAGAAGAAAGATTATTAAAAATTCCGAAGAAGCACCGTGCTGCTATTGGATATACTCTTGATGATCTTAAGGGCATTAGTCCCACTCTCTGTCAGCACAAAATTAATATTAAACCTGATGCTAAACCCGTTGTTGATCACCAACGATGATTGAATCCTAAGATGAAAGAAGTGGTAAGAACCGAAATACTAAAGCTTTTGGAAGCAGGTATAATATATCCCATAGCTGATAGTACATGGGTAAGTCTTGTTCATTGTGTCCCTAAGAAGGGAGGTGTCGGTGTCAAAACCGGCAGACCTCGGGGTATGGGTCCCGAGCTGTGGATCTAGGATCAATGGGGAACAAGGGACAATGAACACAGTGTTTACCCAGGTTCAGGCCCTCTCGAAGAGGTAATACCCTACGTCCTGCTTGATTGTATTGGATGTATAATGTGGTTTACAGAGTAGATCTACCTCGAGATCAGCATGAGCTAAACCCTAAGGAGATGAGGTGATGAATGTAGCTCTAGCCCTAAGACTAAAAACCCTTGGTTTACATAGACACCGGCAGGGTTAGGGTTACCGAAGATAGATTACAATAAGGGTTTAAAGAGATCCTGCACCTTCTTGACTTTGAGGGCACACCACGGCTTCATATATCTCCTGTCACTATACGGCTCCACCAGTCCGGCCCATGTATAATGGGCCGTCGCCCCGAGGACCCCTTAGTCCATGACTCCCTCAGTAGCCCCCGAACTTGCCTCCAACGCCAAGGCTTGTATCCGGCAGCCGCTCACCCGACGAATATTCGGCTTGCGAGGCCAGTTCTTCAGTATGTTTTACCCATATTCATAAACAAGTGATGTACGGGATCTGAAACGGCAGTTTTACTTAACACTGAAGGCAATAATAAACAAACACCATTCAAGTGTAAATGGTGTCTTCATCTGACAACTTTTTCTCCTCCAACGAAGAGTCGCTTCCAGCCATAACGCCAAGCAGTTACTATTTCTCGAAGCATGGCTCGAGGCCGACACCACGTTTGGCACGTCCCCTCGAGGTGGAGATCATGTCCCGCTTTTCAGGGATATGGTTAATGATTTTGATTCCCCTCCCCGCACATAATGTGACGGGCATATCGGGATGTGGAGAATCCAATGGTGTGGAAAAAGGAATCCCAGGCCTATCAACAGTTTATAAAGGGAGAGCTATCATAGTCAGCAACCCACGCCTTCTTCCACCTCCCGCTCACGCAGATCCTCAGAGCTCCAGTGCCCCTTTCCTCTGCTTCCACAGCAAACCCTGTCCCGTCTCCTTCGACCATGGCAAGCTCGGGCGCCAACGGGAAGTGTGAAGCCTCCTCCATCACCGACGATGATATCATGCGGCTAAAGCAGGCCGGATATTGTTGGCCGATGTTGCTCATCGGGCCCCCCAAGAGGGCCAGATCATCCCCACGCCCCAGCCGGGCGAGAGGGTCGTGTTTCTTCCCCATTTCCTTAGGGGGCTAGGATTTCCCCTGCACCCCTTTGTGCGGGGGCTTATGTTCTTCTACGGGCTAGATTTTCACAATCTAGCCCCCAATTCCCTCCTCCACATCTCGACCTTCATCGTCTTCTGTGAAGCGCTCCTTCGAGTTCAATCGCACTTCGGTTTGTGGCTGAAGGTGTTCAATGTCAAGCCCAAGGTGGTTGGCTATGAGCTTGCAGACTGTGGAGGGGCCAGATTAGTAAACTAACGCGGGTCCAGTGGCCGGACGGCCACTTTGTCGACACCGTCCTAATGTGGCAAAAGGAGTGGTTTTACATCACCGAGCCGAGGGAGGCCGCCTGGGAAGTGGCCCCCGCATTCAGGTTCGGACCCCCTACCAGATTGGCCTCATGGACCACCAAGAGCCCGGACTGGGGGTGTGTCGCTCAGACGAAGGCGTTGCAGAAGCGTGTCGACATCATAATAGAGACCCACACGAAGCTGGTCGACGTGGTCCAGATCATGCTCCATCGTCGCCTCCTCCCTAGCCAGGAGAGGGCCAAGCCTATGTGGGAGCATGAGCCCAAGGATCCGGCCACCGTGCGATACCTCTATGGCACGACTCCTGACAAAATATGAGGCTAATTATTCCAGCCCCAGAAGGAGTGGCCGGTCGAGGGGAAGGACATCGGCCTCGATGCCGTGAACCCCCCAAAGGAGGTGAGTAGCGCTCTTCTTCAAGGAGTGTTCGGATATTCATATCGCGTTTGGTTCGGCCTGACCTCTTTGTGCGGATTTTGCAGGGCTGGCCTGCCAAGGCCAAGATGATCAGTGGCCTGGCGCCACTGCCGGAAGAGCCCCGATCAGAGCAGCTGGAAAAGCTGCTGGTCGTAGTGCCTTACAAGGCACCTGTCAAGAAGGGCAAGAAAAAAGAAGTATCGGAGGCCAAGGAGGGCCTCCGCCGCAGGGTTCGTTCAGGCAACTGGTCCGGAGACGCTACGGCCTCATCCGTGCAGGATTGGGACGAGGATGAGGACGAGGAGGAAAGCACCGCCTCGCACTCCAAAAAGAGGGCAGTATCCGAGGACGTTGTGGAGGTCCAACCTTCTCCGGCCCCAAATAGACGATGCGGGCCTAAGCTGGTCCTGTCCGACAGCTCGGACTCTGACAAGGAGTCCAAGGCGTCCGAGGAGATCCCGCAGAAGGGACCCAGGGTCAAGCCCACAGCCAGCAGGTAAGGCGTTGGTATTTTTAGCTATCCTGTTTTTGGTAATTCATTTTAGTTGAAGGCTAACCCTTCTGAATTGTAGCCCCCCACATGAACGCCCCACCGAGCAAACTTCGGAGGGGACCTCTTTGCCCGCCGAACTGGCGGACAGTGGGTTTATGGCGCACTCCGTGCCTCCCCTGGTCCCCGAAGAGGTTGAGGAGGTGCGGTGCCGAAGGACTCCTCCTCCTCCGAACACAGGGGGAGTCACCGAAGACCAGGAGGGAGCGTCCCTCCTGGCTGACGCAGGAAAGGAGTCCGGACCATCCGGACCCCATCCATCAACTGCTCCCGAGCCCCCAAGGCCTTCGATGGCCTAGGCTCCTCCCAGCGGGGAAGGGGCCGGGGAGCCAACGTCAGCACCGAACACCTCCACACGGACGGAGGCTGGCTGGCCAGATGTGCTGGACGAGCTGGTGGACAACTCCGCCATCATTGACGAGCACCACACTCTTATGAGTGCGGTTATGCAGGGTGTTCAGTCCGTCCAATTCGGACCGAATGACACTGTCCAAGGCCTTCTAATAGGCTTTGAGGTAAGTCAAGTAATGCTCTATCCTCATAATGTGGTTGTAATTGTTAGTTTGAGTAGGCCGTATACATAGCAGCCCCCGAGACTCTGCAAGGACTTCGAAGAAAACTGCAGAGGATCAAATTCGGTAGGCCGATTAATGATGTCGACATTTCGTTTGCTGACGCAGGCATCTTCAGTGACCGCGGTTGCTAATGCCGCAGCGTTAGAGGAGATGGATCGAAAGCTCAAGCTTTCCAATGAAGAGCTTGACCTTGTCAACAAACGGCTTGACGAGGCGCAAGGTAAGTCCTATGAGAAGATGTGTACTTTGCTTGATGCTGGATATTGACGATCCGGAATGTATGCTAATCCTTTATCTTGATGATCCTGCAGCTGCTGCCGCCGAGGTTGAGGGCTTGAGGGAGACCCTGAAGAAAGCCGAGGCCGTGAAGAAGACAGCCGCTGAGAAGGCGGTGGCCGAGCTTGAGAAGGCCAAGCTTGCTGCTGAGCAGCACGAGGCCCGAGTGAACGAAGTCCAAGTGGAGCTCCAGGATGCCGCCGAGAAGCTGGAGGCCCTTGAGAAGGGGCAGGAGGAGCAGTCCTCCCGTCTATCCAAGGCGGAGAAGGAGCTCCAGGAGGCGAGGACTAACACGCAAGGTGTCCAGGCGGAGCTCCGCCAAGCCGCGCAAATTGCAAATGGTAAGAAATACTTACTAAAGAATGTGTTTGGAGGCAACAGGTTCGCCCTGCTGATGCAGGTCTAGCGCTCTGCAGGCGTCTTCGCCGAACTTCCAAAGAATGTGGCGACCGCAGCGAGGCACTATGCCACCCTCGAGGAAAGGAGCATCCTCCGAGGATTAATCCAATGGACATGGCCACTGGTCCTTCGCCCCAAGGAAAGGAGCATCGCCGCCTTGAGGAGTACTTTGCATAGGTGGTGAATGGCGCACGAGCGATAGAGGGCCAGTGTTCGAAAGATGTAGTGCTTGAGTGATTGTATTAATTTTGTATTAAGTGGACCTCATGCTTTATAATGCATCTGCCTGACTTGCTTTATATTGTCATGATTTAATTTTGACTCCTGTGCAGCCGTATGTTTATTCTGAAAGCTACCAGTCGTCGGCTTCAGCCCCCAAGTGAATATCACGAGGGGTGTTTCATCTCCGCACTATTACCCTTAGCCAACGTCTTGGTACCCGAAGGCGGTAGTGCGGGAGCAAAACCAGGCAATCGGGCTATTCGGTTTTATTGCTTTCACTTAGACGTAGGACCTTGATGGTGGGGACTAGGGACTAGCCCCCGGTGTATTGTGATATACATGGGAATCAAAACCTGCCCTTTTCGATCACGTGGTTTGTGTTAAGACGAACCCTTCGTGTGACACAGCGAAATCACCAATGATTTTTGGAGTCGAACCTCGTCGTCGGATCGCTGATCAGTTCACGCTTACCATGACAGTCAGTTTTTAGCTTTCTCCTACTGAGTTACTTGACCAGGCGAGCCAGAACTACAATCGCAGGGGTTCTCCCTTTGCCCTCTTGGCCGAACGTGCAGAACATAAGGGCAAGTATAGGAGCCGGGAAACCCAACTATTGACCTAAGACATGGTTCGGAACTTGATGCATATAATGCAATATCCGAGATGCCGAACACCTAGTGGAAAGCGTTACCGGACTTGAAGATATTGAGCTGATATACAAATCGAACTCTTGACTAGTTAACGTATTTTCATGCCAGGCTGTTTGAAGAGCGAGGGGAGAAACGAAAAGGGAATAGACAAATCACAGGATACGGATATCCGAACACCATAAAGGGTATTTTTATTATTCCTCGTAAGCTCAGGACGTCTATCCATACAATTCAAACTGCGAAGGCAGTACTTGTGAAAGAAAAAGAAAGTTTACAGAGTAAAGGTTGACGCAGGGCCTTGATGCGTGAGTTGAAGCCTTCACTGTGCCCTACTGCATGTCTGTGCCTTTGCTTTTGATAGGTGGGGGTTGGGACCTTCGATGAGACCTTGATGGGAGAGGACCCTGCCGATGAAGCTTTATGCTTGGGGTTATCCGGAATTGGTCCCCGGTTAGTCTGTAGACGAAGTAATTCCGAAGTTCGGTTTAACCGAACATGCACTTCAGATTTATAAATGTATGCCTCATGGCTGCCCATGGTATTTTGAGTGTAAAGTTATGCTGATGAGGCACGTGGAGCGTGAAGAATCTGGGTGTGCCGTGGGGCGCGTATTCCTATTTGCGGCAAACGCATGCGGATTCCCATGACGGGGAACGGGTTTGAACCCGTTTACTATTTTCGCCGGCCTTTACGGCGGGTCAGCATCCGGGCCTATATGGGCCAGTGTAGTCTTCAGCCGCTAGGGTGGTAGTGTGCTCTTCAGTTTGAAGTGAGCGTTCTGTGTTGCCTTTGATAATTATGACGCCTAAGGGACCAGGCATCTTCAACTTGAGGTACGCGTAATGCGGGACGGCATTGAATTTGTCGAACGCTATTCGGCCGAGTAGGGCGTGATAGTCGCTGCGAAAAGGTGCTATGTCGAAGATCAAGTCCTCGCTTCGGAAGTTATCCGGAGATCCGAACACTACTTCAAGCGTCACGGTGCCTGTGCAGCGGGCCTCCACTCCCGGAATGACTCCCTTAAAAGTGGTGTTACTGGGTTTCATCCTTGATGGATCGATACCCATTTTCCTCACTATATCTTCGTATATCAGATTGAGGCTGCTACCTCCGTCCATGAGGACTCTAGTGAGGTGGAATCCGTCGATGATAGGGTTGAGCACTAAGGCTGCAGACCCTTCGTGGCGTATGCTGGTTAGATGGTCCCTGCGATCAAACATGATCGGACAGGCTGACCATGGATTCAACTTCGGCGCTACTGGCTCAATGGAATATATGTCCCGTAGCGCTCGCTTCCTCTCCTTCTTCGATATGTGGGTTGCATAGATCATGTTTACCGTCTTGACAATGGAAGGGAAGGGTTTCTGGCCTCCAATGTTTGGCCTGCGGGGCTCATCATCATCATCCTTGCTTCATGGGCTTTTGCCTGAGTCTTCGACTGTGAGCTTGCCGGCCTGTTTGATCACCCAACAATTTTGGTTGGAATGGTTGACAGGCTTCTCTGACGTGCCGTGGATCTGACAGGGCCTGTTTAGAATTGTATCGAGTCTGGACGGGCCGTCACTGTTGCCTTTAGGGGCTTTCTTTCGGGGTCCGGACTTCTGGTTTCGGAATCTGGCATTTACTGCCGTATCCTTGCACTTGCCATCATTGTGGCGACGTTTATCATTGCTGCGTCGGGGCTTTCCATTTCCGTCCTGAACCTCGGAGGTACCGGGTGTGTCTTGGTTGGTGTTTTTGCGAGCAAGCCAACTGTCTTCGCCTGCGCAAAAGCGGGTCATGAGGGAAGCAAGGGCTACTATAGTTCTTGGTTTGTCCTGGCCGAGATGCCGTACGAGCCATTCGTCCTTGACACTATGCTTGAAGGCAGCATGGGCTTCGGCATCCGGACAGTCAATGATCAGGTTTTTCTTGGTCAGGAATCGGTTCCAAAATTGTCGGGCAGATTCTCCGGGTTGTTGTGTGATGCGATTTAGGTCGTTAGCATCCGGAGGCCGGACATAGGTGCCCTGAAAGTTTGCTTGGAAAGCATCCTCAAGCTCTTCCCAGCTGCCTATAGAGTCTTCGGGAAGGCTGTTCAACCAGTGTCGAGCTAGACCTTTAAGCTTTAGCGGCAAATATTTGATGGCATGGAGGTCATCTGCTCGCGCCATGTGGATGTGCAGGAGGAAATCCTCTATCCATACAGTAAGATCTGTGGTTCCGTCATATGATTCGATGTTCACAGGCTTGAAGTCTTCTGGGAATTGGTGTTGCGTTACCCTCTCTGTGAAGCACAAAGGCTGTGCGGCGCCCCGAACTCGGGCTACATCGCGTCGGAGGTCTTCGGCCCTTCGAATCTGCTGTTGCTCCCGAATTCTATCGTTTCGGTTTAGCCGATTGTAGTATCCTTCCCTGTAAGCGGGCGGGTCTTCTCTGGGTCCGTAGATGGACCTGGTACGGCCTCCTCGAGCATCTAGGTCATGGCGGAGGTCGTACTCGTAAGTGGGCCACACTTGATCCTTGTCGTCACGTGGAGGTGGGGTGGCTAGGTGTTCGGCCTTGTTGGCTTCGTTGTCCCGCCCTCTAGGGGGGCGGTCCGGTTGTTCGGCGCTTGCGTATATTGGGCGTGTGGGCTCTACGGCCTCGTTGTCGAACTACGGTAGGAGTCTTCCCTTGGGATAACTTTTGGTTGGCTGTTCGCGGCCATACCCTTCTTCGGCAGCTAGGATTTTAGTCCATCGGTTGTTGAGGGTGTCCTGTTCGGCTTTGATTTTGCATTTTTGTTTCTTTAGGCTGCAGGCGGTGGCTAAAAGCCTCCGCTTGAACCGTTCCTGCTCCAGAGGGTCTCCGGGGATGATGAAATCGTCCTCCCCAAGACTGACCTCCTCTTCAGAGAGTGGGAGGTAGTTGCTATCCTTGGAGTCGTCTAGGTTTTCTGAATTGAGCGGGTCCTCCTGCCCCGCGGGGATCATCCTGATGATGTTCGAGGGCTGCGTCTTCGGCGAGGTCATCCGTATTATTCACGGTGCTGGTCTCCGTAGAGTCCATGTTGCTCGCATGGCTTCAACGTGGCTTTGATCGACGACACTGTTTTTGGCGTTTGGGCGGCTCGTCTCTGGGCTTGCCCCGGTCCTGATCAGGAGTGCCATCACCATCCTGGGGGTGTCCACCATGTAAATATCGTAGGTGGATGTGGCCGACCAGCGACCAGTGACGGGGGGGGGGGGGGGGGGGGGCGACGTCAGTATTGACCGTGGGTCCACCCTCCTCGTCCATGTATTCGGTATTTTCTGAATTGTAGTCTAGCATATCGGTTAAATCATCGAGAGTGGCTACCAAGTGGGTATTGGGTGGGACGCAAAATTCCCTATGGTACGCCTCGAAAGATTGATGATTGAAGGCGAAGGGCAGGTCCACCTGGATGGTCATGTTCTGAATTCAGTCCAGCGCTGTCGGCGTTCTGGGAACCGGGGTACCTAGACTTGGCTGCCTGCGGCCCAAAGCATGGCTTCATCAGCGGCCTGGTACGGCCCTTCTCCAGCATGAACAACAAAAGATTCTCGCGAGGGGCCAAGCCTCGCGAGGCGGACGATGCTAAGACCTCTGGAGGGAGCGGCTTCCCTAGGCCGGCTCCTGAGGAGCGGAGATTTCCATGCGAGCCCCACCTCGTGAGGTTCAGATGATGCAAGCCATGACGACCAAGGCCAGGAGGGCGCCAGCAGGCGTAGTACAACAGGTTTCCTCTTCGGTGCTAAGGAAGCAAGCGCAGACGCAGAGTCCCAAGGAATCAGCCAAAGGTTTCCATTCCCGTGCTACAAGACCAGGACGGCAGGACGGAGGTCATCGCCAAGCCCACCACGACGTCACGACCAGAAGATTTGCAGCCAAAGACCACCTTTCGTCAGGATAAGATGTACTACTTGTCTCCCTTCAAACTTGGCCATTGTGGCATCCCTTCCCGCCTTCATTTTGGCAGAAGAGGACTGAGGCCACTATAAATATAGCTCGGCCACCACCATAGGATGGGGACGAGACCCAGAGCATCCTCACCAGCTCACACCAGCACAAGAACACTCCTCCTAAGGTTTTTCTCCCTCTGTACTAGTTCATCCTCGGCCCACCTCGAGACCAATCCTCCACAAAGCAGGAGTAGGGTTTTACACCGCAAGGTGGCCCAAACCTGGGTAAACTGCTGAGTCCCTTTCCTTTCCGGTTCATCAAGCTAGGCGGTGAGATCGACGAGTCGGTAGGCTGGGGAGATTGAGTTCTTCGCATGCACCCCAGAGTTCGAACCTCTCTTTGGTCTGCGGAGCCCTGAATCCGACATTTGGCATGACAGGTAGGGGTGCGTTGGAGCCTCTCTTCCGCCGACCGATTCACCGCCGTTCCACCGTTCCCATGGCCGACGCTCGTCGGGTTCACGCTGAGCACCGGGCTACTCTCGCCGCCCGTGTCGCCTAGACTGCACCTGCTGGCAACAGCACCCCCCGCCGTTCCCCGTCGCCTGCGGCAAACACTGCCACCAGCCCGCGGCCCACAAGCAACAGGCTTCATTGCTGCATCCCTCTATACAGCGTGACGGGCGCACCGCCACCTCGTCGCTGACTCCGGCGGCTGCTTCATCCTCCCATGCCTGTCGCGGCCCGGCGAACACGCAGGCCGTGTTGCTCATGGCGCGCGAGCTTCTACGCTATCGCCCGACCGACGACCTCTACGAAGACTGGCTAGACCGCATCGCCGAGCTCGTCATCACCGCCGGAGAGACCCCTGCTCCGTCTCGCCCGCTGCCTCCCCAGCCACCTCTTGCGGGCGACGTGGCCCCCGGTGCGCCTCCTCCACCTCCCAGGCAAGAAGTCACCCTCGAGCCAAGGCGTGAGGCTCCTCAGCGTGACCCGCCGCGCAGGGCGCCGGCGCGCGATGAAGAAAGCTGCCAAGTGGTGCAGCGCCCCCAAGGAGAGGCACGCGCGCTGCCAGCACCGCCACGTCAAGACCGCGTGCTGCCTGAGATGGCAGTGCGCGAGCACCAAGTCCAGACTCCCCCTCTACGACGGGCTCCCATGGGCGCGGCGGGTTGCCGTGCACTCACCCCAGAGCTACGTGGCGTCGTCTGGCCAGGGAATTTCAAGCCAGACCTGCCTCCACGCTACGACGGCACCCCTGACCCTACAGAGTTCCTCCAGCTCTACGGGCTGAGCATCGAGGCGGCCAACGGTGACGAGAAGGTCATGGCGAACTGGTTTCCCATGGCCCTCAAGGACGGCGCGCGCTCATTGCTCCTGAACCTCCCAGCTGGATCGATCTCCTCATGGGATGAGATGCGGGAGCGCTTCATCGCCAACTTCCAGGGCACTCAAGACCGCGCTCCGGCTGTGGGCAACCTGCAGCGTGTCAAGCAACAGCCTAGGGAGACCTTGCACAAGTACATCCAGCGCTTCAACAATGTTCGCCTCAAGATTCCCAAGGTGACGGACGAGGCCATCATTTCCACGTTCACTGATGGCGTCCGGGATGTCAAGATGAAGGAAGAGCTCACCATGCACGAGGACTTGTGCTCAGCTCTGGAAATGTTTAACATGGCAGCCAGATGCGCGAGGGCCGAGGAAGGTCGCCTCACCCTCCTTGAGCTCCCAGAAGCGGACCTAGAAGACAAGAAGGCCAAGGACGTGAAGCGTAAGGGGCCAGCTGTGCTCGCGGCTGAAGCTGAGATGAAGCGCGGCTGCGAGTCCCCGGAGTCCTCCAAGGGCAGCCATCCATGCTGCGTCTTCCACAACGTGCACAGCCACAACACCAACGACTGCCAAGAGCTCAGGGCCATCCGAGACGAGCGCCTTGGCTGCCGCCCTGAGCGCAACGACCGCGGCTACGGCCATGGAGGAGGCCGAGGTGGCGGACGCTGGGACAACCGCGACCCCCTCCAGGACTGGTGCGACCAGCCCCGCGAGGATCGCTGGTAGGTCCAGCCTCGCGAGGGCCCCTGGAGGGATCAACCTCATGAGGACTGCCCTCAGGGCAACGCCGGCCTTCCTCTGCTACCGCCGCCGCCAAGGAGGAATGAGGACCACCACCAAGATGATGGGGATGGGGGCTTCCAAGAGCCTCGTGCCGTGGCTTGCATCCTGGGCGGCGCTCAGGCTCCCGCCTCTCACCGCATCTTCAAGCAGTTTGCTCATGAGGTGATTGCGGCCCTCCCCAAGCTCGAGGAGACGCGTCCGCTCAGGTGGTCCAAGTATGCCATCACCTTCGACTCTACTGACCAGCTCAAGTGCGCGGCCGCTGCCGGCGCGCTCCCAATGCTCTGCTCTCCTACCATCAGCAACGTCCTCGTCACCAAGACACTCATCGATGGCGGTGCGGGACTCAATGTCCTCTCCGTCGGAGACATTCAACAGACTCCAGGTGCCGTACGACCAGCTTCAGCCTACCAAGCCCTTCTCAGGAGTGACCAACGGCTCCATCACCCTGATAGGGCAGATCCGCCTCCCTGTCACCTTCGGCAAATGTGATAACTACCGCACAGAGCTCATCGACTTCGACACCGCCCACATCCGCCTCCCATACAATGCCATCCTCAGGTATCCATCCCTGGCCAAGTTCATGGCCGCCACTCTCCACGGCTACAATGTCCTCAAGATGCAAGGGAGCGGCGGCATCATCACGATCGCCTGCGACGAGAAGGATGCGGTGTGCTCCCTCAAGCGTGCCTACCAGGCTGCAGCGGTCGAGAACCCAGATGATGAGGGTGCTACCTATCCTCCCGAGGCCGTCCCCAAGAAGAAGAAGCAGCTGCTCCGCCCGGGACCCCAGGAGGATGGGGCGCCCGACGACAGTGCCTCAGGACCCGCGCCCATTGACGGGGCGCCTTGCCCTCTTGCATAGGAAGGCGCGCCTAGCGCCCCTCTCAGGCTGGGCTCAGGGGCTCTCCTTTGGAGGGCCTCAGACCTGTCCAGCGTCACGAGGGAGGCATTTGGGCACCATGTGGAGGCATGCTTCAACGCACGCTTCCACGAGAAGAGCACAGGGCGCGAGGCGCCAGGCGCTCGGGAGTTCATCACCAAGGCGATCGAGGATCTTCAGGAGGCGAGGGCCATGCGAGGCGAGCGTCGCCCCGCACCACCAGGCGCAACTCCCTCCCCTGACGAGGGCAGCGGGCTGCGCGTCTGCGTCAACATCCCAGGGCTCAACTAGGCCACGTCTCAGGAGCTCTACTGGCTGTCCCACATGGGCCGGTGCGAGGGCCCCCCTCACAGCTACGTTCGCATGCCTTTCGGTTTGCTGAACCACGTTGCCACGCACCAGCACCACATGTGGAGTGTCCTGGCGGCTTACGAGGCTAGGCACCAGGCGATCCTGTCGGAGGAGGCGCCAGACCCTCGCGAGCCCCACGGGCCACCAGGGCCTCACGAGGCTCAGGACCTGGACGGCTCGTGAGGAATGACTTCTGTGGCTCACGTCTTCAGCTACTCCAACACTTCTTCAGCAATGGTGCCAGGTGACATTTTTCAGTTTGTTCAGTTGGGGGCGCCCCTCGGGCTACATTATCCCCAAGCCATGTGGGTTCGTCCCTATGGCATGTATCATTCTTTGCATCTATCAGAGCTGGCCTTACCTCTTCATGAGTTGCTTTATGATTATCACCTGCCTGCCCGGTGCCCTGTCGCCCCTTCACGGCCTCCGCGCGTTGCGAACCAGCCTGTTGGCACGGCGCCTGTGCTCGAGCACGTCCCTGCAGCGCTGATAAACCTGAGAGATCGAGCTCTGGCTCGCGGTCCGCCCCGCGCACATCACCTCACCGGATCCTCAGTGCCTTCGTCTTCTTGCAGAAAGATCAACGGCTGGACAGCAAGCACGGCTATGTGTACTTACTTGCAGGAACCTCCGGAACTAGACTACGAGTGGCTCCCGCAGGCCACTCCTTTTTTACGCAATTCGCTTGCACATTAAAGGGGGGGTCCCTGAGCATCGCGCTTCAGGGACTCCTACTGGCTCTCGAGCCGTCGCCGCCTGGCCTTGACCACGGCATCACGACCTGGCATACCAGTGGCGGCTGAGCCTCGCTCGAGGGCTGGGACCCGAGAATGTAGAGCATCCAGATCAGCAAGAAAAAGGGGACCGGCATGAGCCCTGCCTAGAACCGCCACCACCAGGACGCAGTCAGGCGTCGTGCGGAGGAATCGGTGCAGGCCTGCCAAGATAAGTCACCACATACATGTCGGCGTAAATCTCACGACCCGGTATTTTGATTTTCGCGATCTCGCTCAGGCAAGGCCATTTTCCCTATGGGTCTTCTGGGGGCTGTTTGCGCGCTAAAGGGGACGTCCTGAGCATCGCGCCTCAGGGGCTCTTACCAGACCTCGGGCCGCCCACTTCCTGGCCTTGACTACGGCATCGCGACTTGGCATAACAGCGATGGCTGGAGCCGCCTGGGGACTGGGTCCTATCAGTGTAGAGCGCTAAAGCTATCGCGAGAACGAAAGGGAGCACCATGCTAAAATGAGATACGCGATCGCAGCATTGAACTATGAACAATAACACTAAGGCAAAAGCATTACAGTTCTTACATGCCCTCACGGGGCTCATCACGACTTTGTGCAGGAAAAACAAAAGAAGGGACTTTAGCGAATCCCGGCCTCAGGACGTCACCGACGGCGCCGAGTCGACACCGCTGCCGCACTCCGAGCGCGACGAGAGCTCGGTGGCTCGTAGCTGTCGTCGTCGCTGGACTCTGGAGAGTCGCTGGATTCTAGAGAGCTGCTGTCACCAGAGGATCTGCTGGCAAGCCCAAGGGCAAGTTCAGCGCCCGTGGCCACGCCGTGTGGATCGCCTCCTCCGAAGCAGTACTCCAGTCGCTGGCCGTCTTCGCCGAAGACCTTGAAGAAAATCATGGAGGCTCTGTCGTATTCAAAGTGGATGGCGAGGGACCCCTCCGGGCAGTAGGCGCGGGCAACCTCGCCCCATCCCCGGGTCATGAAGACTTCGCCAGGGTGGACGACCTGGACCTCCGCTTTGGTAGCTTGGCTGTAGCACCCGGCGTGTTGCAGCCACAGCTCAACGGGCCCCCTTGGCGGTATCGCCTCAGCGAATAACCATGGGAGCCGGATCCATGTGCGTGGCGGCATTGCCGCCCACACCACGAACTCGTGTGACATACCTTCAGCATGAGTTTGCAAGTCAGAAGGCCGGGCAGCCGTCGCTTGTCCTCCTCCGCGACCCTGGCCCATGCGGCGCTGGGCGCTGTCTCCAAGCTCAGGGCCCTGTGCGCGGGCGTACATCGGGATCGGGAAGCCCGGTGGAGCTCGCTCGTGCCAAGGCCGCGTCACCTCGGCCCCTTCGCCGGTGTTGCGGGAGCGGCCAAGCCTTTTCTTCAGCGGGAGTGGCACGGGCTCTTCCTGAGGGGCTTTTCCCTTCTCCGACACGGAAAACCTCCTTATCGGCGCCATGGAAGTTTTGTCAAGGTGGCGAGGCACGAAGGAAGGAGAAGCAAGCAGCGGGAAATCGGAGATGAGCAGGGGGCTCCGCCCCTCCTCCCATTTATAGCCAAAGGGAGGCCAACCGCCGGCCTCCACGATCTCCAGTAATGATGGTGTTTTTGCATGCAGCAGGTTATTGTCAAGTCAGACGGTTGCCGAGGCAGCGTGGGGAAGCGGAGATGCCCATGTCCCATCAAGCGCCACATGTTGACCGGGTCCGCGGACGGTTAGGGCCCGCGGCGCTTTGCCCTTGCCCTTTGGCTCCGCCTCGAAGCCAAGTCCGAGCACGCCTTGGGCCCGGGGGCTACTGTCGGCGTTCTGGGAACCAGGGTACCCAGACTTGCCTGCCTGCGGCCAACAGCGTGGCTTCATCAGCAGCCTGGTATGGCCCTTCTCTAGCATCAACAGCACAAGACCCTCGCGAGGCGGACGACGCCAAGACCTCCGGAGGGAGCGGCTTCCCCAGGCCGCCTCCTGAGGACCGGAGATTTCCATGCGAGCCCCACCTCGTGAGGTTCAGATGACGCAAGCCATGACGACCAAGGCCAGGCGGGCGCCAGCAGGGGTAGTACAGCAGGTTTCCTCTTTGGTGCTAAGGAAGCAAGCGCAGACGCAGAGTCCCAAGGAATTAGCCAAAGGTTTCCATTCCCGTGCTACAAGACTAGGACGGTAGGACATAGGTCATCGCCGAGCCCACCACGATTTCATGACCAGAAGCTTTGCAGGTGAAGACCACCTTTCGTCAGGATAAGATGTACTACTTGTCTCCCTTCAAACTTGGCCGTTGTGGGATCCCTTCCCACCTTCATTTTGGCGGAAGAGGACCGAGGCCACTATAAATATAGCTAGGCCACCAACATAGGAGGGGGACGAGACCCAGAGCATCCTCACCAGCTCACACTAGCACAAGAACACTCCTCCTGAGGTTGTTCTCCCTCTGTACTAGTTCATCCTCAGCCCACCTCGAGGCCAATCCACCACAAAGCAGGAGTAGGGTTTTACACCGCAAGGTGGCCCGAATCTGGGTAAACTGATGAGTCCCTTTCCTTTCCTGTTCATCGAGCTAGGCGGTGAGATCGATGAGTCGGTAGGCTGGGGAGATTGAGTTCTTCGCATGCACCCTAGAGTTCGAACCTCTCTTGGGTCTGCGGAGCCCTGAATCCGACAAGCGCCTCGTTTAACATTGCGAGGGACGCCGAGTTCGAGGGCTCTGAGACGAATTATGTTGTAACGGCGTGGGGGCGATCAATGCCCTGGTCGGTCCTTGGTTTCCGCTGGCCGTGCTGAGCTCGGGATGCGGGGCCAGATCCTTGAAGGGGTCCGGGTTGTCACTGGAGGTCAAGGACAGGCTTTGGTCCTTGCTTGTGGCTTCCCCGTCAGGGTTCGAGATCGATCTGCTTTGCACTGGGGGTGACCCCTGGCCATTAGCTGCCGCTTTGTCGTAAGGGCTCAATACCAGGCGAGCGTTGAGAAAGGAAGGTTCGGCCAAGATTGACTCTTGGCCTCTGCCTCCTGATTCTACCTCGAAGGTCGAGGATAGGTCTTCCGTAGTCATGATGTGTCCGGACGGAGGCGGTGTTTGGCCCCTGCTCGAAGCGGAGCTCTCCTGGCTTGAAGATGGCGAGGCCGATCTGCCGATCGGATCGGAGAGGAACTCCGAAGCGGGCGTGGCGAGGGCGCGGGAAGGGGAAGTGAATCCGGTGAAAACCAGATCGCCCCGTGCGTCTGCAACATATTCCAGACCACCTAATCGAATCCGGTGTCCGGGGAAGAAGGCGTCGACCTGACCCAGATGACCAGTCGGGTCTGCGTGCAGCACGATGCTGCCAAATGCGAAGAGTTGTCCGGGGATGAAGAAGTCCATGGATCCAATGCCCTCTCCTATGATCAGGCGAGCCATCGATCCTTTGGGCGATCCTACAGCGGAACTCTCAATGCAAGCACCAATGTCGGTGTCAAAACTGGCAGACCTCGGGGTAGGGGGTCCAGAGCTGTGGATCTAGGATGGATGGGGAACAAGGGATGACGAACATAGTGTTTACCCAGGTTCAGTCCCTCTCAAAGAGGTAATACCCTACGTCCTGCTTGATTGTATTGGATGTATAATGTAGTTTACAGAGTAGATCTACCTCGAGATCAGCTTGAGCTAAACCCTAAGGAGATCAGGTGATGAATGTAGCTCTAGCCCTAAGACTAAAAACCCTCGGTTTATATAGACACCTGTAGGGTTAGGGTTACCGAAGATAGATTACAATAAGGGTTTAAAGAGATCCTGCGTCTTCTTGACTTGGAGGGCACACCACGGCTTCATAGATTTCCTATCACTATACGGCTCCACCAGTCCGAACAATGTATAATGGGCTGTCGCCCCGAGGGCACCTTGGTCCATGACTCCCTCAGGAGGTATTACTATTGTTCCTAATGATAAAAATGAACTTATCCCACAAAGAATTGTTATTGGCTATAGAATGGTAATTGATTTATAAAATTAAATAAAGCAACTAGAAAAGATCATTACCCTCTGTCTTTTATTGATCAAAAGTTGGAAAGATTATCTAAGCACACACACTTTTGCTTTCTTGATGGATGTTCTCGTTTTTCTCAAATACTTGTTTCACAACCTGATCAAGAGAAAACCACATTTACTTGCCCTTTTGGAACCTATGCTTATGGACGTATGCCTTTTGGTTTATGTAATGCACCTGCTACCTTTCAAAGATGTATGACTGCTATATTCTCTGATTTTTGTGAATAGATTGTTGAGGTTTTCATGGATGATTTTTCCGTTTACGGAACTTCTTTTGATGATTGCTTAAGCAACCTTGATCGAGTTTTGCAGAGATGTGAACAAACTAATCTTGTCTTGAATTGGGAGAAGTGCCACTTTATGGTTAATGAAGGCATTTTCTTGGGGCATAAAATTTCTGAATGAGGTATTGAGGTGGATAAAGCTAAAGTTGAAGCAATTGAGAAAATGCCATGTCCTAAAGATATTAAAGGTATTCATAGTTTCCTTGGTCATGCTGGTTTCTATAGGAGGTTTATTAAAGACTTCTCTAAAAATTCTAGGCCTCTTACTAATCTTTTACAAAAGGATGTTCCATTTGTTTTTTATGATGATTGTGTAGAAGCCTTTGAAACACTTAAGAAAGCCTTAACGTCTGCACCTATTGTTCAATCACCTGATTGGAACTTGCCTTTTGAAATTATGTGTGATGCTAGTGATTATGATGTTAGTGCTGTTCTAGGACAAAGAGTTGATAAGAAATTAAATGTTATCCATTATGCTAGCAAAACTCTAGACAGTGCCCAAAGAAATTATGCTACTACTGAAAAAGAATTTTTAGCAGTTGTGTTTGCTTGTGATAAATTCAAATCTTACTTTGTTAATTCCGAAGTAATTGTTCACACTGATCATGCTGCTATAAAATATCTTATGGAAAAGGAACATGCTAAACCTAGACTCATTAGGTGGGTTCTCTTGCTACAAGAATTTGATTTACATATCACTGATAGGAAAGGAGCTGAGAACCCCGCAGCAGATAACTTGTCTAGGTGGAAAATATTCTTGATGACCCACTACCTATTGATGATAGTTTTCCTGATGAACAACTAGCTGCAATAAAAGTTTCTCAGGATACTCCTTGGTATGTGGACTATGCTAATTACATAGTTGCTAATTATATACCACCTAGTTTCACATACCAACAAAAGAAAAAAAATTATTCTATGATTTAAGACATTACTTTTGGGATGAACCACATCTTTATAAAGAAGGAGTAGATGGTATTATTAGACGTCTTGTACTTGAGCATGAACAGGAACAAATCCTACGGAAATGTCACTCTGAATCCTATGGAGGACATCATGCGAGAGATAGAACTGCTCACAAGGTACTGCAATCTGGTTTATATTGGCCTACTCTCTTCAAGGAAGCCCGTAAGTTTGTTTTATCTTGTGATGAATGTCAAAGGATAGGTAATATCGGTAAGCGTCAGGAAATGCCTATGAATATTCACTCGCTGTTGAACCATTTGATGTTTGGGGTTTTGAATATATGGGACCTTTTCCTTCCTCTAATAGGTATACACATATTTTGGCTGCTATTGATTATGTTACTAAGTGGGTAGAAGCTATTCCAACTAGTAGTGCTGATCATAACACTTCCATTAAAATGCTTAAAGAAGATATTTTCCCAAGGTTTGGAGTCCCTAGATATTTAATGACCGATGGTGGTTCACACTTTATGCATGGTGCTTTCCTTAAAATGCTTGCTAAATATGATGTTAACCATAGAATTGCATCACACTATCATCCTCAATCTAGTGGTCAAGTATAACTTAGCAATAGAGAAATAAAACTTATATTACAAAAAACTGTCAATAGGTCCCGAAAGAATTGGTCTAAGAAATTAGAAGATGCACATTGGGCCTAAAGAACAGCATATAAAAATTCTATGGGTATGTCTCCATATAAATGGTTTATGGAAAAGCTTGTCATTTGCCTCTTGAGTTAGAACATAAAGCATATTGGGCAATTAAAGAACACAACTACAATTTCAAACTTGCCAGTGAAAAGTGGTTATTTGATATTAGCTCACTAGATGAATGGAGAACCCAAGCTTATGAAAATGCCAAACTATTCAAAGAAAAAGTTAAAAGATGGCATGACAAAAGAATCCAAAAGCGGTTATTCAAAGTTGGAGAATATGTTCTTTTCTACAACTCTCGTTTTAGATTCTTTGCAGGAAAACTTCTTTCCAAATGGGAAGAACCATATATTATCGAGGAAGTTTATCACTCTGGAGCTATCAAGATAAATAATTCTGAAGGTACTAACCTGAAGGTGGTCAATGCATAAAGAATTAAACACTATATCTCAGGTACCCCTATTAATGTTGCAAGCAATATTATCCAAACCATGACACCGGAGGAACACATAAAAGAAACCTTCTAGAACACTCCAAAATCATAAAAAAGAGGAGGTACGTGATACGGTAAGTAAACAGACTCTGAAAAATCCGCAAAACTATTTTCTGTCAGTTTTGGAATATTAGAAAAATTAGGAAAAGAAGAAACAACCAATAAGGCAACTGAGGTGGGCACGATACACCAGGGTGTGCCTGCCCTTCCTGGCACGCCCAGGTGGGTTGTGCCCCCCTCGGGAACCTTCCTGACTCCATTTTCTTGTTTCCCAATATAAAAAATCTGCATATAGCCCCCGGACGCATTGGCCACCGCATCATGGAGAAATCTTCTGTTCTGGTTTCTTGTTGTTTTTCTGACAGATCTGAAAATATGTCGTCTCAAGATTCGGAGGGAGAGAGCCCTGTTTCTTACCAACCTCTAGATCCAAATGTCTTCAAGAAGACGTTCCCATATTTTTGGTTGACGGATGAGGAGGAGGACATCGATCCGGAGGAGATGGAGGATGCATCCTGATATGAAGATGAAGTTCCACTACCTGAACCTGGAGATAAACACGTGGAGCTCAAGAAGTCAAGCGTCCCCAACAAAACTAAGACCCAATCTATCCCTTCTCATTTTCTGCAGGATAGCAAGGCAGCATTATGCAAGAAGATATTAAAGCTTGAGCTAGAGAATGAGGATCATAGGGAAGATAATTTCAGCCTCCGACGCAAGCTAGAGAAGAAGAACATGACTACCTCATCACCACCACCATCATCATCTTCCCCACCAAAGGAGATTTGAGTACATGGGTATGGGCACTCCCCTTGGCTTTTTCCAAGCTTGGGGGAGATGCCCCGGTATCGTATCACCATCACTTTTATTGCCTTTACCTATTTTAGTTCGATCTTTAGTTATATCGTGAATTAGTTGAATAAAAGTTTATCATGATCTATGATCGAGTATTAGTTTTGTGATCTATCTATCTATGTAATCGAGTGAGCGTTATATAACAAAGTTTAGTTTGAGTCTTTTCTTCTTTACTTTTATGTTGCAATCAAATAAAAGGAAATAAATGAAAAAATATCATATGCTAATCTTATGGTAAGTAATGACATCACATAAGGAAAAGTATAAGTGGTAAAATTTGTTGGAGGTTGACAAACATAGCATTGGTCAATGATGCAACTCATGAAAGAATTAATAAGGGAAGAGAAGATTCACATGCAAATACGCTATCTTGGACATCTTTTATGATTGTGAGCCCCCATTAAATATTATATGTCAAAATTGTTGACGTTGGACAAGGAAGACAACATAATGATTTATGTTTGTTCATATTCACATAGAAGTATATTGTCATAGATCCTTCAACATGTGGTGCTTGCTCAATATCTTTGCTAGCCAAAATTCCGCACTAAGTAGAGATACTACTTGTGCATCCAAAAACCCTAAACCCAAACTCATGTTTTGAGAGTCCACCATACGTACCTATGGATTGAGTAAGATCCTTCAAGTAAGTTGTCATCAGTTCAATAAGGCAATAAAAATTGCTTCTAAATGTGTTTGATCATTTAGTGTAAGAGAAAATTGAGCATTGTACGAACTTGTGAGGGCAAAGAAATAAAAGCGATGGACTGCATAATAAACGTTGCTATCATAAGGGGCAATATAACGTGACATTCTTTTTCATTAAGGGATTTGGCATACAAACCAAAAAGCGCATGACAACCTCTGCTTCCCTCTGCGAGGGCCTATCTTTTACTTTTATGTATTTACTTTTATGCAAGAGTCAAAGTATTCTTCCATATTCCTTTTTATTTTCCTTTTTGCAAGCATCATGTGGTGAGGAAAGATCTAGGCACATATATCCAGTTGGATATGAGTGAGGAAAGATCTCCTCTGCCGTGGCAGCGCTAGTTTCAACAGCGAGAACTCGAGGTACCGCTGGAGGATGCAGCTCACCTACCAACATAGGGCTCTCTCTAGCAACCTTCACACCAGCAGATCCAGGGAGCTCTGCCTGGAAATGCTTGCCGGTGTTTAGTTTTCTTCTCTTTCTGGCCAACGCTGACGGGGAAACTGACGGTGAGTTAGATGGAGTACAAAAGTTCCCGGTTCCACAGGAAGCTTCTGGGAGGTGCACTTTGACAGGTGGTCAGCAATGCTGTTCTCCGCACGAGGCACGTGCTTAGTTTGCAGCCCGACAAAGTGCTCCTCCAACTTGCTCACTTCTTCCACATATGCTTCCATCAGCGGGCTCTGATAATCCTTATTTACTTGCTTCACGACGAGCTGAGAATCACCATGGATGACTAGCTTCTTTATCCCCAGTTCCAACGCAATCCTGAGGCCGGCAAGTAGCCCCTCATACTCGGTTGTGTTGTTGGTAGCATCTTCCCTACGGAAGTGCATTTGGATAACATACTTGAGGTGCTCCCCGGTGGGTGCGATAAGCAGCACTCCAGCCCTGGCGCCTTGTAGCAAAAAAGTTCCATCAAAGTACATTATCCATTCTTTGGGGGTCTCCTTGCCGGGGAGGCTTGTTTCTAGCACTTCTTCATCAGGCATTGGCGTCCATTCTGCAATAAATTCCGCCAGTGCCCTGCTTTGGATAGTTGATGTGCTTTCAAACTTCAAAGCAAAACTTGACAATTCCAGCGCCCATTCCACTATCCTGCCCGTAGCCTCGGGGTTCCTCAGAATACGCTGCAACGGAAGGTGAGTCACAACTGTGATCTCGTGAGCTTGGAAGTAATGACGCAGTGTCCTCGAGGCCATGAGAAGGCCGAAGATCAATTTTTGCACCCCAGAGTACCTTGACCTAGCCCCCTGCAGGAGGGAGCTATCAAAGTAGACTGGTCGCTGCACCATTTTATTCCTTGCTAACACCTTATTATCAGCATTTGCTTGTGGCCCCCTTTCGTTGTCAATGTCAGGCCTTGCCGGGGATAGATTTGGTTCATCACGGGGTGGCTCTGCTGCTTCGGCTTTTTTGCTACCTACTTCTCTCTGCACCACAAACGCAACACTAACCACTTGATTTGTCGCTGCTAGGTACAGCAACAATTTCTCTTCCGGTCTAGGTGCGACCAAAGTTGGCGCAGACAAAAGGTAGGTTTTCAAATCCCGTAATGCAGCCTCTACCTCCGGAGTCCATTTTATTGGGCCAGCCTTCTTCAAAATTTTGAAGAATGGCAAGGCATGATCGATGGATTTTGAAATAAACATACTCAACGCGGCAACACAGCCAGCCAGACGCCTCACATCCTTGATGGTTTTTGCGGCTTGGATCTGCTCTATTGCTTTGATCTTGTTGGGGTTGGCTTCTATCCCTCGCCGAGACATAAAAAATCCAATGAGCTTGCCGGACGGAACGCCAAACACACATTTCTCTGTGTTAAGCTTCATGTTGATCTTCTGCAGGTTCGCAAAGGTTTCATTCAAATCTGCAACAAGCATGGACTTGTCCTTGGTTTTGACCACTATATCGTCCATGTAGGCTTCTATGTTTCTGTGAAGCTGAGACTCAAAACCAATCTGTACAGCCCTTGCAAATGTAGAATCGGCACTTTTTAGCCCGAAGGGCATACGTACAAAGCAGTACGTGCTGCATAGGGTAATAAACGCAATTTTCTCCTCGTCTTCCTTGGCCATGAAGATCTGATGATAGCCAGAGTATGCATCAAGGAAGGAGAGCAAATCACATCCCAAAGTGGAATCAACAATTTGATTGATGCACGGCAAGGGGAAGGGATCCTTTGGACATGCTTTGTTCAAATCAGTGAAGTCAGTTCAAAGTCTCCACTTCCCATTTGCCTTGCGGACCACCACTAGATTTGCTAACCAAGTTGGGTGCAACACTCCCCTGATCAAACCTGTTGCTTCAAGTTTCTTGATCTCTTCGGCAATGAACTGTTGCCGCTCCAAGGCTTGCTTTCTGACCTTCTGCTTGATGGGGTGGGCATGAGGGCAGACAACAAAGTGGTGCTAGATTACCTCCCTGGGAACACCGGGGATGTCAGATGGTTGCCATGCAAACACATCGACATTCGCCCGCAGGAAGGCAATGAGTGTGCTTTCCTATTTGTCATCAAGGGTGGAACTAATGGTGAAAGTACCATCAATGCCATCCTGCCTTGCCGAAACATTCTTCATTGCAGGGGGAGCAGCCTTGGATTTCTTGCTAGCCAAACTTTCTGGCATGTCACTGCTGGGTGCAGCGCACTCCGAAGAGGCGCGCTTCTTGGGGTCCTTGTCGGTGTCCTTGCGAGCTTTCTTAACTTTCTTTTCTTCCATGGCGGGAGCTGGGGCATTGACGGCCTCAGCTGCTACCACATCCTTGTACATCTTGTCGATGCATATGACTGCATCCCTCTTATCTGACGGGATGGAGATGACTCCCATAGGGCTAGACATCTTCAGGGTGTTATATGCGTAATGGGATGCCGCCATAAACTTAGCCAAAGCTGGATGACCAAGGATTCCGTTGAATGGCAGGGGAAGCTTAACAACATCAAACACAACCTTCTCAGTCCTGTAGTTTAGTTCCCCGCCAAATGTCAATGGCAACATAATCTTACCCTTAGGCTGGCTCCTTCCTTGGTTGATCCCCTGGAAAGTTCCAGTCTTCTTCAGATCATCATCAGGAATTTGAAGTTTCTTAAGCACATTAGGGGAAATCAAATACAACCCTGCCCCGCTGTCATCCGACATCTTTGTGACCTTGAGGTTGCGGATTGTTGGTGAAACCAACAACGGCAAACATCCAACCAAAGTGGTGCGATCTGGGTGAGGTGATCCTCAACAAAAAAAATGATGGGCGTGCGGGACCACTTAAGTGGCTCTCGAGCGCTTGCTATCGGCTCTACTGCATTGACCTCACACACCCACTGCTTAAGTTGGCAGTGAGAGGAGTGTAAGGACGCACCCCCGTCAATGCACATTGCCTCAGTAGCCTTCTGAAATTTCTGTTCACTGGTTTCATCATCCTCCTCTTCACTGTCATCCTCACTTTCCTATTTCTCACGGCCCCTAGCGGGCTTCTCTTTCTGCTGATCGACTTTGCCACGATGACCACCGCGGCCACTACGGCATTTCCCGCCAGTGCCATCCTGGCCTCTCTCCTTATCACGCCTTTCATATTCATCCTTCTGCCTTTTGACCAGCTGTTTGACTTGTTTGCAATCTTGGAGATCATGGCCCTTTGTCCTATGGATCTTGCAGTATGGCCCGTCGGATTTGCCAGTTTTCTTAGCTACTGTCACCACCCGGCAATCAGCGCATGTAGCGGCTTCTTTGCCAGGTGTTTTGGTCTTTGCTTTCTTGCCTGCGCTAAGATCACTGGAGCTCTCAACATCCATTACTGCTTTCCCTTTACATTTCTTGTTGCACTTTCTAATCCTCTTCCTAGGGGTGGCAACGTCGTCGTCATCTTCTGAATCAACTTTGACACCAACTTCCTCCCCTGGAAGTCTTCTCCCCTCTTCAGCATGAGCGCACTTGTTCGCCAACCTATAGAGGTCGTTGACGGTCTTGGGTAGCCGAACATTCATCTTAGCGCGCATCCTCTGATTGTGCACATTCGTATGGAATGCGGCAATCACGGCTGTCGGATGTATCTTTGGAATGTTGTGGTGTACTCGGCTGACTTCCTCCCTGTTGTAGGGTGAAACCCTAGGTGGGATCTTTTCACACTTGGAGGGGAGAAAAGTGAGGAACACACAAGAACACAAGAGGAGAATCACTCAAACAAACCCAAATAACACATCCACTAGAGTAGCATACATGAGATCCACAAGCATACAAGAACAATTCAAGGAAAATAGCACAAGGGTAAGGTTCTTCCCACTAGGTGAGGTCTTGGTGATAATCTTCTCCAAAAGGAGGCCTTGAATCCACAAGAGGATCTTCTCCAAGAGGAGGCCTTGATCTCCAAGAGGAGCTTCTCCAAGAGGAGGCCTAAATATCCAAGAAGAAGATGAACAAAGCTCTCTCTTTGTCTATCTAATACTTTGCTAACCCTAACAATGAACCTGGAGAAGAGTACATATAGGCTAGGGAAGAAATTGGGGAAAAACGGGGGTACAAGGGTCAAATGCCATAGTGCACGCAGGCACACCCGGAGGGGTCCGGGCACCCGGACCGGTCAGAGGCGGGCGCCGAGGAGGGGGCCGGGCACCCGGACGGGTCAGAGGGCCAGCGCCCTTAGCAGCTAGCGGGGCCGGGCACCCGGGGGTGGCTGCCCGGGCACTCGGGGGGCATCTCAGCGCCCAGGCGGGGGAGGGCCGGGCACCTGGGGGTAGATGGTGCTGGCACCCGGGGGTGGACGGTGCGGGCACCCGGGGTGTTCTGAGAGCCTCCGGTGCTTCGTGCCTTGGAGCTCCTTCTTCTCCTTGGGGCTCCATGTGGACTTGGTGATGCCTCCATGCTTCCTCATGGTCTTCTCCTCGGTATCTAGGAATGCATAACATTTCCGATTAAGGTAGAAGCCATTTCTTAAGTGAATCCAAAGGGAGCTCGAAGAGGAAAGAGATAACCTCAGTTTCGATATCACGTGCATGGGCTCTCGTCATTGGTCCACTTGGTGTTCGAGGTGATGATGAAATGTCAGTGGGGATGACCATAGGATGCTCCGCATCATCTCCCCCCACTTGGGAAAGATCCGACCTCGGATTGAAAACCAAATCACCATGGGGAAGAGATGGCTTCGCCGTGTAGAGGTGGACGATCACCAAGTACTCATCATCTTCAAGCTCGAAATGGGCACTCTCCAATGTCGCACCGTCTAGTGATTCCATCAAAAGGAGCAAGTACAACAAACACTTGTAAAAACAAATGTGGTTAGCGTTAGTGCAAAACCAAGCATTCAAGAGGTGATTAATCAAACAAGTGTCATCATCAAGCATAGCATATGGTGTGACAAGGGATTTTGACATTTCATGTAAGCACATAAATTGAGCAAAATCAAGGACATCATGGAAACAAGCATGTAAATGTGAGGTAGCGATGCAAATATGTGTGACAAGAGAATAAGCATCTACCTCAAGCTCATAGCAAGCATGCATAAGGCGCTCAACAAATGGTCTATGGTATGCATATGAAGCATTTACTACACCAAAATAAATGAAATGTCTAAACACATGGGTCAAGTGCAAGATAATCCAAGTGTAACGTGCATGGGGTGTAGTGAATATAGTGTGGCACTCAACACAATAGAAAGAGCAATTGTTCATCATGTGTGAGGCAATCAAGGCAAGCATGTAGCAATCAATGGGACATGGCATATGTGAAGAAATGACATTGTTGCAACCAATCATATGATAGGAGCAAGAACTCAACAAGTTGGATGCAACACACAAGGTATATATGTCATGAGGCATGGCAATGTGGCAATGACAAGTCGAAGCAAGATCTTTAACATGTGTGCAATATGTCAAGGTGCAAGCAACACATGATGTAGGATCCACAATATTCATGCTCATGGTTTTGGGGTTCTCAAAAGAGAAGGATATCACCTTGAAAGCATGTCCTTGTGCGTCCTTCAAAGTGCCGAAACACAAGCAAGTGCGATGTAGAATCGTCATGGTAGAAGGTGGTTCGCTCTCAAGAGCTCGGATTGTCAACTCACATGACGTGGAAGTTGACACGAAGTCCAAGTTACCTACACATACGCAAAAGAAAGCAAACAACATATGTGCATGGTAGATAAACACATCATCCATCATGATGGTTCTCTTCTCTTGCACATAACCATTAGAAGCACAAGTGCATGAATAATATGATGCAACAATGGCAATATTCATGGCACTATGTATATGGTGCAAAGAGGTAAGACAAGCATGCTTCACATGGAATATGTCAAAATCTCCAAATATATGTGAGAATGCTATGGGGGCAAACTCATTATAAAGATTAAAGGCATTGTTGCACTCAATACATGGAAAATCATCTAGCATGAGAGAGGCAACATATGGAGATATGTGACAAGAAGCGATAGCAATCATGTGCAAAGCATGGCAATAGTGGCTATCAATCACATGACTTGAACAAGTATGAATCATCGGTGATGCGACAAGGCAAGCAATCATAGTAATCAAGTCGTGTAAGCTAGTAGTGCGAAGATGCAACATACTAGAGGAAATCATGGCAATCATGTCATGTGAGCAAATAACAGGCACAGACAATGCACATGACACACAAGCACGATTACAAAGCAAGATCAATGTATCATCATAGGAATGGATCACAAAGGAAACATGGCAAGAACAAGCAATATCTCCACCAAGCTTGCAAATACACATACAAGTAGTAGAATCAATCATCATGTGTAATGCAAAGCATGGGTCACAAATGCATGGTAAAGGCATAGGAATAAGCATGTAATGCAAAGTGAACATGGCAAGATGGGCATAGAATATGTAATGGACAATAACCCATAACCATGTGAGGGCCATGTAGAAGAAATGTGCGAAGTCATTGTGCGGAGGGAGTGGTGGGAATGAGAATCCACGATATCCCAAGTCATCATTGCTCTCAAGAGCTCATTTTGTCAACTCATGGGATTGAGAGGTTGACGAGTATCCGTGAGTACCTACACAAAACAAACGCAAGCAAAAAATTGTGTGTGCGTGGTATATGTACACATCATCCATCATGATGTGTATGTGAACGTGAGCGTTAGCACAAGAGAAGCATCGCTCAAAGAAATTTGAGGCACGGTAGAGAAACATGTCATCCATCTTGAAAGAATAGTTATTGTGTTCAACATGATTGGAACGCAATTTATAGCAAGTGTGTGGCACAACAATAGCATTTTTATTCATGGGATGCATATGGTGCACACAATTAAGGGAATCATGCAATTCATAAGATGGGGGTCTCCTCAGGAGCAATAGCGGAAACAACATATGGAGAATATTCACAACATGACAAACAATGCATGTCCGAAGATAGGTGATTATGGCATGGCATATGAGATAAATGATGCAAAGGAAGCATATCAATATCATCACAAGAAAAACAAATGCCAATAACCATGGGCTTGTCATTTATGCCATATGTGCAAATTGGGTTTATTTTAATGGCATATGTATAGTCACTACGATGAGATTGCAAATAGGACATATGATTGATCTCATGCATAGCATATGATAAGTCAAGCGGATTGTCAAACATGATGTGACCAAGAGAATTATCACACGAAATCCTATGTAACATGGCATCACAACTAATGGACTCCACATTGCAATCATCAAACTCATCATAAATGGGTAAATCATCTCATGGGGAAATCATACTAGCATGAAGCATGGTAATAGGTGGATCTACATCATGCAAGCAATCAATGTCGAGAATGTCCACTAGTGGGACTAGAGCATCACCATCACCTATGTTACCTTTGTCATTCCACTCATGTGTTGTAGGTGAGGTGTCAAAGACCAAAACATGGTCAACGTCATCATCATGATGGAACCATGTGGGAGGTGCATTGTAGTCCACCATGGCCATCGTCTTGTCCAACGGAAGGATGAAGTCGTCGAGGATCGGCGCGTCATCATATATGGGACCTAGCACCAAATGAGAAGACACAATAGAGGTAGAGGGTAAGTTGTTAGAAATTGAAATGGCCTCACATGCCCTATCAACTACCTCACTCACTCTATGTGGTGGTGGCTCACTCACTCCCTCAAGGTAGGTGCACTCAATGTCACATATGGTGGAGTCACTCAAATCACTCAAGTGGTGGTGGTGGTGGCTCTCCTCACATGGAAATTGGGGCAACTCATAATATATGGGCCTAGTGGTGAAGTCACTCTCAATATGGTGGCATATGTCACACAACTCATCACCATACGCCTCCTCGGTCGAAGGGAAAATTCCATGCTCAACCATGTCGTAGTCGTCGCCGTGGATGAAGGCCGAAGATGGCACCTCGTAGCTCGTCTCCATGACCGAAGGGAATTTCCCATGCTCGGCCATCCTCCTTGAGGGGCTTCCGAAGATGGAAGTGTCGCCCTCGCTTGTGGGTGGTTGCCTTGGACTTGATGAAGTCGATGTAGGCGTACTTGTAGGAAGTAGGCGAAGATGCCGTACGTCCGAAGTTCAAGATATCTTGATAACACTTGGCGAAGATGCCGAAGTGGTGGTGGTAGCCATAGATTCCGCTTGGTGGTGATGTTGTCGTGCTTGAACTTGTAGTCGATGGTGCTTGTCATCATCATGCACATGTGGCTTGCAGGTTTCTTGGCGGCCGTCTCGAAGATGAAGACGGTTCCACATGGTACTTGCATCGTGTGGCCGATCCGAAGACTTGCGACTTGAGCGTCTCCGCCTTGAAGATGATGAAGGGGAAGAAGACTTGTAGTTAGCCAACACGTGTCGGATGTCATCCATGTGTGCATCCAACTTTTCATTGATGTAGTCCCTTTTCCTTGCTTCGGAGTGTCGTATGTCGATGGCGAGTCGCTCGATGCGGTCGAGGACCAAAAATGTTGTGCTTTGCCTATCCATCACAAGACTTGAGTAGAGGTGAGTAGGAAATGAGAGAAAAATACCAAAGTTACCTTTTCCGAAGATTGAGGATGTATCGAGTATCACTCAATGTAATGCTACAATAGTAGAATTGGTACCGGGTTTGTTTCTCACGCCTACAAAAGTAAGGGCTTATCGAGGATCTTGGTGAGGATGAGTGGCACAAAATTTCAAGCAAATGTTAGTCAAGGTATCGATAATGTTGAGAAGGTTCACAAAATTGCAAGTAAAGCAAGTAGACCGATAGCAAAGAATGGCACACGGAAACACACACACGGATAGATAAACGGGGTCGTGCAACCAAGGAATGAGCTCAAAATGTGGAATCCACAAAAAACGCTCTTGTTGCACAACTCTAGAGAGACGCTAGCACGATTGATCAATAGGCAGATACGACACTTGTGCACAACCTATGAGTGGCAAAATGTATCAACTTTCTATCCCAAGTATGCTATATATGTATGATGTTCCAGTGTGTCGCACACGATGATCCAAGATGATCAATATGGTAGTATGATATGCAATGTGGCGATGCTATGGCTATTGCTGACAAGCTTTTTGTTTTTCTCTTTTTGCTTAAAATCTTATTCTTTTTCTTTTGATATGGCCACTTATGCGAAATGCACAAACCAAGATAGCAATTATGTGTATGCAGGAACAATCTTGTGACACAAGAGATGATATGATGATACCAAGATGAGGATACCAAGATGATATGAAATGTATGCAATGGAAGGTACGGACCACTAATGTGCACAAGTAACATTGCCAGCAATACTCAAATGGCTAGTCTCAATAGGCAAGTGACGCAAAATGGCTCGGGGTTAACAATACTATGGCAAGAAGAATGTACAATGATGGGATACCACGATACCAAGATGATATAGAGGTTACCGTTCTTGCTTACGGTTAGGGTGTCAAAATGGTGAAGCTGGTCGATGTCGGATTCTTGACGAAGTTGAGCGGCGGTGTTGTCGATGTCAAACCGTTTCTAGTTAGCCGAAACACCCTAGGAAACGGAAAAACCGCAAACTCAAAATCTCAAACGAAAAATGTCAAATGGTGATAGTGGAATGCGTTGGTTGTTCTGGAGTTGGCAATGCGGAAGTGGTGGTGGTGGTTGATGAAAAAGTGACCGTCCCTAAGTAGCCGAAACACCTTAGGAGACTCAAGTCATCACTCAAGCAACCACAAATGATATATGCATCAAAATGGGTTAGGTTGCGGAAAGATATGGTGATTTTGCGGATGATATGGTGGAGGACCTAGGCAAAGATGCCAAAATGCCAAAATTTTGATGGATTCAAATGATGGTGTTAGTATTTTTGTGGGATGGAGGATGTCAATATCTACAAAACGAGCTAAAGAACGCGAAAATCGGACTCTGGATGAATTAGTTATGTCCGAAACGGTTTTTGGAGTTGGGCAGAAACTGGGGGGTGCGGGCACACGGGGGTGGGACGGTGTGGGCGCCCGGGATGGTCAAGGGGGTTGGGCAAAACTTGTCCGGGGGTTGAAGTCCGGGTGCCTGGGGGTGGCCGATTTGGGCGGAAATTTCAAGGAAAATGCAAAATTTGGTGGATTTCGTGGTGGGAAAGGTGGGGATTGTTGGGGAAAGGCTAGATCCACTTGCCAAACAACAAATCCATGGACCAAAACAACAAAATCTCACAAGAACCAACAAATTGCAAGAAACATTTTTGGGGCTATTTTTGTGGGGATTTTCGAATTAGGATGAAAAACAATAAAATCAAGCTAGCAAATGGGGGGTAGGGACTCCAAGATGTGAATTAACCTGTCATGGGAAACCACGGCCACCTATGGGCCCATGAGCCCTTTTTGGTTCAGCGGGGGGATGGGCACGTTGCACAAAGAGCGGAGAAGCGTCGCGCAGCACAGCAAAGATCACACGGGCAGTCTTTACCTAGATTCAGACCGCCGTGAGGCATAAAACCCTACTACTGCTTTGATGGATTGATGGTGGATAATGGTGGTGGACGTAGCACACTCACCCGGCAAGGTCGCTCTGGGGGCGAGAGTGGCTACGAGCGTATGAATATGCAAGAGTCCAACCCTTTCTACGGTCGCCATGGGCCTCCTTTTATAGATTAAAGGGGTCACCACAGTGGCAAATCAGTCTTTGCGTACTAATTAGATAGCTAACAGTGCTATCATATCTAACTCTGCAGGCTGACAGAGCACATAAAATGCGCCGCTCAGTGTCACATCACTGCCCGCCCGGCAGGCCCTGCTGGGCTGTTTTGCCAGCTTTGCGCCTGCTCGTTTGACACGTCTCAGAACGGGTGTCATATGGAGCTGTTTGCTGTAGGAAGTGGCTGCCATGTGGCAAAAAGTAGCCATTTAGTCTCCTTGGAGCTCGACACCACTTTGATTAATGACTTGCGTCGCTTGTGAGGTGGAGCGGTGGAGTGGCTTGCCTCCGCCAGCCCCGGCAGGCCTGCCGGGACGATCTGGGAGCTTGCTTCCGGGGCAAAACCCAACCCTGCCGGGCTCACCTGGCTGGCAAGGTAGGTCCTTCCCTTAGCGATGCCTTGTTCCTCTGACTCACCTTGGCCTTCTCGACTTGCACTTGGATCCTTCAAAGGAATTGATCCTCCTTGTTTGGTTTGATCTTGGTCTTGTAATCTTGTCTCTGGCCTATGCACAGTCCGTGCAATGGACCCAAGGTCTGTTGTACCGATAGGAGCCCCTGGGCCTGACACGAACTCGCCACTGGGCGTCGTCGGGGTAGGACTTAACCAGTGCACAGGAAGAAATGTAAGGGCGGCTCCACCCTTTGAGATCTTCTTTGCTTCTTCATAAACCTGAGCTTGGGTTAGTTTCCGGTTTTCCCGCACGTCATGCAAAACATTTAGGGGAGAAACTGAACCATGATCTGTGGGCAACCCACGCCCCACGATCACGGGGTAGGAAACTGCCATCCCACTTGCCTCCTGTCCCAGGGTGCCTCCGCCACGTGTACCGCATGCATTGCGTAGGGTAGGTGGTGGACACGGAGGGCGCGGGAACGGGCACCATGGCAGAAAGCCAGGCGTCGCCGAGTGGTGTAGAGGGGCGGCTCTAATTCCCCGAGCCGTTGGAGGCGCAGGGGAACCGCATTGGAGGAGCAGGGCGGTCGCCAGCTGGACGAGAGGCCAGCCCCTGCCTCGTTCTCCTATAAAAAGGTGGTAGGAGTAGTGTGTCTGCTCACACACCTTCCTTCTCCCTTTCAAAGCTTCCCTTGGTTGCCATGGTGAGGGGGCGAGGGCATGGTGGTACTCCGGTGGTGGCGACGAGAACTTCTGCTCGACAGCGTCTCCCCCCTCCTCTTGATGATGTGGGGGCTGAACCCGCTATGAGAGGAGGCGGAAGGGGGCGCAATCGATGTCGTCGTGGTGTGCGTGGCCGAGGAGGCCGGGGCGGCACCTCAATTGCGCCCGCACCAGACGCTCCTCCCCCGATGGAAGGCCACATCGGAGATCAACCCTTGGGAGTTCGTCATCAGGCTGTATAAGCCTCCGCGCGGCCACCTCAGTCTCCCTACTCCATTTGGAAGGGTGATGGAAGTCAAACAGCCGCGTGCACTGAGGTTGCACATGAGAGGCTGCAGGAATGGTGGCACGTGGGTGGATGTTGACTTTCCTGCTCCTCATGTTTTGTACTTCCGCCGAGGCTGGTAGATCTTTGCTCGAGCCCATAGCTTGTCGGAGGGGCACGTTCTCCAGTTTAAATTAATGGAGAGCGGCCTGCTTTCCGTCAAGGTCTTTGGGTGCTCGGGAGCTCGCTTAGGGTGCTGCGCGGAGATCTCGACCGATGACGAAAGCTACTCCTTGAGCAAAAGCGATGAGGAGGACAGTGACGGCAGGGACCGGGAGGGCGACGACTCCGACTTCGGCTGAACGTCGCCCGCACCATCTTCATCAGGCGGCAGCACCATCATCTGCACCTGCGTTTTCTCCCCGGCAAGGTGGTTTGCTGGGATGTTGGGTGCAGAGGTGGTGACGGTGCCCTGTGGCTCCTCCAGCAGTCCTCCAGCTGGACCTCGGCAGGCTTCCTCTTGGGCTGCAGCTCCGTTAGCCCTGCTGTGTTCTGCTGGCCTTGGTGGTGGTGGTTGACAGGTCGTTTCCGCCGGTCTCTTCACCGTTGCCTTCGTCCACACCCTCTCGCCCCCGCCGGGCATCTTCTCCTGGAGCCCGACAGGGTCAGGCTGAGCTTCTGCCCAGGCACTCCTTTTGCCCTCTTTGCCTTCTACCGCCGTGCCTAGGAGGAGAGGGACAATAAAAGGCATTATGGGGCACTTATCTTTTTTAATCTTAAATCTGTAGGCACTTGCCAAATTTTAGTTCAAATAATGTAATCTCTCGTATCCATGTTTATGTTCTGTGACATTTGTACTTGTTGATCAGCATATTAATGAAAAAGATAAGCTTTGCCGGGCACTTGTGCATGTACGATATCCATGCAGAGGTGAAACGCCTCCATACTTTCATGTAAACAAGTAGATCCCAGTAAGCTACCTTGCCAGTACCCCATAGGACTGCTGCCGTGAGGCTGAGCCTGCCGGGCGCAGAACCCATTGGGAGAGACCAGCCCCCCGCCAACCCCTTTCAGCCAAAGGCCACTACGACCATCCTAACCGAAGTAGCGTTCATGTCAGTAGATGGGAGTACCTTTGTTTCCGAGGCGGTGAGGTTTTCGTATGCACAAGTCCTACTCACGGAACATGTATGGATAAGAGACGGAACTTATCTGTTTGGCTTGCCGGAGACTGCAGTGCTGGCTTGTCTTCGCATCCTCTTCCTAGGACTAAGTCCACGGCAGGAGCCTGCAGTTTATGCAAATGAAGATGATGCCAGATGCAACCTATCTACATGATCATGCAACCTATATACATGAATCATGCGATGCTTATGATATGCTTATGCATGCATGCAACTTGTCGGGGGCCCCCATCGCTTCATTTATTTCTCTGTCGCTCAGGCTCTGCGCCTTGCTTTGTATAAGGAGTTACATGCAGCTGAGGCAAGGCCTATACAAAAGGGTGGTTGCCAGGCAGGGCCCGACAGCCGCGCCTTACGGGTAGAACTTGCGGAAATGCTTAATATTCCATGAGTTTTGCAATTGAATGCCATCTCCAGTCTCCAGATGGACTGCGCCAGGTCTGGTGACTCGTACTACCCGGTAAGGGCCTTCCCACTTCGGCGATAGCTTGTTTGTACCCTTGGGGGACTGAACGCGCCTAAGGACAAGGTCGCCTTCCTCAAAACACTGGGCATGAACCCTGTGGCTATGATAGCGACACAGGGCTTGCTGATAGCGTGCAGCACGCGTAGCAGCCCGCAGATGGTTCTCCTCGAGAAGCACGGCGTCATCACGCATGTGCTGTTCCTGCGCTACTTCATCGTAGGCAAGCACTCTAGGTGACCCATAAATGTGTTCCGTGAGGATAACTACTTCTGCCCCATAGACTAGGGAGAAGGGAGTCTGCCCAGTAGCTCGGTTTGGTGTCGTTCTGAGGGACCAAAGAACCACCGGCAGCTCATCGATCCATCGCCTGCCGTGCTTCCACAGCTTATCAAACGTTCTTGTCTTGAGTCCTCGCAGCACTTCAGCGTTCGCCCTCTCAGCTTGTCCATTGCTTCTAGGATGTGCAACAAAGGCAAATGAGATCTTGCTTTCGAGGGCATGAACATATTGCATGAAGGCGCGGCTCGTGAACTGGCTGCCGTTGTTGGTGATGATCCGGGTAGGGACCCCAAAGCGGCACACCAATCCTTTCAAGAACTTGATAGCTGACTGAGAAGTCACCTTTCTCATGGCATCTACTTTCGGCCACTTTGTAAACTTGTTGATTGCAACGAACAAGAATTCAAAGCCCCGAGCAGCTCAGGGGAAAGGGCCGAGGATATCGAACCCCCAGACCAAAAACGGCCACGATAAAGGGACTGTCTGGAGTGCTTGGGTAGGCAGATGGATATTTTTGGAATGGAACTGACAGGCTTCACACTTGGTGACGAGCTCAACCGCATCTTGGAGGGCTGTGGGCCAATAGAATCCTTGCCGGAATGCTTTCCCAACCAAAGCCCTTGATCCAATGTGGGAGCCGCACATGCCTTTGTGTATCTCTGCCAGCAGTTCCTTTCCCCCTTCCCGGCAAATGCACTTCAATTTCACACCATTGGGCCTTCTTCTGTATAGTGTGTCATCGACAAGCTGATACATACTAGCCCTCCGGGCTACTCTTTCAGCTTCTTCTTGCTCTTCAGGAAGTTCTCCGGTTTAGAGGAAATGGACTATGTGCCTTGCCCAAGTTGGAGCCTGAGGCTTGGCAACGAGGACTAGCGGCACCTCCTCATTCGTGGGGGCGCATCCCTTGACCGCGGGGACTAGTGGCCCGGCAGGAGGTTGCAGCCCGGCAATCGAAGGGGAGTTATTTCCGGCAGGGTCCCTGCCAGGAGCCCTTAAAGGCTCTACCAGGAGAGGCTTACCGGAGTCCAATTTCCTCCTCTTTCGGGCCATTATTGTCAGGGATACGGAGGGTTGAGTAAGATGGAGAACAAAAGTTCCTTGTTCCACAGGAAGCTTCTGCGCAGCGCACTTTGATAGGTGATCAGCAATGCTGTTTTCCACATGGGGTACGTGCTTTGTTTGCAACCCATCAAAGTTCTCCTCCAATCTTCTCACTTCCTCGACGTATGCCTCCATCAATGGGCTTTGGTAATCCTTGTTGACTTGTCTCACCACCAGTTGTGAATCACCTCGAATGATCAGCTTCTTGATTCCCAATTCTGTGGCAATCCTAAGCCCGGCAAGAAGCCCTTCATATTCTGCTGTATTGTTGGTCGCCTCCTCCCGGGGAAAGTGCATCTGGACGACGTACCTCAGGTGCTCTCCAGTGGGAGCCATGAGAAGCACGCCAGCCCCTGCACCTTGTAGGGAGAAGGCACCATCGAAATACATGATCCATTCTTGGGGCACTTCCTTGCCGGGGATAACTGCTTCTTGTACTTCTTCATCGGGGGTTGGCATCCATTCCGCAATAAACTCTGCCAACGCCCTGCTCTGGATTGTTGATGTGCTTTCAAACTTCAGGCCAAAGCTGGACAACTCCAATGCCCACTCCACTATCCTGCCGGTGGCCTCTGGGTTTCGAAGTATCCTTTGCAACGAGAAGCGGGTGACAACCATGATCTCATGGGCTTGGAAGTAGTGGCGCAGTTTCCTTGAGGCCATGACAAGGCCAAAGATCAATTTTTGCACGCCAGAATACCTGGATCTAGCCCCCTGCAACAGGGAGCTGATGAAGTATACTGGGCGCTGCACCACCTTCTTCCTTGCCATGTCCTTGGGGTTTCTTCTGCTGCCATGCTCCTCTTTGTCCTGATCCGTATCTGGCCTTGCGGGGCTGCTCTCTTTCTCTTCCCCGGGTGGGACACTTGCTGAGGTGGCTGCTTCTTCTAGTTCCTGCTGCGGTACTAGGGCTGCACTAACCACTTGATTAGTTGCTGCCAGATATAGCAGCAACAGCTCTTGTGGTTTGGGTGCTACAAAAGTAGGCACAGAAGACAAGTAGGCCTTCAAATCCTGCAGCGCTGCATCTGCTTCCGGTGTCCACTTCATGGGTCCTGCCCTCTTCAAAATCTAGAAGAACGGCAAGGTGCGCTCGGCAGACTTGGAGATGAATCTGCTAAGCGCGGCAACGCATCCTATCAAACGCCTCACATCCTTAACTTTCTTGGGTGCCTGTATCTGCTCAATCGCCTTGATCTTATCGGGGTTGGCCTCTATCCCACGGTGGGACACAAAGAAACTGAGTAGCTTGCCGGAGGGAACGCCAAACATGCACTTCTTCGGATTCAGTTTCAAGTTGATCTTGCGCAGATTAGCAAATGTCTCTTCTAAATCCTGGATGAGGGTTGATCTATCCTTGATCTTGACCACAATATCATCCATATAGGCTTCAATGTTCCTATGCAACTGTGTTTCAAAGCCAATCTAGATTGCCCTTGCAAAAGTGGACCCGGCACTCTTCAACTCGAAAGGCATGCACACAAAGAAGTATGTGCTGCATGGGGTGATGAATGAGGTATTTTCTTCGTCTTCCTTTGACATAAAAATCTGATGGTATCCAGAGTATGCGTCTAGAAAAGAGAGCAGCACACATCCTGAAGTAGAATCCACGATCTGGTCGATGAGCGGCAAGGGAAATGGGTCCTTTAGGCATGCCTTGTTCAGATCTGTGAAATCTATGCGAAGCCTCCATTTTCCATTAGCCTTGCGCACAACCACTAGGTTTGCTAACCATGTCGAATGTAGTACTCCTCTGACAAACCAGCTGCTTCAAGTTTCTTGATTTCCTCGGCAATAAACTACTGCTGCTCCAAGGCCTGCTTCTGAACCTTCTGCTTGATGGGCCGGGCATGTGGGCAGATAGCAAGGTGGTGCTCGATTACCTCCCTGGGAACACCGGGGATATCAGACAGTTGCCAGGCAAACACATCGAAATTCGCCCGCAGGAAGGCAACGAGCGTGCTTTCCTATTTGTCATCAAGGGTGGAGCTGATAGTGAAAGTACCATCAGCGCTAGCCAGCCCTACCGTGACCTTTTTCACTTGGGGTGGAGCAGCCTTGGATCTCTTGCTGTTGGAACTCTCTGGCATGTCATCAACAGGCGCGGCACATTCCACAGAGGTACGCTTCCCGGATTCTTTGCCAGTGCCTCTGCTATGCTTTCCCTTGGCGGGAACTATGGCTTCCGTGACCTCTGCCGCGACCCCGTCCCGGTACATCTTATCCACGGAAATAATTGCGTCTTTCTTGTCTGACAGAATGGAAATGCCGCCCATCGGCCCTGGCATCTTCAAGGTGTTGTAGGCATAGTGGGATGCTGCCATGAATTTGGCCAGGGCCGGGTGCCCAAGGATCCCATTGTACGGCAGGGGGAGGTCAACCACATCAAACACATATTTCTCAGTCCTGTAGTTCAACTCTCCTCCAAATGTCACTGGCAACGTAACCTTTCCCATAGGACGGCTCCTGCCGGGATTGACTCCTTGAAACGTGCCTGTGGCCTTAAGTTCTTCCTCTGCTATCTGGAGTTTGCTGATAACTTTTGGGGAAATCGGATTCAACCCGGCCCCACCGTCAACCAGCATCTTTGTGACCTTGAGGTTGCGAATTGTTGGTGAGACCAACAACGGCAAGCACCCTACTGCAGTAATGCGGTCGGGGTGATCCTCTTCATCAAAGATGATGGGCGTGCGTGACCACTTGAGCGGCTTCCGAGAATCTGCCGCTGGCTCCACGACATTGACTTCACGTGCCCACTGTTTAAGTTGGCGGTGAGAGGAGTGCAAAGATGCACCCCCGTCAATGCACAGGGCGTCAGTGGCCTTCTGGAATTCCTGCTCGCTGGTTTCCTCTTCATTCCCTCCATCACTCTCATTACTCCAATCCTCCTTCTCTCGGCCTTTGGCGGGTTTCCCTTGGTTCCGAGGAGCCTTGCCGGGGCAATTTGCTTCACCACCCCGGCCCTTCCCGCCAGCGCCATTCTGACCTTTTTCCTTATCGCGCTTCTCATACTTAGCCTTCTACCTCTTGACAAGCTGCTCAACTTGATGACACTCCTGGAGATCATGGCCCTTGGTCTGATGAATCTTACAGTACGGCCCATCACTTTTCCCAGCTTTCTTGGCAGCCGCCGCCTGCCGGCAGTCAGCGCATGCGGTAGCCTCCTTGCCAGGGGCATCAACCTTGGCCTTCTTGCCGGTACTAGGCATGCTTGACCCCTCAACAGTCATCACTGTCTTATCCTTGCGCTTCTTGTTGTGCTTCTTGTTCTTCTTCTTCTTACTGATGGCCTCATCGTCATCTTCTGAGTCGATGTCGACGCAATCTTCCTCTCCAGGAAGTTTCCTCCTCCCTCCACCCGAGCACATTTGTCCACCAAAGTGTAGAGCTCCTTCATAGTCTTGGGCAACTGAACGTTCATCTTGGAACGTATCCTGCGGTTGCGCACGTTGCATTGGAAGGCAGCTATCACGGCAGCTGGGTGGATATCTGGGATATTTCTGTGGACTCGGCTGAATCTCTACAAGTACTTCCATAGAGTTTCTCCCACTTTCTGCCGGAGAAGCTACAAGTCGCTGGGCCACCCTAGTTCTTGATGGCCGCCCTTGAAGGCACCAATGAACTCGTGGCACAGGTCAGCCCATGTCGAAATGGAATTCTCCGGCAGGTGCATCAGCCAAGACCTCACAATTGACTTGACGGCCAAAGGGAAGTAGTTAGCGAACATCTTCTCATCTCTTCCCCCGCTAGCTTGAACAACGATGGTGTAGATGCTCAAGAACTCTGCCGGGTTTAGTCTCCCATCATACTTCTTGGGTATCTCTGGCTTGAATGTGCAAGTGGACGACCAACGGACTTGCCGCAGCTCACGGGTGAAGGCAGGGCACCCAACCTAGAAAGGCAGGCACCCGCCATCTCCGAACGCGGGCTCATCGACGTCGAGGCCATCACACCCATTGGACCAGCGCGGGTTGTCGCGGCACCGCTCGTCGATGACACGCACGCCTTCCCTTCGCCTGCCCTCCGGGGCACGCTATCGGCCTTGACGTGCTCGAGGGTCTGATGAGGCCATCGAGACATCATCGGGTGCTTGGTTTTGCGGCTCCCAGGTGGCTTGCCATGGTGGCGATTGCACCATAAGGGTGGCCCCTCCCGCACGGCCAGCCGCACGAGCCGCCGTTGCTGCCTGGGAAGGCCGTGGCGGTCCGGCCTGCTGTGATCCTTCCGCCTCGGCAAAACCAATCAGACTTTGGATGGTGGCTCGCAACTCATCCATCTGGTTTGCCGCTGGTGGAAATCTCAACAGAAGTTGGGCTCGCGCCATGGCCTCTGAGGCAGTGCTTGGCATAGGTGATGACGATGTAGATCGTGGTGTCGCTCGGCTCCTGACGTTGCCGGTGGTTACCGCGCCGCGCCCTTGCTACTACGAACCAGCCGTTTGGACGGCATGGTGATGCGGCGGAGGCGCCTGAGGGCCAGCGGCTCCGTTGGGCACAGTAGCTGGATCAGCCCACCCCGGGGGTGGCGCGTGGCCCGAGGTCGCGCCCATAGTGGTGGCGGCCGAAGGGTTGCGATTCACCCTAGAACGAGCATCATCACTGCGGTTGTGCTCGTTGGCGAGGAGAAGGGGTTCAGATGAAATGATCCCTCCATCCGTACCTCACGGAGCATGGCCGTTGGGATGTTGCTGATGCTGTCCTTCCCCGGTACCTCCCGTTCCTGCTTCGGCCATGGGGGAGGTTGCGCCGGCGCTGCCTATGCCGACCACGTCCCCCGCAGCATCCACACCCTCGCGAGCCCCCGTATTCCCCGCGACGTTGGCAGTCGCAGGCAGCGGAGCCTTCGAGGTGGACGGGTGATTTGCAGCTCCGGGCTTCCTCTAGGGCGCCATAGTCGATGATGTCGTCGACGACGAAAATGTTGATGAAGATGACATGTAGCGTACGCTCTCGGTTTCGCGCCAGTGATCCCCCTACCTGGCGCGCAAAAGATGTCGTGGGAAACCACGGCAACCTATGGGGCCATGAGCCCCTTTTGGTTTGGCGGGGGGATGGACACGTTGCACAAAGACCGGAGAAGCGTCGCGCAGCACGACAGAGATCACACGGGCAGTCTTTACCCAGGTTCGGGCTGTCGTGAGGCGTGAAACCCTACTCCTGCTTTGGTGGATTGATGGTGGATAATGGTGGCGGACGTAGCACACTCGCCCGGCAAGGTCGCTCTAGGGGCGAGAGTGGCTACGAGCGTATGAATCTGCGAGAGTCCAACCCTTTCTACGGTCGCCATGGGCCTCCTTTTATAGATTAAAGGGGTCACCACAGTGGCAAATCAGTCTTTGCGTACTGATTAGATAGCTAACAGTGCTATCATATCTAACTATACAGGTTGACAGAGCGCATTAAATGCGCCGCTCAGTGTCACATCACAGCCCGCCCGACAGGCCCTGTCGGGCTATTTTGCCAGCTTCGCGCCTGCTCGTTTGACACGTCTCAGGACGGGTGTCATATGGAGGTGTTTGCTATAGGAAGTGGCTGCCATGTGCCAAAAAGCAGCCATTTAGTCTCCTTGGAGCTCGACACCGCTTTGATTAATGACTTGCGTCGCTTGTGAGGTGGAGCGGTGGAGTGGCTTGCCTCTGCCAGCCCTGGCAGGCCTACCAGGATGATCTGGGAGCTTGCTTCCGGGGCAAAACCCAACCCTGCCGGGCTCACCAGCCTGGCAAGGCAGGTCCTTCCCTTAGCGATGCCTTGTTCCTCTGACTCACCTTGGCCTTCTCGACTTGCACTTGGATCCTTCAAAGGAATTGATCCTCCTTGTTTGGTCTGATCTTGGTCTTGTAATATTGTCTCTGGCCTGTGCACAGTCCGTGCAATGGACCCTGTGTGTGTTGCACCGACACAGCCTTGCTCATGATACCAAGATGTTGTAGGGTAAAACCCTAGGTTGGATCTTTTCACACTTGGAGGGGAGAAAAGTGAGGAACACACAAGAGCACAAGAGGAGAATCACTCAAACAAACCCAAATAACACATCCACTAGAGTAGCATACATGAGATCCACAAGCATACAAGAACAATTCATGGAAAATAGCACAAGGGTAAGGTTCTTCCCACTAGGTGAGGTCTTGGTGATAATCCTCTCCAAAAGGAGGCCTTGAATCCACAAGAGGATCTTCTCCAAGAGGAGGCCTTGATCTCCAAGAGGAACTTCTCCAAGAGGAGGCCTAGATCTCCAAGAGGAGGAAGATGAGCAAAGCTCTCTCTTTGTCTATCTAATACTTTGCTAAGCCTATTAATGAACTAGGAGAAGAGTACTTATAGGCTAGGGACGAAATTGGGGAAAAACAGGGGTACAAGGGTCAAATGCCCATAGTGCACGCAGGCACACCCGGAGGGGTCCGGGCACCTGGACCGGTCAGAGGCGGGTGCCAAGGAGGGGGCCAGGCACCCGGGGGTTGGTGGCTCGGGAACCCGGAGGGTCAGAGGGCCAGCGCCCTTAGCGGCTGGCGGGGCCGGGCACCCGGGGGTGGCGGCCCGGGCACCCGGGGGGCATCTCCAGCGCCCAGGCGGGGGAGGGCCAGGCACCTGGGGGTAGATGGTGCAGGCACCCGGGAGTGGACGGTGCAGGCACCCGGGGGTGTCCAGAGAGCCTCCGGTGCTTCGTGTCTTGGAGCTCCTTCTTCTCCTTGGGGCTCCATGTGGACTTGGTGATCCCTCCATGCTTCCTCACGGTCTTATCCTCGGTACCTAGGAATGCATAACGTTTCCGATTGAGGTAGAAGCCGTTTCTTATGTGAATCCAAAGGGAGCTCGAAGTGGAAAGAGGTAACCTCGGTTTCGATATCACGTGCATGGGCTCTCGTCATTGGTCCACTTGGTGTTCGAGGTGATGATGAAATGTCCATGGGGATGACCGTAGGATGCTCCGCATCACTCCCCTTCTTTCTGTAAAGGGCTTGCAGGTCACTGGGCTCCCCGGGCTCTTGATGGCCGCCCGTAAAGGCGCCAACAAATTCATTGCACAGTTGTCGGTGTACACAAACAGGGGTGTTTGTTTCCCCCTTTGACCTGTGCACAGACTTGTGGGCAAGCTGCCTTTGCCACGCGTATCAGAAGACCCAAGAGAACAAGATAGCTAGAAATCACCTTGGGAAGGCCTACCTTGCCGGGCAGGAGAGCCTGGCCAGGCCGGGGCCGCACCTAAGGGCATGGCCAGATTGCCCCGGCAGGGTTGCCGGGGCCGCTAAGATCAAAACCCGCCAGGCTTCTTGCCGGTAGGTTTCGACCAAGACACCACCGCTCCACCTCATCGCACCCAATTCACTTATCTATGCGGTGTCAAGGAACCAAGCAACCAGGTGGATCCTGTCAAGCACGTGGCAGCATGATCAAGGAGTAATTATCTTTATTGACACCCATCCAAGAGACGTGTCACGCTAGCGAGGAGAAGCAGATAAGCGGCGCGGCAGGCTTGCCGGGATTCAACCTCGACATGACACCTAGCAGTGCATTTAATGCACTTTGTCCTAACTACCAGAGTTTGGTATGATAGCACTGTTAGCTATCTAATCTTACCCAAATGACTGTTTTGCCATTGTGGTCGCCCCTTAACCTATAAAAGGAGGCCCGAGGCAACCTAGCAAATGGTTCGAACACTTCGACCCCCTGGACTTGTACGTGTGTGAGTGTACTCCTGAGGCACCCTTGCCTGGCTAGTGCACTCTGCACCTTTGTCCTCCTCCAGATCAATCCACCATAGCAGGAGTAGGGTTTTATGCTGCAAAGTGGCCCGAACCTGGGTAAAAACTAGCTGTCCATTGCTGTGCTATCCCCTGTTGCTTCTACTCTTTGTGCAACACGGCCATCCCCACGTTGAACCACAAAGGGATGACAACAGGTATGCCCAGGAGGAGATGGAATCCTCAGGCAGATGCATCAGCCAAGATCTTGCATTGGGCTTAAGTGCCAATGGAAAATAATTGGTGAGCACTTTTTCATCCCTTCCCCCGGCAGCTTGGACAGCAATCTTGTAATTGCCGAGAAACTCTGCCGGGTTCAGTTTTCTGTCATATTTCTCCGGTAATTCAGTCTTGAAGGTGCGAGATGATGGCCAACAGACTTGCCGCATCTCGCGAGTGAAGGCGGCGCACCCTACCTCGTAAGGCAAGTACCCGCCAGCACTGGGCGGGGGTTCGTCAATGTCGGGTCCATTACGCCTATCTGATTGGCGGCGTGCCTCGCGGCGCTGCTCGATGGTGACGCGGGCATCTTCCTTCCTCCTATCCTTTAACACATGGCATTGATCTTGCTGGAGCTGCGGATCAGACGAGGCCATGGATATCTCGTCAGGCTCTTCGATATGCTGGGTTTGCTGAGCTCGATGTGCCTACTCCTGGGCTGGTTGCCGCGGAGGGGACTGCACCGTGGGTGGAGTCCTCTCTGCATGACCACCACCGTGGGCTGTTGGCGTCGCCTGTGATCGTCGTGAAGGTTCTACGCGCTGTGACTTGTTGGCTTTAGTAAATCTGATGAGGCTTAGAATGGTGGTTCTCCACTCGTCCATCTTTTCTGCCGCTGGGGGAAAGTTCAACAATAGCTGAGCCCTCGGCATTGCTTCGGCCACTATCCCTGGCATGGTGTGGGAAGTAGAGCGCGACGTTGCTCCACTCCTGGTCGAGCTAGAAGGAGCGTCGTTGTGCTCTCACCGCCTTGGACCAATCATAGGGGCAGTCTGGTGTGGCTGATGTTGATCCTGGTGGCCAAGCTCCTGATCAGATGGGCCCTTTCCGTGCGGGTGTGGTTTTTGTGGGTCGACGGCGCCGCTCGAGGTCTTGTCACACTCACCCTGCGCGGGGCTGAGCGCATGTCTTGACGTCACCCCCTTGGTCGGTGCAGCCAAAGGGTCATGGCTTGCTCCAGAGCAGGCATCGTCGTTGTGCTGGTTGCGCTCACTGGTATGGCGGGGAGGTGGAGGCGGAGCATCACCATGACCCGCACCGGTATGAGCGTGCTCGCCGGAGGAATGAGGGAGCTGGGCACTCCTAGTGGCCCCAGTTCCCACTCCAACTGTGGTGGGGACAACAATTGCACCGTCTACGGTGACCGTGCCGCTCGTGGTGCCTACTCCACCCGTCTTGGCTGCGGCACCCGCGTCGCCTGCAGCCATGGGTGAAGGAGCCTTCGAAGCGGAGATCTATGCCGCCACCCCACTCTTCTTCTTGGGAGCCATTGATGATTTAGAAGGTGATGAAGATTGACGTGCTGGTTATTGCTTCAGATTCGCACAAGCGAGTCCTTCTACTTGGCGCGCCAAAGATGTTGTGGGGGAATGCATGATTACCTATGGGGCAGGGTTGCCCCTTTGTGGTTCGGCGGGGGAACAATTCACATTGCACAAAGAGCAGAAACAATAGGGCAGCACGGCGATGGACTACTCTCTTTTACCCATGTTTGGGCCGCTTTGCAGTATAAAACCCTACTGCTGCTATTGTGGCTTGATATGGAGGAACACGAAGACAAGGAGCGCTCAAGCCCGGCAAGTGTGCCTCGTGGAGAGTAGCTACGCGCGTACAAGTGTTGAGGGATCAAAGATTCGAACCCTTTGCTAGGTAGCCTCTGGCCTCCTTTTATAGTTTAAGGGGTGACCACAATGGAAAAATAGTCATTACGGCTTGATTAGATAGCCAACAGTGTTATCATACCTAACTCTGGCAGTGAGGACAAAGTGCATTAAATGCACTGCTAGGTGTCATGTTGAGGTTGAAGCCTGGCAAGCTTGCCGTGCCGCTTATCCATCTATCTCTTATTAGCATGACATGCCATCAGGATGGGTGTCAACAAAGTTAATTCCTTCTCCAGCAGGTTGCCACATGCTCGACGGGATCCAGCTAGCCACTTGGGAGCTCGACACCACACAGATTAGCGACTGACGTACGATGAGGTGGAGCGGTGGCGTCTTGGCGGAGGCTTGCCGGCACGGAGCCTGCCGGGACAGTCTTGTGATCTTGGCGGCCCCAGGAACCTTGCCGGGATGGTTTGGACTTGGTCCTAGGCGTAGTCTCGCCCCTGCCGGGCTCGCCTGCCCAGCAAGAGAGGCCTTCCTAGGATATTCTTTGGTTACTTTGATCTTCTTAATGCACTCCTTGATCTCATGAAGAGTGGTTTCTCTGGTCCGTATTGCACCATGTTTTTGCATTAGCTGTATGGGCGGTCGTACACCGGTGCATAAGTTAGGTCAGCAAACACACCTGTTTGTTGCACCGACATCATCGTTGATGTCACATCCAAAAATTATGGGAAACCCATGATGAAATCACAACGGATCTTTATGCATATCCATTTATCCCGAAAATTGAGGCGTCTTGGGCTCCGAAATTTACTATGTCCCCTCATTTTTCGTGCCTGCCATTTACTCTTCTGCTCTTCACCTTATAAATATGACCAGGGGCCCCACTTTTTACTTTTACCTTGCCTCCATCACGTCTTCTTCCTCCTCGAGCCCAAGCTCTTCGCTGCTCCGCTGCCTTTGTTCATCCGCTGCCGGCAAACCCATCCAGGACTGCAGCGCCTCCAGTCTTCGTCGGAGCTTGGTCAAGCTTCTCCGCCGCCCTCTGCAACTGTTAGGTACACCATCCTTCTTTCTTCAGATCTGTACTAGTCCCCTTGTAGTTCGTCGGAGTTCCTCAGAGTTCTCTGCTCCTTCACCTCCATTGCTAGTCTAGATGTAGTTTTAATGAACTTTCCCACAGGAATATGGCAACATGAATGGCGGCACCATTTTTGCATTTAAAATACTTAGATCTCTTTAAGAGTCCGTAGGCTAAGCAACCACCGCTCCAATGCTTCGTCTTTAGGGTCAGCCATTATTTTCCCATTTTGAATGGCCTATAGATCCATGATTGTAGGTGCCTCGCTAGAAACTTGTTTTTCCAACACTTAGCAGAAAATTAGAAATCCCTCCATTTAGTATGAGACCCCTTCATGTTTTTGCCGGCTCACCATTGAGATTGTAACCCGCTAGACATTTAGCAACTGCCTCTGTTGTCAAGCCGGCTCACCTGTTGGGTGAATCATTCTTCAGTAATGATTATGCCGTCTTGTCTTCAACCATAAGTAGTTCTGCCGTCTCATCACATAGTTGATGTGGCGAGTTATCATTTCATAAGTAACCCGCCATTCATGTCTATGCAGTTCTTAATCCTTTTTTAGGTGACCCAACATGTCAAAAACTACAATTTGTAACTGGGTGTCTTCTCAATTTTCCCAACTCGTGCTCAATGACTATAAGGAACAAGGCCTTCTGCCAGCTCAAGAAGAAATTGGCTGGTGATCCGCCCAGGGAGATGATGTTCCTCAACCCGGCAAAGGAGAAGTCATAGTCTTTATAGACCATCTCCTTAGAGGCTTCTCTTCGCCCGGGTCAAAATTCTTCTGGGACTTCTTAAACTTCTTCAACCTTCATCCTCAAGACCTTGCTCCAAACCCCATATCCAATCTGTGCCAATTTCAATTCTTATGCGAGCTGTACCTTCAACTGGAGCCCACTGTTCCTCTATTCAAAGAATTTTTCTATATCAATCACCAAACAGAATTCGCTGATGGCTCTAGTCTAGAACTCGGCGGAGTCTCAATTCAGAGGCGGAGAGATGGTTCCTTTCCTCCTGTCACCCTTCCAAATCACCCGAAAGGATGGATTAAGACTTGGTCCTATTGCAGAAACATAGCTCCAGCTGGTGAGAACACCTTGCCGGGTTACAGATCTGAACGTCTTCCTATGAACTTTGATATTAGACGAGTTATTCCAGAAGAGCATGCTCAAACTACCCCTATGTATTCAAACCTCAGGGCCTTGCTAGCCAATGGCTTAACCTGGGTTGATCTAACCTGATGTTGAGTTGCCTGGAGGATCCTACCATTGAGTCATCGCAATGTTTTGATGTGCAATTATTCTGGTGGTTCAGACGACCCTCAATGATATAGCAACATTGATCTGGAGGCTGATGAAATACGTAAGATTTTGAAGAAATTACTCAGAGAGTCTCAAGAAACCTGCAACAAAGTGGGGCTGAATCCTTTCTGTAGTCTTAACCCAGCTCCTCCAATAAGTAAATATGTAGTTATTTGTTCGGCTTGTCAATCTTTATTTATGTAGTGTTTCACCTCCTGACCTTGTTCAAATATGCAGGCCAACTCTCCCTTCTGGAAGAGGAAGAAAACACAAGCAAGCAAGACAAAAACTGCACCGGCTCAAAGAAAGAACAAATCTGCTACTGTGAATGAGCTGGTAGCAAGGGGCGGGTCACCAGGAGCTAACAATTAGACAGAGGTAGAACTTGATTCCCTTGGCAGCCGTTTTATTGAACTCGCTGACGCATCTTATTCTTAGGGTGCTGCTGCCACAAGCCGAGCTGATGATGTTGAGGTAATTGCCATCTCTTTCGGCTCAGAATCCTTGTCTCCAAAGAAAACAAGGCGGGTCATTCGAAAAGTAAGATTTTGTCATCCAGACGCTCATTTGATCCGAACTTTATTTTGAAGAAAACTCAACATAAGTCAAGGTGCCAAACCCGAAGCAGCTCCGGGAATCTTGTGGCCAGCTTACCTGATAAGTCAACCGCCCGCAAGCGGCAGAATGAGGTGCCTCATAGCCCAACTTCTTTACCAACAACCGGCGTTATCAGGCAGCCTCTTAATCCTTTTGATTCAAATTATCAGGAGTCATCACCCTCACTTGCCGAGTCAACCACTTCGAAGCTGCCACCCTTCGTCATTAACCAAGGGTAAACTTTTCTTGCATCATGTATTACTTAATCATACTTAGCATCGCATATACTTGATCATGCTATTTTGTTCACAGGGCCAAAGCTAAGGCCAAGAAAAGAAAAATTGGCGATTCATCAACCAACCCTGAGATCCCTGAGCCGGAGGACCAGACCTTGGTAACCCCTGAGGCCCATGCTGAAATTCCTGAAGACCATCATGACAATCCGGTTGAACCGCCACAGCAGAATGAACCAGCCAGAATTGAGGTAATGGAATACGAGGCTAACCCGGTGGATAATCTTAACTTGCCAAGTCCAGCTCCCACTTTGAGTCCCGCCAAGGCGATTGAAGACGTCCTTCATGAAAAGAACAATGACGAAGTTATCATTACTGGGGAGGCTTATAAGCCGCCCGAAATCTCCAGCATGTTGACCAAGGTCGTAGCAAAAAATGAAGCCCCCTTGTCTAAAAAGGGAAAGACCAAGTTTGAGCTGCCCAACTATGAAGAATTCAGCGCAACTGAGCTGCACGTGGGCTACTTGGCCCGCCTTTCCACCAGCCGCGACATGGAAGCCGGCATTGTAAATATGATGAAGAGAAAATATGAGGTATGATCGACTCTCTCCAGTACCATATATCCTTGTATAGCCCCAAGACTTAAACATAGGAAAACTTGAGTGTGTTTACGACTTAGATAAAAAATCTAGAAATCTTGTAAGGTAGCCCCCAAGAGCCGAGTTATCATATCAATGATAAGCTTCTTCAAATATATGTCTTATTAAAAGAAACATCAGGTAGCCCCCAAGAGCCGGCTCATTTTGATGAGATGATTCGTGTCTTGTAAATAAATAAACTTTTAAAAAGCTAGCCTGTAGCCCCCAAGGGCCGACTCATTTTTATGAACTGAGTCGGGTCTTCCTGTACCCTTAAAAAAGAAAAATGACATGCATTAGCCCCCAAGTGCTAAGCATATTTCTTGCAATCTACTTGGGACATGAATAATAAGATGAATGTGCTTGCCATAGCCCCCAAGTGCCGGGTTATATTTTTCTGCCGGCTTAGGATCAGTATAATGACTTAAAAACTGTCTCTTTGTCTTGCAGGAAGCTGTGAGCACGGCCGAGTCAAACTTGACCGGCTTGAAAAAAGAACAGGAATCTGAACAAGCTCTATGAGCTAAAGCTAAATCAAGCCTGCAATCTTCTTTGGAAGAATTGGAGAGAATCAAGGCGGGCTTTGAAACAAAAAAGAAGTCCTTCGAAACTGAGAAAACCGCCCAGATCAAGTGTGCTGAAGACGCCGAAGGCCAATTGGCACCGGTTACTGAAGAGCTAGCCTGGTTAAAACGTCATATCGCCCAAATGGCCTAGGCCATATTTGGTAAGAAATCTCCTAAGTTCATACTTCGCAAGATAACTCACACATGAATAGAAACTTGCCTGGCGGCTCACACTGTGCAATTTATTACAGGTGATAGAACTTGCAATCTTCAAGACAACGTGATGAAGCTGAAGGCTGTATACTCCCTTGTAGAACAGTTATGCACTAGAAGCATGCTCACCCTAAAGGCTGTAATGGGCGAAAAGGACCTGCCGCAATTCATAAGGGATGTGCTGAAGAGGCTGCCAACCATCCCAAAACATGTCGAAGAACTGAAGAGATCAACCGCCCGATCAGGAGCCATCTGTCAGAGATGGCCGCCGGGTTCCCACACTACAAGGATGATGGGACTGACTTTTCTCAGGCAGACTACACCCATTGTGTGAAGGAGTCTCAAGTACTGGCGAGTCAGCTTGTTGCAGAAATAGAACTAAAGAAGTACTAGCCGGCTTATGAAGGCAACAACACACCAATTCCACTGCGAGTACTGAAATCGCTTGACCTGACTCCACAACGGCGGAAGCATCTCTTTGCACCTGATTGACCCGTCTCCTATCTTGCACGACGAAGCTGTCTTCCAAGCCTTAACAGATGTCAACTTGAATCAGGACCACCCTCAGATCCAAGAAGCAGAAGAGTCGGCGTAGGATAACCCAAAGGCGTCCACTGCTGGAGATCATCAAGGAGCTAACCCAGATGGCATAGAGGTCGGCTTACAGGAGTAGCTTTATGCTCGATAAGAACTTTGAATATTCTGGGCTGAGCTGTAGCCATTAATAGTTGTAGCAAAACACTTGGCTACCTTGTCATGCCTTTGAGCACGTTTATCTTTTGCTCATATACTTATCTGTCTGATGCTTGAATTTTTTTGGATCAATGCATTTTTTGACCCGTCTTGGATATCTGGTGCTTTAATACCATACATCCATTGCTTGCACTTATGTGCAACAAGTCGCCCACTGGTGACTTATAGTCGTCATTATTGAGTGCTAAAAATTAGTGGGTTGATAACCCGGTCGACTTATGGCTGGTAAAAGCTTATTGCTGATCAATGTTAACCCAAAAATCTTGCGACCCGGAGACGTATAGTCATTGCAATGATGTGATCAAGAGCCAAAAATTCCTAAAAAAATAGAAATAATAATAATATATATAAATATATTAAATTAATTGTGAGTCACCATCAAATGACGCCGCGAAACCCGCCGCCAGTCTGATAGGCGCAATGGCCACGACGTCGACGAGCCCGTGCCCGGTGGAGACGGATACCTGCCTTTCGAGGTTGGGTGCCCCGCCTTCACTGGCGAGCTGCGGCAAGTCCGTTGGCCATCTGCGCGTATGTTCAAGCCAGAGATACCTGAAAAGTACGATGGAAGATTGAACCCGGCAGAGTTCTTGAGCAGCTACACCATTGTTGTTCAAGCCGCCGGAGGAAGAGATGAGAAGGTATTCGCCAACTACTTCCCTTTGGCACTCAAGCCAAACGTGAGGTCGTGGCTGATGCACTTCCCGGAGAACTCCATCTCGACCTGGGCCGACCTGTGCCATGAATTTGTTGGCAACTTCATGGGCGGTTATCGAGAACCAGGGCGGCCCAGCGACTTGCAACTCCTCCCACAGAAGGAAGGAGAGAGTTTGCGGAAATACATGTGGAGGTTCAGTCGGGTGCACAGGAACATTCCGGACATCCACCCGACAGCTGTGATAGGTACACTCTAGTCCAACGTACGCAACCGCGGGATACGTTCCAAGATGAACGTCCGGTTGCCCAAAACTATGAATGAGCTATACACTTTGGTAGATAAGTGTGCCTGAACAGAGGAGGGGAGGCGTCTCCCCGGTGAAGAAGATGGCGTCGACGTTGACTCAGAGGACGACGACAACGCCACCAATCAGAAGAAGAAGAACAAGAAATGCAACAAGAAGCGCAGGGATAAGGCAGTGCCAGCTGTTGAAGGATCGAGTACTCCTAGTACTGGCAAGAAGGCCAAGACCGAGGCTCCCGACAAGGAAGTTGCCGCGTGCGCTGATTGCCGGGAAGCCGCGGCTACCGAGAAGGCTGGGAAGGCCGACGGGTCATACTGCAAGATCCATCAGACCAAAGGCCTTGATTTTCAAGAGTGTCATCAGGTTGAGCAACTCGTCATGAAGGAGAAGGCTGAATACGAGAAGCGTGACAAAGAGAGAGATCAAGATGGCGTTGGCGGGAAGGGCCGAGGCGGCAGAGGAGGTCGCCCCGGCAAGGCCCCTCAGTATTTTGGAAACCTGCTAGAGGCCATGAGAAGAAGGAATGCGATGACGAGAGTGATGAAGGAGATGAAGAGGAAACCAGTGAGCAGGAGTTCCAGAAGGCTACTAACGCCCTATGCATTGACAGAGGTGCATCCTTGCATTCCTCTTACTGCCAGCTTAAACAGTGGGCGCGTGAGGTCGATGCCGTGGAGCCAGCGATAGATTCTCGGAAGCCACTCAAGTGGTCATGCATGCCCATCATCTTTGATGAACAGGATCACCCTGACCGCACCACCGCGGTAGGGTGTTTGCCATTGTTGGTTTCACCAACAATCCCCAACCTCAAAGTCACAAAGTGTCGGTGCAATAGACCCTAGGTCCATAGCACGGACTGTGCACAGGCCAGAGACAAGATTGCAAGACCAAGATCGGACCAAGCAAGGAGGATCGATTCCTTTGAAGGATCCAAGTGCAAGTCAAGAAGGCCAAGGCGAACCAGAGGAACGAGGCATCGCTAAGGGAAGGGCCTACCTTGCCAGGCAGGCGAGCCTGGCAGGGTTGGGTTTTGCCCTGGAAGCAAGCTCCCAGATTGTCTCGGCAGGCCTGCCGTGGCTGGCGGAGGGAAGCCACTCCACCGCCCCACCTCACAAGCGACGCAAGTCAGTAATCGAAGCGGTGTCAAGCTCCAAGGTGACTAAGTGGCTGCTTTCTGCCACATGGCAGCCACTTCCTACAGCAAACACCTCCATATGACACCCGTCCTGAGACGTGTCAAGCAAGCAGGCGCGAAGCTGGCAAACCAGCTCGGCAGGGCTTGCCGGGCGAGCAGTGATGTGACACAGAGCGGCGCATTTAATGCAGTCTGTCAGCCTGCAGAGTTAGATATGATAGCACTCTTAGCTATCTAATCAGTACGCAAAGACTGATTTGCCACTGTGGTGACCCCTTAATTTATAAAAGGAGGCCCATGGCGACCGTAGAAAGGGTTGGATCCTCGCATATTCATACGCGCGTAACCACTCTCGCTCCCAATGCAACCTTGCCGGGCGAGCATGCTACGTTTCACCACCATTATCCACCATCAATCCACCAAAGTAGGAGTAGGGTTTTACGCCTCACGGCGGCCCGAACCTAGGTAAAGACTGCCCGTGTGATCTCTGTCGTGCTGCCCGACACTTCTCCGCTCTTTGTGCAATGTGTCCATCCCCCCGCCGAACCAAAAGGGGCTGATGGCCCCATAGGTGGCCATGGTTTCCCACGACACAAAGATTTTGGTTAACGGCGGGGCCGGGTTGAATCTGATTTCTCCCAAGGTCATCAGCAAGCTCCATATAGCAGATGAAGAGCTCAAAGTTACTGGTACCTTCCAAGGGATCAAGACCGGTAGAAGTCGTCCTAAGGGGAAGATCACACTGCTGGTAACATTTGGGGGGAGTTAAACTACCAGACTGAGAAGATCGTGTTTGATGTGGTTAACCACCCCCTGCCATACAATGGAATCCTTGGTCGTCCAGCCCTGGCAAAATTCATGGCGGCATCCCACTATGCCTACAACACGCTAAAGATGCCAACGCCAATGGGTGTCATTTCCATTCCATCAGACAAAAAGGACGCAATTATATGCGTGGATAAGATGTACCGAGAAGCAGTTGTTGTAGAGGCCGCGGAAGCTACCACTCCCGCCAAGGAAAGCAAGAAAGGGAAGAAAGCTAGCAAGGATGCCAACAAAGAATCCGGGAAGCGCGCCTCTTTGTAGTGCGCTGCGCCTGTTGATGACTTGCTGGAGAGTTCCAATAGCAAGAGATCAAAGGTTGTTGCGCCCGCTGTGAAGAAGGTCCCAGCAGGGCTGGTTGGCGCTGATGGTACATTTACTATCAGCTCCACCCTCAACGACAAGTAGGAAAGCGTCCTCATTGCCTTCCTACGGGCGAATGTCGATATGTTTGCTTGGCAACCATCTGACATCCCCGGTGTTCCCAGGGAGGTAATCAAGCACCACCTTGCTTTCTGCCCACATGCCCGACCCGTCAAACAGAAGGTCCAAAAGCAAGCTTTGGAGCAGCAACAGTTTATTGCCGAAGAGATCAAGAAACTCGAAGCTGCTGGTTTGGTCAGAGGGGTATTGCAACCAACTTGGTTGGCGAATCCAGTGGTGGTGCGCAAGGCGAATGGGAAGTGGTGACTTTGCATAGATTTCACAGATCTGAATAAAGCATGCCCCAAGGACCCATTCCCCTTGCTGCGCATCGATCAGATTATGGATTCCACCTCTGGATGCGACCTGCTTTCCTTCTTGGATGCCTACTCCGGGTACCACCAGATTTTCATGTCCAAGGAATATGAAGAGAAGACCGCGTTCATAACCCCATGTGGCATGTACTGTTTTCTACGCATGCCCTTTGGGTTAAAAAGCACTGGATCCACTTTTGCAAGAGCAGTGCTGTCACACCCTAGTTAGTTCATGCAGTAGAGTGTTGCACCATGTTTAAACTTTTCCAGAAACTTGAAATGGAGATGATAGAACCCCCAGCACCCCCCTTGGAAACAACTAGGGTTTACTAAAATCTTTTTCAATGAACCTGAAATGCCCTTCTAAAATGTCCATCATTTTTGTCTTGGGTTAGAACCTCTGCCAAAACTGGTTCACATTTTTCTAGGTCATCATAAGGTCATTGAATTAAATCATATGTAACTGGCATTTGGGCATTTAAATGCTAGTAAATATTTTAAATGTCCAAATAATCCCAAACTGAAATGTTCCATGTTGGATATACTCTATACAGTGGGCATGAGCAGTTTGGTGATTTTTGAAAGTGCCTAGGTATTTTTAGAAAAGCCACAAACTTGCAGGAATAATAGAAAACAGAAACTAAAATAGGAAAAGAGAAAGAGAGAGAACTTACCTGGCACCCCAACCGGCCCACCACTGTAGCAGCCCAGCTGGGCAAAGTCAGCCCAGCCCACCACCGCAGCCCCTCTGTCGCCTTCCTCCTCGCGCCAGTAGGTAGGGGCGCGTGCCCGACGCGCGCAGCCACACGCCGGCCACCTCCACCCTGCCTGCGTGCTCCCTCGTCGCCCTGGATCTCCCTCACGATGCCACGCATTCCCCCTGGTCGTCTCTCACTCTCTCTCGAGCTCGACCCCCTTCTCTGCTCTCTCTCCCTCTCTGCCCGAGCGGAGCTCGTCGCCACCGCTCGCCGTAGTCGCAGCCACCGCCTTCCCCTCGTCCCCTCGACATGCCCAAGAGCTTCGCCTCGACGCCCCCGTCCTCTACGTCGAGCCACGCACCATCGGGCGCCCCAGAACGCCCTCTCTGCCGTCGTCTTCAAGATCGAGCGCCGGAGATCGCGACCGCCGACCCGTCGACTCCAGAGCCTCCCCCGGGCCGCCAACCTTCTCTTCGACTTCGAAGTGAGCCTCTCCGTCGTTCCCCTCTACTTCCCGTGTCGATTTCTCCCTCTAGCTAGCTTCGCCGTCGCGGCCGAGAGCTTTGCTCCACCGGCCACGTAGCCGCCGCGGCCACAGCTGCTGCCGCCTGCGTTTGAGCGCGTGGCTGTGCTCAGCGTGGTCCCAGGAGCCCAGAGCAAGCATCCGTTCGTCCTCCCGTCCACCGTAGCATCGTTCCTGTCGAGGTCCGAGCTCTGGCTACCACACCGGCCATCCCCGCCGTCGTTCTGGTCCACTCCGGCTTGCGCTAGCCGCACCGTTGGACGTAGATGAGCCTCAGTTGCGCGTAGAGCCCCACTGCCGTCCATTTGGTCACCGGAGGGCAAAACTCGAGCATCGCCGCCGTCTCTGGACGTCGGCGGCGGCTAACCGCTGACGTAACCGGCCATTAGGGCCTAAGCACCCTACTAACTACCCCCTGGGGTCAATGACAGGCAGGCCCCACCGCCTAACTAACCGGCTGACTAAAATAGATTAAGATTAATCTAATTCTACTGGACCCACATGTCAGCATTGACTTTGCTGACGTGGCCGTTGACTGGTCCCACCTGTCTGTGACTCGAGCCAGCACTGTGAGACTGACCAGTGGGACCCACTGGTCAGGTTTGACCTGGACCGTCTCCATTGACCTACTGATGTCACACCGACGTCATGCTGACGCAGTAAATCATTTCCTGGAATTAAAATAATTAGAAAATTCCAGAAAATGTCCAAAACTTCTAAAATTCATAGAAAATAAACTATAGCTCAGAATGAAATAATTTATATATGAAAAATGATCAGAAAAATCCAAAGAATCTGAATATGGCATTTTCATGCATGTTTGAACAAGTTAACCTCACTGAATAGGACAATTCATGATTATGGAATAAATAGTAATTAGTTTTGGAGTTGGAATTTGCTATAGGTTTGAATTCCACTTCAATGAATATGACTAACTGTTGCACTAGGTCAATTCAGTACCTTAATATGACATATCATTCATATGAATGTGCATTGCATTGATTGTGGTTCCTCTTGTGTTTGCCGGTGGTTGCTCCCTCTCAGTAGACGTGGTTCCGACGACGTGTTCGATGACACCGATGAAGAACTATATTATCTTCAGAAGTGCCAGGCAAGCAAAACCCCCTTGTTCATTCCGATACAATCCCACTCTCTCGCTCCTGCTCTCTTGTACCGCATTAGGACAACATCGATTCAACTGTTACATGCTGCGGTAGCTGAACCCCTTTTCCTCTGCATGACCTGTCATTGCCACAGTAAATAGATGAAACCGACTAGCATGTGTAGGAGTTGTTTGAGCCCTGATGTGCCTACTCATTCATGCCTGTTTGTTATGCCTGCTACTGCTTAGAGTTGAGTCGGGTCTGATTCATCGGGGATGATTCAGAGGTGATGAACATGTCCTACTATGTGTGAGCTAAGTGTGTGAACACGATTTGGTAAAGGTAGCGGTGAGAGGCCATGTAGGAGTACATGGTGGGTTGTCTCATTGAAACCGTCCTCAGGAACTGAGTTCTGTGTTTGTGATCCATGAATAGTTACTACCACACATTGGGCCCTGAAATATGACCCCGCTCGACTTATTAACCGCCCCTGTCCTCTGTCCAGGAGTTGCAACTAGTTTCTGGTGTTTGTAGGATATGTGTTGGAGGCCGTGCGTAGCGCTGACCCTAGGGGTGGGCTATGTTGCGGTAGATACACCGTGGCCCGGTGTTCCGAGCGCCCGTTTGGTGTCTCGGAAACCCTGCACACATCGTTTGGGGCTGTGAGCGAAACCCCGGCCGGATCTCCTCGCGGATGGAACCCGAATAGGCGATAAACCTGGACTAGAGACTTGTGTGGTTAGTTAGGTCGTGGTCTACACCGACGTCGGCTTTCGCTTGAAGTCTGCCGAGCACATGTCGTGTGCAGACGCTAAGTGGTGGAAACATGTGTGAAGAAGTACACCCCTGCAGGGTTAATATGATCTATTCGAATAGCCGTGTCTGCGGTAAAGGACTTCTGGGTTGCCTGTACAGTTCATAGACAAGTGAAAGTGGATACTCTAAAACTCGCAAGATAAGCGTGAGTGCCATGGATGGCGTTCTCGTAGGGAGACGGGAGTGGATCCATAGTGGTGTATTGATATGGTGAATATGTGGACTTGTGTGCGCCACCTCAAAAGAGTTACTTGCTGTCGTAGTTCAGGTTAGCCACTGAGTCAAAGCTGGCCTGCTGCAGTTAAACTCCACCACCCCCTTTGTTGATACCGATGCATATGTAGTTAGTTCTGATGTAAGTCTTGCTGGGTACATTTGTACTCACGTTTGCTTAATTTATGTTTTTTGCAGAGAGACTCAGTCTCGCTAGTAGTTCCGCGTGGACTTCGACGTTTAGCTTGTTACCTCAGCTACGATCTTGTGCCCTCGGCAGGATCTGGTAGATAGTCAGGCTTCTCAGCCTTTTTCATTTGTAGATGTCTTTACTCAGACATGTTAAGCTTCCGCATGTGCTTTGACTTGTATGCTCTGAATGTTGGGTCATGAGACCCATATTTGTAATACTTGGCTCCTCGGAGCCTAATGAATAAATACTCTGAGTCGTAGATTCTTGTTGTGATGCCATGTTGTATTTGCCCATATCCAGCATATTGTGTGTATGATTGAAATGCTTGGTATGTGTGGGATCCGACAACCTAGTTGTTTATCCTTGGTAGCCTCTCTTATGGGGAAATGTAGTCTGGTGCTTCCACTGAGCCTTGGTAGTCCGCTACAGCCCGGTTTACCGGAGTCCTGTTAGCTTGCTACTGCTCCGGAACACTTAGACTGGCCGGCATGTGTCCTTCCTCGATCCTGTGTCTGTCCCTTCAGGGAAACGTCACGCGGTGTCTTTCGGAGTCCTGTTAGCCTGCTACAGCCCGGATTCCCGGAGTCCTGCTAGCCCAGTTGCTACAGCCCGAATTCACTCGCTGATGACCGACACGTTCGTTGCTTGGTCATGTATGCCTATCGCCGTAAGTTAGCGCCACTTTGGGTTCACGACTAGTCATGTCGGCCCGGGTTCTCTGTCATATGGATGCTAGCGACACTATCATATACGTGAGCCAAAAGGCGCAAACGGTCCCGGGCCATGGTAACGCGACACCCGTGGGAATACCGTGCGTGAGGCCGCAAAGTGATATGAGGTGTTACCGACTAGATCGATGTGACTTGGAATCGGGGTCCTGACAGCTTTGGTATCAGAGCCTGACTGCCTGTAGGATTACCAAGCCAAACTGGTCGAAGTTGAGTCTAGAAATGCTTTAGTTATATAAGGGAATTGATTGTGGAAGGGAACGTAAGGCTCTTTTTACTCCTTTACCTTTTGCCTTTCTGATCTGAGTCAACCTCTTCTTTGCTACGGGGTTTAAGAACTAGGCTTCTCATCTTTCTATCAGGATCACGTGTTACTAATCCGTAGTAACTTATAGGATTGCTGGTTTCAAGCCTCTGTTCTGTTCCTACTACTTTTGTGTGTTGCTAGTTGATCTCAGAACCTTGATATTGTGTTGCTAAGTGCTTATGCCACCAATTGCAGGATGTCTCAAATCTTTTGAGCATTTACAGCCGTTATGCTGTCCGAGTCATCCCAGGTTTCTAAATAGTCTGATGCATTTGCAAATCGCTTCTTTCCGTTCCCGATGTTTCTTTGGGCCAGTTTAACCACACCAATCAGTGAGTTGAGGTACTCTGTTGCCTCGACATATATGTTGGAGCTATTGTTATGACCCTAGGTGTCTTAGAGAACCACTCAGTAATCTAGCAATGCTTTGTATCCTCCGTGTGATGATTCTGGCCATTATTTCCGAAAGCATCCCGTGATGCCATTTAGTTAGTAGGCATTCTATTTCTGGGTTCTTGAGCCCAAGATTCACTCTACTTACTTCCTGTTGTTAGTGTTCGCTAGTTCCTTTAGGATATTAGTAACCTTGCGACAGTCCTCGAGGTGCGTGGTATTTCCTTCTTCCAAATACCATGAACCATTAAGGCAGAAGTTCTTTGAACCAAAAGATCACAACTAGAGTGCTCTTGATGAGTTCTCCATTCTACATTGTGAATCTGCCAGTCCTACCTTTCTGCATGGATTATCTGGAAGAAATATGTTGAACTTGTTTGACATACTAAATCTATGCATCCGCAACTCAGAAAACTATATGTTCCTTTGAGTTGTCTCTCTTTAGTTGTATTCTGACCTCTGTCTATCAATTGATAGTCAGGACTAATTGTGCGTTCGTGTTATCAATGCTTATTATTCTTGTGGTCCGTCAAGCCATTCTATTCCGGAATGACTAGGAGAAACAAACTCTAGTACCTCATCCATATCCCGGATTGGGTCAAAATAGTTGTGCTCTGCAGATCAAAATGCCAATCCAGCTTTTGATTTTGTTCTACCCTGAAGGATTACCGTCTTATGTCAAGAATGTCATGAAAATTGCACAACCTCTTATGAATTCTTGACGAAGTGATACTCCTCGCCATAGTTCTTCATTCCTCGGTCTCCGTGTTGTTGCAACCGGAATACCGACAAGGGAATCGTGATGTGTGAAATAAACACTCCCAGCAACCCCGTTGCTTGGTAGTTAATGGACAATATTCTCATTCTTAGCGTGTTGATTGCTGAATCATCACCCTAAGGTTGATCGTGCCACCTAGTCCATATTTCTGGTGCACCCTTCGATCAATGAGTTAGGATTATGTCAATCCCTTGCTTATTTGATCACATCGTCTTGCCCTGAAAAGCAAGATTGTTCTCGAGCTTAGTTACATATCGGTGGTTCGTGACTTTCCGAATATCTTCTCGGAAGTGCTACCAGGTTGTCACCTGACCGCTATGTTGAGTTCTTGATCAAGTTAGTTTCTTGTAAACCACCCTTTCTCCAAGAATCTGTGTTGGATACCCTGAGCTAGTTGGTTAAGCTAAACAACAACTTGGAGAGTTGGAAGATGAGAGCTTGTCTGACTCAGTTCATTCCTAAGGGATATCCTCGTGTGTGTGTGTTGAAGAAAGATGATACTTTCATTGATTGATCCTTGTGATCAATTGTTGGACCTATTATCTTATCCAAACTTTGATTTGAGTATGGGCTATCATCAAATCAAATCAGAACCAACGATGTTCGTAATGTTGTCTTATCCGTGGTTGTTTCCTTGGGCATACACCATTATATCTTTTGGTCTGACCCATGCTATCATCTTGTTCACATAATCATGTAACCTCATCTTATGGGAATCTTGATAAATTATTGTTGAGCCCATCGACAACATCCTTATCTTGTCCATGATTCATGTTGAACATTTAAGTTAGTATTGGAAACTTTTGTAAGCATTTCTTCATGCTTGCTCATGGAGCATATGTTTGGATGAAAGAAGTGACTTCCTCTAATTCATGTGCATTCGATGCAAGTTGCCACCGTGAATTCGAGAGAGTTTGTTTTGCTTCCTTTGGAATCATCCCAAGTTAGTCATGCACGTGCGAAGTGCCCTATGGTTTGATAGGTTGGCCACCTCCACTCCATATGTGTTCCTAGCACACCAAGCCACTGATTGACTTGTTCAAGGAGAAGAAGTTCCTTCTTAAGAGCATGCCTTATGCAAGGACTTCGATATCCTGATTGATGGTCCCCAACCAGAACTCAGTAGTGTTTTATTGTAAGACTATCCTGTGGCCATGCTTGTCTGGGACAGCATGTTCACATGTGTTTAGCAGATCCAGCTCATGTTTTGGAGCTTACTACCATAGTCCATTTCCCGAGAATCTCGCAACGCCATCTCGTCGATTTGTGTTGCAAACTTTCATTTTCTTCTAGACTCGATGAGTCTGGAATATCCTGTTACCAACCAGATCTGAATCTTAGGAAGATATGATGGTTGGAACCTATCCAAGATCTATGATGTAGGTCCCGACAAGGTTGATGTTCTGGCCGACACACCTAGCCGGAAGATCTATCATTGTAGTATCTTGATTGAGCTATTTAACCATCTTCTCCATGAGGATTTAGTGCAACTTATTCTAGAAGTTGATCCTTAGGGGTCCTTGTGCTCTCGGTTTCCTCGATTATGCTAGAACCATTCAACAGTGGAATCACTCTCGTCTGTTGAGTTTCTCCCCAGTTACTAGAATCATTCCCAGCATTTGTAGTTTGCTCCCAGCTTGCACCGCCATTGTACCATCCTTCTATGGACTACCCTTCTCGGCAATTACTGATCAGGATCATCTTCAAGGTAGTTCTACCACGGATTCCACCCATTCCTGATGATAAGCAAAATCATCCCTTGTGTTGTCTTCAACAAGGTAATCCACATCATCCATACTAGTCCAAGTATGCCATTCTACCGAACTCCTCCAAACGATCGCTCGAGATTTTCCTTAGGCTGGTATAGAGAGTCTCAATGATCTCTATATCAAAAGTAATTCTTTTTGCCACTTAAGGTAATAAGTCTACGAGTCATTTTTCCTGAGGTGCCCCGTTATGGTATCATGGCAACTCAACTCCTCGCTACGTTGACAACCGTTCACCACCTTCTTAAGTGTGGAATTGTTGTCTACCTAGTGAACCTCCGTCATGTGTTTCACTCCATCCCTCTAGATGTATGCTTCGTGTCTTAGCTCGAGAGATGTTGCTATGTCTCATTCCGTGATTTTGATCCTGAGTTGTTCAATCTTCGAGGAGATCGATCCTTCTAGAGTTTTTTTCCTTTCCTCTTGTTGTCATGTTGGTTGGAGTTCTCGGAGCAAGACATCAGGACAAAGATGGTGATCGAATCAATGTACTTATGAAGTGCAATCTGGATCGTGAAGATTGTGTTAGTCTGCTTCCCCCCCCCTTCATCTTACCCTACGCTTGAATCTCGGGACGAGATTCTTGTTTAGTGGGGGTGAGTTGTCACACCCTAGTTAGTTCATGCAGTAGAGTGTTGCATCATGTTTAAACTTTTCCAGAAACTTGAAATGGGGATGATAGAACCCCCAGCACCCCCCCTGGAAACAACTAGGGTTTACTAAAATGTTTTTCAATGAACCTGAAATACCCTTCTAAAATGTCCATCATTTTTGTCTTGGGTTAGAACCTCTGCCAAAACTGGTTCACATTTTTCTAGGTCATCATAAGGTCATTGAATTAAATCATATGTAACTGGCATTTGGGCATTTAAATGCTAGTAAATATTTTAAATGTCCAAATAATCCCAAACTGAAATGTTCCATGTTGGATATACTCTATACAGTGGCATGAGCAGTTTGGTGATTTTTGAAAGTGCCTAGGTATTTTTAGAAAAGCCACAAACTTGCAGGAATAATAGAAAACAGAAACTAAAATAGGAAAAGAGAAAGAGAGAGAACTTACCTGGCACCCCAACCGGCCCACCACTGTAGCAGCCCAGCTGGGCAAAGTCAGCCCAGCCCACCACCGCAGCCCCTTTGTCGCCTTCCTCCTCGCGCCAGTAGGCAGGGGCGCGTGCCCGGCGCGCGCAGCCACACGCCGGCCACCTCCACCCTGCCTGCGTGCTCCCTCGTCGCCCTGGATCTCCCTCACGACGCCACGCATCCCCCCTGGTCGTCTCTCACTCTCTCTCGAGCTCGACCCCCTTCTCTGCTCTCTCTCCCTCTCTGCCCGAGCGGAGCTCGTCGCCGCCGCTCGTCGTAGTCGCAGCCACCGCCTTCCCCTCGTCCCCTCGACATGCCCAAGAGCTTCGCCTTGACGCCCCCGTCCTCTACGTCGAGCCACGCACCATCGGGCGCCCCAGAACGCCCTCTTTGCCGTCGTCTTCAAGATCGAGCGCCGGAGATCGCGACCGCCGGCCCGTCGACTCCAGAGCCTCCCCCGGGCCGCCGACCTTCTCTTCGACTTCGAAGTGAGCCTCTCCGTCGTTCCCCTCTACTTCCCGTGTCAATTTCTCCCTCTCGCTAGCTTCGCTGTCGCGGCCGAGAGCTTTGCTCCACCGGCCACGTAGCCGCCGCGGCCACAGCTGCTGCCGCCTGCGTTTGAGCGCGTGGCTGTGCTCAGCGTGGTCCCAGGAGCCCAGAGCAAGCATCCGTTCGTCCTCCCGTCCATCGTAGCATCGTTCCTGTCGAGGTCCGAGCTCTGGCTACCGCACCGGCCATCCCCGCCGTCGTTCTGGTCCACTCCGGCTCGCGCTAGCCGCACCGTTGGACGCAGACGAGCCTCAGTTGCGCGTACAGCCCCACTGCCGTCCATTTGGTCACCGGAGGGCAAAACTCGAGCATCGCCGCCGTCTCTGGACGTCGCCGGCGGCTAACCGCCGACGTAACCGGCCATTAGGGCCTAAGCACCCTACTAACTACCCCCTGGGGTCAATGACAGCCAGGCCCCACCGCCTAACTAACTGGCTGACTAAAATAGATTAAGATTAATCTAATTCTACTGGACCCACGCGTCAGCATTGACTTTGCTGACGTGGCCGTTGACTAGTCCCACCTGTCTGTGACTCGAGCCAGCACTGTGAGACTGACCAGTGGGACCCACTGGTTAGGTTTGACCTGGACCGTCTCCATTGACCTGCTGATGTCACACCGACGTCATGCTGACGCAGTAAATCATTTTCTGGATTTAAAATAATCAGAAAATTCCAGAAAATGTCCAAAACTTCTAAAATTCATAGAAAATAAACTATAGCTCAGAATGAAATAATTTATATATGAAAAATGATCAGAAAAATCCAAAGAATCTGAATATGGCATTTTCATGCATGTTTGAACAAGTTAACCTCACTGAATAGGACAAGTTCATTAGTAACACGTGATCATGAATTGTCCCGGCAAGTTCAGGAACAGATCAGAACAAAGAAGAGCAGGGCAGCGGAGACAATTCCAGAATCGCGGCAAGGAAGAAGGTGGTGCAGCAGACAGTCTTCTTTGTCAGTTTCCTACTGCAGGGGGCTAGATCAAGGTACTCTGGTATGCAAAAGTTGATCTTTGGCATCATCATGGCCTCAAGGAAACTGCGCCACTACTTCCAAGCCCACAAAATCACGGTTGTTACCCGCTTCCCCTTGCAACGCATACTAAGGAACCCTGAGGCCACTGGCAGAATAGTGGAGTGGGCTTTGGAGTTATCAAGCTTTGGTTTGAAGTTTGAGAGCACATCAATTATTCAGAGCAGAGCATTGGCAGAGTTTATTGCAGAATGAACACCAACTCCAGATGAAGATACGCCGGAGACAATTATTCCCGGCAGGGAAGCACCCCAAGATTGGATCATGTACTTTGATGGTGCCTTCTCCGTACAAGGTGCGGGAGCTGGTGTGCTTCTCGTCGCACCCACTGGGGAGCAGCTCAAGTACGTGGTTCAAATGCATTTCCCCCGGGAGAAGGCTACCAACAACACCGCAGAATATGAAGGACTCCTTGCCGGGCTCAGGATCGCAACAGAACTGGGAATCAAGAAGTTGATCATTCGTGGAGACTCACAACTTGTGGTGAGGCAAGTAAACAAGGATTATCAAAGTCCATTGATGGAGGCATACATGGAGGAAGTGAGAAAGCTGGAGGAGTGCTTTGACAGATTGCAAACAGAGCACATACCCCGTGCGGAAAACAACACTGCTGATCATCTGTCAAAGTGCGCTGCGTAAAAACTTCCTGTGGAACCAGGTACTTTTGTTCTCCACCTGAGTGAGCCCTCCGTATCCTCGGCAACAATGGCCAGAAAGAGGAGAAAACTGGACTCCAGCAAGCCTCTCCTGGCAGAGCTTCCTGAAGCCCCCGGCAGAGAGGTTGGCTGGAACACCTCCACTTCGCATGGCAAGCAGCACCCTGCCGCCGAGCTTCCAATTCTTGCGGTTGAGGCGTGCGCTCCCACGAACAAGGAGGTGCCGCTGATCCTTGTTGTCGAGCCTCAAGCTCCAACTTAGGCACGGCACATAGTCCGTTACCTCCAAATAGGAGAACTTCCTGAAGCGCAAGAAGAAGCTGAAAAAGTAGCCCGGAGGGCCAGTATGTATCAGTTCGTCGATGACGTACTATACAGAAGGAGGCCCAACGGTGTGAAATTAAAGTGCGTTTGCCGGGAAGAAGGGAGGGAACTGCTCGTGGAGATACACAAAGGTATGTGCGGCTCCCATATTGGATCAAGGGCCCTGGTCGGAAAGGCTTTCTAGCAAGGTTTCTACTGGCCCATGGCCCTCCAAGATGCAATCGAGCTAGTCACCAGATGTGAAGCCTGCCAGTTCCACTCCAAGAATATCCATCAACCTGCTCAAGCTCTTCAGACGATCCCTGTCCTAGCCCTTTTCGGTCTGGGGGCTTGACATCTTGGGCCCCTTCCCCCGTGCTACCGGGGGCTTTGAGTTCTTGTACGTCGCTATCGACAAGTTCACAAAGTGGCCGGAAGTGGGGCCCGTGAGGAAGGTGACCGCAAAGTCAGCTATGAGTTCTTGAAAGGATTGGTGTGCCATTTAGGAGTACCCGCCAGAGTCATCACTGACAATGGCACCCAATTCACAAGCTGTGCCTTCATGCAATACGTTCATGCCCTCGAAAGCAAGGTCTCATTTGCCTCTGTTGCTCATCCCAGAAGCAACGGATAAGATGAGAGGGCGAACGCTGAAGTGCTGCGAGGACTCAAGACAAGAACATTTGATAGGCTACAGAAGTGTGGCAGGCGATGGATCAATGAGCTGCCGGTGGTTCTTTGGTCCCTTCGTACGACACCAAATCGAGCTACCGGCCAGACTCCCTTCTCCCTAGTCTATGGGGCAGAAGCAGTGATCCCCACGGAACTCATATACGGATCACCTTGAGTACTTGCCTACGATGAAGTAGCGCAAGAATAGCACCGGCGTGACGACGCTGTGCTACTTGAGGAGAACCGTCTCCTGGCTGCTACGCGTGCTGCATGCTACCAGCAAGCCCTGCGTCGCTATCACAGTCGCATGGTTCATGCCCGGAGCTTTGAGGAAGGCGACCTTGTCCTCAGGCGTGTTCAGTCCGCCAAGGGTGCAAACAAGTTGACGCCGAAGTGGGAAGGCCCTTACCGGGTTGTACGAGTCACCAAACCTGGCGCAGTCCGTCTAGAGACCGGAGATGGCATTCAGTTGCAAAACTCACGGAACATTGAGCATCTCCGTAAGTTCTACCCGTAAGGCACGGCTGTCGGGCCCTGCTCGGCAGCCACCCTTTTGTACAAGCCTTGCCGATGTTGCATGTAACCCTTGGTACAAAGCCAGGCGTAGACCCTAAGCTATAGATGAATAAATGAAGTGCTGGGGGGCCCTAAAACTTGCATGCATGCATAAGCATAACATGAGCATAGCATGATCATGTAGATCAGGGCGCATGTAGCATTGTTTTCCTCTGCACTAAGCTGTAGGGTTCTTGCCGTGGACATGGTCCCGAAGAGAAGAAATGAAGACAAGCCTACATATCGGTCCCTGACAGGCCAAGCAGATAAGTTATTTCTTATCCATGCATGTTCTGTAAGGTGAAAAACTTGTGCATATGAAAACCTCGTCACCTTCGAAGCAGGGGAGCTCCCATCCTGCGTCCCAAACGTTACTTCGGTCATGGTGGTTGTAGTGGCCTTTGACGGAGGGGATTCAACGAGGAGCTGGTTCCTTTCCATGGTTTTTTGCCCGACAGGCCAAGCCCTGTGGCAACAAATGAAAGGCACCGGCAAGATAGCTTGCCGGAGAAAACTTGTTTACTTAAACATATAGAGGCATCTCGCCTCTGCATGGATAGGACACATGCACAAGTACCCGGAAAGGCTTGTATTTTTCATTAATATGTGATAAGCAAGTACAGATCTTACAGGACACAAACATGGATAAAGCAGATTACATATTTTAGACTAAAGTTTGGCAAATGCCTACATATTTTAGACTGAAAAAAGATAAGTGCCCCGTAATCCCTTTATTGTCCCTCTCCTCCTAGGAACTACCGCGGGAGGCAAAGATGGAAAAAGGGGTGCCTAGGCAGAAGCCCAGCCTGACCCCATTAGGCCCCGTGACAAGGAGCCTGACAAGATCGAGAGGGCGCGGGCGAAGGTGATGGTGAAGAGAGTGGCGGAGACGACCCCCTAGCCACCGCCACCAGGACCAGCAGGATGCGGCAGGACGAACGAAGTCGTAGCCCACGAGGAAGCCTGCCGGGGCCCAGCTGGAAGGCCGCTAGAGGAGCCGGAGGCACCATCCACACCTCCACATCCAACTCCCCGGCAAATCGCCTTACCGAAGAGGAGATGCAGGTGCAGATGATGGTGCTGCCACTTGACGGTGACGGTGCGGCTGGTGTTCAGCCGGAGTCGGAGCCGTCGTCATCGCTGTCACTGTCCTCCTCGTCGTTGTCGCTCGAGGAGGAGCTTTCATCATCGGTCGAGCTCTCCGTGCAGCACCCTAAGTGAGCATCCGAAGACCTTGACGGAGAGTAGGGTGGCGTCCATTAACTTGAAATGGAGGACGTGCCCGGCCGCCAAGCTATGGGCATGAGCAAAAGTATTTCGACCACGCCGGAGAAGCATGACATGAGGAGTGGGGAACTCTACGTCCGCCTGCATGCTACCATTACAACAGCCTCTCATGTGCAGCCTCAACCTCGGCGGCTGCTCGATCTCCATCACCCTTGCGAATGGGGGAGGAAGCCGAAGGCGGCTACGCGGGGGTCCTCGCGCCTTAACGATGAACTCCAGCGGCTGGTTCCCGACGTGGACTTCATTAGGATCTTGAGCAGCAGGTGTCGGGGGGATAGACCCCGGGTAGCCTCACCCGCGCCTAACAACATTTCAAGGCATCGGGGCAAGCCAGGCCCCTCAAGCCGGCAGGTGTCATGACCGGCTTCCAGAAGACGGCGCGCTCTCTGAAGGCGGCGTGGGCACGGGCCGGCTTCTGGCTGGCGGCCCGCCCGTTCCCTCGAAGTCTGAGCCCGACTAGGCGACAAGCTGGGGGATGGCCACAGTGCGCCATGTCTCCCCCAAGCCACGGTCGTATGGCTACAGTAGGCGCCGCCAGGCGGCCGCCGACCCGCCCGGCGCGGCGCTGTAGCCATGGCGCGCCCGACAGGGCTTCCATCAACACAGACGACACCACAGTGAAGAGCCGTCAGCGGGGCCCGCAGGCGGCGGGCCCCACCTGTCGGCCGGTTCCTCGGCGGCCGGCAGGGCCTTGCAGAGGCGGGCCCCAACAGCCGGCGGAGAACCCGGCCCCCATAGACGCTGACGGCCGGGGCCTACCGCCCGGCCATATTACCATTGTACCCCTAGGGGGTTAGCCTATAAAACCCCCCAGGCCACACCCATGCAGAGGGTTCCTCTTATGTTCCATACCAGTTCTACACACACTGTAACCAGGGAGAGAAGAGAGCCAGCCTTTCCCTTCTCCCTCCTCTGGCCGAACAGCTCTAGGAGCACCATTGTACTCTTTGCTTCATAGTGATCTTACAGAGACCCCGCGGGGTAGGAGTAGGGGTTTCATCTCTTAGGAGAACCCTGAACCTGGGTAGATCTCGTGTCCATCCAAGCTTGTGGCCACTCCCGCTTCCAGGACCCGACAATGATCTCATGGCCCCAACCATGATAAGCCACCCCCTGGCATCTATCAAGATATTACCACGACAGTTGGTGCCCACCGTGGGGCCAGCAGCGACGTCGGCCGGAGACATGTTCTGGACGGGAACCTTGTTCTTCTCCGGCGAATGTGCCGCGGCTGGCGAGATCAGCCGGCCGGATGCGCCCGCCCACGCCAACCTTGGCGCGTCGCGTGACGCAGGAGCCGCCTTCCCCGTGGGTCGTCTCGCCGGCCTCTTCGGCGAGCTTAGCCTCTTCGACAAGCCCGCCGCCGATGCACGAGCGGCCGACTCCCTCACCGAGCTCTTCGGCAGGCTCGCTCTCGCCGACATGGCCTCCACTGACGATTTCCCCAGCTACGTGGAGATCGTCGATGATCCCCTCCCTCCTACCGCCAGCGACGCCCTTGTCGGCGTGCTCGACGCCAGCCCCTTGCGGGCGGATCCAACCAGGATCCACTGGACGCGACCATACATGCCTCGCGATGCCTCCTCCCCCTGGCGCCAGCCAGGCGGAGCTAGAGGAGTTCCGCGTCAAGCTTTTCAACAGCGCTTCCAAGATGGCAGTGTTGAAGCGCCGCGCTGAAGCCACTCAGCGCGAGATCGACCGCGTGGTCGGTGGGACGCCGGCTGCGGCTGAGCCTAGCCGGGCCAGCGCCATCAGGCAACGCGGCGCGGCGATTGCTAGCATGCTGGGGGTCGAACGCCCGGTCTATGAGACCCCAGCGCAGAACATGCGTGCCGCCCAGGCTGCCGCAGACAAGCTCAAGCACTTGCAGGGCGACGAGCTACCCGAGCAACTGGAGCGCCTCCAGTAGCTCATCGACGATGCGAACGCGCAGCAGGACATGGGCAACCGCGTGGTGGGAGCAGGCCGACGCGTTGACACCCATGTGCCCCACCGCGAGAACGGCGCAACCTCTCGGTCCCCTAGCAACGGAGGCCGCGGGCAGCCGCGAGACCCAGAGCTGGCTGCTAGCAACAGCCGGCGTACGCGCTGCACGGTAGCGGATAGCCACCAAGAGCTCCAGAACCCGGAGCCTCGACGTCGGCAGGAAGAGCGCTTGCCGACTTCATGGCGGAATGGGCTGACGTTCCCATCCCTGAAGAAGGCGAGGACCGCCCACTCTCACCAGGAAGCGAGGCGCTAGATGGATGGGTCATGTACTTTGACGGCGCCTTCGCGCGTCAGGCCGCTGGGGCTGGAGCCGTGCTCATCTCGCCCACCCAGCACAAGCTCTACTACGCCATGCAGCTCTGCTTCCAGTGGGGCGAAAGGGTCTCGAATAACATCACGGAGTACGAAGGCTTAATCACCGGTGTCAAGGCTGCGGCAGCCTTGGGAGTGAAGCGCCTCACCATCAAGGGCGACTCCCAGCTCCTCGTCAACTTCTCCAACAAAGTATACAAGCCGAAGGACGAGCACATGGAGGCATATCTCGCAAAGGTACGCAAAATTGAGAAACAATTCTTGGGCTTGGAACTGTAGCACGTGCCGCGCGGCACAAACAAGGAAGCCGACGACATCGCCAAGAGGGCGTCCCGGCGCCTGCCTCAGGAGCCCGACGTCTTCGAGGAGCGGCTCTTCAAGCCCTCGGCAGCCCCACCCACTGCAGAGGCAACGCTGCCTCAGGAGGAGCTCCCCCCAGCACCAACCTCGGGAGCCCCAGCCTGTGGCCCGACCTCAGGGGTGCGCCTGCTCCTCGCGCTCGAGCCTCAGGAGGGATGCTGGACTGAAGAGTTCAGGGCGTATCTGCTCCAGGGAACCCTGCCGGAGAAGGAGGAAGACGCAAAGCGGGTGGCATGCCAAGCTACAGCATACTGCATTCGGATGGTGAGCTTTATCGGAGGCGTCCAAATGACATCTCTCTATGATGCATTTCCAGGGAGCAAGGGCGCGACCTGCTGACGGATATACATGGCGGGGACTGCGGGCACCATTCTTCATCACGCACCCTCGTGGGGAAGGCATTCCGCAGCGGGTTCTACTGGCCAACGGCACTCAACGACGCTGTGGAGTTGGTCAAGTCCTGCGAAGCCTCCTAGTTCCATGCCAAGCAGACCCACCAGCCCGCGCAGGGCCTCCAAACCATTCTGCTCACGTGGCAGTTCGCGGTCTGGGGGCTAGACATCTTGGAACCATTCCCACGGGCGCCCAGGGGCTACCGCTACCTCTACGTTTCCATCGACAAGTTCACCAAGTGGGCGGAAGTGGAAGCTGTCCGCACCATCCCAGCCGGTTCGGCCGTCAAGTTCATCAAGGGCCTCTTGAGCCGCTTCGGGGTCCCTAATAGTATCATCACCGACAACGGCTCGCAGTTCACTAGCAATCTCTTCAAAACATATTGTGCTAACCTTGGAACGCAGATATGCTACACTTCAGTGGCGCACCCTAGGAGCAACGGCCATGCTGAGCGCGCCAACGCGGAGGTCCTGAGAGGCCTCAAAACAAGAACCTTCAAGAAAAAGCTCGAGGCCTGCAGCAGGGGTTGGATCGATGAGCTCCAGTCTGTGCTGTGGTCAATCCGCACCACCGCCACCAAGCCGACAGGCGAGACACCATTCTTCCTCGTCTACGGAGCCGAAGCGGTTCTCTCACACGAAGTCAAGCATCGCTCCACGCGGGTCCTGGCTTTCGACGAGGCACGCCAGGACGCCTCGTGGAGGATGGACCTCGTGCTGGGGGAGGAACGCCGCCGTCAAGCCTCGCTCCGGGCGGCAAGGTTCCAGCAGGCGCTTCGGCGGTACCACTGTCGCAGCGTCCGCTCCAGGACGCTCGAGGTGGGCGATCTCATCCTGAGGTGGGTGCTCTCCAGGGAAGGGCTGCATAAGCTCTCCCCCATGTGGGAGGGCCCGTTTAGGATTGCCCGTGTCTCCAGGCCTGGCATTGTGTGCCTGGAGACGCAGGATGGGATCCCCATCCAGAACGCCTGGAACATCCAGCAACTCCAGAAGTTCTACGCATGAAGCAAGGCCCAATGCCTGTGAAGGTCTCCGCTCGTGACACTCTGACGTAATAATGAGTGGGGTTGTACACACCCCGGAGTCTCCAGTCTGCCGCCCTCCGGCCTTGGGGGCTCCCTCCCACATCCTAGTGGCAGCACTTAGCTCCGCGCTGGTGAGAAGACTAGACTAGGTGCCGGACACGGCTGTTCATTTGCTTGCTTTCTGCAGCTGGTTTGCAACCTTTTAATGGAATTTGGAGCTCTAGTGTTTCTAAATTGCCTAGTTGGTTTTCTCTTCTTGCCTCGCTTGCTTTCTTTTTCTGGGTCAGGGAGAACGGCAGTTGCCCGTCGCTCTCCCTCGAGCGCCTCCCACGGGGGCTGGGCAGGTGTGTGCGTGCGTTGGGCTAGCCCACCCCGCGGACACACCTCACCAAAGCCCTGTTGCCCTAGGGCTTCGGCTTCCTTGATCTTCGTGAGGCGCCCTCGATTGAGCTCATGATTTGCGCACCCTCTTAAGTCCGTGCCCCCCGGGTACCGCGACGCGGTGAACTTAGCCACGGCTAGTCATGACTGAGGGCTCACGCAAGGAAGAACAAGGCCTCCGAAAGGTTTTCTAACAAACCCTGCAGTTTTATGGTGCCTCCCGAGGCCGGCGGCTCCTAGGTCGGCAGCAAGGGGGCCTCTCCAGACGCTGAAGGATGAGCCCTCACGAGGAGGGAAGCTACCGCGGGTGTACCAGGCTAAGTTATCCTACCACACCTACTCGGGACATGAACACCACAGCATAACACAAGAACAATAAACATAGCACAGCTGCATAAGTGCCATGGTTCATTACATGCCCTAGCAAGGCTCTCTACCTTTTTCAAAATGCAGAAGAAAGGAAAGGTTAAACAAAGGAGGCCTGCGCGACTGCAGCAGTTCCTGAGGCTCAGCTCCGGAGGTTCTCCGGGCTCAGCCTGAGCCCTCCTCCCGCTTCACCAGGGCGCGGCGGCAAGAAGATCCGCCACCTCCCTCGAAGCGAGCCCGGTGGTGGGGTGGCTGGTCGTAACCGCCGCTGCTTGTGCTCTCGCCGGAGGAAGAGCCGCCGCCGCTGAACGATCCACAGCCGTCGCCAAGGCCAAGCTCGTCGTCACCGCCGTCGTCTTCGGGGCAGCACCCTACGCGGTGGCCATCTTCCCAAAACACCCTCACATAGAGGGTCGCAACGCCGTCGTACCTGAAGTGGAGGGTGCATCTCCCTCTCAGGCCACGCGCGCGGGCGAATGTCTGCCAGCCGCGGGTCAGGGCCACGTTCCCGGCGGCGGAAACCTCGACCCCGACCCATGAAGCCTTGCTGCAGCAGCCGTCAGCTTGCAGCCAGAGGCCGTGAAGACCAGCAACCAGCAGCTTGCCCGCAAAGAAGCGGGGGAGTGGGAGCCAGGTGCCGGCCGGCCCCTCCGACCACACGACAAACTCTGGGAGCACTTCCGCCGAGTAGATGTGCGGCCAAGGAGGCCGGGCGACCACGGTGTTCCTCCCTCCATCACGGGGGCTACCTCGCCCCTGGCGGCTCTCACCACGAGAAGAGGAGCCGCCACAACCACTTGAGGTGTGCCCGCGTCCACAAGGAGACACCACAGGGGCCGCCACATGCTTGCGGAGGCGACCTCATTCCCTCTTAGGCGGCGGCGAGCCGGGCCCCTCCTTAGGGGCCTTCCCCTTCTCGGCGGCAGAAAACTTCCTCGTCAATGCCATGAACACCGCGGCAGGACAGCGAGGCAAGAAGGAAGAAGAAGGAGCGGGTGGCGAGAAGACAAAGATGAGCAAAGGGGGCTTTGCCCCTCTCCTCATTTATAGCCAAGGGAAGGCCGATCGTCGGCCTCCACGATCGCGCATAATGATGATTTTTCTCTGCATGCAGCAGGGTCTCGTCAAGTCGAAGCAGTTGCCGAGGCAGCATGGGGAAGCGGAGGCGCCCACGTCCCATCAATCGCCATGCGGTAACCAAGGCCACAGGTGGTTAGGGACCGCGGCCCTCCGCACTTGCCCTTTGGATTCGCCTCGACGCCAAGTTCGAGCGCGCCTTGGGCCCGGGGGCTACTGTCGGCGTCCTGGGACCGGGGGTGCCTAGACTTGCCTGCCTGCGGCCCGTGGCGTGGCTCCGTCGACGGCCTGGTACGGCCCAGCTTTAGCAATGACAACTCAAGACCCTCGCGAGGGGCCAAGCCTCGCAAGGCGGATGACACCAAGACCTCCACGAGGGGCGGCCTCCCCAGGCTGGCTCCCGAGGAGCGGAGATATCCATGCAAGCTGCACCTCGCGAGGTTCACCTGACATGAGCCATGACGACCAGGACTAGGCGGGCGTCAGCGGGCACAGTGTACCAGTTTCCTCTTTGGTGAAAAGGAGGCAAGCGCAGGCGCAGAGTCCCGAGGAATCAAGCAAAGGTTTCCATATCGATGCAACAAGACCAGGACCGCCAGGACGGCAGGATGGAGGTCATCGAGGAGCCCACTGCAACGTCACCACCAGAGGCTTTTGCAGGCGAAGTCTACTTTTGTCAGGATAACTTGTACTAGTTGTCTCCCTTCGAATTTGGCCGTTGTGGGATCCCTTCCCGCCTACATTTGGGAAGAGGACCAGGGCCGCTATGAATAGGACTTAGCCACCACCTTGGGAAGGGGAGAAGAACTGGAGCTGGACCTGATCCATTCCACCCTCACCACCTCACCAGCTCATCGAGCTCAAGAACACCTCACCTCTTGAGGTCGTTCCACCTCCGTACTAGTTCATCCTCAGCCCTCCGAGGCAATCCACCACAAAGCTGGAGTAGGGTATTACACCGCAAGGTGGCACGAACTAGGATAAACCGCTGTGTCTCTTGTTCCTTGGGTTCGTCAAGCTAGGCTGTGGAATCGTTGAGCAGGCAGACTGGGGAGAGAGAGTTCTTCGCACGCACCCCAGAGTTCGAACCTCTCAAGGGTCTGCGGAACCCTGAATCCGACAACCGACTCCTCCATGAGCTAGGAGATCCGGGTTGACTCGGCCGGCAGGGTGGTCTAGCCGGGTTCCCAAACTCCGCCTGGCGACACCAACCGGTGTCAGCAACCGAACGACAACAAGCGCAAGGCCCCGCAGCCGGCTTCCAACAGCCGGCAGGTGGCCGCCTTCGAGGATCAGCAGCTGGCCGGGTAGCCTGGCCCCAAGCGTCAGCGGGGCGGCAAGGGTGCCTGGCAGCCTGCCTTCTCCTTTGAGCAAGCCCTCGACGCCCCGTGCAAGTTCCATATCGGCACGAAACCGTCCAACCACACCACCCGGAAGTGCAACTGGCTCGCTCGGATTGCCAAGGGCGAGGCCCTGCCGCCTCCACTACCTGCCGGCCAGGTAGCTCCGGCTGTTCAGCAACTGGCCCGAGCCGCCGACATGCTTCAAGATGAGTTTCCCGAAGAGAATGCCACCTACGTCGTCTTCACGAGCGAAGCCTACGACAAGCACAGCAGACGGCAGCAGCACCGCGAGGTGAATGCTGTCAGCTCAGAGGTCCCCACCTTCATGCACTGGTCCGAGAGGCCCATCACCTGGAGCCAAGCTGACCACCCAGCCCTGATGCCTTCGCCGGGTGCGTATGCTCTGGTCCTAGAGTCCACTTTCTCCATGGAGAGGCGGACTTGCCGCTTCAGCCGAGTTCTGATAGATGGTGGCAGTAGCATCAACATCCTGTACCGCCAAACCATGGAGCTGTTGGGCATCAAGGCGAAGCAGCTCCAGCCCAGCTGGACTGTCTTCCACGTCATAGTCCCTAGCCTTTCCTGCTCTCCAATCGGCAAGATCAAGATCGATGTCCTATTCGGCGACAAGAACCACTTCCGCCGCGAGCCAATCTGGTTCGAGGTGGTCGACCTGGACAGCCCCTACCACGCGCTCTTGGGCCGCCCGGCGCTGGCCAAATTCATGATGGTCCCGCACTATGCCTACCTAAAGGCCAAGATGCCGGGTACCAAGGGCATCATCACTGTTGCCGGCGACTACCAGAAGTCACTAGATTGCGCCACCGCCAGCAACCGGCTGCCCGAGTCCCTCGTCATCGCTCAAGAGAAGAATCTCCTTGACCGGATGGTAGCCATGGCCAGTGAGAAGACGGCCATCCCAGCTGATCCCAAGGAGACGGAAGCGGGAGCCTCCTTCCAGCCGGCCAAGGAAACCAAGAAGATCGCCTTGGACCCGGTGCACCCGGAGAGGTTTGCTGTCGTAGGGACCGACCTCGACAGGAAATAGGAAGGCGAGCTCATCGATTTCCTCCGTGAGAACTGAGACATCTTCGCATGGTCCCCCAAGGACATGGCGGGTGTCCCGACGGATTTCGCCGAGCACAAACTACATGTGAGGCTGGATGCTAAGCCGGTCAAGCAACCCCTCCGCCACCTATCAGAAGAGAAGAGAAGGATTGTTGGCGAAGAAATCGCTCGGCTTCTGGCAGCCGGCTTCATCATGGAAGTGTTCTACCCGGACTGGCTTGCCAACCTAGTCCTCGTCTTGAAGAAGAATAACAAGTGGCGCATGTGTATCGACTACACGAGCCTCAACAAGGCCTGCCCCAAGGATCCGTTCGCCCTACCACGGATCGACCAAGTGATAGACTCCATGGCAGGCTGCGAGCTACTATCCTTCTTGGATGCATACTCCGGCTACCACCAGATCAAGCTAGATCCGGCCGACCGGTTGAAGACCACCTTCATCACACCATTCGGCGCCTTTTGCTACATCACCATGACGTTTGGCTTAAAGAATGCCGGCGCTACCTTCCAGCGATTCATGCAGAAGTGCTTATTGAAGCAACTCGGCCGCAATGCCCACGTCTATGTGGATGACGTTGTGGTGAAGATGGAGAAGCGCGGCACCCTCCTAGAGGATCTCAAGGAGACCTTCGAAAATCTGCGCCGTTTTCAAATCAAGCTCAACCTGGAGAAGTGCGTCTTTGGGGTACCAGCCGGCCAGCTCCTTGGCTTCCTCATCTCTGAACGCGGCATCGAGTGCAACCCCATGAAGATCAAGGCCATCGAGCGGATGGAGAGACCCACCAAGCTGCATGACGTCCAAAAGTTCACCCGGTGCCTAGCATCCCTCAGCCGCTTCATCAGTCGGCTGGGCGAGAAGGTGCTCCCCCTGTACCAGCTCATGAAGAAAACCACTTGCTTCGAGTGGAACGACCAGGCGAACGACGCTTTTCATCAGCTCAAGCGCATGATGTCCACGCCGCCTATCCTGGCGGCTCCGGCTGCCAAGGAACCGATGCTCCTCTACATCGCCGCCACCAGCCGAGTCATCAGCACGGTGATTGTGGTCGAGGGCCCAGAGGCCGGCAAGATGCAGCCGGTCCAGAGGCCAGTGTATTATCTGAGCGAGGTCTTGTCCGCCTCCAAGCAGAACTACCCCCACTATCAAAAGATGTGCTACGGCATGTACTTTGCCGCCAAGAAGCTGAAGCAATATTTCCAAGAGCACTCCATCACGGTTGTCTGCACCGCCCCCCTTGCCGAGATCATGGGCAACAGAGATGCCTCAGGCCGGGTGGCCAAATGGGCCATCGAGCTGGCTCCCCATACCATCCTCTACCAGCCCTGCACTGCCATCAAGTCCCAAGCGCTAGCCAACTTTTTAGTCGACTGGGTCGAGTCCCAGTACCTGCCGCCTGCGCCGGATTCTACGCATTGGCGGATACACTTTGACGGATCGAAGATGCGCACCGGCTTGGGAGCCGGCATCGTCCTCAACTCTCCCAAGGGCGACAGGCTAAAGTACACGCTGCAGATCCACTTCGCCGCCTCCAACAACGTAGCCGAGTACGAGGCACTCATCTTTGGGCTCCGACTGGCCAAGGAGATCGGCATCCGCCGCATCCTCTACTACGGCGACTCGGACTTGGTGGTCCAGCAGTCGTTCGGCGACAGGGATGCCAAGGACGCCAACATGGCAAGCTACCACTTCCTCGTCCAGCAGATGAGCGGGCACTTCGATGGGTGCGAGTTCCTCCACGTGCCAAGAGCCGACAACAACGCAACGGACGCCCTCGCCCGCATTGGTTCCACCCGGCAGGCCATACCAACCAGCGTCTTCCTCGAGTATCTGCGCAATCCGTCTATCAAGCCGTCACCAGAGTCCGACTCCATCTTCGTGCCGGCTGACCCCGGAGCAGTCGGATCCGTCTCGGGGACTCCAGCAGCCGGCCCGGGAACTTCAGCAGTTGGCCCGGGGGCTTCAGCTGTCGGCCCGGGGGCTTCAGCAGGTGGCCCGGGGGCTCCTCCACCAGCACCCTGCCCAGGAATTCTAGCAGACGGCCTGGGGACTACAGCAGTCGCCCCGGGGGCTTCATCAACACCACCAGGAACGGTCGGCTCCAGCCCGCCGCCTCCCAACCCGGCCAACCTCGTACTAGTTGCTGTCTTCACAGTGGTGGCAACCCCATCTTGGGCGCAGCCAATCCATGACTATCTGGTAAGCCGCGTGCTACCAGCAGACAAAGTGCTAGCCTGGCAGATCCAGCGCCGGGCAGGCGCCTACACCATCGTCAAAAGAGAGCTCACCAGGCGGAGCATGACCGCCATTTATCAGCGCTGCGTGGAGCCGGAGAAGGGCGTGGAGATCCTCAGAGATATCCACCAAGGTGAGTGTGGCCACCATGCCGCCTCTAGGTCCCTCGTAGCCAAAGCCTTCCACCATGGTTTCTTCTGGCCAACTGCATTGGACGACGCCAAGGAGTTGGTCAAGAAGTGCAAGGGGAGCCAGAAGTTCAGCACCAAGCAACACCAGCCGGCCTCTGTCCTCAAGACCATCCCCATCACTTGGCTATTTGCCGTATGGGGTTTGGACATGGTGGGTCCTTTCAAGACAGCAAGCGGCGGCATGACTCATTTGCTGGTCGCTATGGACAAATTCACCAAGTGGATAGAGGCCAAGCCAATCAAGAAGCTGAATGGTCCGAATACCGTCATGTTCATCGCCGACATCACCGTCCGATACGGCGTTCCCCACAGCATCATCACCGACAACGGCACCAACTTCGCCAAAGGCGCCTTGGCCCGTTTCGGCACAAACCAGGGTATCCGACTGGACCTAGCGTCCGTTGCCCATCCACAGTCAAATGGCCAGGTGGAGCGAGCAAACGGCCTCATCCTATCCGGCATCAAGCCCCGCCTGATCGAGCCACTAGAGCGATCGGCCGGCTGCTGGATCGATGAGCTGCCGGCCGTCCTCTGGAGTCTTCGGACCATGCCCAACAGATCAACCGGCTTTACGCTCTTCTTCCTTGTGTACGGTGCCGAGGCTATCATCCCCACGGATATCGAGTTCGACTCGCCTCGCGTCACCATGTACACGGAGGCGGAAGCAAAGGAGGCGCGAGAAGATGGCATCGACCTGCTGGAAGAGGCCCGGCTGCTAGCATGCAGCCGGTCCGCCATCTACCAGCAGGGCCTGCGCCGCTTCCACAACAAGAAGGTCAAGCTTCCACAACAGGAAGATCAAGCCGCGTACATTTCGCGAAGGCGACCTTGTGCTCCGCCTGATCCAGCGATCAGCCGGCCAGCACAAGCTCGCAGCACCTTGGGAAAGCCCCTTCATCGTCAGCAAGGCCCTGGGCAACGACTCGTACTACCTCATCGACGCCCAGAAGCCCAGGGCACGCAAGCGAAGCACAGCCGGTGAAGAGACGGAGTGGCCATGGAACGCGAACCTACTCCGTCTGTTTCACAGTTAAAAGTGAGTGTATGTAGCACGCCAACTTTTGTATTAAGTAAAGACCTTAGGTCCCCCGAGATGTACTCGGGGGCTACCTTTTTATCCACGAGATAAGCTTATACCATGAATTGAGTTTTTTTTACATTCTTACCCCGTCCGGGCTCCGGTCAGCCGACCCGGGGGCTCGCCGTCTTGGCCTAAGTCCACACTAGCCGGAGCGGATGTCAAAGCCCTCTCTTCGCTCCATGTCACAGCTCGCGGCGCGGCTGTCTGACGGGTAAGAGTCAAAGGCCGGAAGCGCTGTCCACACGAAAATTGACTAAGGAAAACATCGGCTACGACCAAGCCGGCCTCTCGCCTCCCTCGTCCGGCTGCTCAGCAGCCGGCAGGCTGGCTTCTCGCTCGACTAAGCTACGCTCTAAGCGGCTGAAGTAACTTGCCCATTCTAAAACGACCAAGTCCCTAACCAAACCACAGACCGCAGCGCGGCTGTCCAGCTGGCAGGGAGGCGGCCAAGGGAATGCTGTGAAGGAAAAAGCCAAAGAGGGCAAAAGCAAACTCAAGCTAGAACCCGGCAACACATGCAAAATGTGGAGATTTAAACTTTGTACATTGCAAAAGGGCCGAGGGCCGGCATTCATCAAGTTTAAAAGTACACCCCCAGTGGGTGGAACCGCGCATAACTAACATTGTTTTCAAGCACGAGACAGAGAAACTCGACAAAAGATAATAGGCCATCTAGGCAGACGGCCCCTCGGGCTGCATGGACTGATCGGCAGCAGGCATAGTTCCGGCTGGTGGGGCTTCCGGCTGCGGAGTCTCGGCCTGGCGGTCGGCGGCGGCTGACGTGGTCTCCGGCTGGTCGCCAGTCGGCGCCATGTCGGGCCGAGTTCGGCTGGTTGCCCCGCCACCTGGTGCCGCGTAGCTGCTGCCCTCATCCTCGTCATCCTCATAGCCTTCGTCGCTGGAGGCAATGTCCTCCGTCGAGTCCTCCCCGTCTGACGGGTTCAGGCCGAACCAAGACGGGGGCACTTCGGCGCCGTTGTCTTCCCGCTCCGGGATGAAGACGCTGACATCAGCATAGTTGGCAAGAGCCGACGCTCGGATGGCAATGGCGTCGCGCTCCGCCGCCAGCTCCGGCAGCGCCTCCTCGCGGAAGGTGGCCAGCTGTGCCAGGCGCAGCTCGGGGTACCAGGCCTTGACAAACTCCAGTGCCTTCGCAGCCCCAGACTGCACCGCAGAGCAATTGCAGGCTTCGAGCCGGTCGGCCGCCACCTCTAGCCAGTCGGCCGTCCGACCGGGAGTCCGTGGGATCTGAGCACCCGACCACAAGCCCTCCAAGACCTGCGACCCGGCCCGCTGAAGCAAACGGAGTAGGCGGCACGTCGGCTGGAGGCGCATCCGGACGGCCATGAGCTGTTCGCGCAAGGTCCGAGGCCGGTCCTGCGCGATCTCCTTGCCCTGCCGCCTGCACTCCTCGCGCTGGGCCTCAATAGCCATGCAAACTGCGACAGAGTGGCCTGGGAGGAACTCTGTTCAAAAAAGACAGAAGTGTCAGAAGACGGCTTCCAGCAACAGCTAGCTGTCAGTAGTCGGCAACAAAAAGAAAGGGATGCACCGTCGAGCAGATCCTCGATCACGGTCTAGCCGTCCCGAAGGATCTTCTCCTTCTGGGACCAGTCCGAGCGCTGGATCTCGAACTCGGCCGTGAGGTTTTCCTCGTCCACCTTCAGCTGCTGGACCCGCTCCGCGTGCCGCTCGGCCTGGTCCGCCAGCTCCTTCTCCAACCGGTCGCGCGCTGAGACCGCCTGGTCGCGCTCCTGCACCACAACCCGGAGCTGGCCCTCGAGATCAGCCACGCACTCCCTCAGCTGGGCGGCACCCGCTGAAACAAGCAAGAGACATCACCATCTACTCCAACAAAAACAAGAACAAGCCGCCTGAGAAGATCCGGCCCGACTGCTCAGCAGTCTGCCCGAATCTTGGGGGCTACACCCAGTGGGTGCGCTCGCGCGCCCCCCACTGGAAGCCGGTTTACGTACCTCGGCTCTGAGTTAGCTTAGTGGTCCAGGCGGTGAGCGCCCAGTTCTGCGTGTTGTAGGCGGCCGCCCGCACGTTGTGGTAGTCCTGCAACAAAAACAAGCATTTCAGTAAATAAAAAGAATACCTTTGAGTTCCAACCCGCCTGCTCAGCAGCCGACTCGGAACTCGGGGGCTACACCCAGTGGGTGCGCTGGCGCGCCCCCACGGAAGGTTATAAGACAAAAAAGCAAAAGCAAGATGCGCCTACCCGGACGGACGACTGCAGCGCCAGCAGCTCTCCCCTTGCCTTCAGAAGAGTCGCGTTGTGGGCGAGGAATTGGTCCTCCACGTCCCGCACCACCAGGTTCAGGGCGGCTGGGCCGGCCCCTGCCATCCAACCTGAAGGAGCAGTTCTCGTAGGCCCGGTGCTGGCCCCCCGCGAGCTCGAGGCCGCGGCCTCCACCCGCCTTGGCTCTGAGGTCGCCCGCGTCGCACGCGGGCACGCCCAGCGCAGGAGCGCGTGCCACCAAGACCAGGTCCGTCGCCTGCCAGCGCCGGCTTGCGGCGCCTCCAGCTAATAGGCCCGCCACCTCCTCGACCGCCAGCATCCGGCGCACGCCGGACCACCTCCGCCTCCGGGATGGCGATGTTGGTGATCGCCAGCACCGGCACCGACTGGTCGGCTCCGGTTGCCCCAGGCGGCATTCGGTTCTCTGCCACCTACAATTCCGGCTGCTCGAGAGTGATGTTCTCCGGGACCCCACCACCAGCCGGATGCACCGTAGCCCTAGCGTCGGCCTCTGCCCAAGCCTTGGCAGCGGCTTCCGCCTCCGCCCTCTCCATCGCCGCCTCCGCCTCCGCCCTCTCCGCGGCCTGGGCCTCCGCCTGCGCCGCTTCCTCCGCCCGGGCGTCGGCCCATGCCTTCTCTGCGACCTCCTGCTCCTCGCGCGCCTCCCGCGCGTTCCTCTCCGTCGCCTCTTGAAGAGCGGTAGCCAGGTCCACGTACCTGGCCTCCTCGGAGCCGCCTGCTGCATCCACCAATGAGGCTGACGGAGCCCGCGTAATGACGCAGTCTGTTCTGCTCAACAAGAAAGCAAAGATGAGGAGACCCCCAGAGGAGAAGAAAAACGTGAAGTCAGTGCAGCGAGCACACGTACCCGGACGTGTACGGCATGGGCTTCGGCCCCTTCCAGGCGGCGGCCACCTTCAGGGCCTCTTGCCGCCTGGTCGCGTCCCGCTGCTTGGCCTTCTTCGCTGGATGGCTGCCCAACCTCCCCACAAGGAGGCGGCGTTTCTGTCCGCCAGCTTCCGCCCCCGCGCCTCCACCAGGTCAGCACCGCTCCTCATCGTCCTCGTTGTCGTCCGGCCAAGACCGGACGTCACCGACTCCTCCACCTCCCGAGGAGCCGCCTGCTCCGGCACTGCCTCGTTCGGTGGCCTTGTCGTCGCCACCTTCCTCCATGACGGCCGCCCCCAGCTCGGGGTCGCCCACGTCGCTGTTTTCGCGGTCCGGCATCCACGGTCCGTCCACAGCCGACCCGCCTTGGCCCGGGAAGCGCTGCCTCAAGGCCGGCTGGTCAGAACGGAGGAAAGGAGAGCATTATAAGTAAAGCAGCCGGACCAGGCACTTACCGCTGGGGGCGGGTTGGCCCAACTGTATGGCTCCTTGCCGATGTGCCACTCCTCCTCGCTGAGCTTGCAGTTGGAGAAGTAGTTCACATGGCGGACCACCTCCACCTCCGGCATCTCCTTGGTAGACATCTGGCTTGGGTCCCGGTGGCCGCTCATCTCGCTGATGAGATGCGGCCAAAGTTGGAGGGGCGACACCCGGCGCATGACGAAGCCAGCCAGCAGGTCGGCCGGCTTGAGCCCCTCCTGGTCGGTCATCTCTTACAGCCGAGCGAGGACACTGACGATGAGGGCCGACAGGCGCTTGGGCGGCTGCTGTTGCCAGTTGTCCCGCGGCCCAGCAGGCGGCCCGGGCACAAAAGCCGGCAGGTTGATGTAGTCGTTGACCTGATGAAGATTTCGGACGTAGAAGTAGGACTTCTGCCAGAGCTTGGTTGACTCGTGCAAAGGGATGGCCGGGAAGCGGGTGCCGCCTCCTGAGCGCCTCACGGCGACACATGCCCCGCACTGGGCCGGCTCATCCTTCGCTGACATGCCCAGCTTGAGGTAGAAGAATCTACCCCAGAGCTCAAGCGTGGGCAGGACACCGAGGTACCCCTTGCAGAGCGTGACGAAGGCTGCCTGGAGCACCACCATGTTGGGGGTGAGGTGGTGCGGTTGCAGGCGGTAGAAGTCGAGGAAGGCCCAGAAGAAGTTGCTAACCGGAAGCCCAAAGCCGCGAAGGAAATGCGTGAGGAAGACAACGAACTCACCGGGCTCCGGCTGCGGCGGGATCTCCCGTTCGGGAGGAAGACGCACGCCCACGTTGTTGGCGTGGGGAAGCCTCCGCGTCGCACGGAGGAAGTCGACGTGGTCCTCGTGCACATTGGAGCCTAGCTAGCCGCTCTTCGCCATGGATTGAGGATGGCGAGGAGAAGCTCGGGGACGAGAACGGCAGGCGACGCTGCAGTGGCGCAGGGCAACAGGGGCGCCGCGGTGGCCGTGGCGGAGCAGTTGCTGCGACGGAGCGGCAGCTGAAGGACAGCAGCAGCGGCGGCGAGAGGAAAAAGAGGGAGTAGGAGGGGGTGCGCGTGCGCTCCGCTGCCCCTCCTCCTCCCCCTATTTATAGCTGGCGGGGGCGAAGCCGAGGCCACGTGGGGGCGTGGGATTAACTGCGCCCCATGTCCCGCACACCCCCATGCATCCCGCACGGTAATGGCGCATTAATCGCGCCGTAGAAGGGCAACCGCCCCCTCCGGCCGCAGCGGATCCACGTGCGGGCCGAGGGCCTGTAGTGGCGGGCCCCGGCCTGCGGCGACGTCCCATCGGGCGCGTGGGCTGGCAGGCCAGCTTGACCCGATGGTGCCACGCGGCGCACGTATGGCGGGCGGCGCCACCCCAGCTCCCGCCTCGTCGATTCGAATCCATCAGGCGGCCGCCGCCTCGGCCGACTAGTGGCGTCCGGCTCCTCCCAGCCGGGCGGAGCGAAAGGGGGAAGATCTCTCGAAGGGGAAACTTCTGAGGCACTTCGCCGGTGAGCCATAGAGCCTCACCAGCTTTGAGAACTACTGTCGGGGGGATAGACCCCGGGTAGCCTCACCTGCACCTAACAATATTTCAAGGCATCGGGGCAAGCCAGGCCCCTCAGGACGGCAGGTCTCATGACCAGCTTCCAGAAGACGACGCGCTCTCTGAAGGCGGTGTGGGAATGGGCCGGCTTCTGGCTGGCGGACCGCCCATTCCCTCAGAGTCTAAGCCCGACCAGGCGACAAGCTGGGGGATGGCCACAATGCGCCATGTCTCCCCCAAGCCACGGTCGTATGGCTACAGTAGGCACCGCCAGGCGGCCGCCGACCCGCCCGGCGCGGTGATGTAGCCATGGCGCGCCCGACACGGCCTCCATCAGCACAGACGGCGCCACAGTGAAGAGCCGTCAGCGGGGCCCGCAGGCGGCGGGCCCCGCCTGTCAGCCGGTTCCTCGGCGGCCGGCAGGGCCCTGCAGAGGCGGGCCCCAACAGCCGGCGAAGAACCCGACCCCCATAGACGCTGACGGCCAGGGCCTACCACCCAGCCATATTACCATTGTACCCCTGGGGGATTAGCCTATAAAACCCCCCAGGCCACACCCATGCAGAGGGTTCCTCTTATGTTCCACACCAGTTCTACACACACTGGAACCAGGGAGAGAGGAGAGCCAGCCTTGCCCTTCTCCCTTCTCTGGCCGAACAGCTCTAGGAGCACCATTGTACTCTTTGCTTCATAGTGATCATGCGGAGACCTCGCAGGGCAGGAGTAGGGGTTTCATCTCTTAGGAGAGCCCTGAACCTAGGTAGATCTCGTGTGCATCCGAGCTTGTGCCAACTCCCGCTTCCAGGACCCGACGACGATCTCATGGCCCCAACCATGATAAGCCACCCCCTGGCATCTGTCGAGATATTACCACGACAGCAGGACGAGGTGCGATCAAAGCCCTGCCTCGTCCTCCCCGGCCCCGAGCACCGCGGCGACCACGACCTCGTCCTCTCCTGCCTCTCCTCGCGGCAGGCTCCGCTTCCGCGTCCCCAAGAGGAGGAGGGAGGCGCTATCGAGCAGAAGCCCACATTACCACTACTGGAGTAACGTTGCGCCCTCTTCCCCTCATCATGAAGAAGGAGCAATGTCAGAAGAAAGAAGAAGGAGATGGGTGTGAGCCAGCACCTTGCCCGCGTCCCCTTTTATAGGCAACCAGGGCCGGGGGCTGGCTCCTCACTTAGGGGAGGCAACCGCCCCTCTCTGCCAATCCTGCTCCCCCGCACCATCAGCAGCCCGTGGAATCAAGGCCGACCCCCTGGGCTAATCCATGGCGCCTGGCTTTCTGCCATGGCACTCATTTCCACGCTCCCCGCATTCGCCACCAACCCTGTGCAATGCATGCAACATACATGGCAGAAATGCCAGAAGCGGAGAAGCTAGTGGAATGGCAGTTACCGCCCCATTAATGTGGGACGTGGGTAGCCCACGGATCGTGGCTCGCAGCTCCCTCATAGCGTCTTACATGACGCGTGGAAAAACCGGAAACTGACTCAAGCACAGGTTAATGAAGAAGCAGAGAAGATCTCGAAGGGTGGGCTACCACAACCCCCTCGCCTGTGTACTAGACAGCGCCTACCCCGACGACGCTCGGCAGCATGTTCGGGCCAGGCCCGGGGGCTCCAGTTGGTGCAACAAACCCCAGGTGTGTGTTGCCCAGACTGCACACAGGCTCAAGAGCAAGGTTGCAACATCCAAGACAAGACCAAGCTGAAGAGATAGCTCTTTGAGAAATCAAAGGGTGGATCAAGAAAACCAAGACCAACCAAATGAGCAAGATACCACTAAGGAAAAACCTCCCTTGCTAGGCAGGCGAGCCTGGCGAGGTCGAGGTTACCCCAAAGACAAGTCCCAAGACTCCCCCGGTAGGCTTGCTGGGGAAGCCAAGGGTGGACTACTCCGCCAAGGCGCCACCGCTCCACCTCACAGCAACGCAAGTCACCTATCGGTGCGGTGTCGAGCCACCAAGTGATTATGTGGCTGTTATTTGGCACATGACAGCCATTTCCGAGGAAGATCACCCCTAAATGACACCCGTCCAGGAGACGTGTCATTCAGATAGGCGAGAAGGTGGCTGAATGGCGCGGCAAGGCTGCCGGGCTACATGTATGATGTGACACTAAGCGGTGCATTTAATGCGCCTTTTCCTGTCTGCAGAGTTAGGTATGATAGTACTGTGGCTATCTAATCGCTGGATAATGACCATTTTGCCATTGTGGTAACACCTTGACCTATAAAAGGAGGGCCGTGGCAACCTTAGAGAGGATTCAGACCCCTGTACACTCATACGCGTGTACCTGCTCTAGTCCCAAGGTGACCTTGCCGGGCTAGAGTGTTGCGTCTTCACCACGGTCCTTCCATCAATCCACCAAAGCAAGAGTAGAGTTTTACACCTCGCGGCGTCCTGAACCTGGGTAAAAACTGCACGTGTCATCGCTCCCGTGCTGCTCTATGCTCTCCGCTCTTTGTGCAATGTGCTCTTCCCCCTGGCAGAACCACAAGGGGCCAATGGTCCCATAGGTGGCCGTGTTATACCACGACAAGCCGCCATGAGAGGGTCCTTAGAATCCCACTTCCCTAAAACTTGTTGTGCAACAAGGTCTGAGTCGCCCAGGCATCTAACCCGGCTCAAGTTCATTTCCTTGGCTATGCAGAGCCCATGCAACAAACCTTCATACCCAGCTGCATTGTTAGTACAAGGAAACAAAAGCCTCAATACATAAGAAAACTTATCGTCTCGAGGGGAAGATATAATAACTCTAGCCCCCGAGCCTTCCAATTACCTTGATCCATCAAAGTGTATCATCCAGTATGTATTATCCAGCTTCTCCTCAGGTGTTTGCAGCTCTATCCAATCATTGATAAAATCGACCAGAGCCTGAGACTTCATGGCGGGTTTTGGGCACATATTCAGATGATGTGGCCGAAGCTCAATTGTCCACTTGGTGACTCTTCCTGTGGCTTCTCTATTTTGAATGATATCCCCTAGAGGAGCAGAACGGACCACAGTGATGGGATGCCCAAGGAAGTAATGCTTCCATTTGCGGCTAGCCATGAACACCCCAAACACCAATTTCTGCCAATGTGGATAACTTTGTTTGGACTCCGTCAAGACTTCACTAACACAGTAAACTGGCCGTTGGACTAGATATTCCTTGCATGCCTCCTTGTGCTCTACGACAACGGCCATGCTTACAGCTTTGTTATTAGCCGCAACATATAGGAGCAGAGGCTCTTTGTCGATTAGAGCAGCTAAGATAGGCGGCTCAGCCAACTACTTCTTAAGTGACTCAAAAGCCTCATTAGCAGCATCACTCAATACGAAATGATCAGTCTTCTTCATCATCTAGTACAAAGGAATTGCCTTCTCACCTAGGCGGCTTATGAACTGGCTCAAGGCTGCAGTGCGACCCGCCAAGCACTGAACATCATTGATATAGGCCGGCTTAGACAACGAGGTGATTGCGTCGATCTTCTTCGGGTTAGCTTCGATGCCCCTCTCTGAAACCAGAAAACCTAGCAATTTTCCTGCAAGTACACCAAAAACACACTTGGCTGGGTTAAGCATCATTTTATACACCCGGAGGTTGTCAAAGGTTTCCTTCAAATCCTCAAGCAAGGTTTCTTTCTTCCTTGACTTAACCACAATGTCATCCACATAAGCATGAAGCTTGCGTCCAATCTGTCCATGGAAGCAATTCTGAACACATTGTTGATAAGTCGCCTGGGCACTCTTAAGCCCAAAGGGCATAGAAACATAGCAGAAAGCCCCAAAGGGTGTGATAAACATTGTTTTCTTCTGGTCCTCAACTGCCATCTTGATCTGATGATAACTTGAATAAGCATCCATGAAACATAAACTCTCACAACCCGTCGTGGCATCAATTATCTGGTCAATACGAGGGAGAGCAAATGGATTAGCTGGACAAGCCTTGTTAAGATTTGTGTAATCGACACACATACGCCAAGTGTCATTTTTCTTGAGTACAAGCACAGGATTAGCCAACCACTGGGGGTGAAAAACTCCAACTATGAACCCGGCAGCCAACAGCCGGGCTACCTCTTCTCCAATAGCCTTACGCCTCTCCTCGTTAAAACGATGGAGGAACTGTCAAATAGGTTTCATCTTAGGATCCACATTAAGGTGGTGCTCAGTGAATTCTCTCGGTACACCCAGCAGGTCAGAAGGTTTCCATGCAAAGATGTCCCGATTCTCATTGATGAACTCGATGAGCACGCTTTCCTATTTTGGATCCATCCCCGTCCCAATGGTGAACTACTGAGAAGAATCACCAGGAACAAAATCAACTTGCTGCGTGTCTTTGGCTGACTTGAACTTGAGCAGAGGGTCCTTATCGGTGGTGGGCTTCTTCAAAGGGATCATTTCAGCCGGGTCAACATTATATTTATAAAACTTGAGCTCATCTGTGGCACACGCCGCCTTTGCGTAAGCAGCATCTCCTTCTTCGCACTCCAAAGCTATCTTACGATTGCCATGAAATGTAATTGTTCATCGTGGCCCTGGCATTTTAAGCTGCAAATATATCTAACAAGGGGGAGCCATGAATTTAGCATAAGCTGGCCGTCCAACAGCACATGATATGGACTCTTAATCTTGACCACGTCAAACCATAGTGTCTCTGCCCTGTAATTGTACTCATCACCAAAAGCCACTTCCAGAGTGATCTTCCCCACAGGTTAAGCCAATTTGCCAGGAACAACTCCATGAAAGACTGTAGAGGACGGCTTAAGATCCTTCTCTGTCAGATTCATCCGTCGAAATGTGTCATAGTATAATATGTTGATGCTACTACCACCATCCATAAGTACCTTGGTGAACTTGTAACCGCCCACTTGAGGGATTGCCATGAGGGCCAGATGACCCGGATCATTAACCCGGGGGTGGTCCGCCCGGCTGCACGTTATTGCGTCCTCCGACCACCTCAAATACTGCGGCACTGCCGGCTCAACTGCATTCACTACAAGAAATATGTCAACTTGCGACCATCACTATTGGTCATTGAATTGTCATTATTTTTCATTTGCGACCTTTTTATGACAAAAAACAATTGGTCAAAAGTTGACTGTCTTTAATGAAACTTAACGACCTTCTCTGTAATATGGTCATAGAAGGCAATGACCAAAACCAAAGGTCGTTGGTCCTACGACCTTTTTTTTGGTCGCTGGTTGTTTGCCAGGCCACGCCGGATACAACGTGGCAAGCTGACGTGGCAAAATTGCGACCAATTGAATTGGTCGTTGATAAGAATCAGCCCAGTCCAATTTGGTGTTTTACATGGGCCGAGCCCAACAATTCAGCCAATTTAGAATATTTTTCTGTCAATTTTGATCAGCTACATGGCCCAAGCCCAACATTTCTGCCTCATTATTTGTGGGCCTTGGTAGTTTCACAATCTATTTCTTTTTGGGCCTTGGCCTTTCAATTTTATGTGTCTAAACCTTTTTTAAGTTTAATTTTTTCCACAATCTTGTCTTATTTTTTTATTGAATTGTTTGGTTTGTGGCCTTTTTAGGGCCCAAATAGCATTTGTTTCATTGCTGGCGTATCAACAATAAATAACCAATATTTTGGTCAACAGAAACTTATCACACAAATGTTCACAAATGACGACCAAAATGAGAATGTTATATATATTACAAGCATGCCATAGTTCACATCATCCAGGAATTTAGAACAGCTTCAAAAGTACTGCTATGTAGTATATAACAACCGGTCCATATTTTTAATCACCCACGAACATATAATTAGCAACAAAGATGAAGCCTTCCCATCTTCCAAATTCTTCAGCCTAGAGCTCCTATAAAAGAGAGGAAATGATCTTTATTATGGCTATCGAGTCAGAATGAAAGCAATATGTTCCAACATACAACAGCTAGGAAAAGAATAATGAACAGAATAATAAACAAATACACAAGCAGCTAAGAGTCAATCCTGAAGCATGAGGGCATGGGTAACAGTAACAACCATGAGTAAATATTAGCAAATATTATATTGGTTGAAAAAACTAAATAGCAGCAGGCTCTAAGAAGACTTCAAAAACTTGCTTGCTCACAATACAATCATGTTTTTGACGACAAATACTACTAAAATTTAGGCACATATCATATTCTAAGCAATATCAGCTCCATGGCAGTAACAATTAATAGTAGCAGGACAACAATGGGGCACAAATTAGTTAGCTACTAATGTTCACAAAATTTAAAGATTATCTGTCCTAGCTAACAAAAATACAACACCATACTTAGGAACTCGGAGTGAGAAAAAGTACATGTGACTAAAGAGCTACCACAAATGATACTGATCAAGGATAAAAACAGGTAGGTATCATATAATTCTCATCACAATCATACATTGAATTCTTTAAAGGCTACAGATTCATTTCTTGACATAGCATTGGAAAATGACAAGAATAGTATATTAACCAAAGTGCCGAGATAACACATGGAGGTCACCATCACATAACAAAGGAAGAGTGGTACAGACCGAGAATTTACGCTCTAGATAGATCAAAGACTTTGTGCTTCCTCTTCCTCGGTGGACGGATCAAAGACTTCACTTCCTCTTCCTCATGCACTGTCACCAACACCATCTCAAACACCTTGGAGCCTACAGCCTATAAAATAGCACATCCATCCACACATTAAGGACTGAATTTAGATCAATGGATCACTTGGCATAAGGCAATAAGAAACTGAGCTCATGTATAAACGAAAATAAAAATAACCAAAACTTTGAGGCCATAGCATGTGCCAAAAAAAACTTGACAAATGCATACTTATCCCATAGGCAGCAATATGGCATTAAGCTTCAGGCCCATATCTGTTTGAGAAGACAAGGAGTAGATACCTGCCTTTGTGTCGATGCAGTGGATGGATTGTAGTTGAAGAAGATCTAGTCCGCGTCATACCGTTGCAGGTACTCATCCATGTAGAAGTATCATGCAACCAAAAGAGTTAAGACCATACACAAGGACCAGTGTTAGCAGAATTGAGACATATTTGTACAGGGTAATGAAAGATGCCAATCCAGTGCAAGATAATAGAGCAAATATGTCAAAGTTATTTAGATTTGCTAATGTGTTTGTCATACTACCAAAATTCAAGATAAACCATGACAGGGAAATGAGTGAATTATAGCAGAGGAGGCATCTAATTTGACTACCACAATCATTGAGTGAAAGCAAACACCAGAGAATTCATAAATTTTCTGAACTGAATGCAAGCAAGTTTGCACATGACATAGCAAGTCTGCAGTTTGTAATTAGATTAGATGTTCTAACTCATGAACCACATACATAGACACTTACTGGAATCTGCCTATGCTTAAACTAGAAAGAGAACAAAAAAACTGAACCTAACTATGCAACAGAGAGAGATAGCATGGGGGGATGACCTATGGACCAAATTGTCCTTCACCAGATCGTTCAGGGGAGCACAACAGCAGTAGCAAACCTTGCATGTTCCTTCACACAACCATATCGGAGCAATCTGCGAAGAAACGCATGAATTAGATGGGGAGATGGAGAAGAAGATAAGAGAAGTGGAGGAGCAAGTGACGAACCTGAGATGGTGTTACTCCTCCTAGGTTGCCATGGACAATCTGATCCCCACATAATCTTCTCGCCCTTCCTTCACAAAACCAAATCAGCCCTCTTCACGAACCTGCAAAAAAAACAATCATATGCAAGATACGTTAAGTGTACCTAAAATGTCTACAGAGTGTGGAGCGAATAAAAGATAATCTTGTCGGATTCATCAAATGCAATGGTTTGAATGGACCTTGAGAATCCCACCTATTTATTCCAAAAGCAGTATCATCATCAGTAACAAATCATATGCAAAGGAAAAACTTATCGCGCCCTTCGCTTTGAGCATCTTAACATACAGACTATGCTAAGTGCTGCACTGGCAGGGTGACAAACAGATGCTTCTTCATAGATAGTATCCATATGGAATAATTCAGAATCTTATGAAGCCAGGGCTAACAACCTAAGAATTCAGAATCATAGTGCCTCATTTGGAATAATTATTGTATACACATGAAAATTGTAGACCTTCAAAGATAGTATCGATATGTGAAATGTATAGTACCGTATACTTGCTATGTGGATATATATAACTAACCATCAGTATATTTTGACTAATGTCATCAAAGGAACCATGTACAAAACTAAAGAAGGTTTTTACCAAAACAGAAGGAAGGAATGACTTGAGCAGCCATGTGATGTGCATGCATTTGGTACAAGGAAAGCTCTGCTGCTGATGCCACACTCTTCCCCAGTTATTGGGTATGAAAGAGTTGTGAAGGCTGCTGCTTGTACGGTCCAGCAGGGCAAATTCAATAAAAGAGTGGTGGGTTAACACCAACAATGTCCATGTTTAAGTTATTTGATGTTCATATTAACCTATCAGTCTGTTGTCAGTCTTCTCCACACAGATTATACATAGCTGAGTGAGAAATTAGTTTATGTGGACGCACCTTATATAACCTGGTGATAGCAAATGCTACCTCTCAGACTGGCATTCAGTAGGCAAAGTTTGCTAATTGACCCACCCTTATAACTGTAATCTCACCAATCAGTCTGGAACCATAGGAATCTTGGCATGCACACATTTTAGCAAGCGTCTTCCCTGTGATGGAAATAGTACTGATGAGAGATGTCAAACACAAGCCTCAAGAAAATTTAGAACAGCGAGGAACGAGTACGGGACGACAGCAAGAAGAAACCACACCTGAGATGTAAGGCTGCAAACACCGGTGCCGTGGACGCCCATCCATCCAGCCAGCCAGCCTCTGGCAATGGCGTCACGCGAGGTCACCAACCGCAGATGCATGCCTGAGATGAATGTAATCTATTTAGGTCCCGCCATACATGAGAGGACATGGAAGACTTGGCAAGGATGGCGTATGTACCTTGGGCATCTAGGTCCCACCGGAGCAGCGCCGTCGTCGACGGCCACCGCAGCAGCAAGCTTCGGTGTGGTCTAGTGTGCCGCAGCAGATCGAGAGAAGGTGCTAGATCCCGATGCAGCCGGCCTCCATCGCGCAGGTGGGTGCAGATCCGGCGCCGTCATCGCCGGAACTGGTGCACCCCATCCATCCATCCATGGGTGGGCGTGAATGGGTGGGTGGATCCGTGGAAAAGGGGGTTTCCATGGGTGGATGGACGAGATGAGGAGGGAGGTCGGCCGGCGGTGGGGATGGGGACGGGGATGGGGAGACGAGGTTGCCGGTGGGGGTGGGGATCGGCGGCAGCGCCGGCGGCGGTGGACATTGGAGAGGAATCGGGGGTGGGGAAGAGGCGCAGTTTGCGGGCAGCTCCCTGGGGCTCCACTCGTGAATCTGGGCATGGGCTCGATCTTGGGTCAACCTTGACCTCATCTACGGTCAGGGTCGTCGAAGGTGGAGGTGGGGGTGGGGGCGGTGGCGGATCGAGATCTGAGGGAGGGAGATGGTGGGGGGTGGCGGCTGTTCCTGCGTAGGAGACGGGCAGGTGGAGCTTTTGGATTCACATGGATCGCGATGGGATCGAGGCGTGCGGGCGTGTGCTTGCGATGGCGAATGAAGGGAAGGAGGGGGAGGCGGCGTAGGGACTATCTGGATCGGGGAGCTGGTGATGGAGGTGGCGCGGCAGGGAGGAGCGGAGCTCTAGGGTCCGCGCAAGAGGGAGAGAGGCTGGATGAATGGATCGATGGACGGATGTTTACTGCGGTGGGCTGGATGAATGGATCGATGGATGGATATTTGCCATGTCACTGATCCATGCCACAACAGATTCCACCAATCATTATTCAGCTTGTGTAATTTTGTTTTTTCCTTCTGTTTTCTTATATTTTGTACCCTCTGATTCTGGGTAAACATTCAACATATCACCCGCTTGTAGTTTTTTCAAATGGCCCAATATTTTGCACATGTGTGTATCTTGGGACGACAAACAATGTTGATTTGAGTGGTTTTCATTTTTGTTGCACAAAAAAATCATTTTTCAATTTTTGGAGTGCCAATAATTTGGTTTTTTGTGAAGAACCTACCACATATCTGTTGCAAAATGGCACCAAATTATTTTTCTAAAATATTAGGCCATATTTAATGTACAATTGACCAAATGGTTGGGTGTAAAAATATTTGAGGCACCTCTCGTGAAAAAGACACATTTCCACATGTTCAGTAGGAAGCGGGTTAAATTTGAACTGCAGCTGCCTCATAGCTTGCTCTTTATTTTTTCCAAAAATCATTTCTAGGCACATAAGTATCTATTTAATCAGAGAAACACCAAATTTTTTCCAAGATTCAACTACTAGCTAGGAACGGTCATGCCCGCCATTTTGATCGCATTTTGAAATGGGCATGAAAATTCAAAAATAAAATAAAAAAATTGGAAAACCTTCGCATTGTGTCATTATATGTGACAAAGTTACTGGGAAAAATAATAAAATTATAATACAGCAATTATTTTAAAAAAGTGTTCTCAGAAATGAGCTATCATGTGTGAAGATTCATGGCTTCCAAGCCAAGCGATCAATCTCATGGCCACATTCATGGTATAGTTTGTTCAAGTGATCTCATATTGTGCACAAGGGTGCATCTTGGAATGGCAAACAATGTTGCCAAAGGAAGTTTTCATTTTCTTTGGACGAAAAATTCATTTACTAGTTTTCGAGTGCCCAAAATGAGTTTTTTTCTGAAGGCCCTACCATATATTTGTCGCAAAATGTCACCAAATTATTTTTCTAAAATATTAGGCCATATTTAATGTACAATTGATAAAATGGTTGGGTGTAAAAATATTTGAGGCACCTCTCATGAAAAAGACAAATTTCCACCGATTCAGTAGGAAGTGGGTTAAATTTGAACTGCAGCTGCCTCATAGCTTGCTCTTTATTTTTTCCAAAAATCATTTCTAGGTACATAAGTATCTATTTAATCAGAGAAACAACAAAAGTTTTCCAAGATTCAACTACTAGATAGGAACAGTCATGCCCGCCGTTTTGACCACATTTTGAAATGGGCACGAAAATTCAAAAAAAAAATCAAAAAATTGGAAAACCTTCGCATTGTGTCATTATATGTGACCAAGTTACCAGGAAAAATAATAAACTTGTAATACGACAATTTTTTAAAAAAGTGTTCTCAGAAATGAGCTATCATGTGTGAAGATTCATGGCTTCCAAGCCAAATGATCAATCTTATGGCCACATTCATGGCATAGTTTGTTCAAATGATCTCATATTGTGCACAAGGGTGCATCTTGGAATGGCAAACAATGTTGTCTAAGGAAGTTTTCATTTTCTTTGGACGAAAAATCCATTTTCCATTTTTCGAGTGCCAAAAATGGGTTTTTTTGTGAAGGACCTACCATGTATTTGTTGCAAAATTGGACCAAATCATTTTTATAAAATATTAGGACATATTTAATGCACAATTTACAAAATGGTTGGGCGTCAAAAGTTTTGATCCACCTCTCATGAAAAGGACAAATTTTCGCCGATTCAGTAGGAAGCGGGTAAAATTTGAACTACAGCTGCCTTATAGTTTGCTCTTTATTTTTTCCAAAGATCATTTCTAGGTACATAAGTATCTATTTAATCATATATAAATGGTGTGGTGGCGATACATCGAGGTTTGGACGGTGGCCGAGGGCCCCAACTCCAGAGCGCTTAAACCAGCATGCCAGCCGCGTGACCGTGGTGTTGCCACATGTTGTGGGTGGCCTAGGCATGTCTGGTGCGTTGGTCACTCCCCTAATAGGTGTTAGGAAGAAGAAGGCAATAGAAGAATCTCACGAGGAGACTAAACTAAGCTCAAACATGAATTAGCAGCCAAGTGTTTGATTAGTGGTGGGGAAAATGCACATGGCCAATGGGCCTGAGTTTTGGCCGAGGATGACCATCTACTAAGGAGACTGTCTTGGCAAATTTGCAGCTCAAATGGAGGAGCCTAGGTGTCACTTGCTTTGCAAAGTACCACACTAGACAGAAATATGAATGTCGAAGCTGGGCTCCAATGAATGAATGGATTGAGCTGAAATTTGGAGGAGGATGATAATTTGGGCATGTGAAGGCTCTGTAAAAATTTCATACAATTTGGATAAATAATAAAGGTACTTCCTTCACAGTGCTCTCCACTAAACAGAAAATTGGGAAAAACATTGAGGGAAATTGGCTAAATTAAATGAGCTAAAATTTTGTGGAGGGAGGTTCTATGGGGAGGGTCATCTCCTGCTAAATTTTTAGCAATTATAAATTAATATAAAATATAGTTGCTTCACAAACTGAAAATATTACCAGAAACAAAGATTGGATGGTGAGCTCACATGGATTGTTATATGGGGCTCAAATTTTGTGGAGAGCTATGATTTGGGCATATAGAAGATGTGGCAAAAATTCAACTCATTAGGATATGCCTAGCTAGTACTTCCTTCACAACGGTTCTAGCTAAACAAAAACTTTGGAAATTTCTTAAGGAAGATTTACTAGGCAAATGGAGCTGAATTTTGTCATGAGGCAATGATTTGGATAGTAAAGAGTGCCCAATTTTTTTGGGAATTTTGGGAATGAAAGAAATATAGGCTGCTTCACAACCTAGGGAAAAAATTGACACATGAACATGACACATAGGCAAAACTGATGAGGTGGCGCCTAGTCATAGCAATGCACCATAATATACAAGGCTATGACCATCTATATTGGTCATAATCAGCTAGAAATAAGGCAGCAGACCAGTGTTGTTTGCTTTACGACCATTTCGTGTCAAGAAATTATGACCTTTCTGACCAAAATGGTCGTTATGGTTTAGGGTTTGGAGCCCCCTGAATAGCTTATGACCAATTGGTGTCAAATGGTCATAGATTTACCACCAACTCTTCCAGGGTCACTGACAAAAGGTCACAAGTTGACATATTTCTTGTAGTGATTGACCGCCCGCTTATGGACCTTCCGGTCACGTTTGCAAGTGCTCGTAGTGAAGACATGATACCGGCCACTGTTAAGCAGCTTAGGATTACTCTGGTACCCTGACTGGTTGTTCTACTGCTGATTCCCTTGACCAGATTGCTGATGATGACCACCATTGCTGTTGTGACCCTGATAGCCCGAATTTGAGACGCCACCACCAAAGCCGGCTCCTTGGAAATTTCCTGATCCTGACCCGCCGGGCGGCCCATTACCGTTGCCATGTTGCTGTTGAAACGACTGGTTCCGATATTCCTGCATAATGTACCAATCCTTCCAAGCATGAGAAGATGGCTTGTTAGGATAACTATGCTTTGGACACGGCCCATTAAGAGCCTCTTCATAATTCTTGGGTTTTCCCCCGTTATAAGGCTGCTTGCCATTGCGTCGCTGGTTTATGTACCCTGTATTGGTGTTAGTCACCATATCTGACCCGCCATGGGGGTGTCTGCGCTTTCCACCATTACCATGGTTATTATGATTACCGTTCTGCGCCGGGGTATTCTACTGCTGACCCTTGCTGCCGTCATTTTTCTTGCCCTTGCCAGATTTGTCATCATTAGAGTTAGGATCCTTCGTACCGTCAAAATTAGCATATCCGGTAAGTACGTCCATGAGATTGCCCATATCCGTGCACTTGCGTTTAAGCCGCCCGAGCTTCTACACAAGAGGCTGAAAGTGACAGTTCTTCTCCAAGATCAACATAGCTTGAGCCACTTGAATGCTATCGGAAGAGTGGATAATACTCGCAACCCGGCGAGCCCAGTGATGGACTTACTCATCATAACGCTGCACACAGTGCTGCAAATCAACAATTGTCATCGGCTGCTTGCAAGTTCCTTGGAAATTCATGAAGAAGCGCTCCCGCAAATCCGCCCAGGTGTTGATAGAATTAGGGGGCAGGTTCTTCAACCACGAGTGAGCCAGCCCTTCCAACATCATATTGAAATATTTGGCACATACCACATCACTAACGTCCAACATATCCATGGCCAACTTGTAGCCCTCAATCCAAGACTCCAAAGGGAGATCCGCCGTATAGTTGGGCACCTTGCGAGGACCCTTAAAATCCATAGGCATGCGCTCGTTACATAAAGTCGGCACCAGGCACGGCACTCCGATGGTCCTGGCACTCGACCCGGCTCCCACCGAAGCTGAAGGAACTACCGGGGGCAGCTGATAATCCCCCTGGTTTATCGCCTCTACCTCGCGACGAGCCCTCGCACCATCCACAATTGCTTGAGCATTAGTCCTCCGATTAAGAGGCGGGTTATCCGGGGGCGGGTTACGGTGTCATTCGCTACTGGAAGCCGCTAGTGACTCAGCGTGCCAGCTGTAGCTGTGACTCGGCAACGGGGTCGCGTGGACACGATGCCGACTGTAAGAGTAATTAGCCTGCTGAGCAATTGCTGTCTGTAAAAGTTCAATGGCATTCCGGGTTTCCACTACGACTGGCGATTCACGAGTAGTGGGAAGTGCAGTGAGCCGGGTTGCTGCTGCCACCATGTTATCCACCGGGTTGGAGAAGTGACCCGGCAGTGTCTGGAAGTGCTGTGGTGGTGTCTGAACGGGGGGCGGGTTTGGAGCCGGCTCCTCCCTCCGGACTGGCTCAGGTCGGTGAGGTTAAGCTGTTACCCTGTTCCCAGGTGCCTCAACGGTTAATTGGGGTATAACCGGTGCTCCCAGAGTACTCGGACCTGCCCCTGGCGTGTTGAACAAATGTGTTGGCTCATAACCCGGAGGTAAATGGCTCTGATATCTCCTCTGGTAGACTGCATTAGAGGTGTTCTGATCAAGATTTAATCGCCAAGCCTTCATCTTCAACTGTTACGCCTCTGCGCTAACCTGAGCCTGTAATGTGGCTACCCGAGTGCTTTCAGCGTTGATATCCTCCTGGGCCTTGGTCATCTGCTCCTTGATCTTTGCAATTTCCGCATTGCATTCCGCCTGATTTTCCATGATAACCTCAGTCCCCAGTAAGGTCGTTAGAGTATTAACCAGCTCAGATAGAACTTGAGCCGGGGGCCTGACTGAACTAGATGCAGAGGGCTCGGTCGGTACTGTCGCTCCGACCGCTATTGAATTGAGAGTCAGTGCCGTCCCCACCATGAGGATGGTGACTCGGCATGGCGGCTCATAGGGGTCTGGAATAATGTTGCCATCGGAACAGCCCCCAAGCGCGCCATCGTGAAGCTGGTAGATTGACTCAATCTCCACGGTCGAGGACTCACCATTTGAGTAGACGAGAGTCTCTCCTCCAGACATGGAATTTTCCGCAAGCCCCACACCTTGCGTGAAGCCCACGAAGATGTGTTTTCGACCGTCTTGGATCTGGGCGGGCTACTTGCACCAAGCCGGCTCGATGAGGTCGGTGGAGATGTCCGGCTCAGGCTCAGATCCGCCGATCTTGCCGATGAAGACATGGATTCCGCCAAAGGGAACCCAGTACCCATACACAACTGAGTCATCCTCGGGGCCCTAGACAGCATCGTCGATGTAGAGCTTGCCACGGTGGCTCTTCATCATCCTGCCGACAGCGTAACCCTCGATCCCTGGGAAAGAGCCCTTCAAGAACTCTAAACCACCGTTCGCTGGCCCCATGGTCGGCGCCAACTTTCGTGGTTTTGTCACGGCAGATGTCCTAGTGTGAGGACTTACTCCTGAGGCCATCGCAACTAGGAGGTTATCTTGTCGAGATTGATCAGAATCAAGAGACACGAGTTTACGCAGGTTCGGCCCCTTGTTTGCTTATTCCTTGGGGAACAATTACAAGGGAGCGGATTCGCTTGACCTAGCTATTTTTCGATTGTAACTTAGTCCTATCTGCCCCTGAGACTCGCCTTTATATAGAGGTCGAGACCCAGGGCTTACAAGAGTCTGGGTCATACTACGATATGTGACTTAGTATGTTTCTAACGTGTCTCCTATGTAAGGAAACTCCTGGCAACTTGTACTTCGGGGCTATGAGCTGCCATCTTCGGATGCTGGGCTCTAAGCCGGCCCACACTATAAGCCGCCCAACTGGTCCTACACCTGGCCGCCTCGGCCCGTCTTGAGTCTTGCTCCTCAGCCGCCACCTGGATGACCCGGCCCAATATGGCGGGTTATATCGTGGGGTCATATCCCCAACACTTTGTATGATGGGTCATGTGACCCCTGTTTGTAAGATCATGTTATGACTCTTCTGAGCCTTTTAAATAAATACTTTGAGTCCTAGAGTTATGTTGTGATGCCATGTTGTATTTTACATGTATCGGGCATATTTTGTGTATGTTTTGAAATGCACTTGTATGTGTGGGATTCGACACCTAGTTATCTGCCTTGGTAGCCTTCCCTACAGGGAAATGCCTCCTACTGCTTCCACTGAGCCATGGTAGTTCGCTACTACTCTAGAACACATGGATTGGCCGGCATGTATCCTTCTTTGCTCTTGTATATGTCCCTTCGGGGAAATGTTACGTGGTGTTTTACCAGAGTCATTGTAGCTTGCTACGACTCAGTTGCACACATTGATGACCGACACGTGCATTGCTGGGTTACGTATGCCTGTCCTTGTATGTTTGTGCCACCTTGGTTTATGACTAGTCATGTCGGCCCGGGTTCTCTGTCAAATGGATGCTAGCGACACAATCATATACGTGAGCCAAAAGGCACAAATGGTCCCGACCAAGGTAAGGCTGCAGCCATGGGAATACCGTGCGTGAGGCCACAAAGTGATATGATGTGTTACATGCTAGATCGGTATGACTTACGATCAGGGTCCCGACACTGGGGTTGGACTGCTCGCGGAGTCATGAAAATAGGGGCTGCAATAAGGGTAGGGGCGAGCGTGCGGCCGAGTTGGACAACGACACGACCATGAAAAATGGCGGCGGCGGTGACTAGGGACGAGAGGGGAGTGGTACGGGGGTTGTGGCTGGAGTGGGGGGAATAGAAAAAGGGGCACATGTGTCCCCGACGGGCGGGTCAGTGGGAGGACATGGGCACGCGCCATGCACATCCGCGTGTGTCCATTTGGCCGCAAACGCGGCCCTAAGTTGTGCGGGAATGGGTCGAAAGCGGACAGAAAATGGACAATGGTCCATTTGCTCCCACACGTTGGGCCACATTTTTTGTCCATTTACTCCCAAACGGAGGCGGTCGAACAATTTGGGATCGTGCGTTGGAGTTGCCCTTAGAGAGGATTACGAGGCAATGCCTTTGGAGGGGAAACACTGATACACCTAAGTAATCTTCAACAGCTTGGCCTCTTGTTCGTAGACCCAAGGACAAAGGAGGGATGTGAATTATCAATCTTGCTATGAAGAACATGGCATTGCTAACCAAGCATCTGCATAAATTCTATAATAAGCCTGACATACCATGGGTTTCTTTGATCTGGAATACATATTGTAATGGGGTGGTTCCTCAAGCCACAATCTTGTGTGGTTCATTTTGGTTGAAGGACATCATAAAGTTGAATCAAATTTACAAAACCCATTCTATTATCAGAATTAATATGGGTGACACTGCCCTTTTCTAGCATGATTCCTGGGTTTTGCTTGGATCCTCAATGCCTATAAAAGATAGATATCCAAGACTTTTTCATTTGTCCTGGATGACAAGATATCAATTAAGGATTAAAATGATGATTAAAACCTTGAAGGTTACATCCAGCTACCACTCTCTCCAAAAGCAACAGAAGAATTGCAAGCATTAACTTTTGGCATTTAGGAAATGGAGCATGCCCCTAACATCTCAGATGTTTGGTCATGGACTCCTGGAAAAGGAAATTATTCAGCCAAGAGTTATTGTACTTTAGTGCATGCTCATTTGCCTAATGATGACCCTTGTAAGTGAATTTTGCAAAGTAGATGCACAATGAAAATTAAGGTATTTGCCTGGTTAAAGCTAAATGCCAGGCTCAACACCAGAAATATGTTGCTAAGGAGGCATTGGAGATTTGAGGATGATGATAATTTATGCCCCATGTGCCCTGCTCAAATGATGGAAAACATAGACCATCTCTTCTTCAAATGTAACTTCAGTACCAGAGTCTGGAACTATCTGCAGATACAACGGTATGCTGATCTCTCCATAAAAGAGTGTATCCTCGCTACTAAAAGAGGTATCCAAAAACCTTTCTTCCTGGAGGTTGTATTTATGGCTTCTTGGAATATCTGGATTATAAGGAATGGAAAGATTTTTAGGCATGAAAGACCCACATTTGGTGCATGGAGGGCCAAGTTCATCCATGACATTACATTTCTTTCACATAGAAAGAAGCCATCTGTGAAGCTTCTGCTTTTAGCCTGGATCCGCAACCTGCCTCGAGGTTTTGGGTGAGCATGTAAATAGTTGTACAGTGTAAATAGGTGAGGATCTTTTGTATCTGTTGTTATGTAGATTAGTTGCTCCTATCTTTTTTGATTTGTAAGACATCTTTTCCTAAGTTTAATAAATGGCTGTGAGGCTTTTTGCCTCACACTGTTCAATTAAAAAATCTTTCATAAAAATTGCCTATTCACCCCCTCTAGTCGATAACTATCACTTTCAAGGCCGACCCATTAAAAGCCTATTAATGGCCTATTTGCATACAACCCACTTAAGGCCTGGGCCCGCACGACCTGTTATGGTCTGTCTGAATTCAGCCGATTAGGTTTATTTCGGCCATCCAATATGATTCCAACCTATTGATACTTTGGGCCCATGTGTGGCCCATGATGTCTTCAAGCCCATAGGAGGCCGTTTGTATCTCTTGGACCTTCAATGACGTGTGGTCATTCTATCCCATAAACAATAGTAAATCGCTTTGGACCCATCAAATGTCGATGCTCTAGTTGGGCCTGTTCCATTTTGGGTTATCTTTTAGTCTGTTAAGGGATCATAACTTTTTGGGCGCATTTCCATCCCTTGAGTACTTTCAGTTTGTTACCGGGCTATTCTGCTACTCGGCCAAATTTAACCCATGGTTACAATCGGCCCATCAGTGGCCTATTGATCCATTGGGATGTTTCTCGCCCATCTTGTATTTCAGCCCATTAACTGCCTGCTATGACTGTCGATAGTACGGAGGGACCACTGAACCACTGACAACTCATCGACCCAACGTCTGCCGCACTTCTGTAGCTTGTCAAAAGTTCTCGTCTTGAGCCCTCGTAGCACTTCAGTGTTCATCCTCTTAGCTTGTCATTTGCTCCTGGGATGAGCAATAGAGGCGAATGAAACCTTGCTTCCGAGGGTTTGAACGTATTGCAGGAAGGCGTGACTTGTGAATTGGGTGCCATTGTCAGTGATGACTCTGGCGGGTACTCTGAGGCGGCACACCAATCCCTTCAAGAACTTGATAGCTAATTGTGCGTTCACCTTTCTCACAGGCTCCACCTCCAGCCACTTTGTAAACTTGTCGATTGCAACATACAAGAATTCAAAGCCCCTGGTAGCATGGGGGAAGGGGCCCAAGATGTCGAGCCCCCAGACCAAAAATGTCCATGACAAAGGGATCGTCTGGAGAGCTTGAGCAGGTTGATGGATATTCTTGGAGTGGAACTGGCAGGCTTCACATCTTGTGACTAGCTTGATTGCATCTTCGAGGGCCGTGGGCCAGTAGAAACCTTGCCAGAAAGCTTTTCCGACCAAGGCTCTTGATCCAATATGGGAGCCGCACATGCCTTTGTGTATCTCTGCCAACAGTTCCTTCCCCTCTTCCCGGTAAATGCACTTCAATTTCACACTGTTGGGCCTTCTTCTGTATAGTGTGTTATCAACAAACAGATACATACTGGCCCTCCGGGCTACTCTTTCAGCTTCTTCTTGCTCTTCGGGAAGTTCTCATGTTTGGAGGTAATGGATTATGTGTCGTGCCCAAGTTGGAGCCTGGGGCTCGACAACAAGGATCAACGGCACCTCCTCGTTCGTGGGAGCGCATATCTCAACTGCAAGAACTGGTGGTTCGGCGGGAGGGCGCTGCTCACCAGGCGAAGTGGAGTTGTTCCCGCCAACCTCTCTGTCGAGGGCTTCGGGAAGCTCTGCCAGGAGAGGCTTGCCGGAGTCCAGTTTCCTCCTCTTTCTGGCCATTGTTGTCGGGGATATTGCGGGTTGAATCAGGTGGAGAACAAAAGTCCCTGGTTCCACAGGAAGCTTCTGTGCAACGCATTTTGACAGATGATCAGCAATGCTATTTTCCGCACGTGGCACGTGCTCTGTTTGCAATCCATCAAAACGCTCCTCCAACTTCCTCATCTCTTCGACGTATGCCTCCATCAATGGACTCTGGTAATCCTTGTTCACTTGCCTTACCACAAGCTGCGAGTCTCCACGGATGATCAACTTCTTAATTCCCAATTCTGTTGTGATCCTGAGCCCGGCAAGGAGTTCATACTCTGCAGTGTTGTTGGTAGCTTTCTCCCGGGGAAAATGCATTTGGACCACATACTTGAGGTGTTCTCAAGTGGGTGCGACAAGGAGCACGCCAGCCCCTGCACCTTGCCGTGAGAAGGCACCATCAAAGTACATGATCCACTCTTGGGGGGCCTCCTTGCCGGGGATAACTATTTTTGGTGTTTCTTCATCTGGGGTTGGTGTCCATTCCGCGATGAACTCCGCCAATGCTCTATTGTGAATGCTTGACGTACTCTCATACTTCAGACCAAAGCTCGGCAATTCCAAAGCCCATTCTACTATTCTGTCAGTGGCCTCTGGGTTCCTCAGTATACGTTACAAAGGGAAGCGGGTGACAACTGTGATCTCGTGGGCTTGGAAGTAGTGGTGCAGTTTCCTCGAGGCCATGATGAGGCCAAAGATCAACTTTTGCACGCCAGAGTGCCTTGATCTAGCCCCATGCAATAGGGAGCTGACAAAGTACACTGGCCGCTGCACCACCTTCTTCTTTGCCGCGACCTTGGAATTGTCTCCGTTATCCTGCTCTTCTTTCTCCTGATCTACATCGGACCTTGCTGGGATAGGTTCACTTTCCTCTCCGAAGGGGCAGTAGCTGCGGCTGCTCCTTCATCCACTTCCCACTGCGCCACCAACGCTGCACTAACCACTTGATTGGTTGCCGCTAGGTACAGCAGCAACGGCTCTTGTGGTTTAGGAGCGACCAAGGTGGGAGCAGAGGAAAGATAGGTCATCAAGTCTTGCATTGCTGCTTCTGCCTTCGGGGTCCACTTCATTGGCCCTGCCTTTTTCAGAATTTTGAAGAACGGCAAGGCGTGCTCGATAGACTTGGAAATGAACCTGCTCAGTGCGGCAACACATCCATTCAGGCGCCTCACGTCTTTAACTGTCTTGGGTGCTTGAATCGGCTCGATCGCCTTGATTTTGTCGGGGTTGGCCTTGAAGGAAATATGCCCTAGAGGCAATAATAAAGTTGTTATTTATATTTCCTTATATCATGATAAATGTTTATTATTCATGCTAGAATTGTATTAACCGGAAACTTAATACATGTGTGAATACATAGACAAACAAAGTGTCACTAGTATGCCTCTACTTGACTAGCTTGTTAATCAAAGATGGTTAAGTTTCCTAGCCATAGACATGAGTTGTCATTTGATGAACGGGATCACATCATTAGATAATGATGTGATTAACGAGACCCATCCGTTAGCTTAACACGATGATCCTTTAGTTTGTTGCTATTGCTTTCTTCATGACTTATACATGTTCCTCTGACTATGAGATTATGCAACTCCCGAATACCAGAGGAACACCTTGTGTGCTATCAAACGTCACAACGTAACTGGGTGATTATAAAGATGCTCTACAGGTGTCTCCGATGGTGTTTGTTGAGTTGGCATAGATTGAGATTATGATTTGTCAGTCCGATTGTCGGAGAGGTATCTCTGGGCCCTCTCGGTAATGCACATCATATGAATCCTTGCAAGCAATGTGACTAATGAGTTAGTTACAGGATGATACATTATGGAACGAGTAAAGAGACTTGCCGGTAACGAGATTAAACTAGGTATTGAGATACCGACAATCGAATCAAGGGCAAGTAACATACCGATGACAATGGGAACAATGTATGTTGTTATGCGGTTTGACCGATAAAGATCTTCGTAGAATATGTGTGAGCCAATATGAGCATCCAGGTTCTGCTATTGGTTATTGACCGGGGATGAGTCTCGGTCATGTCTACATAGTTCTCGAACCCGTAGGGTCCGCACGCTTAATGTTCAATGACGATCGGTATTATGAGTTTTTGTGTTTTGATGTACCGAAGGTAGTTCGGAGTCCCGGATGTTATCACGGACATGACGAGGAGTCTCGAAATGTCCGAGAGGTAAAGATTGATATATTGGAAGATAGTATTTGGCCTCCGGAAAGGTTCCGGAATGTTCCGGATATTTATCGGAGTGCCGGAAGGGTTATCGGAACCATCGGAGAAGTAATGGGCCTTATTGGGCCTAGGGGAGAGAGAGAGAGGGGCAGCCAAGGGCTGGCCGCGCGCCCACCTATGGGCCTAGTCCGAACTAGACTAGGGGGAGGGGCGGCGCCCCCTCCTTCCCTCTCTTTCCCCCTCCTTCCTTCTTCTCCTAGTAGGAATAGGAAAGGTGGGAGTCCTACTCCTACTAGGAGGAGGATTCCTCCCCCCTTGGCGCTCCTATGAGGGCTGTCCGGCCTCCCCCTCCCTCCTTTATATACGTGGGGAGGGGGGCACCCTAGGACACACAAGTTAATTGTTTTAGCCGTGTGCGGTGCCCCCTCCACAGATTTCCACCTCGGTCATATTTTCGGAGAGCTTATGCGAAGCCCTGCCGGAATCACTTCATCATCACCGTCACCACGCCGTCGTGCTGACAAAACTCTCCCTCGGCCTTAGCTGGATCAAGAGTACGAGGGACGTCATCGAGCTGAACGTGTGCAGATCGTGGAGGTGCCGTACGTTCGGTACTTGGATCAATTGGATCGCGAAGACGTTCGACTACATCAACCGCGTTACTAAATGCTTCCACTTTCGGTCTACGAGGGTACGTGGACACACTCTCCCGCTCATTGCTATGCTTCTCCTAGATAGATCTTGCGTGATCGTACGATTTTTTTTGAAATACTACGTTCCCCAACAGTGGCATCCGAGCCAGGTCTATGCGTTGATGTTATTTGCACGAGTAGAACACAAAGGAGTTGTGGGCGTGGGTGTATACATATTGCTTGCTGTTACTAGTTGTTACTTGGTTCAGCGGTATTGTGAGATGAAGCGGCCCGGACCGACATTACGCGTACACTTACGCGAGACTGGTTTCACCGCTACGAGCACTCGTTGCTTAAAGGTGACTGGCGGGTGTCTGTCTCTCTCACTTTAGTTGAATCGGTTTCAATGAAGAGGGTTCTTTTGGAAGATCAAAAAGCAATCACTACACCACGTTGTGGTTTTGATGCATAGGTAAGAACGGTTCTTGCTAGAAGCCCGTAGCAGCCACGTAAAACTTGCAACAACAAAGTAGAGGACATCTAACTTGTTTTTGCAGGGCTTGCTGTGATGTGATATGGTCAAGACATGATGTGATATAATTTGTTGTATGAGATGATCATGTTTTGTAACAGAGTTATCGGCAACCGGCAGGAGCCATATGGTTGTCGCTTTATTGTATGCAATGCAATCGCCATGTAATTGTTTTACTTTATCATTAAGCGGCAGCGATAGTCGTAAAAGCAATAAGTTGGCGAGACGACAACGATGCTACGATGGAGATCATGCTGGAGCACCGGTGATGATGGAGATCATGCTAGGGCGCCGGTGACGATGGAGATCATGATGGTGCTTTGATCAAAATGGCCCGTGCCTACCGGCACGTCCAAAGTAGAAGAAACACTTCTGAAATCTCAGATTCTCCATACATGTCAGAGAGGTGCTTGAGTAGCAGGCAAGCAAGTGAGAAAGAAATGACATGACCATACATGTATGCACTTGTGACATATGTGGTGCAACCTCCAAACCAATGCAAACATGCAAATGCAGATGCAATCACCGTATCCCAAGTTCAATAATACTTGCCTTGTCCAAGGAAGTCATGAGAAAATTCTTCGAAATTCCCGGCAAAGTTCCCCTCTTCTTTTTCAGAAAAATTCGAATTCGAACACAAATTAATTTTTTTGGCAATAGTACAAAAAGTTGTCTCAAAACATTTTTAAATAAACACTAAAAAAACTAGAGAGAAAAATAAGAATTTAAAAAAAAGAATCAACAGAAACAGAGTTGTGGTTTAAAATTTATTAAACTTTCAAAACCAGGGGTTTTTCTGTAAAAATCCAGTCCCTGTGTGTTTATAAAGAAAACACTTCGGGCACGAATACGCTTTCCAGCGTGGAAAGCGTACAGAGTAGAATACGCCTTTGATTGAACAGAGAAAAGAATAAAACGCTGATGGGTGGGGTCCACCCGTCTGGTTTGAATTTGAACGCGCACGCGCGCGAGACAGAGAGGTGGCGGCATTCACCGGCAACGATCGCCGGGGTTCCAGTGGGCGGCGATGGTCGGAACATGACCGGGGTGAAGTGCCGCGTCGGAGGGTGGTGGTGGTGGTCGCCGGCGAGCACCTGAATGGCGGCGAGGTTAACGGCGATGGACGGTGGTTCGGGAGATGTGGGATTTCGCTGGAGAGAGCTCGGGGAGTGGAATTGAAGCACGGGATCGACGAGTTGGTGCAAAATATGACTCCTGGTAGGATTTGAGTGGTGGAGGTGGTGTGGTGGCGATGAACGGTTCGTGGACAGTGGCGGCGGAGAGGTGGTCGGAGAGGAGGAAGAAGACCTCCTCGGGGTCAGGGGAGTGGCATAGGGAGCAATTGGGAGGTGGTGGAGGTGATGTGTGAGGAGAACGGGGCTCGGGAGAGCCTTTTATAGGCGATCCGAGGGCGGCCGAGGTGGAGTGGATGACGTCGGAGTAACTCCGGCCGCCGAGGTTAGTTTGGCCGGTGGTCAGGGTCGGTGCGGAGTTGATGAGGACGGTGGAGAGCTCCGGAAGGATCGGCGTGGACGAGCTCGAGCTCCTCGAGCTTATCCCGGAGAGGGGCTCCCGTACGAGTGCGGCGGCGACGACCAACTCCAGCGACTGCCAGGAGGGGTCCAGAGAGTTGGGCGGCGAGGCGATGCTGCGGAGGGACGGACGCGTGGAGGGAAGGTAGGTAGGAGAGCATTGAGGGCTGTGATGGTGGCCGGTGATCGAGCTGATCTGCTGGGCTTGCTACCGCCGAGGATGGAGGCAGGTGCACCGACCTCCTCCTGTGCTATCGGCAGTGAGGCGCTGACGAGGAGGGTCCCGGAGAGTGATGCATTGAAGAGGAGCAGCGACGCCGTGAATGAAAGGTGAAGGAGTGGATTGCACGGCAGCGATCGCCCTCTCTGAATTTCTGAATTTTTTCTAAATTTTTCTGACAGTGCTACAGTGTGCCCACCAAGTGTATGACAAAATGCCAGAGGGTGCTCAGAATTTTAGGAATTTTTGTGGATTTTTGTGCTAAGGTGTTAATGCAAATAAGAGGGCTTGGCAATTATCAGAATTTTTGAAGCATTTAAAAATAGGTTTGGATCAGAAATATTGAATCTGGTCCAAATTTGAATTGAATGGCATTCAAATTTTTTGAACTATGGAACCCAATAGTATTGGAGAAATGGGTTGGGGGTACTATCTAGTTGCTGGGATAATTTTGGTGGTGGTAGAAGTCTTATAGAAAATGTGGTTCCTTTGTAATCCAAAGAAACCATGAATATTGTGAATTCCAACTTTGGAATTTATCTAAAATATGAGAAATAATTTTGTGGGTTGGAAAGGGGTTGGTTTTTGTCCTAGAAGGTGTGAATGACTTGTGGGATAATTGAGGAGTGGTAGAAAATTATTTGATGAATTTTGGAAGTGCTAGAGAGAAAAGGAAAGGCCATATTCTTGAAATAATTTTAATTCTTCAAAACTTTTCTAAAAGAAAAATATTTTTGATCCCTCAAAAATATTACCCAATAAATAAGTCACCCAAAACAGAATCATTCAAAAAAATTTAAACCCAAATACAAATAAAATATAATTTTCAGAATAGAAGAACTAGAAAGAAAATAAGGCCAAAAATAATTCAAAGTATTTTATTTTGAGGTAAAGATTTTGAAAATCCAAAAGAAATATTTTTTGGGTATTACAACACCTACCCCCCTTGGAAAAATCTCATCCCCGAGATTTCAGCTATCCCTCAAACAGGTATGGATATTCAGTCCTCAGGTGATCTTCTCTTTCCCAGGTTGCTTCTTCCTCGGTGTGATTACTCCACTGAACCTTGTAAAATTTTATCACATTCTGTCGGGTCCTCCGTTCAGACTCCTCCAAAATTTTTATAGGACATTCCCTATAGGTAAGATCTGGTTGGATATCCAGGTCTTGGTGTTGGACTTGCTTTTCTGGGTTACTGACACATCTCCTTATTTGTGACACGTGAAACACATCATGAACATCTGATAATTCTGCCGGTAGCTCGAGTTGATAGGCAACCTTGCCTCTCCTTGCGATTACTCTGAATGGTCCAATAAACCTCGGTGCCAATTTTCCTTTGACTTTAAATCTCTGTAGTCCTCTTGTTGGAGATACTCCGAGATACACATATTCATCGGGCTCAAAACTGATTTGGCGGTGTTTTTGATCATAGTAACTCTTTTGACGGCTCTGAGCCACTCTCAGTCTGTCCTGAATAAGCTTCACTTTTGTTTCTGCCTCTTTAAAAACTTCGGGACCGAAGATTCGACTGTCTCCGGTCTCAGACCAATTGAGTGGGGTACGGCACCTTCGTCCGTACAGGGCTTCAAAAGCTGACATTTTCAAACTGGCTTGATAACTGTTGTTATATGAGAACTCTGCGTATGGCAAACTATCTTCCCAGCTAACTCCGTATGTGAGCACACATGCTCTCAGCATGTACTCCAATATTTGATTTACCCGCTTAGTTTGTCCTCCAGTTTGTGGGTGGTATGCTGTGTTGAACGTCAGTTGAGTCCCTAGGGCTTGCTGTAGGTGTTCCCAAAATCTAGAGACAAATTGGGTGCCTCTATCAGAGACTATGGTCTTGGGTACTCCGTGTAAGCAAACAATCCAGGAGAGGTATAACCTGGCAAGCCTCTGTGTGGAGTATGTGGTTTTTACTGGAATGAAATGTGCCACCTTCATTAAATAATCTGTTATAACCCAGATAGCATCATTTCCATGTCGTGACCTTGGCAATCCGATGATAAAATCCATTCCTATTACGTCCCATTTCCATTTAGGCACTCTGAGTGGTTGCAATAGTCCTACTGGCCTCTGGTGTTCTGCTTTTACACGCTGGCATGAATCACAACGTGCGACATATACGGCAATATCTCTTTTCATCCCGTGCCACCAATAATTTTCTTGTAGATCCTTGTACATCTTTCTTCCTCTTGGATGAATAGAATATGGAGTGGTATGGGCTTCTGCCAACATTTGTTGCTTTAACTCTTCCTTATTAGGCACGCATAATCTTTTTCCGAACCATAAAATTCCCTGACTCTCAATGGTAAATTTGGACGCCTTGCCCAATTTTATTTTCCTCTTAATCCCCTCAATACTTGGGTGTCCTTTTTGAGCTTCTTCGATTTGATCCTCTAATGTTTGTTTTATCTCTAGTTGATTAATGGTTCCTTCTGTGACTAGGACCATATTGAGTTTGGCAAATTCCTGGTTGAACTCATGCTGTGAGAATTGCACACTATTGTTGCTGGTGTAGGGATTTCAGCTGAGGGCGTCTGCCACAACATTTGCTTTACCCGGATGATAATGAATTCTGATGTCGTAATCCTTTATTAACTCAAGCCAGTGACGCTATCTCAAGTTTAATTCTGGCTGGGTGAAAATATACTTAAGACTTTTGTGGTCTGTGTATATTTCACATTGTTTACCGAGAAGAAAGTGTTGCCATTCCTTGAGTGCATGTATCACTGCAGCTAGCTCTAGATCATGAGTAAGATAATTCTCCTCGTGTCGTCGCAGCTGTCTTGAGGCATATGCCACAACTTTTCCTTCATGCATCAATACACATCCAAGGCCTTTCCTGGAGGCGTCACAGTATATCTCAAAAAATTTGTGCACATCGGGCACAACCAGAATGGGTGCCGTTGTTAACCTCTTCTTCATTTCTAACTTTTCTCACAGGCTTCAGTCCAATCAAACTTCCTATCTTTCTTGAGTAATTGGGTCATGGGTTTAGCTATGGTGGAGAATCCTTCTATAAATCTCCGGTAGTAGCCACCCAAACCAAGAAAACTCCTGACCTCTGTCATGTTTGTGGGTTCCTTCCATTCTTGGACAACCTTTACTTTACTTGGGTCCACTGCTATCCCATCTTGTGTCAGTACATGTCCCAGAAAGCCAACTTCTCGTAACCAAAATTCACATTTACTAAATTTGGCATATTGTTGATTTTTCCTCAATTCTTAGAGGACTATTCGTAGGTGTTGCTCGTGTTCCTCGGGTGTCTTGGAATAAATAAGTATGTCATCGATAAATACGACCACGAACTTGTCCAGATATTTCATGAAGACCTTGTTCATGAGATGCACAAAGTAAGCAGGAGCATTGGTGAAGCCAAAAGGCATCACTGTGAACTCGTATAATCCATATCTGGTAGTAAAGGCAGTCTTGGGTATATCTGACGACCGGATCTTTAATTGGTGGTAGCCTGACCTCAAATCTATTTTTGAGAAAACCTTGGCTTCTGCTAGCTGTTTGAACAAGTCATTTATCCTGGGTAGCTGGTATTTATTTTTTATGGTGACCATATTGAGTGCCCTATAATCTATACATAGCCTTAGGGTACCATCCTTTTTTTAGCAAATAAAACTGGCGATCCCCATGGTGATGAGCTGGGTCGAGTAACCTTTTTCCATTAGTTCCTTAATCTGTTTCTTTAACTCAGCCAATTCCGTTGGAGCAATTCGGTACGGCTTCTTATAAATGGGTGTCATTCTAGGTGCCAATTCAATAACAAATTCAATTTCACAGTTCGGGGGCATTCCTGGTAGCTCCTCAGGAAATACATCGGGGTACTCACAGACTACATGAACCTTACTTAATTCTGCCACATCCACTTGATTTAATTTTCCTTGTGATGCGGAAATCCTCCTTGTGCCAAATTTTATTGTTTCCCCTTGGCAGCTTGTAAGAGTCACTGTGCGGTTGTAGTAGTCTATGAAACCTTTATTTTTGGATAACAAATCAATTCCTAGAATAACGTCCAGATCAACTGCCTCCAGTACAATAAGGTTGGCTAAAAATACCATTCCTTTGATCTCAATATTCACATCCTTGCAGTACCATTGTGTGCTTTGCTTCGATCTCCGGGACTGAATAACCATGGAATTTTGCAAAGGCGAAAAAGAAAATTGATTCTTTGAAGCGAATCTTTTTGAGATACACGTGTGGGAAGCTCCAGAATCAAATAAGGCTGTAGCATTAATTGAGTTGACAGGAAACGTACCAAACACAATATCTGGTGCATTTTGTGCCTCCTCAAAAGTCACGTGGTTGACCTGTCCCTTCCTTTGGTTGTTATTGGGGTTGAAGTTGTTGCGTTTTGGAGCTGTGTTTGTACCACGGCCATTTTTGTTGGGCTTGGGGGTATTATTTCCTTGCTTTGGGCATTGCCTGGAGTAATGCCCTTCTCCTCCGCAGGCATAACAGGTGATGCCCGGATAGAATGTTGTATCTTTGGTCCTGTTGTTGAAAGCACTGTGATTCTATTGTGGTGCTATAGCTGCTGGTTGGGGTAGTGGAGTTGCTGGTCGGGGTGTTGTAGGCTTCTGAAATTCATTCTTGGGCCTGTTATTGCGAACCTGAGATGACTGGTTCATACGTCGCTTGCGTATTTCGTTCAAGTTGCGGTGCTCGTTCTCCAGTATAATTGCCTTTTCCACCAGTGTCTTGAAATCAGGAAAGGTGTGGACTACCAGTTGGCACTTTGAAGACGGAATAAGTCCGTCGAGGAATTTTTCAATCTTTTTGTCTTCTGTCATGTATTCGTCGTTGGCGTACCGGGCCAGCAGAGTAAATTGGTCCAGGTACTGGGCTACCGTGGCGCCTCGCTGCTTGAGATCCTTAAACTCCCTTTTCTTCAATTTCATAATACTGTTAGGAATGTGTGCTCCCCGAAACTTTCCCTTGAACTGCTCCCATGTCATATTGGCTCCGTTGGGGTGAGTGTGGCATAAGTTTTCCCACCATGATGCTACTGTCCCAGAAAAATAGTGCGGAGTGTACACCACTTTTTCCTGGTCCGTACACTGAGCGATAACCAATTTCCTCTCAATATCACATAACCAATCGTCTGCCTCCAATGGTTTGTGTGAGTAAAGACCGCTGGATGGGTCTTCTGAAGCTCGGATAATTTTGACTTGTGCTGATTTTGTCCCTGGTGATTTCCCATATTGATTAAGTGCTGCATCATCTCTTGGCACTGTTGCTGGCTTTGCTCGTACAGACGGCATACTTGTGAGAAGGCTGAGTCGTTACTCTGTTGACTTGTCTGTCCCTGTGTAAAATTATTTCCCACTTGTCCAAAATTGTCCTCAGGTGGGTTGGGCATTGAGCGAGTCCAGGGACGATGCATTTTCTTTCTTGGGTATTTATGTAACACAGATGAGAAAAGAAATTAAGAGGAACAAAATAAAGTTTTAAAAGACTGAAAATAGTTTCCCCCAAAACGTAAGTGCAAAAAGGGTAACAGGCTATGTTACACATGTAGTTTTAATTATACATGCCAGATTTTAACATACAAGCATAGTTTAATTATAGAGGATGCTCGCAGAAACGGTATACTACACGACCACTTATTTAAACTAGCGTGCTACTCCGCCCTCTCAGCGCTCCGTGGTCTGAGTCTACTACTTGCCATCTTACAAAAGAAGAAAAGAAACAGAAAATAAACATTTTACAACTGCGCTCTCAGAAAGGTCGTCTGTAGTGGGAGGCCTCGTCTGTCTTCATGGAGTGTCTGGAACATCAAGGGCCCTGCCGAGGGTGAGTCCCAGACGAGGTGCTGATGACTCGACCTCCTCCTCCTCCCCCTCCTCAGGAATAGTCTCCAGTCGGGCAGACGTCAATGCCACGCCTGCTGGGGGTGGCACCGGGCTCATCGGGGGTGGAGCTCTGACTGGAATGGGCGCAGCCAAGCGGCTAGCCTCATCATTCGGGGATGAGTGCTGAATCGCGGAACCGTGAGGACGATCATATGGTGGGGTAGGGATGCGAGGAGCGCGAGGCGAGGGGAAACGGTACTCACTCCTGCGGTGAATCCTCGTACGAGCTAAGTCCATTCGTGCAGCAAGATGGTCATCCACCAGAGAGGTGAAGACTTACTCTAGTGACATGATGAACTGGATAAGGGGCTCGATCGCTGAGGGAGTTCTGGATTAAGGGGTCCTCGGGCGTCCAGGCTACGTAATGTGGGCCAGACTGATGGGCCATGAAGATACAAGACAGAAGGCTCTCTCCCGTGTCCGGATGGGACTCTCCTTGGCGTGGACGGCAATCTTGGCATTCGGATATGAAGATTCCTTTCTCTGTAACCGACTTTGTACAACCCTAGTCCCCTCCGGTGTCTATATAAACCAGAGGGTTTAGTCCGTAGAGGCAATCATAATCAGACATGCTAGACTTCTAGGGTTTTAGCCATTACGATCTCATGGTAGATCAACTCTTGTAATACTCATATTCATCAAGATCAATCAAGCAGGACGTAGGGTATTACCTCCATAGAGAGGGCCCGAACCTGGGTACACATCGTGTCCCCCGTCTCCTATTACCATCGACCTTAGACGCACAGTTCGGGACCCCCTACTCGAGATCCACCGGTTTTGACACCGACATATCAGTTTTGTTTCATTATGTAGGACAGGGTAACATGAACATATTCATCCAAAGATAATGTCTTTTGCACACTGCTCTGCTACAATGCGGGATCCCTCCAGGACATCGTCAAAATATCGCTCGGGCGTGCGGTGCTCCTTGCCCGCGGGCGGTCCCTCGGTCGCGACCTTGACGACGTTCGTCTTCGCCCACTGTATCTTGACACAGGCGAAGGCCATCCGCGCACCTTCGATGCAGACCGACCGCTTGATGGCATCAAGCCGAGGGCAGGTAGCAACCAGTCGCTTCACGAGCCCGAAGTAGCTGTTGGGTAAGGCTTCGGTAGGCCATAGACGGATTATCAAATCCTTCATGGCCAATTCGGCCGCCCTATGCAGTTCGGTCAGCTGTTTCAGCTGATCGCTGAAGGGCACCGGATGCTCTGGCGCAAGGTATTGCAACCAGAATAGCTTCTCCGTTGAGCTCCCCTCTTCGGCTCGGAAGAAATCCGCAGCATCAGCAATGCTGCGCGGCAGATCCGCAAACGCTCCTGGAGAACTCCAAATCCGGGTCAGTAAGAGGTACCTTTTCTTCACAAATTTGCTTTGCATTATAAAGGCCTTACCCGCCGTGATTTTCCTGGCCTCTTGGATTTCCTGGAGGGCGCCCTGGGCTTCAACCCGGGCCTCTTGCGTGCTTTGGTGGGCCTTAGCAAGCTCGCACTCTTGATCCGTAATCTTGCGCTCCAAGGACTCGCATTTGTTTACAGTGTCCTGGAGCTCTTGTTGGACCTCACCGACCCTAGCCTTGTGCTTTTCGCGGACGGATTGTTCCTCCGCCGCTCTCTTCTGGGCCTCGGCCAGTGCCTTTTTAAGGACCTCCACCTCGGTCGCCGCTCCTACAAATATCATAGCACTACGGTCATTACAAATCATCTATCCTTTCTGATATACAGAAGGTCATGGCATACCTTGCTTGTCCTCCAGCTGCTTTTTCACACGGCCGAGTTCATCCTCGGCCCGCTCCAGACTCTGCTTTAGTCCAGAGACTTCAGACGCCTGCTTTTTCATAGACATGTATGGTTAGTCTCCTGTGAAAATTGTTTTGATCCTCTGTCCGGCTTTTCTTTTCGACCACCGGACAGTGTCTCAGGGGCTACTGTCTATACTGTGACATTATTTTTACATAATTGCATTTCATACCTCAAAACCTGTTAGAAGGCTTTTGCAGGCTTCGGTCAGTCCGCTCTTCGCAAACTGAATCTTCTCAATCACCGTACCCATGAGGGCACAGTGTTCCTCTACAATGGAAGCACTTCGCAGCGCTTCCAGTAGGGTGTCCGGTGCCTCTGGTTGAATAGAGGTCACCGCCGAAATAGGCACACCCCCTTCTTTCGAAGGAGGCTGCTTGACGGATTCCGGAGCCGTATAGGTCTCCAGGCCCGTATTCGCCTGGGGGCCGAATTGGACCTGGCCCCCATTGCCAGGCTCCATGGGGATTTTCTCCCCCATGTGTCCGGCGGCCGAGGTTTCACCCTCTGGCGCCGCGCTAATGGCCTCCTGCGTCTCTCCCTGGCCTGGGATCCTTTGGGACAATGCCTCGGTGTCATCCATGGCCTTGGGGGAGGAGGCCGCCGGAAGGGACCCGCTGTCCATCACCTTCGGGTCCAGCAAATTCCCCAAAGATGAGGATCGCTCGAGGTCGGAACGAACCGGACTGCAAGTACATGATTCAACATGTTAAAACTATGGAGAAAAGAGGCTGGATATATGAATGCGTCAAGGTCTTTGAGTACTCACGATCCGGCCAGGGGCTTATCTCGGGGGCGCCGCCCTGGGCTGCTGTCGACGTCCCACACAGAGTTATCCGCGAGGGAGACCTTCCCCTTCTTGGACGCCTCTGCCTCCAGATTTATGGAGGCCGCCCTTTTCTTCCTTCCCCCCTCAGGGGGAGAGTTGCTTTCCTCCTCCTCCTTGTCGTCCTCTGCAGCGGAGGAGTGAGTCTTGGCATCTTTGGACGTCGCGTCCGAAGTTCCCTTGCGACAGAGACCACTTCTGGTCTCCTTGGCCTTCTTCTCCGGCGCCTAGTAGGGCGCTGGGACCACCATCTTTGTCAGAAGCGGGATGGCTGGTTCCTCGGGCAGCGGAGCCGAACACTTAATCCGCTCTGCCTTCTTCGTCCAGCCCTGAAAAAATAAATAGGGAGGCTTAGGCATTTTCCCTGAATAAGCAAGTAAAGGATACCCCTTGAAGCGCGAAAGACTTACCGGACTGGCGGGATGGGCCAGGTCGTGCCCACGGTCCTCGGTCGTCTCCGGCCATTTCTCGTTGGCCTTAAAAAGCACCTTCCAGATGTCTTCATGCGTAGTTCCGAAGAACTGTTGCAAGGTCTGGTGCTCGGCCGGATCGAACTCCCACAGATGGCAAGTCCGGCTTTGGCATGGAAGGATCCGGCGAACTAGCATCACCTGGATCACAATGACAAGCTTGATGTTCTTGTCCACCATGCTCTGGATACGCGCCTGCAGCGCTGTTAGCTCGTCTGACGACGCCCAATTCAGGCCCTTCTCTAGCCAGGAGGTGAGCCGCATTGGGGCTCCGGACTTGAATTCAGGAGCCGCGGCCCAGGTGGCATCGCGGGGCTCTGTGATATAGAACCACAGTTGCTGCCACCCTTTGACGGTCTCCACAAAGGTACCTTTGAGCCATGTGACGTTGGGCATCTTGCTCACCATGGCGCCTCCGCACTCTGCGTGTTGGCCATCCACCACCTTCGGCTTGACATTGAAAATCTTGAGCCATAGTCCGAAGTGGGGTGGGATGCCGAGGAAGGCCTCGCACACGACAATAAATGCCGAGATGTTGAGAAAAGAGTTTGAGGCTAGATCATGGAAATCTAGCCCGTAGTAGAACATGAGTCCGCAGACGAAAGGGTGGAGAGGAAACCCTAACCCGTGGACGAAGTGGGGGATGAACACAACCCTGTCATGAGGCTTGGGGGTGGGGATGATCTGTCCCTTGGCTGGAAGCCGGTGGGCGATTTCCTTGGCCAAATACCCCGCCTCCCGGAGCTTCGTGATGTCCTTCTCCTTGACGGAGGAGGCCATCCAGTTGCCTTGCGCTCTGGATCCAGACATGGTCGGAGTGCTTCTTTGAGGTGGAAAAGATGAAAACTTGGGCGCTGGAGCTCGAGAATGGAGAGGCAGAGAAAGAGAAGGCGTGGGCGAAAGGGGTGAATCCTAATCTCCTTATAAAGGCAGTGAATATCAAGCGCCTCCCCACTCGCCTTAAAACTCGCCTTAAAAGTCTGTTTTGGAGTATTCGGAGGAGGAACCCGCCTTGCAATGCCGAAGACAATCTGCGCGCCGGACACATCGTCATTGAAGCCTGGTTCAGGGGCTAGTGAGGGAGTCCTGGATTAAGGGGTCCTCGGGCGTCCAGGCTACGTAATGTGGGCCAGACTGATGGGCCATGAAGATACAAGACAGAAGGCTCTCTCCCATGTCCGGATGGGACTCTCCTTGGCATGGACGGCAAGCTTGGCATTCGGATATGAAGATTCCTTTCTCTGTAATCGACTTTGTACAACCCTAGTCCCCTTCGGTGTTTATATAAACCGGAGGGTTTAGTCCGTAGAGGCAATCATAATCAGACAGGCTAGACTTCTAGGGTTTTAGCCATTACGATCTCGTGGTAGATCAACTCTTGTAATACCCATATTCATCAAGATCAATTAAGCAGGACGTAGGGTATTACCACCATAGAGAGGGCCCGAACCTGGGTAAACATCGTGTCCCCCGTCTCCTGTTACCGTCGACCTTAGACGCACAGTTCGGGACCCCCTACCCGAGATCCGCCGGTTTTGACACTGACAATCACCTCGTCCCTTTCTCCTGCAGTGCAGGAGAAAGCATAGTGGCTGGTGTATGGAACATGGCATGGCAAGTAGTGATAGGGATGGGTCTGCATGACAGGCAGGATGTCCCTGATACGAGTGATAGCCTCATGGGCGGCCATCTGGATAGCATGCCTCTCAGAGGGCATGACTTTCCACATAAAATGGTAGTTGCGGAAAGACAAGGCACTTCCGCCCCGAATATATACCGAGGCCAGGTACATAGTCAGGGTGTCCGTAATCCTGTGAGGGAAAACGGTGTACTCTGGACGGCTTGGAGATCTCATCGCGTCTCTAGCGATGACGATGAGAAGACGGCAAAATCCCGTGGGCTCGTTGGCGAAGATCTGGGATGAACAGCCACCACCAGCCATCTACATCAGTAGAGAAAAATCCAAATAGTCATATCATAAGTATATGATGACCAAGGAAAATTTGCTACAATGCATGAGATGCATGCTAAAAATTTTTAGTACTAACTCGAGTGCTAGCGATCGTGCCTAGGGCTTCCTACAGTCAGCCTGGCTCTGGTACCAAGGTCTATTGGGCCCCTTTCTGGAATAAATCATAGAAAAGCACCAAGTCACACCAGCCCCAAGATCAACACAACTGGTGGACTTCCTTGATATAGATAACCAGTACAATATAATATTACACAAGGTTGAGTCTAAGGGCTCAACAGACTTATTACAAACTCGCCCATATATGGCAGTGGCGGAATATGACAGTGGTGTGGTGGTGATACAATACTGGTACAATAAGATAGAGCCAAGCGTCAGTGTGAGGCTTGACTAATTATTTGTGTTGCAGAAGCTCGGTGGATGATATATGTGGTAGACTCCTATCTCACAGGTTGACTGACTGGGACTCCTCTAAGTGTCGGGCTCGCTAGCGCAATCCTCCTCCACAAGCTCGTCCTCCTCCTAGTCTGGCCAAGTAAATAGCCAGGGACAGGCCAGTGAGTACATTGGAATGTACTCACAAACATAATGAACCAAAGATATAATGAATGCATATGCTCAAGTTGGATCATGTTAACATGCTCATGCTGACTAAAATCTTGGTCATGATATGACAATGATAAAATGATACGGAAGTAAATAAAGCACATTAGTCATAACCAATCCTATTAAAAATAAAAGCAAATGAATGCCACGGGTAGTCTAGCCAGCCCAAGTGACATTCAGAAAAAATAAGAGAGTCGGGCGACTGCCCGAAAACTCAAGCAACAGCATGAAAGGTCTTAAAAAGAAATGCCAGTCGGGTGTCATAAGTGACGCCACAGTCGGACTTGAAGAGAAATGCCAATCGGGTATCCACAAGAGTAGTGGAGTGATAAACCGCCTGTGAACTCGAGGGACGCCACGAAGAGGTCTTGAAAAGAAATGCCAATCGGGTATCCACAAGAGTTGTGGCGTGATAAACCACCTGTGAACTCGAGGGACGCCACGAAGAGGTCTTGAAAATAAAACCGAATGCCCGGGGTAGTCTAGCCAGCCCCTGAGACACTCAGGAAAAATAAAATAAGAGAAACGGGTTAGTCCACAATAATATGCATAACCATAATAATATTAATATGCATAAAATATTCATGGTAGCATCAGGGTGTCAATAATTATCCTGCAAAATATTTCAGCATATTATAATTATTTCGTCTGAAGACCAACACTTGACCCACCCAGCTAACACCCTTGACCGTGGACAATGGCTATTCGAATAGGTTTAAACTCTGCAGAGGGTGTACTCTTTATCCACGTGTATGGGATTCCTTAGTCTGTACCGTGACACTGACTAATTCCCATTACGGTCTTTGGGTTGAAAACACACCTGACTAGCACACACCAGAATAACCGTCCGAATGCCAAGAATCACCCAAAGCTTCATTTCAGAAAAACTCTAAGTTGGGAGACAACAATCTCGAGTAGCATGGGATCACTATTAATACATGTGGATTCCAAGGGGGACCCCCTCTCGGCTAAGACCGGTAACACCCATGCCCCTGATCTGATGACAGGATTTAGTCCATGGCCGTGGAAACCCTCATCGTGGCCCTCTAGCTAGTGTGTACCCGGACAGGGGTTAACAACCTACTAAGCCGTACCTACCTTGCGGAAGGACCCGTGGCAGCATGGTATCCAGCTAGGTGTAACGGAACAAGACTCGATCTAGGCCGACTTAGGAGGTGTTGTTAATATGTCCGACATACTCCATATCTGTTACCGTGACACCACCGTGTCGAAAAATAGCCCGTGCCTACGGGCACAACCAAAGCAGAAGAAACACTTCTGAAATCTCAGATTCTCCATACATGTCAGAGAGGTGCTTGAGTAGCAGGCAAGCAAGTGAGAAAGAAATGACATGACCATACATGCATGCACTTGTGACATATGTGGTGCAACCTCCAAACCAATGCAAACATGCAAATGCAGATGCAATCACCATATCCCAAGTTCAATAATGCTTGCCTTGTCCAAGGTAGTCAGGAGAAAATTCTTCGAAATTCCTGTCAAAGTTCCCCTCTTCTTTTTCAGAAAAATTCAAATTCGAACTCAAATTAGAATTTTTGGCAACAGTACAAAAAGTTGTCTCAAAACATTTTTAAATAAATATTAAAAAAACTAGAGAGAGAAATTCGAATTTCAAAAAAAGAATCAACTCAAACAGAGTTGTGGTTTAAAAGTTATTAAACTTTCAAAACCAGGGGTTTTCTGTAAAAATCCAGGTCCTGTGCGTTTATAAAGAAAACGCTTCTGGCACGAATACGCTTTCCAGCGTGGAAAGTGTACATAGCAGAATACGCCTTCGGTTTAACAGAGAAAATAATAAAACACTAACGGGTGGGGTCCACCTGTCTGGTTTGAATTTGAAAGCGCACACGCGTGAAACAGAGGGGTGGCGGCGGTCACCGGCGAGGATCGCCGAGGTTCCAGTGGGCGGCGATGGTCGGAACATGACCAGGGTGGAGTGCCGCGTCGGAGGTTGGTGGTGGTACTCGCCGGCGAGCACCTGAACGACGACAAGGTTGACGGCAGCAGACGTTGGTTCGGGAGTTGTGGGATTTCGCCGGAGAGAACTCGGGGAGTGGAATTGAAGCGCGGGATCGACGAGTTGGTGCAAAATATGACTCCTGGCAGGATTTGAGTGGTGGAGGTGGCGTGGTGGTGATGAACAGTCCGTGGATAGTTGCGGCGGTGCGGTGGTCGGACAGGAGGAAGAAGACCTCCTCGGGGTCAAGGGAGTGGCATAGGGGGCGATTGAGAGGTGATGGAAGCGATGGGTGAGGAGAACGGGGCTCGGTAGGTCCTTTTATAGGCGATCTGAGGGCGGTCGAGGCGGAGTGGATTACGTTGGAGTAACTCCGGCCTCTGAGGTTGGTTTGGCCGGTGGTCAGGGTCGGTGCGGAGTTGATGAGGATGGTGGAGAGCTCCGAAAGGATCGGCGTGGACGAGCTTGAGCTCCTCGAGCTTATGCCGGAGCAGGGCTCCCGTATGGGTGCGGCGGTGACGACCAACTCCGGTGACTTCCAGGAGGGGTCCAGAGAGTTGGGCGGCGAGGTGATGCTGCAGAGGGATGGACGCGTGGAGGGGAGGTAGGCAGGAGAGCGTTGAGGGCTGTGATGGTGGCTGGTGATCGAGCTGATCTGCTTGGCTTGCCACCACCGAGGATGGAGGCAGGTGCACTGACCTCCTCCTGTGTTGTCGGAGGTGAGGCGCTTACAAGGAGGGTCCCAAAGAGCGATGCATTGAAGAGCAGCAGCGACGCCGTGAAGGAAAGGAGAAGGAGTGGAGTGCACGGCAGTGACCCCCCCCCCCTCTCTGAATTTCTGAATTTTTTCTGAATTTTTTTGACAGTGCTACAGTGTGCCCACCAAGTGTATGACAAAATGCCAGAGGGTGCTAGGCATTTTAGGAATTTGTGTGGATTTTTGTGGTAAGGTGTTGATGCAAATAAGAGGGCTTGGCAAAGTTTCAGAATTTTTGGAGCATCTAAAAATAGGTTTGGATCAGAAATATTGAATCTGGTCCAAATTTGAATTGAATGGCATTCGAAAATTTTGAACTGTGGAACCCAATATTTTTGGTGAAATGGGTTGTGGGTACTATCTAGTTGCTGGGATAATTTTGGTGGTGGTAGAAGTCTTGTAGAAAATGTTGTTCCTTTGAATCCAAAGAAACCATGAATATTGTAAATTCCAACTTTGGAATTTATCTAAAATATGGGAAATAATTTCGTTGGTTTGGAAGGGGTTGGTTTCTGCCCTAGAAGGAGTGAATGACTTGTGGGATAATTGAGGAGTGGTAGAAAATTATTGGATGAATTTTGGAAGTGCTAGAGAGAAAAGGAAAGGCCATATTCTTGAAATAATTTTAATTCTCCAAAACTTTTCTAAAAGAAAAATATTTTTGATCCCTCAAAAATATTACCCAATAAATAAGTCACCCAAAGCAGAATCATTCAAAAAATTTGAAACCCAATAAAAAATAAAAAATAATTTTTAGAATAGAAGAACTAGAAAGAAAATAAGGCCAAAAATAATTCAAAGTATTTTATTTTAAGGTAAAGATTTTGAAAATCCAAAAGAAATATTTTTGGGGTGTTACAAGCATTCTCCCCACCCGTGCATTGTGGAGCACGGCCGTCGGAGTGCTGTTGCTGCCGCCCTCCTCTGGCGTTTTCTTCTCCCGCTTCAGCCTCAAGGGGAACGACGACAGCGCCACCTCCGCCGGTCATGTTCCCCACGGCGTCTGCATCCCCCGACGCCGCTGCAGCCCCCATAGTATCGGCAGCTGCATGCGAGGGGGGCTTCGAGGTGGAAGGGTGAGCAGTCGCGCCGGACTTCTTCTTGGACGCCATGGGTGATGAAGCCAATGATGAAGAAGAAGATGATGAAGACTGACGCGCTGTTCACGACCTCGGGTTCGCACAAGCGCTGCCCCCTACCTGGCGCTCCAAAGATGTCGTGGTAGAACACGGCCACCTATGGGGCCATCGGCCCCTTTGTGGTTCGGCAGGGGGAGGACGCATTGCACAAAGAGCGGAGGCCATGGGACAGCACGACAGTGGAGACACTAGTGGTTTTTACCCAGGTTCGGGCCGCTAAGAAGCGTAAAACCCAACTCCTCCTTTGGTGGATTGATGGAGAGACCATCAAGAACGTGCAGCGCTCGATCCCGGCAAGGTCGCCTCGGGAGAGAAGCTACGCGCATATGAGTACACGAGGGTCTGAATCCTTTCTAAGGTTGCCACGGTCCTCCTTCTATAGGCTAAGGGGTTACCACAATTGCAAAACGGTCATTATCCAGTGATTAGATAGCTAACAGTGCTATCATACCTAACTCTGGCAGTTAGGACAAAGCGCTTTAAATGCACTGCCATGTCTCGCGCTGTGGATGCGGCCCGGCAGGTCTGCCGCGCCGCTTTAGTCATCTTCCATCTATCTGCTTGACACGCCTCTGGATGGGTGTCATATAGAGGTGATCTTCCTGCTAAATGGCTGCCACATGCCAAATGATAGCCACCTAGTTATCTGGGGGCTCGACACCGCACCGATGGATAACTTGCGTTGCGATGCGGTGGAGCGGTGGAGTCTTGGTGGGGATGTAGGCCGCCAGTGGCCCCGGCAATCCTTGTCGGGGAAGTCTTGGGACTTGTCTTCGGGGTGGCCTCGACCTGACCAGGCTCGCGTGCCCGGTAAGGGAGGTTTTTCCTTAGAAATATCTTGCTGTCTTGGCTTGTCTTGGTCTTCTTGATCCGCCCCTTGATTCCTCAAAGAGTTATCTTTCTGGCTTGGTTCTGTCTTGAATGCTTGGGGTTGCTTGCATTTCTGCCACTTAAGCCTGTGTATATTTCGGGCAACATACGTGAAGGTTTGTTGCACCGACATAAGCAGATGGCATTCATGTATATGATGTCTAAACTAAGCGTATGGCGTTGAATATCGTGTATATGATGTCTAAACTATGCAATGCAAGACACCATATGCATGATACGAGCAGTATAACCCTACCAAGTTAGAGCATACACCTCGGGGGTAGGGGGAGGAATAGGACTGGTCATCTGACTCTGAATCCTCCTCTGCTGAGCTATCTATAACCGACAAGATATCTGCATCAACATGTAGAAGTGTTTTCTCTGAAGACCTTGTTTTCATTCCAGATTTTTCCATCACCCACTCAAATGGATGATTCACTGGAAGAGTAGGTGAATGTACAAACATTGTACACTAATGGAATATGTAATGACAAAAAAAAGGAATGGCATAATGTAATTCACATATGTGATGCCGGGAAAAACAAGATGGCATTGCATAGTTCACATACAGTATGCGTAGCTAAACAAAATGGCATTGCATAATTCACATATATGATATATAAACTAAACAGGTGGCATTCAAATATAACATGTCTAAACTAAGCAGATGACACATATGATGTCAAAAGTAAGCAATGCAAGGTGCAATATGCATGATATGACCAACATCAGCATGCCAAGTTAGAGAAAACACCTGAGGGGGTAAATAGGAGTTGTCAGCTCCCTCTGAATCCCCCTCTAAACAACTATCTACCTATGGATTACAATCTGGAGGGGGAGGGGGCTGCCATTGCGCCAACAATGGAGTGATGTTTAATTGACATTGTATTGCCATGCAAGATTCTTCTCTTTTTCTCTATATGTTCAGCACGAATGTGTACAATAACTGGCATGCATAGGAAAAAATATAGTGAGATTATGTAAAGAGTGCGTGCAGAAATCCAAAGTGATGGTAGCAACCAGTGGATACATCAAAAAATAAAGATAGCAGGTAGATGATTGTAACGCCCCGGACACACCCTCCAGTTATGGCCGTTAACCCTGGCGGGATCTAAACTGTCCCCACAGATCAATACTAGACTTTCCTGTGTACTTTTTCCTCAATCATGCGCACCTGGGACCAACTTCTCGGTAGGTTACCCTTCCTAGAATTACTCCAAGCCAAGCACGCTTAACTTGGGAGTTCTTTTTGAATGGGCAACCCGAAAAAAGGAATTCCTTATTGGTATGTGTAGTCTATCATCCCTATTAAGCTAGGCTATCACATACACCCCCACTTAGAGGAACCGACACCCTCATCGGGCCACAGGAACGTTCCCTCTTGGCACATACGTATGTGCGTCCAGTTCGGTACATGTGCCATGTCGTGTGCCATGATGGGTGATACGTCCCCAACATATCTATAATATTTTATTGTTCCATGCTATTATAGTATCAATCTTGGATGTTTATTATGCAATTATATATCATTTTTTGGGACTAACGTATTAACCTAATGCCCAGTGCCAGTTGCTGTTTTGTGCCTGTTTTTGGCTTTGCAGAAAATCAGTACCAAATGGAGTCCAAAGGTTATGAAACTTTTTGATATTTTTTCTCGACCACAAGGGACCCTAGAAGCTTCGGGAGACGAACTGCGGAGCCACGAGGGAGTGAAAAGCCCGCAGAGTGCACCCTAGCGGGGCGCCCCCAGGCTTGTGGTCCCCTCATGGAACCTCTTGACCTAATTCTAGCTCTATAAATTCACAAATATTCCTAATACACCAGAGAGCCACCCAAAATACTTTTTTTGCCGTTGCAAGTTTCTGTTCTTCGGAGATCCCATCTAGAGACCTTTCCGGTACTCTGTCGGAGGGGGAATTGATGACGGAGGGCCTCTACATCAACCTTTCTGCCCTTATGATAATGTGTGAGTAGTTTACCACAGACCTACGAGTCCATACGTAGTAGCTAGATGGCTTCTTCTCTCTCTTTGATCTTCAGTACAATGTTCAACTCGATGTTCTTGGAGACCTATTCGATGTAATCCTTTTTTGCAATGTGTTTGTTGGGATCCGATGAGTTGTGGGTTTATCATCAGATTATTCATAAATATTATTTGAGTCTTCTCTGAACTCTTTTATGCATGATTGTTATAGCTTTGTATTTCTCTCCGATCTATCCGTTTGGTTTGGCCAACTAGATTGATTTATCTTGCAATGGGAGAGGTGCTTTGTGATGGGTTCGATCTTGCGGTGCTCAATCCCAATGACACAAAGAGACATGACACATATTTGTATCGTTGCCGTTGAGGATAAAAAGATGTGGTTTCACTGGTACAGCAAGGTGCTATACAAATGGTTTTTAACCCCTTTCCGCGATGATGTTTTGAACCGTCGCCAAGTGAGTGTGTGCGATAGGGGGTCCTTCCCACATGACCCAGAAACCGTCGGGGATAGGCCCTCCGGTCATACACGCTCGGCAAAATGAGGTCGTGTGTGACAGGCGAGCGATCAAATAGGGTTATACAGGCCCAATCGGTTCCGGTCATAAGTACATCCCACACAGTCAGTCCCAAACAAATGTTTTCGTTTGTTATGTACATTCCACTCAGTCAATCCAAGGAATACGTTTTCGTTCTTTTGTACATCCCACACAGTCAATCTAGGGAAAACATTTCCGTTCGTATGTACATCCCACACAGTTAATCCAGGGAAAACATTTCCGTTCGTATATACATCCCACATGGTTTTATGTATAGCCACGTGTGTGATAGGTGTAACTATCACACACGCGCTGCCTCGGTTAACCGTTTGCTTTTATTCAACTACATCACACACGATTTGATGAAGAGAACTGTATGGCATTGGGCTATCCATCACAAGCACTTTTAGTGCTAGAACAATTTGCAAAGTTCCATGACCCATTTAGCAAGTTTATTAGTTTACAATTAATAATTCCAGTATTACGCAAATTCACATTTCATATCAAACAGTTGTTTGCCAATTTCATATCAGGCACATAAATATATTTTAACATCACAGTATGATAGCTACCTGAAAACAGCACAATACAACATATAGCTAGTTCACCTTCATAAGAACAATATTAGAACAATATATCCATTTCCCTAATCAAGATCATCCAGGCTCGTCTTATCCACCTCTTCTTTCAGTTTGGTAAGAACCTGTTTTGCACTGGCCAACTAGGAAAGTGCCTCCTCCTTCGCCAACACCATCTTAGCAAAGTCTAATTAAAAAAATTGAGCTCATTCTCCATCTTCCTCTTTTTATCCCACATCTTCAAATATTTTTCAGCGTTGACAACACTTTCTCTAAGCCTACCTCTGTTCTCTTCCTCATACATGCTCTAGAGCTTTGCTAGGCACATCTTCAAAGACTGTGGCGACTCTTGATCAACCCACTCCAGGTAAGAACACTTCCGTTCATCCTATAATATTTAAAACTAGATTAGTAACAATTGTAGGGGAAATGGTTTCTAGCAACATAGAAAATCACCAAATACATAGTTTGAAAAACTAAAGAAATAGGTTAATTATGACATATCTTCTCAAAAAGATCAATGCGCAAATGAATTAATTGCTACTGAGACAACAACCAAATTCTGAAACATCAGAAGCTATAATTAACTACAACAATGCTACAAGTTCTTAGTCATGTACTATAAATAACAAATTGAACATTTTATGAGCAAGCTAAATATAACTGCAATAGCAATGCGACAGTGTTTGGATGACATCAAATTGATAAATAGGTGTGTACATGCACAAATTTAGTAACATAGAACTAATAGCACTAAGGTCGTCCACTATGTATGTCAAAACCAGTGTAAAGACAACTGTTGCTACATTTGGCACCGGTGCCCTGCACTGGTGAACAGATGCAGCAGAAAAAAATCAGGGACCCGGACTCCGGAGCACCTAGTTGCTTCAATGCCCAGTTCCTTCGTGCCATAAAGATTTAGTATTTTACTGCTTGGCTGCTCGGATGTGTGGACCAAAGTTGGCTGCACAAACTGCTGAAGCGGTGCCAAATAATTTTCTAATGGCACCGCTGATGAGATGGCAACATTTTTAGATACTAGGTACAAACTGTGACATTATCTTAACATCGAGAACAACATAGCATAGTGATAGTGTCTGAATCACATCTAACAAATGATTTGTAACAACGAAAGTGGGGGTAACCTTCTCGGCACATGCCAGAAGCTTCCTCCCACTGTCCATAGATTCAAACGCAACTAACTTCACGCATGGAGATTGATGGTGACAACGAGCAGGCAGATCTTCAGCCACCCCACTCCATTCATTGCAACTGATGGTCCTAGGGAGCTACAAGAGGAAGAAATGACTCAAATCGACCACCGGGTTAAAATCCTTCATTCCAAGTGATAACCTGAGAGAGAGAAGAGAGGCATACCGGGTGGTGAAGGAGTCATCGGAGAAGGAGGAACCGCTAGAGAGGTCATTGAAGAAGACCATGGCGACCCCGGCGGTAGGATGCGAGACGGTGAGAGCGAGGAAGCAAGCGAGGAAGTGGCTATAGCTTCGGAAGGAAGGAAGGAGGAAACAGGGGAAATGTGACTTGTGGTCGGGGAGAAAGGGGGGTGGGGAAGGGGGGAAGATATTTCAGCGGTAGGCCAAAAATTTTGACGTGGAGGGACACTTTGCACGCGGTGCCGCCGGACACCATTCACTTTGAACAATTGTGTGCATCGCAAACAATTCTTCTGCTTTACGCGCATGGGATGAGTTTGATAATTCAAATTTTGGTGGAAATTCCCCTGGGTACTGTCCTCATCCACGTCATTGCATAATTTAACATCACTTGCTAATTTGGGCACACAAAAGAGCGTACAGCACACAAACGACACTTACTCAATCGAGCAATTTTAGTAATTAAACAGAGCCAGTTGACCTAAACATTGCTCTAACAAAAGACCAGCATTAAAAATAAAGCCTAAGTACGCATAATTTTAACAAAGCTACCGCCGCGCCGGCCTATGCATCGCCAGTGTGAGATGAGACGTCAATGACTTGTCCTGACGACATGCCGTCGTTGGTGGACTCCGCGTCCCCCCTACTAAAGTCGACCGCATCCTCGTCCTTGTCCTCATCCTCGGTGCTGCCCTCAAGGTTGTAGTACTCATAGTAGTGGCTATGCCAGAGCTCGCGTTGCTACTCCACCACCGTTCCTCGACGGACAGACTCTTCTCTACCTCGACCTCGGCCACACATAACTCCTCCTCCCGACGCTCCTTGATGTCCGCCGCCTCCTGCATCTCCAGGTCCTGCTCGGCGATCTCATGAGGAAGCAGGTGCTCCATGGCCACCGCTGCCTTTTCAGACGTGGGTTGCATGTTGGATTCTGAGGTGGCCTGGAATATCTTGGCGTGTGCATCCTCGATCTTGGCGTGGATGGCCTCGACCCGGGCCAGGGCGACATCGGCAGCACGGACGGCAGCTCGAGCGCTCTCGGCGTTTGCAGCCGCCGTCGCAGCAGCTGCTGCAGCCGTCTCGACTGCTGCAGCTACCCTGTCGGCTGCCTCAGATGCCCTCTTGGCGGATGCAGCCGCACTCTCGGCACAGGCGGCGGCGCTCGGGGAGGACGCAGCCACCGTACGGGCCCTCACGAAGCGTTTCCACTGCGTCATCTTTGCAAGAAGGGGTTGCGGGAATGGGGATCGAGTTTCGTGAATTCGGTGGTTGCCGGCACTGGAGCAGACGATCTAGCGAAGCTTAAGGAGGAAGACTTAAATAGACCCACGAATTTGTATCGCAGATGGTTCCTACAAACAAACTGTGTGATATGTTGTTGATATTTTTAATTAGCTGTGAAAGACGAATTTGGAGTAAAGTGGCAACGGATGGTGTTTTAAATGTACGAGAAAATTTGTAGTACTAATACAACTGTCATGTAAAAATTTGGAGAATTTCAGGGGTCATTTGACCTTTTCAGACATTTAAGTGATTTTCTAGCCATTTAATGACCGTAATTAAAATTTGAACTACATGTACATGCAACAGCTAACCATAACTGTTTGAAAAGTCATATTTGTGTACTTGTGTGCGAGTTAATTCCATGTGCAGTAAATTGGAAGGAATTTTCAAACATATTAGTCACACGGCTCTGACACAAAGCATGGAACCTTGCTTGATGTAAATTCCAAAAAATTTAAAAAAGATCAGAAACACATGAAACCTTGCTTGATTTAATGTCATGCCACCAAGATGATGTGGTAAAAAATTTGGCATGTTTGAAGAAATTTTGCACACACACCCCTCACAAACCGGAGCAACTCACTAGAAGGCTCGTGGTTCCGAGAGGGAACAATGCATGTTTGATGATGAATGGGCGATAGCTTCCTCTTATGGCCTTCAAAAGATTTCTACAGTTAACATGCACTAATACAACTGTTATTTGGAAAATTCCAGGGGTCATTTGACCTTTTAAAGACATTTAAGTGATTTTTGAGCCATTTAATGACCATAATTCAAATTTGAACTACATCTACATGCAATAGCTAACCATAACGGTTTGGAAAATCATATTTGTGTACTTGTGTGTGAGTTAATTCCATGTGCAGTAAATTGGATGGAATTTTCAAATATATTGGTGTCACGGCCTGGACACATGCATGGAGTGCCATGGCATTTAAATTCCAAAAAATTAAAAAAAATCAGAAACACATGAAACCTTGCTTGATGTAATGTTATGCCACCAAGATGATGTGGTAATTTTTTTGGCATGTTTGACTAAAGTTTGGACACATACCCCTCACAAACCGGAGCAACTCACTAGAAGGCTCGTGGTTCCGAGAGGGAACAGTGCATGTTTGATGACGAACGGGAGATAGCTTCCTCTTACGGCCTTCAATTTTTTTCTACATTTAACGTGCACTAATGCAATTGTCATGTGAAAATTTGAAAATTCTAGGGGTCATTTGACCTTTTAAAGATATTTAAGTGATTTTCTAGCCATTTAATGACCGTAATTCAAATTTGAACTACATCTAAATGCAACGGCTAGCTATAACGGTTTGAAAAATTATATTTGTGTAATTGTGTGCAAGTTAATTCCATGTGCAGTACATTAGAAGTAATTTTCAAATATATTGGTGTCACGGCCTGGACACATGCATGGAGTGCCATGGCATTTAAATTCCAAAAAATTAAAAAATGATCAGAAAAACGTGAAACCTTGCTTGACGTAATGTCATGCCACCAAGATGATGTGGTAAGAAAATTGGTCTGTTTGACGAAAGTTTGGACACACACCCCTCACAAACCGGAGCAACTCACTAGAAGGCTCATGGTTCCGAGAGGGAACAATGCATGTTTGATGATGAACGGGAGATAGCTTCCTCTTATGGCGTTCAAAATTTTTCTACGTTTAACGTGCACTAATACAAATATCATGTGAAAATTTGGAAAATTCTAGGGGTCATTTGACCTTTTAAAGACATTTAAGTGATTTTCTAGCTATTTAATGAACGTAATTCAAATTTGAACTACATCTACATGCAACGGCTAACCATAGTGGTTTGGAAAATCATAATTTTGTACTTGTGTGTGAGTTAATTCCATCTGCACTAAATTGGATGGAATTTTCAAACATATTGGTGTCACGACCTGGACACATGCATGGAGTGCCATGCCATTTATATTCCCAAAAATAAAAAAATGATCAGACGATGTAAATATCTGGTGTTCAAAAAAGAAAATGTAAAGATCTGGAAAGACAACCGGGCACCACATGATAGGCACTCTATTTTGCACCTCGAGGTTTGGAAGCTGAGTGGCGCGGGTTATTAATCAGACACGGTTCTGTATTGGAAATCATCAGCTATTAAGTTCACACATGGCTTTTGCTGCGGGAATCGTTTGTAATTCAAAATACAATACTCGTAAATTCCGGCGACCGACGTGTGTACTGTTCCCATCGATCTATATTCCTGCCACCAATAAATACTACCTTGCTCACGTCGTCCCACCTACATTCTCATCTACATCCTCCCCTCACTCACCCTCTCTGTCTCAAATCTCTGCCATGGCGCCACCTATCTGCCCACGCACCAATGAGGAGGCACCGCCCCCCGAGGACGCTCAGTCAAAGAGCAGCGACGAGGAGGACACCTACGCGCCGCCAGACGAGGTTGCGCCGAACCCCCCAACTTTTGAGTAGTTTTGGGGCCAGTACAATCTTTGTCTGTGGAAGTCGCTGCCGCCGGCTGAGAAAGCCAGGCAAGTGGTGTTCAAGAAGGGGATGGCGGAGGAGGAAGCCAGGTACCAGGCGGCCTGTGAAGCCCATGATTCCGCCTGGAAAAAGGAGGTGGTGGAGCTTTTGGGGCGGGTGCGTCATCGTGCGAAGGAGGTGTACGAAGACGGGTACTTCGCGAGGATGGTCAAAGGCGCTAGGCGCCTCATCGCTGCGTGGAGGTGGGCTGATAAGCTCCAACGTGCCACCGACAAGGAGCTCCGGTGGGCGCCAAACAAAATGGCAAGATCGTTCTGGCCCGTCCGCCAGCAAGAGGCAGATCGGTACGTCAAGCGCTGCGAGGCGGAGGAGGCGGAGTACCGCCTCCGCGCTGGGAAGACGCCGCGCACCATGGAGCTAGTGGCGAGGGGCTGCTAGAATACTGCAGCCAGGAGGGATTATTAGTTTTAGTATTATTTGTTTTCAATTTTATGTATTGTACCTAGTAGTTAAGTATCATCACGTATATGTGATGATATTATATATATTCTGTGATGAACTAATGAACACTTAATATATAATATGAATTCCATTTTTCTATCTGTTTTTGTATACCAATTTGTATCTAGCTGTTATCATCCACATATACATAATGGAAAGCATATATACACACATTGAAACAGAACATATAAGAATGGAAAACAGAGTACACACATTGAAACAGAGGAATAAATAGAGCAATAATATGATTGCTGTGAATACATAGTGATCCAAATCGAAATGACTGAACAAAATAAAACGCGTCCATGAGACCATGACCAGCAGCCCTTGCCTACGGTAGCTCTTGGCTCTGCCTGAACTCGTGCAGGTGTTCGTCCAAGCGGTCGACACGCTCGCGGTACATCTGGAGCGCGATCTCGAGCTCCAAATTGGCTATTTCATTGGAGATCACCAGCTCAAGGATGCGACGGCCATGTTCCTCTACTGCGCCCAGGTGGACACCTGGGCCAAGGAGGCGGTCGAGCCTAGCGACCAACACAGTGGCATCGAGCGGGCCGAGGACAAGGCGAATGGCACGACCCATGCGAACGGCGCGGCGGGCGTCCGGTGCAAGTACGGCGCGACCGACCTCTATTGCAAGTACGACACAGACGTCCTCTTCCCACTCCTGGTGAGGAATGGGGGTACTGACGGGACATGTACCCCGCTGCGACGCCCTGTCGACAGCAGGCAAACGCCGATGGATATGCTCTTGCTGTGCGGCGCGCCTCGCCTCTCGCTCTGCGGCGCTCCAACGGTCTCGCTGTGCAGCGAGCCATAGCCGGTCGGCTCGGACGCGCCTAGCTTGCTCTATGGCACGCCATCAATCATGTTGTGTGGCGAGTTGTAGCCTCTCAGCACTGACATGCCTATCTTGATCCGCGGCGCTGAAGCGCCATGCACCAAGGGTCTGCTCAACCCTGGTGATGACGCGCATCACGGCGTCGTCCATCACGTTGCCGGGGAGCGCCTCGGCCTCGATGGGCCTTGGAGCCTTCTCTTTTTCCTCGTCGAGGAGGTTGATGGCAGAGGTGGTGCTTTTGTGGGTTGGCATGCTTGGAAAAGGTGGATGTGCTATAGGCTGCGCTTGTAGCCTCCGTGCGTCGCGCGCCACCTAGGTTTATGCGCAATATCGCTGGGTGGCGGTGGGAAACTAGTGAGGAAATGGCAGGAAACGGCGGCGTGTTCATAAAACGCCATCAATTAATGGAAACTTAGCATAGAAGGAACATCGAGCTAGCACGACGCGTGCGGGCACATTGCTCGCCCAAGGCTATGATCCGTATACTTGTGTGCCCAACAGAGCACACTATTCACAGTAAAGAATACTGTTTTGTTTATCCTAGTAGAGCAGTGGCGGCAAGCGTCACAAGATGTAGATGATGATCACATGATTGTTTATCCTAGTTAATTATGCATGTAATAGTTTACTTCGGTGTGTGGAAATGTCATGTGTGTACTAGCCACCTATGTAATTGGATGTTTGCCGCGTATCACAAACATCTTGTTTATGTGAAGCATTTCTGTTCTCTTGGCTCAACACAAACAGTTTATCAGAATGAACTGTATGCCCTCCATTGCACACACCTTGATCTGGCTGAACCATTTCTGTTGCGTTGCCTAATCGAAAATAGTTCATCCGAGTGAACTGTATGCCGTATATCGCACACACCTTGATCTGGCTGACCGTTTCTTTTATGTTGCCTAATCACAAACAGTTCATCTGAGTGAACTGTATGCCGTATATCACACACACCTTCATCTTGCTGCCCATTTTTGTTGTTTCGCCTCATCACAAACAGTTTATCCGAGTGAACTGTATGACGTATATCGCACACGCCTTCTTCTGGCTGCCCGTTTCTGTTGTTCTGCCTCATCACAAACAGTTCATTTAACTAAACCATATGCCCCACATCGCACACACAACTAAAATCTGAACCGTGTTTGATGTATCCTCAATCGTAAATGTTTTGCATCTTTTTTGACGGTTTCTTTACATCACCGTTTGCGATTAATGCATCGCACACAGTTTCGTCGAAGGGTCTCTCATTGTAGTGTCGCGTTAGCAGCATCCTGCAGTAGTGTTTATTCATATTGATTGGGTTTACTTTGTCTACATCATGTCATCTTGCTTAAGGCGTTACTCCATTCTTTATGAACTTAATACTCTAGATGCATGCTTGATAGCGGTCGATGTGAGGAGTAATAGTAGTAGATGCAGGCAGGACTCGGTGTACTTGTCTCAGACGTGATGCCTATATACATGATCATTGCCTCGAATATCATCAAAACTATGCGCTTTTCTATCAATTGCCAAACAGTAATTTCTTTACCCACCGTATGCTATGTTCAAGAGAGAAGCCTCAAGTGAAAACTATGGCCCCTGGGCCTATCTTCATCATATATGAAAATCCAAAAATACCTTGCTGCAATTTATTCACCGATAGTTTATTTTGTGTTTTTGTTCACCTATCTAGCACTATGATATTTTATCCTTGCAATTAAACGCCAAGGGATTGATAACCCTTGTATGCGTTGGGTGCAAGTATTTGTTCTATTGTGTGTAGGTGCTGTTCACAAGGTCTTTTGTGGTTCTCGTACTAGATTGATAACCTTGGTTCTTAACTGAGGGAAATACTTATCTCTACTATACTGCATCATCTTCTCCTCTTCGAGGAAATCCCAACGCAGCTCACAAGTAGCAACGGGTCACAAACGTCATGAACAACATGACCGCGCACCTGCCCACAAACATCCGTGTAACCGCAAGGGTCGGCTCTGATACCAAATTTTAACACCCCGGACACACTCGCTGGTTATGGCCGTTACCCTTAGCAGGATCTAGACTTGCCCCACAGATCAATACTTGTCTTTCCTGTGCACTTTGTCCTTACTCATGCTCACCGAGGACCAATTTCTCGGTCGGTCACCCATCCTAGAATTACTCCAGGCCAAGCACGCTTAACTTGCACTTTGTCCTTACTCGTGCTCATCGAGGACCAATTTCTGGGTCGGTCACCAATCCTAGAATTACTCCGGGCCAAGCACGCTTAACTTGGGAGTTCTTTTCGAATGGGCTCCCGGAAAATAAGGAATTCCTTATTGATATGAGTAGTCTATCATCCCTATTAAGCCAGGCTATCACAATGATAGCTTCAGTTTAAAAAAAGACAGATGATGGTTTCTTTACTGTTCATTTCCCACCAGAGATGAACCAAACAGGAGACACCTGAGATGAACCAAATAAGAGATGGAGATACTATTCATTGCTACCTTATTTGGACCCCACAAGCATTTTAAAACTCAAGTTCAAACATTAATTTGGACCTGACTTAGTGTCTAAGAGGTGAACGGGATGATAAAGTAGTAGGTAATATTAAGCGATGTATAACATAAGCATATATGAAAGAGTGCGACCTCTCTTGTGGACCCGTGTAGTCCTCAGGTTCATCTACTGAGTCAATGATGGTGATGCAGTTGTAGTACCTGTCGGTGGGGACGGAGATCTGAGGTGGTGAAAGACGGTCTGGGGGATCTGTGATGTAGTGGACGCTTTCCTTGATGGAACAACTCAGGTGAGGTGTTTGGTGGCACGATAGGATGAGGACAAACCACGCGAAGTTCTCTTTGACACCTATATGTAACTGAATTAAATTTGTAAGGCTCATTTGGTTTGCAGGATTCTAAAAATACATTGGTAGGAAAAACATAGGAATATGATAAGAATGCATGGGCAAAACAGACATTTGTAAACACATGATTTCTGTTAACTTGGGTGTTTGGTTATAGGAATTGGAAAAACACAAGAATCAGAATAAACATGGTACAATCAAAGCCAAACAACATGAATATATATAGTTAGAATCTTAATATGCCACTAATACTCTTAGTCTTTTTTTTCATTCATATGAATTTGTAACAAAGCTCCAAGTGGTTGTTAAATATCGTACATTCTTCATTGGATATTGTCACCAAAGGAAAAATTCCCCTAGTTTTGCTTTGCTACATTCCTTTGAACCAAATGCATGTATACAATAGTACCACAGGAAAATTTCCTATTGCTATGTTTTTACTTCACTTTTTCCTTTGAACCAGAATAATCCTAAGGGATCCACATGAATGTAGAGTAAAAAGTGATGCAACGAGTGTACACTCTCTTGGGTGTAGTTGTGTTGACCTTAGCATCATGGGGTTGGTTGCTAAGGATGTTGCAGTTGTGGTGGTTATCGGAGGCGGGGAAGAAGATCTAAAGCGTCTCGAGAAGGCATCGAGGGTACTGCTCCATTGTGGTGGATGGTTCAGTCATTCGAGAAATTCTGGTGAGGTCTACAATGGCGAGGCTAAAAAGGGAGAAGACGAACAACGTAAATCTGAAGTGGGATTCTAAGAGCATCTAAAATAAATGATGTAAAATACATCACCAAGAAGTGCTAGATGTAAAATTTTCATCATGAATAAAATGGATTTTACATCACCAAAAAACACCCAATTCCAATAGATGCTATCTTCAGCCACGCGGCCATCGCTCGAACAGGTGATGTAAAAATTGCTATCTCTAAACTTAATTGTTGAAACTGTGTTTTACTTTCGAGACGTCCAAAACTAAAACTAAATTGAAGCGGCTAGTACTAGTACTAGAAGCAAAGCAGTGCTAAAACTGAATGCATCAGTAGTAGAAAAAACAGTGCACTAGTAGTTTTGGCCGCTCAAGCACTAGTAGCAGAGAAGCAGTGATCTAAACTGGTAGCTGCTCGAGCAGGGAATGCACTACCAGAGAGCAGCCAGAGCAGCAGCTCGTGCAGCAGCAGCAGCAACACGAGCGAGAGCCGGAGTAGAAGCAACAACAACTCCTGCAGGTATGGCGGCTGAAAGCACATTTGCTCCCTTGGTGGTTTTGGTAATTCACCCCAACATACATGTTGTTGGACTATCACATTCATCTAGTATATTTTAGAAAAGTTCAACATTGGCATGGCAAGGACATGAGATTGTGGACCCCATCAAAATGCTAAGGACATGGATTGGCAAAGCTTCAAGACTCTACATTTTTGGTTATGTGATCCAAGATCACATTGAGTCCATAGGAAATAGAATACTATTAAAAGGGGATGATGTTTTGATCATGACTCAATTGCTCGAGTGCTAGAAGATATTGGCCCAAAAACCCTCTATCACCTTCTCCAAGTCATATATGTCAAAAACCTAAAAGTCCAACTCGGTCCCACTGAATTCCATACACCCGTACTCATCAAGTTTATCCTAAACAGTGCCAGAGCCAAACCCTAGAGCTTCGGTCTCATCGAGATGACCATCGGTCCGACCAATTTGCACAAACCAAGTTTCTGTAACACATTTGATTCACATCGGAATTACCGAGTAGAACCGATCGGAAATATCAAAATGCAGTCTCACTTACGTCATCTCATATCGGTCCTTCTAAGATTCTTTGTTAAGTCCCACCAAAAATCCCAACATTCAAGTCTTTTACACAGGTCGGTCTTAGCGAGTTTTTGGTTCGGTGTCACCGAGTTGAGTCAAAAGGTTGTACCACTTGGATTTTGCGTGAAGGCTATACGTACCCCTCCAACCCCACTTACTCTATGAGATAGACATAAGAACGAAATGACAGTTCCACCATTAATTTTCTGAGAGAGAACCACCTACTCATTTGTTGAGATCAACAGATTCCAGTCCATCCATTTGAACCTTGATTTGTAGCGTCCTAAAGTTGCTTTCCACTCTAATCCTTATCCTACCAAAGAAAATCTATGAGAAAGTGATTGAGTGTTGAGGACACTATCTTTTGAAGCACAAGAGCAAGGAGTTCATCATCAACAACACCATCTATTACTTTTTGTAGAGTGGTGTGTCAGTGTACTAAGGCCTGGACTCCTAGTACCCCTGACTTATGCACAGGCAATAGATACTCTCCGACGATAGAGCTTGCTGGGGAAACCAAGACCAAAGCAGACAAGTTTAGATGAAGATTCCCAAGCCAAGAATGCTGCCCTTTGAGAGATGAAGGAGCGCATCAAGAAGACCAAGTTTCAAAGATAACCTACTTGGCCAAGGAGAAGAACAAGATAGAGCACTAGAAGCAGCCCTCGCCGGCAAGGCCAAGATGGCAAGGCGAAGGACCGACAAGCTCCATGGTCAGCAGGCCCCCGCCAACTACCAGTGCTCCACCTCACCGAACAGCTGGTCGCTGCTCAGTGAGGTGTCGAGCCCGCAGGCGGTTAGGTGGGGCTTACCGGACAAGTGTCAACATGCCGGAAGGATTATTACCGTTATCGACACCCGTCCAAAGGGCGTGTAAAGATAATAGGAGTTAGCTAGGAAAGTGGTGCAGCATCCTTGCCTGGGCTCCTCCTCCTCACGACACCTAGCGATGCATTTAATGTTTTTTGTCCTAACTAGCAGAGTTAGGGTATGATAGCACTGTTTGCTATCTAATCAACATGTAATTACCTTTCTACCAATTGGGTTACCCCTTGAGCTATAAAAGGAGGGCCATGGCAACCTTTACATGGGTTCGAACCCATTCAAACCCCACGCACACTTGCACGTGTAGCTGGCTCATCCTTACGCCTTGCCGGGGGGAGCGCTCCATGTATGAGGTTATTTGGCCCATTAGTGGCTGCATTGTGTTCCGACCTATTTGCAGCCCATATTACTATGGTATGTGGCCCACTATTACTATGGCCTATAAGCGACCCATGGTTCTTACGACCCATAGAGGCCCATGGTTACAATGGCCTGTAAGTGGCCCATAGTTTAAAACAAGTTTCAAACATACCTGTTGTGCCATCGGTGTTTCGATTGGATCCTTTAATTTAAAAATTAGTTGGTATGAGTAAATACAATGATACAAGTGCAAAGCAGTATGCACCATAGCTATGGAATCTTACCTAAGAACAACTGTTCTTCAGGTTTAAGCACTTGTTCTACAAGAAAAGAGTACAGTAAGACACAGGCAAAAATATATAGTATTTCAAAATGCAGTTTGATCTCATAGACCCTACTAATTCTTTGGTCTGGACTAGTACAGAACAAGGCGATCCTAGTCAGCATCCCGAAAATGCATCTCTGGAGAAAGTAAGGAAGTTGATGAGTTTCATTATGAGTGAAGTACTTTTTCTTTAGGTAATGCCGATACCGCCGCATAGCATTCTTGAAGATAGCATAGGAATTAGCACAGGTTACCTCATCTGAGTTTCCTAATTGGGCATACTCTATAGAGCAAAATGTGAACATTTGATGTGTTAGAACCAGCAGGGGGTAGAAAGTATGGGACAAAGCAAAGTAATTGCCATGAATAACATTACTTACACATAACTCCTGGAGGAACACCTGCAATTGGCTTTTTCGTTCATATTTAGTGTAATATTTCCACAATGGGAAGATACATACAAAGGATTTAACAACATCCAAAGCGATTGATGCTAAACTACAAATGACTAGTTGAGCTTTGTCCACATGAATAGATGTACTACCTAGTGGAGTTGGTGTTCACCATGGTGGTCCTGATGCTTTGGGCACTGGAGTTACCTTACTAACTTCTCGTGTTTGGTAGCACTATGGTGCAGACGATGCTATGTCAGATGGAACTGAGTTACTGTCTACTAGAGCTGGGGTTAGATGGGATGTAGCTAGTTCTCTATCCATTAGAGTAGGGGTATAATGTGTGAGAGTCTGGGTTATGTTTAGCGGGGTTGGTTCTTGTGCAAGTGCAACCGGGGTGCTATCTACATCGACATGTAGCACTATCTTTTTTGAAGATAGTGTTTTTACTCGACTAGATACTTCCATCACCGCCTCCATTTAAATGTCTAATAAACAAGAAACATAATTGAATGTAGAGCATTGTCTGATAGACAAATGTAATAAATAGTGGGGGGGGGGGGCAGAAGAGGGCATGAAATAATTCACATATATGTTTTCTAACTAAACAAGATAGCACGACATACTTAAACACATATGTTGTCTAACTAAATAGGATAGCATGACATAATTCAAAGATATGTAAACAGGATGGCATGACATAATCACATGATGTATTTAGTAAACAAGTTTGCATGACCTAATTCACATACATGTTATCTAAGTAAACAAGATGGCATGATATAATTCTCATATATGATTTATATATTAAGCAGATGGCATTCACGTATATGATGTCTAAACTAAGCAGATGCCGTTGAATATCGTGTATATGATGTCTAAACTATGCAATGCAAGACACCATATGCATGATACGAGCAGTATAACCCTACCATGTTAGAGCATACACCTCGGGGGGAGGGGGAGGAATAGGACTGGTCATCTGACTCTGAATCCTCCTCTGCTGAGCTATCTATAACCGACAAGATATCTGCTTCGACAGGTAGAAGTGTTTGCTCTGAAGACCTTGTTTTCATTCCAGATTTTTCCATCACCCACTCAAATGGATGATTCACAGGAAGAGTAGGTGAATGTACAAACATTGTACACAAATGGAATATGTAATGACAAAAAAAGTAATGGCATAATGTAATTCACATATATGATGCCGGGATAAACAAGAGGCATTGCATAGTTCACATATAGTATGCGTAGCTAAACAAAATGGCATTGCATAATTCACATATATAATATATAAACTAAATAGGTGGCATTCAAATAGAACATGTCTAAACTAAGCAGATGACATATATGATTTCGAAAGTAAGCAATGCAAGGTGCAATATGCATGATATGACCAACATCAGCATGCCAAGTTAGAGAAAACACTTGAGGGGGTAAATAGGAGTTGTCAGCTCCCTCTGAATCCCCCTCTGAACAACTATCGACCTATGGATTACAATCTGGAGGGGGAGGGGGACTGCCATTACGCCCACCATGGAGTGATGTTTGCATGACATTGTATTGCCACACAAGATTCTTCTCTTTTTCTCTACATGTTCGACACGATTGTGTACAATAGCTGGCATGCATAGGAAAAAATATTGTGAGATTATGTAAATAGTGCATGCAGAAATCCAGAGTGATGGTAGCAACCAGTGGATACATCAAAAACTAAAGATAGCAGGTAGATGATTGTAACGCCCCGGACACACCCGCCGGTTATGGCCGTTAACCCTGGCGGGATCTAAACTGGCCCCACAGATTAATACTAGTCTTTCCTGTGTAATTTTTCCTCAATCGTGTGCACCCGGGACCAACTTCCCGGTCGGTCACCCTTCCTAGAGTTACTCCAAGCCAAGCACGCTTAACTTGGGAGTTCTTTTTGAATGGGCTCCCGGAAAAAAGGAATTCCTTATTGGTATGAGTAGCCTATATCATCCCTATTAAGCCAGGCTATGACATACACCCCACTCAGAGGAACCGACACCCTCATCGGGCCACAGGAACGTTCCCTCTGGGCACATAAGTCTGTGCGTCTAGTTCGGTACATGTGCCATGTCATGTGCCACGATGGGTGATACGTCCCCAACATATCTATAATTTTTTATTGTTCCATGCTATTATAGTATCTATCTTGGATGTTTATTATGCAATTATATATCTTTTTTGGGCACTAACCTATTAACCAAATGCCCAGCGCCAGTGCTAGTTGCTGTTTTGTGCTTGTTTTTGGCTTTTCAGAAAATCAGTAACAAACGAAGTCCAAAGGTTATGAAACTTTTTGATGATTTTTACTTGACCACAAGGGACCCCAGAAGCTTCGGGAGACGAGCTGCAGAGCCACAAGGGAGCGACAAGCCCGCAGGGTGCGCCCTAGGGGGGCGCCCCAGGCTTGTGGGCCCCTCGTGGCACCTCTTGACCTAATTCTAGCTCTATAAATTCCAAAACATTTCTAATACACCAGAGAGCCACCCAAAATACTTTTTCTGCCATTGCAAGTTTTTGTTCTTCGGAAGTCCCATCTAGAGACCTTTTCCGGTACTCTATCGGAGGGGGAATTAATGACGGAGGGCCTCTACATCAACCTTGCTGCCCTTATGATAATGTGTGAGTAGTTTACCACAGACCTACGAGTCCATACGTAGTAGCTAGACGGCTTCCTCTCTCTTTTTGATCTTCAGTACAATGTTCAACTCGATGTTCTTGGAGATCTATTCGATGTAATCCTTTTTTGCGGTGTGTTTGTTGGGATCCGATGAATTGTGGGTTTATCATCAGATTATTCAGGAATATTATTTGAGTCTTCTCTAAACTCTTTTATGCATGATTGTTATAGGTTTGTATTTCTCTCTGGTCTATCCGTTTGGTTTGGCCAACTAGATTGATTTATCTTGCAATGGGAGAGGTGCTTTGTGATGGGTTCGATCTTGCGGTGCTCAATCCCAGTGACACAAAGAGACATGACACATATTTGTATCGTTGCCATTGAGGATAAAAAGATGGGGTTTATTCATATTGATTGGGTTTACTTTGTCTACATCATGTCATCTTGCTTAAGGCGTTACTCCGTTCTTTATGAACTTAATACTCTAGATGCATGCTTGATAGCGGTCAATGTGAGGAGTAATAGTAGTAGATGCAGGCAGGAGTCGGTGTAGTTGTCGGATGTGATGCCTATATACATGATCATTGCCTTGAATATCGTCACAATTATGCACTTTTCTATCAATTGCCAAACAGTAATTTTTTACCCACCGTATGCTATGTTCAAGAGATAAGACTCTAGTGAAAACTAAGGCCCCTGGGCCTATCTTCATAATATATGAAAATCCAAAAATACCTTGCTGCAATTTATTCACCGTTAGTTTATTTTGTGTTTTTGTTCACCTATCTAGCACTACGAGATTTTATCCTTGGAATTAAATGCAAAGGGATTGAGAACCTGTTGTTTGCGTTGGGTGCAAGTATTTGTTCTTCTGTGTGTATGTGTTGTTCACGAGGTCTTTTGTGGTTCTCCTACTAGATTGATAACACTGGTTCTTAACTGAGGGAAATACTTATCTCTACTATACTGTATCATCCTTTCCTCTTCGAGGAAATCCCAACACAGCTCACAAGTAGCAACAGGTCACAAACGTCATGAACAACATGACCGCGCACCTGTCCGCAAACATCCGTGTAACCGCAAGGGTCGGCTCTGATACCAACTTTTAACACCCCGAACACACCCGCTAGTTATGGCCATTACCCTTAGCAGGATCTAGACTTGCCCCACAGATCAATACTCGTCTTTCCTACGCACTTTATCCTCACCCGTGCTCACCGAGGACCAATTTTTGTTCGGTCACCCATCCTAGAATTACTCCAGGACAAGCATGCTTAACTTGGGAGTTCTTTTCGAATGGGCTCCCGGAAAATAAGGAATTCCTTATTGATATGAGTAGTCTATCATCCCTATTAAGCCAGGCTATCACAATGATAGCTTCAGTTTAAAAAAAGACAGATGATGGTTGGTTTACTGTTCATTTCCCACCAAAGATTAACCATATAGGAGACACCTGAGATGAACCAAATAACAGATGGAGATACTATTCATTGCTACCTTTATTTGATCCCCACAAGCATTTTCAAACTCAAGTTCAAACATTAATTTGGATCGGACATTGTGTCTAAGAGGTGAATAGGATGATAAAGTAGCAGGTAATATTAAGCAATGTATTACATAAGCATATACGAAAGAGTGCGACCTCTCTTGTGGACCTGTGTAGTCCTCAGGTTCATCTCGTGAGTCAATGATGGTGATGCAGTTGTAGTAGCTATCGGTGGGGATGGAGATCTGAGGTGGTGAAAGACAATCTGGGGGGATCTGTGATGTGGTGGACGCTTTCATCGATGGAGCGGTTCAGGTGAGGTGGATGGTGGCACAACAGGATGAGGACAAACCACCCGAAGTTCTCTTTCACACCTATCTGTAACTGAAGTAAATTTGTAAGGGCTCATTTGGTTTGCAGGATTCTAAAAACACATGGGTAGGAAAAACAAAGGAATAGGACAAGAATGCATGGGCAAAACAGACATTTGTAAACACATGATTTCTGTTAACTTGGGTGTTTGGTTCACAGGAATTGGAAAAACACAAGAATCAGAATAAACATGGTACAATCAAAGCCAAACAACATGAAAATATATAGTTAGAATCTTATTATGCCACTAATACTCTTAGTCTCGTTTTCTATTCATATGAATTTGTAACGGAGGTCCAAGCGGTTGTTAAATATCCTACATTCTTCATTTTATATTGACACCAAAGGAGAAATTCCTCTAGTTTTGCTTTGCTACATTTCTTTGAACCAAGTGCATGTATACAATAGTACCACAGGAAAATTTCCTATTGCTATGTTTTTACTCCACTTTTTACTTTGAACGAGAATAGTCCAAAGGGATCGACATGAATGTAGAGTAAAAAGTGATGCAACGAGTGTAAAATCTCTTGGGTGTAGCCGTGTTGACCTTAGCATCATTGGGTTGGATGCTAAGGATGTTGCGGCTGCGGTGGTTGTCAGAGGTGGGGAAGAAGATCTAAAGCATCTGGAGAAGGCACCGAGGGTACTTCTCCATTGTGGTGGATGCTTCAGTCATTCAAGCAATTCTGGTGAGGTCTATAATGGCGAGGCTAAAAAGGGAGAAGACGAACAACGTTAATCTGAAGTGGGTTTCTAAAAGCATCTAAAATAAATGATGTAAAATATATCACCAAGAAGTGCTAGATGTAAAATTTTCATCATGAAAAAATGGATTTTACATCACCAAAAAACACCCAATTCTAATAGATGCTATCATCAGCCACACAGCCATCGCTCGAACAGGGGATGTAAAAATTGCTATCTCTGAACTTAACTGTTGAAACTGAGTTTTACTTTCGAAATGTCCAAAACTAAAACTAAATTGAAGCGGCTAGTACTAGTACTAGAAGCAAAGTAGTGCTAAAATTGAACACATCAGTAGCAAAAAAAATAGTGCAATAGTAGTTTTGGCCGCTCAAGCACTAGTAGCAGAGAAGCAGTGATCTAAACTGGTAGTTGCTTGAGCAGGGAATGCACTACCAGAGAGCAGCTGAAGCAGCAGCTCGTGCAACAGTATTAACACGAGCGAGAGTCGGAGTAGCAGCAACAACAACTGCTGCAGCTATGGCAGCTAAAAGCACATTTGCTCCCTTGGTGGTTTTGCTAATTCACCCCAACATACATGTTGTTGGACTAAAACTTTCATCTAGTATATTTTAGAAATGTTCAACATTGGCATTGCAAGGACATGAGATTGTGGACCCCTTCAAAATGCTAAGGACATGAATTAACAAAGCTTCAAGACTCTACATTTTTGGTTATGTGATCCAAGATCACATTGAGTCCATAGGAAATAGAAAACTATTAAAAGGGGATGAGGTTTTGATCATGACTCAATTGCTCGAGTGCTTGAAGATATTGCCCCAAAAACCCTCTATCACCTTCTCCAAGTCATATATGTCAAAACCCTAAAAGTTCAACTCGGTCCCACCGAATTCCATACACCGGGACTCACCGAGTTGATCCTAAACAGTACCAGAGCCAAACCCTAGAGCTTCGGTCTCACCGAGATGACAATCGGTCCCACCGATTTTCACTAACCAAGTTTCTGTAACCCAATTGATTCACTTCGGACTTACTGAGTAGAACAGATCGGAATTACCGAAATGCAATCTGACTTAGGTCATCACATATCATTCCGTCTTAGGTTCTTTGTTAAGTCCCACCTAAAATCCCAACGTTCAAGTCTTTTACACAGGTTGGTCTCAGCGAGTTTTTGGTTTGGTGTCACTGAGTTGAGTCAAAAGTTTGTAACAGTTGGATTTTGGGTGGAGGCTATATGTACCCCTCCACCCCCACTTACTCTATGAGAGAGCCATAAGAACGAAACGACAGTTCCACCATTAATTTTCTAAGAGAGAACCACCTACTCATGTGTTGAGATCAACGGATTCCAATACATCCATTTTGAACCATGATTTCTAGCGTCCTGAAGTTGCTTTCCACTCTATTCGTTATCCTACCAAAGGCAAATTTGTGAGAAAGTGATTGAGTGTTGAGGACACTATCTTTTGAAGAACAAGAGCAAGGAGTTCATCATCAACAACACCATCTATTACTTTTTGTAGAGTGGTGTGTCAGTGTATTGAGGCTTGGACTCCCAGTACCCCTGACTTATGCATAGGCAATAGATATTCTTCGGCGATAGAGCTTGCCGGGGAAACCAATACCAAAGCAGACAAGTTTCGATTAAGATCCCAAGCCAAGAAAGCTGCCCTTTGAGAGATCAAGGAGCGCCTCAAGAAGACCAAGTTTCGAAGATAACCTACCTGGCCAAGGAGAAGAACAAGACAGAGCACTAGAAGCAGCCCTCGCCGGCAAGTCCAAGCTGGCAAGGCGAAGGACCAACAAGCTCCATGGCTGGCAGGTCCCCGCCAACTACCAGCGCTCCACCTCACCGAACAGCTGGTCGCTGCTTAGTGAGGTGTCGAGCCCGCAGGCGGTTAGGTGGGGCTTACCGAACATGTGTCAGCATGCCAGAAGGATTATTACCGTTATCGACACCCATCCAAAGGGCGTGTAAAGATAATAGGAGTTAGTTAGGAAAGCGGTGCGGCATCCTTGCCTGGGCTCCTCCTCCTCATGACACCTAGCGATGCATTTAATGTTTTTTGTCCTAACTAGCAGAGTAAGGGTATGATAGCACTGTTTGCTATCTAATCAACATGTAATTACCTTTCTACCACTTGGGTTACACCTTGAGCTATAAAAGGAGGGCCATGGCAACCTTTACAAGGGTTCAAACCCATTCAAACCCCACGCACATTGCATGTGTAGCTGGCTCCTCCTTGCGCCTTGCCGGGGGGGCGCTCCTTGTACTTGTGCATCCACACTTCTAATACACCAAAGCAGGAGTAGGGTAGTACACCTCAAAGGTGGCCTGAACCTAGGTAAAAGATCGTTGTGCCCTTTATTAATCTTGCTCTTTGCGCTCTGTGCATTCCCCCCGCCGAACCACAAAGGGGCTAGATCACCCCATAGATAGTCGTTCCACACCAACATCTTTGACGCGCCAGGTAGGATAATCACTAGCGTGGACCTGGCTTAGCAGACGGTGCATGATTTTGTCCAACTCCATCATCAACCTAATCATCCATGGAGCCAAAGAAGAAGGGCTCCATGGCGACAAAACCTTCCACGTCCAAGATTCCTTCACACGCGTCCACGGGCGGCACAGGCGGCGCCATCGCCGCAGACAACGCAAACATCGTGGTTGGTACGACCAGCGCATGCAGCGCGGTCGCCGTGCCAATAGCGGTGGGAACGCACAGTGGAGGCACTAGTGGCGGTCACCTTCCACGACCCTCTGGCGAAGACAACAACAATGGCGCGGGTGGCGCGGGCACGCAACTCTCGCCTCCTCGACGCACCGGTGAGCGCAGCCACCGAAGCAATACTGTCCGGTAGGGCATGAGCCGAGATCCTCCCGCTGTAGCGACTACGGCAGCGGCGAGGGAGACAACATCGAAGCACACGCTGCGTCCAACGCGAGATGGACATGACGTGACCCCGAGCGGCGTTGTCGATCATGCACAGCAGCGCCCGCGCGGCGAGACACCTGTCTGCCCAACGAACTGCTGAGGCCGACAAAGTGTCGATGGCCTCTTCAGATCCTCAAGCACGGCAAAGCCAACATCGGGTGTTGCCAGAAAAATGAACAGGGAAGTATTTGCACTATTATTGAATGATGCCAGGGAAGCTACCCCGGCAACACGGTGTGCGTGATGCCCAATCGTTGGCATGCCTGTGCTGAATGATTGCGGGCAATCACCTTACGGGGTTGAACTAGCCATGCTTGCGAGCTGCAGCAAGATCGTGTTGTCGTTCGCACAGGTCGATGTGCCTGAATCATCGAGAGGGTGCAACGGCGAGCTAGTCCCGGGCAAAGTTCCTAGTGTTTTGCAACCTTTTGTACTTATCAATTACACGAATATAAGCATGCAATATTGCGAGTATACTTTCATTGGTATGAGATTGCTAACGAATTTTCAAGATTTCCGAAACCACTCTTTTTCCTTCTTTGTTTCTATCAAAGGATAAAAGGATCCCTCACGTACAAGTTTCCTGGGGACAAACTGAAAGGAATCCACTCGAATGATGTTGACGGCATTGGCGTTCATCCTATATGACAAGAAGTATAGCGAAGATAAAAGAAAGCTAAGTTGGAACGTTTTCAACTAAGATTTTCTTTAATCTGTTCACAGTTCATCGTTTCGCAATTCTGTGTTTGTATGGGAAACCTGCATGCAGAGGAACCTTGTTGTGATCATTTGCACTCTTATCTTGTTTTGAGTCCGCTCAACAATTTGAGTAGCTGCATTGAAAACATTAAAGGAAGTCTTGCCGGTGGCGGCACTACCGACAGGCTACTAAGGACCTGCTCCTCAAGCGCCAGTGGCAAGAGTTTTCCCTGGCAGACCCCCAGCATGCGTAGGGAATACGACCATACAAAGACAAAAAGAAGCGAGATGGGATGTCATGCATTCGTAGGCATACTTAAAAGTCATATAACATCGCAGAGGCAGTGCAGGTCTAATATGAGATCAAATATGTCTTTTACATAACAGTGGAACAACGAGCGGGCCAGGGAGATTTAGTCTTGGCGATCGCATTGGATCCTGGGGACTTTGAGCACCTTGTGTCAAGAGGGGCGGCAACCTTGTCGGCAGTTGTGACATCGGTGTTCACTGGCAGCCTCTTGTAGATCCTAGAGAGATCAATGTCAGGGTGGTGATGAGCAAGGTTGAGCAGTACAATGTACAAAACGTTGCATGCAAATTGTGGGGACTCATTGGCGAATGAGGAAAACCTGTCATCTTAATATGTCTTTAGCGCCTCAACGAGGCCCTCAAAGAAAGAGGTCAGTCTGATGCTGGTAGCCTCGTGCTCATTGATAGGGAAGCCCCAGCTCTTCATGTCCATCTCGGCAATCTAGGAAGAAAGGCGCTCTGCTATGCCGACGAGCTTCTCTGTCCAAAGGGAGTATAGCTTGCATTATTCGGTGAGGTTGTTCTCAGCATTCTTCCTGCAGGTGTCTTTCGCGGAATGCTTCTCCGACAAGGCCCTCTCCTGTTCTTTGGTAGATTCAAGATTTGTCTCCATGCTGGAAAGCTTGGCCTTCAGATCTTGAACCATGCCATTGACAGTGTTGAGGTCTTGATACTTGGTCGCGAGCTGTGTCTGCGGCTCCTCTAGACCGAGGGCTGCCTTCCATGCTTCATCCTTGAGGATTTCGATCTCCTTGGATCCATTGGCGAGCTCCTCCTTTGACTTGTTCACCTGTGCTTCAAGGTCTGCTCTAGCAGTGGCAACAATGGTGGCTTCATCAGGAGCCTCCTTCAACTTGGCGTGCACTATCCAGGGCTTGGGCCTCAACGACTTTCTTGTGCTCTTCCATCAACTCCTTGGTCCACTGTTGGACAAGCGTCTCAATTTCATCATCCTTGCCGCGGAGAGTGGCGACAGGAGCTTCTTCTCGCGCAACAAGGTCCTTGTCTTTGGCGTTGAGTTGCGCTTCGCGTTCCATCAACTTGCTATCACCGGTCGCTGCTTTCTCTTTGGCAGCAGCCAGCTTTTCTTCTTGCCTCACAAGGTGGCGAGCTTGGTTGTTCTACCATGTGCGCAGCTCGTTGGCTTTGTCCCTCAGCTCCTGGTGCAGAAGGATGGTGGTTTTACACTCCTCCCGGACCTTGCTCCACCTTCGGCTGTACCTCTCCTGGATAACCAAGAACCCGACGGCCATGGATTTCAGAAAGGAAAGATCCTCGGCTCTGTCAGTGGCGTTGTCGTCCTTGGTCGATCTCTGGGTAAAGGGGAGCAGGATCTAGGCTATCTCCTCATCAAAATTTGGCCCCATGGTGCTAGATGAACTGGGGGCTTCGAGTCCATACTAAGAGATGACAAGCTCCATGCTGCTTGGCGGGACCTGCAAAGTTGTCGTAGCAGCTGGTTGATTGGCGGGGTCTGGCATGACATTGACGATGGGCGCCTCATCCACATCCATCCTGGTGGGGTCAGGCCTGTTGTCATGGGACCCCTCCGGTTGCTCGGAGGTTCCCTGATGTCCTCGACAACCTGCACAAGATCCTCGTCAGCGGCAATCTTAGCAGCTTCCTCACCAGCGCCCTTCGCAATAATGGCCACTTCAACAAGTTCTTCACCAATCTCAGGGGCTGAAGCTCTGGAATAAGCCAGAGATGAAGACAGAGTAAGATACAAGTTCACAAGCCAAGTTTAAAAAAATGAATGCTTGAGGGAAGTGTGCAAAGGCGAGAGACTTACCCATTGGCATCTGTTGAGATGGAAGGTTTCCTTCCCCGGTAATCTGGGTTGCCGGCGTGCGGTCAACATCTCCTTCGCTAATCGAGACAAGCTCCATGCGGATGGGCTCATTGGTGGTGACCTTTGTCGGGGAAGCGTTTTTCGGGATGGTGGTTGACGGGGGAGTCATAGCGGGATCAGCCTCATGGTGCTCTTCCCCTTGGTGGTCCTCTCCCATCTCCTCTTCAAGGATAGGAGGAGCAACTTTAACAATGGCACCGGTGGGCGTTATAGGCTCCACATTCTCCCGTAAGGGGCTGGGCTTGGGGCTGGTAGTGATGGGTTCACCCGTTACACCCCCTCCCAAGCGCTGGCCATGGGATCTGGCTCTGCCGCAGATTTGGCCTTTTTCCCCGGCACTCTAGTGGTTCCATGTCCCTAGAAGGCAAAATAAATCAACTCAGAATGGATGATAAGTAAAACCAAGACCTGGCGAAAAGGAAATAAAACTTGCTTACTCCTCATCAGACTCGAGAAGAACATCCAAGTTGTACTTGCGAGGCGGGGGTGATTCCCTGGCCCTCTTGATGGCTGGTAGAGGCGAGCTTGTCGGTTGAGGAGACGCAATTCCCCTAACAAGCTCTTGCTAAGGAGACGAGGCTTTGGGACACCGAGCGGGTTGCCGGTGCACTACCTCCTGACGGCTAGTCCTGGTGGTCGACTTCTTTGCTGTGGGGGCGCTCTACGGCGGAGAAGTGGCTGCCGGTTCTTGGCTAGCCCTCCGGTGAGAATGGCATTTTGGCTGAGGAGAACGAGGGCCCTCTTCCTCTTGCTCCTCTTCTTCGGGCTTCCCGACAACCTCGTTCCCGACAACCTCAACCTCGATAGCATCATACCCAACAAGCTCCTCCAGTTGCTCTTCAGTAGTCTCTTCTTCATCAGATTCTTCTTCATCATCATCATCCTCAGCCCCAGTGGCTCCTGCGGCTTCCAGTCTCCGGGCATCTTCAACCCTACTAGCAATATACGTCTGCTCCTCTTCTATGGTGGCATGAATGGGATTCGTCTCTTTTTGGGAGGCCACCTCTGTTAGATTGGAAACCCATTCCATCTCATCCTCCAACTTGGGCAGTTTCCAGTCTTTCTTGACTATTTGGGCGGTGTAGTCCGGCATCCATGCCAAGATGGCGCTCCTGGCAGAGTTGATGTGTAGTGGGACGACACGAGTCGGCAAGTGGAATGTGCCGGCCCTCCGGAACAACCGTTGACAGAGCCAGGCATGTTCCATGACCGTCAAATTATTGCCAATCCCAGGGTATAGCCGCATCTTGTTAGCAGCATTCTTGTACTCCCAAGTGAACCTGTGCCTCTTCTGAAGTGGAGAGAGTCGGGGCCGAAGGAAATCAGCCCCCACCATTTCAGTGGTTAGACCGGCATGCTTCAGACGGGCAATCCTGTTTATTGCCGGGTGGAGTTTCTTTTCAGTAGCACCAAAGCGGCTCCAGTCATCGCCGCGCTCGATCCTCTTTGTCCACGGCGCGCAGAATGAAGGGAACTCTTTCTCCCAAATCCAGCACCAGTTTGCTCTCCATTCCTCCCACTTCTCATGGAATTTCCCATGTAAGATATTCTCTCTGGTTTTTCTTCCCTCTTAGAATCCATGTCACCCTGCGGGAGAGTGATTTGTTTTCGATCTAGGGGACATAGAAGTGGCAAAACAGATCCACATTGTAGGCAACCCCAACAAAGTTTTCACAAAAATAAGCGAAAACTGCCATACACATCACCGCATTGGGGGAAAATCTAGCAATCTGAACCTGAAGGTGGACATCACCGCGCAGAAGAAATTCGAATATGGAGGGGACAGGCCGCAGTAAAAATAGGTGCAGAAGAATGGGTATGAATCCGCAGGAACCTTGTGGCCTTGAGGGAGGACTACTGGGGCTCCATGACCATTGGTCTCCTTCCCCCACATATATGCGTACCTCTCAATCATGTCGTTGCCCGACAAGGCCAACAGCGAGAAGACGACGTTCTCTCTCCGCTGCTTCTCCATTTCCTCCAGTTCCTTCTTCTTATTATCCGCCTTGGTGTCAAGCAGCTTGGCCGCCTTTTTCCCCTTTGCGCCGGCCTTTTTAGGAGCCATTAGGGATCAAGGAAGAAGAGGGGGTTGGATTAGATACAGATTGATGGCAACGGCAACAGCGGCAGAGGTAGTTTGACCAAAAGGAGGAAGATGAAGCAGGGGAGGGTAAGGGTAAATGAGCGATGCCTCCTCGCAGATGCCTTTTTATGGGGAAGGTGCGGGGGAGGCTTTCTCTTTATTGTTTGCCCGAGCAAACCCCTTTTTCAATCGTACTAGTTCATATTCCCACGACCCGCATTCAACGCATGGATTGGACGTGTGTCAGAAAAACCATCATGATTAAGATTACAGCAAAAGATTGTGGTAGTTGTTCTCCGCAATGTGTGCCTGTGCATGTTTTTGGGCCTGGCCCAATGACACCTCGCACGTGCCCGGGGGCTTCTGTCAGTGTACTGAGGCCTGGACCCCCAGTACCACTGACTTATGCATAGGCAACAGATACTCTCCGGTGATAGAGCTTGTCGGGGAAACAAAGACCAAAGCCGACAAGTTTCGATGAAAATTCCCAATCCAAGAAAGCTGCGCTTTGAGAGATCAAGGAGCGCATCAAGAATACCATGTTTCAAAGATAACCTACTTGGCCAAGTAGAAGAACAACACATAGCACTAGAAATAGCCCTTGCCGGCAAGGCCAAGCCAGCTAGGTGAAGGCCCGACAACCTCCATGGCCGGCAGGCCCCCACCAACTACCAGCGCTCCACCTCACCGAACAGTTGGTCGCTGCTCACTGAGGTGTCGAGCCCGCAGGCGGTTAGGTGGGGCTTATCAAACACGTGTTGTCATGGGAAAACACGGCCACCTATGGGGCCATCGGCCCCTTGTGGTTCGGCAGGGGGGAGGGATGCATTGCACAAAGAGCGGATGGCGCGTGGCAGCGTGGCAGCGATCACACGGGTAGTTTTTACCCAGGTTCGGGCCATAGTGAGGCGTAAAACCATACTCCTGCTTTGGTGGATTAATGAGAGGACCATGGTGGAGACGCATCGCTCTAGCCCGGCAATGCCACCTCGGGGCGAGAGCAGCTACACGCGTATGAGTGTACAGGGGTACAAATCCTTTCTAAGGTTGCCATGGCCCTCCTTTTATAGATCAAGGGGTCACCACAATGGCAAATCAGTCATTGTGTACTGATTAGATAGCAAACAGTACCATCATACCGACTGGACAGAGCGCATTAAATGCGCCACTTAGTGTCACATCATAGTCTAGCCCAGCAAGCCTTGCCGTGCTATTTTGCCACCTTCTCGCCTCCCTGCGTGACACGTCGCTAGACGAGTGTTGTTTGGAGGTGATTTCCTCTAGAGATGGCTGCCACGTGCCAAATAATGGCCACTTAGCACCTTGGGGGCTCGACACTGCACCGATTGTTGACTTGTGTTGCTGTGAGGTGGAGCGGTGGAGCCTTGGCGGGGTAATCCGCCCTCGGCGCCCCCGGCAAGCCTACCGGGGCAATCTGGAGACTTATCTTCGGGGCAACCTCGTCCCCGCCAGGCTCGCCTGCCCGGCAAGGGAGGTTTTTCCTTAGTGGTATCTTGCTCCTTTGGTTGACCTTGGTCTTCTTGATCCGCCCTTTGATTTCTCAAAGAGCTGATCTCTTCTGCTTGGTCTTGTCTTGGACGCTGCAACCTTGTTCTCGAGCCTGTGTACAGTCTGGGCAACACACCTGGGGTTTGTTGCACCGACAGGAGCCCCCGGGCCTGACCCAAACGCACTTCCGAGCGTCGTCGTGGTAGGCCCTGTCTAGTACACAGGCGGGGAGGCTGTGGTAGCTCACCCTTTGAGATCTTCTTTGCTCCTCCATTAATCTAAGCTTGAGTCAGTTTCCAGTTTTCCCGCGCATCGTATAACGCCAATTGTAGTGGGGCCATCTCTGTAATGGCCCGTGAATGACTTTAACGCACAGGTGAGTAACTGCCAATTCACTCTTCCCACCATGTTCTTATCCCTTGCCACGTATGCAGCATGCATTGAGTGGGGTAGGTAACGGAAGCGCGTGGTGCGGGAGAGAGCGTCATGGCAGGGGCCCAGTCTTTCCTGGGTTGGTGGAGAGGGGCGGCGGTTACCCGCCGAGGGATCAACCCCTAGCCTCAGCAGCCTATAAAAGAGGGGGTGAGGGGGAGCGGAAATGCTTATCTACGCACCCTTCTTCTTCTCTTCCTACTGTAGTGCCTAGGAGGAGGAGAGGGACAAGAAAGGGATTACGAGGCACTTATCTTTTTTCAGTTTAAAATGTGCAGGCATCGGCCAAACTTTACTCTAAATAATGTAAACTTCGTTATCCATGTTTGTGTTCTGTAAGATCTATACTTGCTTATCAGCATATTAATGAAAAAGACAAGCTTTGCAGGGCACTTGTGCATGTACCGTATCCATGCAGAGGTGAAATGGTTCTATTCATTTAAGTAAACAAGTTTCTCTGGCAAGCTATCCTGCCGGAACCTTTAGTTTGTTGCCGCGGGGCTAGGCCTGCCAGGCACAACCATAAAAAAAAGGGACCAGCCCCCCGCCGAGCCCTTTTCCGCCAAAGGCCACTGCGACCACCCTGACCGAAGCAGCGTACGAGTCAAAGGGTAGGAGCACCTATGTTTTGAAGGTGGCGGGGTTTTCATATGCACAAGTTTTCCAATTACAGAACAGGTATGGATAAGAAGGAACTTATCTGCTTGGCTTGTCCGGGATCGTCACGTGGGCTCGTCTTCATTCCTTTTCTTCGGGACCAAGTCCACGGCAAGAATCCTGCAACTTAATGCAGATGAAAACAATGCCACATGCGCCCTCTTCTATATGATCATGCTATGCTCATGATATGCTTATGCATGCATGCAAGTTTCAGGGGCCCCCCAACGCTTCGTTTATTTCTCTGTTGATCAGTGTCTGCGCCTGGCTTTGTACAAGGGTTACATGCAACTTCGGCAATGCTTGTACAAAAGGGTAGTTGTCGGGCTTTCACAACCGCGCCTTACGGGTAGAACTTACGGAGATGCTCAATATTCCATGAGTTTTGCAATTGAATGCCATCTCTAGTCTCCAGATAGACTGCGCCAGGTCTAGTAAATCGTATTACCCGGTAAGGGCCTTCCCACTTTGGCGTCAACTTGTTTGCACCCTTGGCGGACTGAACGCGCCTAAGGACAAGGTCGCCTTCCTCAAAACTCCCGGTAGCACGGGGCAAGGGACCCAGGATGTCGAGTTCCTAGACCGAAAATGGCCATGACAAAGGGATTGTTTGGAGAGCTTGAGCAGGCTGATGGATATTCTTGGAGTGGAACTAGCAGGCATCACAATTGGTGACTAGCTCAATTTCATCTTGGAGGGCAGTGGGCCAGTAGAAACCTTGCCGGAAAGCTTTCCCAACCAAGGCCCTTGATCCGATGTGGGAGCCACACATACCCTTGTGTATTTCTGCCAGTAGTTCCTTTCCTTCTTCCCGGCAAATGCACTTCAATTTCACACCGTTGGGCCTTCTTCTGTATAGCGTGTCGTTAATGAACTGATACATACTAGCCCTCCGGGCTACTCTTTCAGCTTCTTCTTGTTCTTCAGGAAGTTCTCCTGTCCCAAGTTGGAGCCCGGGGTTCGGCAACAAGGACTAGCGGCACCTCCTCGTTGTCCGGAGCGCACGCCTCGACCTCAAAGACTGGTAATTCGGCGGGAGGGTTCAGCTCACTAATCGAAGGGGAGTTGTTCCTGCCAAGCCTTCTGCCGGGTGCTTCGGGAAGCTCTGTCGGGAGAGGCTTGCCAGAGTTCAATTTCCTCCTTTTGCTGGCCATTGTTGCCGGGGATACGGAGGGTTGAGTCAGATGGAGAACAAAAGTCCCTGGTTCCATAGGGAGTTTTTGCGCAGCGCACTTTGACAAATGATCAGCAATGCTATTTTCCGCACGTGGTACATGGTCTGTTTTCAATCCGTCAAAGTGCTCCTCCAACTTTCTCACTTCCTCGACGTATGCCTCCATCAATGGGCTTTGGTAGTCCTTGTTGATTTGTCTCACCACCAGTTGTGAGACTCCACGGATGATCAACTTCTTGATTCCCAACTTTGTCGCAATCCTAAGCCTGGCAAGGAGCCCTTCATACTCTGTAGTATTGTTGGTAGCCTACTCCCGGGGGAAATGCATTTGAACAACGTACTTAAGGTGCTCCCCAGTGGGAGCAACGAGAAGCACACCAGCTCCTGCACCCTGTAGGGAGAAGGCACCATCAAAATACATAATCCATTCTTGGGGTGCTTCCTTGCCGGGGATAACTGTTTCCACTACTTCCTCATCAGGGGTTGGCATCCACTCCGCAATGAACTCTACCAGTTCTTTGCTTTGAATAGTTGACGTGCTTTCAAACCTCAAACCAAAGCTAGATAACTCCAAAGCCCATTCCACGATCCTGCCAGTAGCCTCAGGGTTTTGGAGTATGCGTTGCAAGTGGAAGCGGGTGACAACCGTGATCTCGTGGACTTGGGAGTAGTGACGCAGTTTCCTTGAGGCCATGATCAGGCTAAAAATCAACTTTTGCATGCTAGAGTACCTCGACCTAGCCTCCTGCTGTACGGAGCTGACGAAGTACACTGGGTGCTGCACCACCTTCTTCCTTGCCGTGATCTTGGCACTGTCCCCGCTACCTTGCCCTTCTTTGTCTTGAACTGTATCTGATCTTGCCGGGACTGGTTCTCTTTCCTCTCCAGAGGGGATGGTGGCGGCAGTTGCTGCTTCATCTACCTCCCGCTATGCCACCAGTGTTGTGCTAACCAATTGATTGGTTGCTGCTAAGTATAGCAGCAATGACTCTTGTGGTTTAGGAGCGACTAAGGTGGGAACAGAGGAAAGGTAGGTCTTCAAATCTTGTAGCGCAGCGTCTGCCTCCGGGGTCCATGCAACGGGCCCTGCCTTTTTCAAGATTTTTAAAAACGGCAAGGCGCGTTCAGTGGACTTGGAAATGAACCTGCTCAGCGCGGCAACACATCCAGTCAAACGCCTCACGTCCTTGACTGTCTTTGGTGCTTGAATCTGTTCGATAGCCTTGATCTTGTCGGGGTTGGCCTCTATCCCCCGGTGGGACACAAAAAAGCCAAGTAGCTTGCCAGAAGGAACGCCAAACACACACTTCTCCGGGTTCAGCTTCAAATTGAGCCTGCGCAGATTTGCAAAGGTCTCTTCCAAATCCTGAATGAGAGTCGTTCTGTCCTTGGTTTTGACCACAATATCATCCATGTAGGCTTCAACATTTCTGTGCAACTGGGACTCAAAGCCAATCTGTACTACTCTTGCAAAAGTGGATCCAACGCTCTTCAACCCAAACGGCATCCGTACGAAACAGTACGTGCCACATAGATTTATGAACGCGGTTTTTTCTTTGTCCTCCTTGGACATGACGATCTGATGGTATCCAGAGTAGGCATCCAGGAAGGAGAGCAAGTCGCATCCGGAGGTGGAATCCATAATCTAGTCGATGCGCGGCAAGGGGAATGGGTCCTTCGGGCATGCTTTGTTAAGATCAGTGAAATCTATGCAAAGCCTCCATTTCCCATTTGCTTTGCGCACCACCACTGAGTTTGCTAACCACGTTGGATGCAATACTCCTCTGACCAATCCAGCTACCTCAAGTTTCTTGATCTCCTCGGCAATAAACTGCTGCCACTCCAAAGCTTGCTTCCGGACCTTCTGCTTGACGTGCCGGGCATGTGGGCAGACAGCAAGGTGGTGCTTGATTACCTTCCTGGGAACACCAGGGATGTCAGATGGTTGCCAAGCAAACACATCGACATTCGCCCGCAGGAAGGCAATGAGCGCGGTTTCCTATTTGTCATCGAGGGTGGCACTGATGGTAAATGTACCACCAGCGCCAGCCAGCCCTGCCGGGACCTTTTTCACAAACGATGTGGCAGCCTTGGATCTCATGCAATTGTAACTCTTTGGCAAGTCATCAACAGGTGCAGCGCACTCCGGAGAGGCACGCTTCTCGGATTCCTCGCTGGCATCCTTGCTTCCTTTCTTCTTTTTCTTGCTTTCCTTGGCGGGAGCAGCGGCTTCCGCAGCTTCTGCAACAACTGCATCTCTGTACATCTTGTCCACGCATATGATTGCGTCTTTCTTGTCCGATGGGATAGAAATAACGCCCATTGGTCCTGGCATCTTCAAAGTGTTGTAGGCATAGTGGGATGCCGCCATGAATTTGGCCAGAACAGGACGACCAAGGATTCCGTTGTACGGCAGGGGGAGGTCAACCACATCAAACATGATCTTCTCAGTCCGGTAGTTCAACTCCCCCCCCGAATGTTATCGGCAATGTGATCTTCCCCTTAGGATGACTCCTGCCAGGGTTGATCCCTTGGAACGTACTAGTAACCTTGATCTCTTCATCTGCTATCTGGAGTTTGTTGATGATCTTTGGAGAAATCAGATTCAACCCGGCCCCGCCATCAACCAACATCTTTGTGACCTTGAGGTTGTGGATTGTTGGTGAAACCAACAACGGCAAACACCCCACCGCGGTAGTGCGGTCAGGGTGATCCTCCTCATCAAAGATGATGGGCGTGCGGGACCACTTGAACGGCTTCCGAGAATCTATTGTTGGCTCCACGGCATTGACCTCATGCGCCCAACTTTTAAGTTGGCGGTGAGATTAGTGCAGAGATGCACCCCTGTCAATGCATAGGGTGTCAGTGGTTTTCTGGAATTCCTGCTCGCTGGTTTCCTCTTCATCTACTTCATCACTTCTGTCCTCGCAATCCTTCTTCTCATGGCGCTTGGCGGGTTTCCCTTGATACCGAGGAGCCTTGCCGGGGCGACCTGTTCTGCCACCTCGGCCTTTCCCGCCATTGCCATCTTGGTTTTTCTCCTTATCACGCTTCTCGTACTCAGCCCTATGTTTCTTCACGAGCTGCTCAACCTGATGACACTCCTGGAGATCGTGGCCCTTGGTCCAATGGATCTTGCAGTATGGCCGATCACTCTTTCTAGCTTTCTCGGCAGCCGCGGCTTCCCGGTAATCAGTGCACACGGCAGCTTCCTTGCCGGGGACCTCGGTCTTGGCCTTCTTTCTGGTACCAGTAGTACCAGCGCCGTGCTCCTGTCGCCGTGAGCCAGTCGCTAGGGCGGCGTGGAGGCGAGGTGGATGTGCTTGGGGACCGGCGGCTCCGTTAGGCGCATCAGCTTGGCCAGACCGTCCTGGGGGTGACGCATGCCCTACAGCCACACCTGTACCGGGGGCGGTCGGAGGATTGCGGTTTGCCCCAGGGCGAGCATCACCAATGTGGCCGCGTCCTTCGGTGGGGTGGAGAGGCACGGATGGAATGATCTCTCCTCCTGCACCTTGCGAAACGTGGCTGTCGGGATGTTGTTGGCGCTGTCCTTTTCCGGTGCCTCCTGCTCCGTTTCGGCCACGGGGGGAGGTGGTGACGACGCCGCCTGCGCCGGTCACGTCCCCAGCAGCGTCCACGTCCCCGTGCGCCCCCATAGCCCCCACGGCGTTGGCAGCCGCGCATGGAGGGGCCTTTGAGGTGGACGGGTGAGTTGCGGTACCGGTTTTCTTCTTGGGTGCCATGGATGATGAAGCCGTCGATGAAGAAAATGATGATGAAGATGATTCGCTGCGTACGCTCTCGGATTCGCGCAAGCGCTTCCCCCTACCTGGCGCACCAAAGATGTCGTGGGAAAACACGGCCACCTATGGGGCCATCAGCCCCTTGTGGTTTGGCAGGGGGGAGGGACGCATTGCACAAAGAGCGGAGGGCGCGGGGCAGCGCGGCAGCGATCACACGGGTAGTTTTTCCCAGGTTCGGGCCACTGTGAGGCGTAAAATCCTAATCCTGCTTTGGTGGATTGATGAGAGGACCGTGGTGGAGACGCAGCGCTCTAGCCCGGCAAGGCCGCCTCGGGCGAGAGCAGCTCCGCGCGTATGAGTGTACAGGGGTTCGAATCCTTTCTAAGGTTGCCATGGCCCTCCTTTTATAGATCAAGTGGTCACCACAATGGCAAATCAGTCATTGTGTACTGATTAGATAGCAAACAGTGCCATCATACCTAACTCTGCAGGACTGGACAGAGCGCATTAAATGCGCCGCTTATTGTCACATCGTAGTCTAGCCCGACAAGACTTGCCATGCTGTTTTGCCACCTTCTCGCCTACCTGCATGACACGTTACTGGACGAGTGTCGTTTGGAGGGGATTTCCTCTGGGGATGGCTGCCACGTGCCAAATAACAGCCACTTAGCATCTTGGGGGCTCGACACCGCACCATTTGGTGACTTGCATTGCTATGAGGTGGAGCGGTGTAGCCTTGGCAGGGTAATCCGCCCTCGGCGCCCCTGGCAAGCCTGTCGGGGCAATCTGGAGACTTGTCTTCGGGGCAACCTCGTCCCCGCCAGGCTCGCCTGCCTGGCAAGGGAGGTTTTTCCTTAGTGGTATCTTGCTCCTTTGGTTGGCCCTGGTCTTCTTGATCCGCCCTTTGATTTCTCAAAGAGCTGATCTCTTCTGCTTGGTCTTGTCTTGGACGACGTAACCTTGTTCTCGAGCCTGTGTACAGTCTGGGCAACACACCTGGGGTTTGTTGCATGTAACACCCCAAAAATCGGGTTATCGATATTTGTGCTGTTATTCCTTCCTAGCTTTCCTCTCCTAAATTTTTCCTCTGGAATCTGGTGAATGACCAGGTGAATCCAGACAATTCTCAACCTCTCAGTGCCTTTCCCATGCTCTTGTGCCAGTCGAGCTCTTGCCAGTAAATCCTGAATCTTGTTCAAACCCTAGTTCCAAATTATTGGAATTGGAAATCCTGCCTTTGTGTTTACAAAGGAGCCATCATTTTCCTTGCTTTGTCATTCCTCCCAAAATTTCCAGAGATCCTCCTTCATTCATAAACCCTAGATGTGCAAAAATATTGCCAAATCATATGCAATATTTCTCATCCAGAATTAATTCCTTTTTCTGCCTTTCTGAGGAATTAAATCCAGGAAAATATCTATCCATCTCCAAAGTTCATGAAAACTTGTGGAGACAATCTTTATGATCATATTGAGCTCTAAAAAAAATGGCCATAATTAAATAGGGGAAATTGCATTTTCCTATTTAAAGCCAATATCTCAATTTGGGGCCTTTCCAAAGGAACTACCATTTTGGTAGCTAGGAAGAATCCCAAATAATTTATGGAGCTTTCCCAATCCATATATTCACAATTTCCATCAAAATCTCAAGTTCCATAATTCAAAATTTGGGCACAACACCCCTTTGCAAATTCTGTCCAGATTTCCTGTTTGCAAAGGAGGTATTACCCTTGGACAACAAAAACCAGCCCATTTCATCTAGCCAATATTCCTCAGTAAATTATCTTAGTTTCTGTCCATATTGTATCTCTGTGAAGGAAGTACCCTCATAGAGGATCAATTTGAGATGAAACTTTTCCAGCTAGCTCTCATAACCAAATCATCACCCTACACCAAAAATCATCCAAATCCATCCAGCCATTTGGCCCCAGCATCCTCATCCTCATTTCTGGTCAGTGGGCAAGGTTACAAAGGAAGTGCCATCTAGACTTGTTCATTGGTGCTGAATTTTGGCCATTATGATCACCTTAGTAGATGATTAACCCCTTCCCAAGGTTAGGCCAAGAGGAGGACTGTGGTGGCCACAGCACCTGTCAAACACGTTGCCGCCAGCTGTTATTTGGCTTCGGTGTGGTCACACCAGAGCTCACTATTCTTGCTTGAGGTGTCAAGTCGATCTAGGGAAGGGAGGAGAACACTCCAGACATGGTTTGGCCTCGCGTGCGGCGTGGCAACACCGTGGCCACGCGATGACTACGTGCGGAGCAAGCCAAAGCAGAGCACCACGTGCCAGAGGCTTCGGGAGCCCTCTCTGGTACTCCGCGGCTCGTCCGGGAGCGTCGGTGAGCTCCCCACCACGTGCATGAGTCTTCTAGAGCCCTTTCCCGCTTGTCCCCTAGCCATTGGCCGGTTGGGCCGACATGGATTCCCCGCCGGAGTATCGCCATGCCTCACGGAGCTTCGGTGCCAGCTCCTCTCCCTCTCGAGCCTTCTCCCGCCCCTATATAAGCTTGCCTCGAGCTCCCTTGCCTCACCAGCAACCTCCCACTCCTCATAGCCGAGCTCCGGAGCCCCTCTCTGCCCCAATGGCTGAAGCTCTGCCGCCATCTCCCCTCGGCTGTCCCCGCACCCTGGCCCTCCCCTCCTCTCCGTTCCTGTCTTCGGCCTCCCCTTGGTACCCGCAAGCCGCCGCCGCCCTCATTTCTGTTGGGGGAGCCTCGCCGGCGTAGCCCCACCGATGCCCGTTGGCCACCATGCCCAGGCCAGTGGCCATGGCGCCGCAGCTCGCTCCGCGGGATCCGGCGACCATGCGTGGATATGGCGTGGTGCGCCAGTACCTGCGAGATCCGCGGCGGCCCTCCCTGTGCTGCTAGTCATTGGCTACGGTGGCAGCCGAGCCTCCCCTGTCTTGCGACGGGAGGTAGGAGAAGACCAGAGGAGAAGGGAGGAGAGAGAGAAAGAGATGAGGCGGGGCCCGCATGTCAGCTGGAGAGAGAGAAGTCAACCCGGGCCCAGTCGGTTTTAAGTGAAGGCGTAATTCCAAGAATATGCTTTCCTATTCTAGAAGCGTATTCTCCCGCAGCTTCAGTGGGAAGTAAGTTTTCTCTGCAGTGAAAGTGTAATCACAGAAATGCGCTTTCATTTTCTCAGCCGGCGGTCGAAGGGGTTATTTTGCGAATGTTCACTCGTTAAGCACTGAAATGGACACTATTCTATCCATTTTACCGCCTAACGAACGAACGGTCATATCTTTGCGACCGTAACTCCGATTGAGGTAAAACCAATGCCCACGTGTTCAGATCATCCAGCCTGTTCCGATAGCATCATTTTCATAATGTTTTCACATTGTGAAAATGACCATTTTGCCCTTGCCCTTCGATCAGCCACTCCGAGAGGGAAACTTTTCCGGCAAATCTTCCCGAAGTTTTATCGCACTTCCACCCGGCATATTCCTTCACCCCCAGGCAAGCCAACCTCTTATCATGAGCTTCGGACTTGCGTGATGACTTTGCTTGCACCCTGTGTATGTATTGCAGTATGTTTCGGATCATTTGTTAGTGTGCACTACCATAGCCCTATTATTTTACATGTGCCTGATGCTAGTGTTATTTACCACATGATATCATGAATTACTTCCATGCCATGTTCGCCCATGCTAGTAACAATATTTTGAATACCATTATCATGTTAGTACCATGATTTGATCTCATGACATGTTTGTCAACATTGTTATGATTTTGCTATGCTGTTGTTAAGAGATTGTTCCTGCTTATAATCGTCGATGTAATGATGCGATGATGGAGATGTTGAATTGAATTTATAAACTAAACTTAGTTGGTTGATCAAGAGCCACCTATCCGGACTTATCCGTGCAGCCACATTTGCCGGTATGGGACAGCCTTGACTTGGTCTGGCTCCGTGCTCTTTCACCAGTACCTCCAGACAGGGAGGGTTATGCGTGTGTGGTACCCTGATCAGGTAGGCGGCGATAACCCTGTGAGCCCAGTTGATTGTTTAACCCGAGAGTCCCTGTTTGGGACTGTTTAGTTTGCCCACGACGGTGGCAGGTGTCACAAGGTGACACAGGGGCCACCCAGGGCAGGACTCCGGGGGAGTATGATTGCCGGTGGTACGATGGGAGAGTCACGGGTCAGGCTGGTTTCGTTGGAGCAACACTGGTCCACCCGAATGGGATCATGAGGCCAGGCGCTCCATGGTGTGGGTAAGTGCGCAACCTTTGCAGAGTGTAAGAATCTATTCGAATAGCTGCGTGCACGGTATTGGACAGTCCGTCCAGGCCTCACTAGGTGGTCAACCATAACAAGGATATTAATGATGGAAGAACGTGTCTTATGTTCAGAAGTACCCAATGGATCATGAGTATTCCGAGGGTTGTGGGACAACCCAGAAGAGAGTAAGTTGGTATTCGGTAACAGTAAGCACTTTAAGCACCTAATGTGATCATTGCCATGCTATGTTATGTAGTTGATATGCCTGATCCATGTTATGCCATGCTTGATCCATGTTCTCGTGTTAATTCCATGCCATGTTTAGAACAAATCTTATATAAGCATAGGGCTTGCTTTGTCATCTGCTTGTTTGGATGCTATGTATTTGGTTGTCTTGCGAGTACATTCAAAGTACTCACCTGGCCTTGCACGTGGCCAGTTGCAGGAGAAGATCCGTCAGGCCAGATCGTAACCCAGCCAGTCCTGTGAGTTGTGGAGCCTAGCCAGAGACGTCATTGCCACTGAACCAAGACCTCCACTGCCATTTTAGTTAGCCATGGAGTCATGTAATATTGTTGTAAGCAACAGTATTGTAATACTCCATTTCATATAATAAAGCCATTTTCTGCCTGGAATTGCTGTATCATGTCTTTGACGTGCGCCAGGTCTTATCCTAGGGCTGGCGTGCGTCGGCTCTCTGTCGGGGTGCCACAGGACATGGTATCAGAGCAGCCAGGCTGGCTGTAGGTTACCCTAGCATCAAACCACCCCTATTTTCAACCGATAGTGAGCCCAATAGAGTTGACCCATCGTTGGTATCCGACACAGCCACTGTTGATCAACAGGCGGCGCAGTCAGAATTCACGTGTCCCTACCCAGCTCTCCGCCCACCCAGCCACCCTGGGTTGGACCGTGACCCTACCCCGTTGTCGGCCGTGCCGGCGTATCTTCTACCCGACACAAGAAGGATCCACGCCATGCTGGTGTGTCCCAGCCAGACTGCTTATTTAACCCCCTCCCACCTGTGAGTCGCAGCTCTCTCCATTCAGTAAGCCAGATCCCTACAAGAGAACCTAGGCTAGTATCCTCAAACGCACAACCATGGGTAGTTCCTCCAAAGCACCCACTTTCCATAGCCGAACTTTGGCTGATGATTATCCCGGCTTTCCGCCCATCCTTTCGAGTATGCTCACCCAAGCCCTTGGCTGTAGTGTTCCTCCGGTATATCTGGTGTTCCAATCGGAACCCGTTCCCCACCTTTGCCGATTCTATGTGAAGGCGCATATTTGCCTAGTTGCCGCAGAAGATGGGAAGCCCATGATTTTTCAGGGCAAACCCATGCCCACCCCCACATTGGCTGTCCAGATAGCTGCTGCGGAAGCTGTCGCTCGTCTTCATTTCCAGTGTCCGCAAGTAGCAGTGATGTGGGAGTTTTGCTACTTTCCCTCTACAACCAGCACAGGCTGTGAGTTCTTCAGCAGAGTCGAAGACGCTAACCCAGCAATAGCTCGCCTGGTTTAGTTCATTGCTGCCCAAGGGCTACTGCTCTCCGGCATTCTTGGAGAGTTCAAATCCATTGACCGTGACACCCTTCGGGTTGTTATGGAGGCATACCGTGAGGCTCCTCAAACTGCATCCCAGGCCACCAGTTCCCTGTCGCCAAACCCAGTGCCACCTTTGCAGCTAGTACCACTCTCGCAATCTGTGAACCTATATCGGCCCGGCATCATCCACCCAAATTCCATTCGAGGAGCTATTCGGCGACTTTGTCGTCGGGATGTGTTCCGTCAGGTTCCGGCCACAACCAGGCCAATTGCGCCCCAACCCATAGAGGTGTCTGATGATGAAGATGAAAATTGGCTCAACCTTTGTCCCCCATGAGAGCCCCAGCAAGAGTAGGCCCATTTGTGGCTCCGGCAGTGAGCGAAGCCAGGAGATGCCGCGAGTATGCGTGTTGTGAAGACTGTTTCTTCGCTCTTGTCTAGGATTAGGACCTTGTAGTTCCAAGTGAGTTGTTGCTCTTAGCTGCTTAGTAAGATTGTGCGTTGTTGTATGCTTGTATTGCTTGTACTGCTTGTGCTTGTGTGCTGTTGTAATGTTCTGTATGCTCTATGTGATTGGTTCATCTGTCACTCTATTAAGCAGAAATGTTTAACAGAGCTGGCAGTGGATTCTTAACAAGATTTTAGTCAGTAGAACACATGAACCTAATAACAACAGACTCGCCCAGAGTCCCTAATGGAATGCGAGCTGGTGTTGGTGTATATACCAGGAGTACATACACCCACAAGCATTCCTCTGTTTGCATTTTGCTACGATATGCATTCTGCATTTGCTTGCATATTAGTCTGAATAGATTGCATATGTATCGTGTGAGCAATGTCTGCATGCCAAGTTCTTTCTCCTGAGTACAGCCACCACAGTACTCGGGTATAATGCAAAGCCGCATACCCATACACATCTGTGCCTACTCCATTTGCCAGTTTTCCTGAACCTAGCATTCTGGAAAACCAGCTCTACCCAATAATTTCCCCGGTCCCAAAGTCTTTTTCTCCGCACCCTGTTGCAATCTCGGAGAAATTCTGAGAAATTTTATTGCATCATAAACCATTACAACCCCTCCAGTTCAAGATCTAAACCCCGATTCCATCCCAACAATCACTCATTCTGGACGTTGCTCGACGAGGAGTTACCCGCAGTGTGGTCCCTGCATTGATGCCTAGTCCTCATGATCACTGCCGCCTCGGGGAGCCACCACTCGGGTAGCGGCATCCCGGCGATCATCGAGGATCATAGCACACAGCAGTAGTGAGAAGCCAACCAATGCCGCCAGCAGACTCACCAAGAGGATGGTGATCAGTTCCGAACCCATGTCCACCATTAACGCCTCGCCTCGCGCTCCTGCAACCAGAAGGAGAAGGAGAAGAGGAGGAAGAAGTGAGGTAGAGTGCGAGGTGGAGGGAAGAAGAAACTAAGGTCACTTTTATAGCCCAAGTCCAGTGTACGATGAGCGAGGTCCAGGAGAACCGCGCGTCGCTCAATCACCGGTGTCTAGGAGGCGAATCCGTGAGCAGTGCCGACCGGCGCTGGCCCGCGATGGGAGTGCTCTCTGCGTTGGCCTCGTGCACGCCGCACACTATCATCATAGGGTGATTTATGCCCCAGGAGCTAGGTGTGCGCAGTGCCTAGCCGCACTCAGGACAGCGTAGGACCGAGAGAGAACTATTGGCCGGAGAAAGAAGAAGAAGGCTGCCAATGGGCCCTGGGCCCACTTGTCAGCGGGAGAGGCCACTGTTCATTGTGGTGCCCTGAGCATTTTTGGAGAAAAGGGAAATTCTGCCTTTTCTAAAAATATCAGGGCTATGAGAGAAACCCAGCGGCCCCTACCTGTGGAGTAGATCCCGCGATATCCGTATCTCGATCTGGGTGTACCAGTTTTCAGTATTCTTAACTTGGTTGTTTTCAAAAGCCAGGTTAAGACCCAACCCAGAGGTTTTTCCAGGAGGCATAATATTTGTTCTGAGCTAACCTTAGGAATCTCGAGGACGAGATTCTCTTAAGGGGGGAAGGTTTGTAACACCCAAAAAATTGGGTTATCGATTTTTGTGTTGTTATTCCTTCCTAGCTTTCCTCTCCTAAACTTTTCCTCTGGAATCTAGTGAATGACCAGGTGAATCAAGACAATCGTGAACCTCTCAGAGGCTTTATCATGCTCTTGTGCCAGTCAAGCTCCTGCCAGTAAATCCCGAATCTCGTTCAAACCCTAGTTCCAAAATATTGGAATTGGAAATCCTGCCTTTGTGTTTACAAAAAAGCCATCATTTTCCTTGCTCTGTCAATCCTCCCAAAATTTCTGGAGATCCTCCTTCATTCATAAACCCTAGATGTGCAAAAATATTGCCAAGTCATATGCAATATTTCTCATCTAGAATTAATTCATTTTTCTGCCTTTCTGAGGAATTAAATCCAAGAAAATATCTATCCATCTCCAAAGTTCATGAAAACTTGTGGAGACATTCTTTATGATCATATTGAGCTTTCATAAAAATATTGGCCATAATTAAATAGGGGAAATTGCATTTTCCTATTTAAAGCCAATATCTCAATTGGGGGCCTTTCCAAAGGAACTACCATTTTGGTAGCTAGGAAGAATCCCAAATAATTTATGGAGCTTTCCGAATCCATATATTCACCATTTCCATCAAAATCTCAAGTTCCACAATTCAAAATTTGGGCATGACACCCCTTTGCAAATTCTGTCCAGATTTCTTGTTTGCAAAGGAAGTGCTTGATTCCTTGATCTCCTTGGGCTGAAACTTTGTAGGGTGATTAATTGTGAGATATTACCCTTGGACAAGAAAAACCAGCCCATTTCATCTAGCCAATATTCCTCAGTAAATTATCTAAGTTTCTGTCCAGATTATATCTCTATGAAGGAAGTACCCTCATAGAGGATCAATTTGAGCTGAAACTTTTCCAGCTGGCTCTCATAACCAAATCATCACCCTACACCAAATATCATCCAAATCCATCCAGCCATTTGACCCCAGCATCCTCATCTTCATTTCTGGTCAGTGGGTAAGGTTACAAAGGAAGTAACATCTAGACTTGTTCATTGGTGCTGAATTTTGGCCATTACGATCACCTTAGTGGATGATTAACCCTTGCCCAAGGTCAGGCCAAGAGGAGGACTGTGGTGGCCACAGCACCTGTCAAACACGTTGCTGCCAGCTGTTATTTGGCTTCGGTGTGGTCACACCAGAGCTCACTATTCTTGCTTGAGGGGTCAAGTGGATCCAGGGACTACGTGGCAGCACCGTGGCCATGCGGTGGCTACGTGCGGAGCAAGCCAATGCAGAGCACCGCGTGCCAAAGGCTTCGGGAGCCCTCTCTGGTATGCCGCGGCTTGTCCGGGAGCGTCGGCGTGCTCCCCACCATGTGCGTGAGTCTTCTAGAGCCCTCTCCCCCTCGTCCCCTAGCCGTTGGCCGGTTGTGCCGACATGGATTCCCCGCCGGTGTATCGCCGTGCCTCGCGGAGCTTCGGTGCCAGCTCCTCTCACTCTCGAGCCTTCTCCCGCCGCTATATAAGTGTGCCTCGAGCTCCCTAGCCTCACCAGCAACCTCCCACTCCTCATAGCCGAGCTCCGGAGCCCCTCTCTGCCCCAATGGCCAAAGCACCGCCGCCATCTCCACTCGGCTGTCCCCGCACCCCGGCCCTCCCCCTCCTCTCCGTTCCTGTCCTCGGCCTCCCCTTGGTACCCGCAAGCCGCCGCCGCCCTCATTTCTGCAGGGGGAGCCTCGCCGGCGCAGCCCCACCGACGCCCGTCGGCCACCATGCCCCGGCCAGTGGCCACGGCGCCGCAGCTCGCTCCGCGGGATCCGGCGACCATGCATGGATGTGGTATGCTGCGCTAGTACCGGCGAGACCCGCGGCATCTCTCCCTGTGTTGCCAGTCGTCGGCTACGGCGGCGGCCCTCCCTATGCTGCCAGTCATCGGCTACGGCGGCAGCCGAGCCTCCCCTATCTTGCGATGGGAGGTAGGAGAAGATGAGAGGAGAAGGGAGGAGAGAGAGAGAGAGAAAGATATGAGGCGGGGCCCGCACGTCAGCTGGATAGAGAGAAGTCAACCCGGGCCCAGTCGGTTTTAAGTGAAGGCGTAATTCCAGGAATACGCTTTCCTGTTCGAGAAGCGTATTCTCCCGCAGCTTCAGTGGGAACTACGTTTTCTCTGCAGTGAAAGTGTAATAACAGAAATGCGCTTTCGTTTTCTCAGCCGGCGGTCGAAGGGGTTATTATGCGAATGTTCACTCGTTAAGCACTGAAATGGACACTATTCTGTCCATTTTACCGCCTAACGAACAGACGGTCATATCTTTGCGACCGTAACTCCGATTGAGGTAAAACCAACGCCCACGTCTTCAGATCGTCGAGCCCGTTCCGACGGCATCATTTTCATAATGTTTTCACACTGTGAAAATGACCATTTTTCCCTTGCCCTTCGATCAGCCCCTCCGAGAGGGAAACTTTTCCGGCAAATCTTCCCGGAGTTTTATCGCACTTCCACCCGGCGTATTCCTTCACCCCCAGGCAAGCCAACCTCCTATCATGAGCTCCGGACTTGCGAGATGACTTTGCTTGCACCCTGTGTATGTATTGCAGTATGTTCCGGATCATTTGTTAGTGTGCACTACCATAGCCCTATTATTTTATATGTGCCTGATGCTAGTGTTATTTACCACATGATATCATGAATTACTTCCATGCCATGTTCACCCATGATAGTAACAATATTTTGAATACCATTATCATGTTTGTACCATGATTTGATTTCATGCCATGTTTGTCAACATTGTTATGATTTTGCTATGCTGTTGTTAAGAGATTGTTCCCGCTTATAATCGTCGATGTGATGATGCAATGATGGAGATGTTGAATTGAATTTATAAACTAAACTTAGTTGGTTGATCAAGAGCCACCTGTCCGAACTTATCCGTGCAGCCACATTTGCCGGTATGGGACGACCTTGACTTGGTCTGGCTCCGTGCTCTTTCACCGGTACCTCCAGACAGGGAGGGTTATGCGTGCGTGCTACGCTGATCAGGTAAGCGGCGATAACCCTGTGAGCCCAGTTGATTGTTTAACCTGGGAGTCCCCGTTTGGGAAAGTTTAGTTTGGCCACGATGGTGGCAGGTGTCACAAGGTGACACAGGGGCCACCCAGGGCGGGACTCTGGGGAGGATGATTGCCGGTGGTACGATGGGAGAGTCACGGGTCAGGCTGGTTTCGTTGGAGCAACACTGGTCCACCCGAATGGGATCATGAGGCCAGGTGCTCCATGGTGTGGGTAAAGTGCGCAACCTCTGCAGAGTGTAAGAATCTATTCGAATAGTCGCGTGCACGGTATTGGACAGTCCATCCAGGCCTCACTAGGTGGTCAACCGTAACAAAGATAATAATGATGGAAGAATTTGTCTTATGTTCGGATGTGCCCAATGGATCGTGAGTATTCCGAGGGTTGTGGGACAACCCAGAAGAGAGTAAATTGGTATTCGGTAACAGTAAGCACTTTAAGCACCTAATGTGATCATTGCCATACTATGTTATGTAGTTGATATGCCTTATCCATGTTATGCCATGCTTGATCCATGTTCTCCTATTAATTCCATGCCATGTTTAGAACAAATCTTATATAAGCATAGGGCTTGCTTTGTCATCTGCTTGTTTGGATGCTATGTATTTGGTTGTCTTGCGAGTACATTCAAAGTACTCACCTGGCCTTGCACGTGGCCAGTTGTAGGAGAAGATCCGTCAGGCTAGGTCGTAACCCAGCCAGTCCTGTGAGTTGTGGAGCCCAGCCAAAGACGTCGTTGCCGCTGAACCAAGACCTCCGCTGCCGTTTTAGTTAGCCTTCGAGTCATGTAATATTGTTGTAAGCAACAGTATTGTAATATTCCATTTCATATAATAAAGCCATTTTATGCCTCAAATTGCTGTATCATGTCTTTGACGTGCGCCAGGTCTTATCCTGGGGTTGACGTGCGTCGGCCCTCTATTGGGGTGCCACATTGCACTGACACATGTCAGCATACCAAAAGGATTATTACCTTTATCGACACCTGTCCAAATGGTGTGTCAAGATAATAGGAGTTAGCTAGGCAAGTGGCGCAGCATGCTTGCCGGGGCTCCTCCTCCTCACGACACCTAGAGATGCATTTAATGCTTTTTGTCCTAACTAGCAGAGTTAGGTATGATAGCATTGTTTTCTATCTAACCAACATGTAATTACCTTTTTTCCACTATTGTTACCCCTTGAGCTATAAAAGGAGGGCCATGGCAACATTTACATGTGTTCGAACCCATGCCAACCCCACGCACACTTGCACGTGTAGCTACCTTCTCCTTGCGCCTTGCCGGGTTGGGGGGAGCGCTCCTTATACTTGTGCATCCACACTTCTAATACACCAAAGTAGGAGTAGGGTATTATACCTCAAAGGTGGCCCGAACCTGGGTAAAAGATCGTTGCACCCTATGTTAATCCTGCTCTTTGCGCTCTATGCATTTCCCTCGCCGACCCACAAAGGGGCTAGATCACCCCATAGATAGTTGTTCTACACGGACATGGTGTCTCCTTGATTGGTTAGGAGTCACTTGGGAGCCTCCAAGATCATGTTGAGTTGAACCAAGGAGTTTGTAAGGGCAAGGAGATTGCCTACTTCATGAAGATCTATCCCGGGTGAGGCTAGTCCTCCGTGGACATAAGCCATGACGGAATAGACAAGGTATCTTATTTGTGGACCCTTCGTGGGTGGAGCCCTCTGTAGACTCGTGCAACCGTTAACCTCTGTGGGTTGAAGTATCCATCAACGTGGATGTATGATAGCACAACCTATCAGATCCATGCCAAAAATCACCGTATCTTCATTGAGTTTGATCTTCCTATCTTGACCCCTTTACTTTCCGCACAAATTGCATGGTGTACTATTTCTGCTGCTCTATCTCTAGATATGCATCTGTAGGAAGTATATGTTGTATCTTAACTATTGCCAAAATCTGCTTAAACTTCAAGAAAACTAAAAACTGCACCTTTGGTTGGTTAAGTGTCTATTCAGCCCCCTCTAGACCTATCTTCTTGATTCTATAATTGGTATCAGACCTTTGGTCTCCATTGCTTTGGTTTAATCACAATTGGTGGAAGATGGATGTGTCTACTTTGGGGCGTCTTAGATGTAGAGTACGTATTCTTGATGGAGAGTACAATAACTCATGGAGGAATGTAATGCTTGATATCTTTGATGAATTTAACTTGAGCAAGTATACTCATAGTCCTTATGTGCCTCCTATTGATCCCTTGCAGCGCACTCATGAAGAGGAAATTGACATGCTGCGTAATCTTAGAACCGTCAATCTTATCATTCGAGGATTACCTAAAATTGTGGTTGTTCGTATGCGAAACTTTGAATGCGCCTATACTTTGTGGAAGGACTTAGAAATGCGCTTTCCCAATTACTCTAAAAGAACCTATTGGCGTTCTGGGATCGGGGGTACCTAGACCTGCCTGCCTGTGGCCCATGGCGTGGCTCCCTCGACGGCCCCATACGGCCCAGCTAAAACAACTCCAAGACAAGACCCTCGCGAGGTCCCCTAGCCTCGCGAGGCGGACAACACCAAGACCTCCAAGGGAGTGGACTCCCTAGGCTGCCTCCCGTGGAGCAGAGATTTCTATGCAGGTACCCAGCCTCATGAGGCTATGATGACGTGAGCCATGACGACCATGGCCAGGTGGGTGCCAGCGGGCGCAGAAGAGGCAGTTTCCCTTTCGTGCTAAGGGAGCAAGGACATGCATAGGTTCCTGAGGAGTCTCCCAAAGGTTTCCATTCTGGTGCAACAAGACCAAGACCACGAGCTCGGCAGGCCGGATGTCATGACCGAGCCCGCCGCTGCATCATGACCAGAAGCTTTGCAGGCGAAGACCACCTTTCGTGAGAATTAGATGTACTTCTTGTCCCCTTTCAAATTGGCCGTTGTGGGATCCCTTCCCGCCTAAGTTTTGAGCGAAGAGGACCAAGGCCACTATAAATAAAGGCTAGTCACCACCATAGTAGGGGACGACCCCGGATCAGTTCCATTCCACCCTCACCATCGAGCCCTCACGAGGCTGCTCATCCATTGTACTTGTTCATCCTCAGCCTCCTCGTGAGGCCAATCCACCACAAAGCAGGAGTAGGGTTTTACACCGAAAGGTGCCCCGAACCTGGGTAAACTGCCGTGTTCATCTTCTTCCCTGCTCGCACGTGCTCGACATAGCCAGGCTGTAGGGTGGCGAGTTTGAGAGTTGGGTTGGTTGAGATCTTCGCACATGCCCCAGAGTTCGAACCTTCTTGGGTCTGCGGAGCCCGGAATCCGACAGAACCTTGATGAAATCCTTCATAAATCTATTCCCTTTCATAAGTTGAATCCTAGTGATCCTATCTTTGATGATTGTCTTTTTAAGCTTCGTGATCTAATGCATGCTAAAGGTGATTTTGGAACTATTAGCAATATCATAATAGAAGCCATTAGAATTCTTAAATTTAACATTGTCATGGTCATGGAACTAACGAATCCATTTCCCTAGGTGATGATCACATACATGTTGATGACAATGTTGAACATGGGTATTATGATGAGGATGAAGAGTTTGACATCGAATATGAGAAGACTATGAGAAATCTTAGTCTCATGGCATATCTTCGAGATTATATGGCCAGAAGAAAAGAATGGATTCTTGATAGTGGATGCACCAATCACATGACTGAAGATAGAGACATGTTTCGTGAGCTTGCTAAGAATGATGGTCCATGCAAGTATGCGACTTTTGGAGACAACTCCAAGGGTAAGGTACTTGGCCATGATAAGGTGGCCATATCCAATGATAGCTCTATTCAAAATGTTATGCTTGTTCAATCTTTTGGTTACAATCTACTTTCCGTATCTAGACTAGCCAACTTTGGTTTCAATGTTCTATTTATCGAAGTAGATTGCCAAGTGTTTCATCGAGATAATTATAATATGGTCTTACTAGCATTTGTATAGGTGATCTATACATTGTTGATTTCAGTAAAAGAGCCCAACCTCGCACATGTCTTATTGCAAAATCTTGTAAAGCTTTGGTTATGGCATAGAAGGCTAGGACATGTTGGCATGCGAAATCTTGATAAACTTGTTAAAGGAGATCATATCCTTGGTGTGAAAGATGTTATCTTTGACAAAAATAGACTTTGTAGTGCTTGCCAAGTAGGAAAACAAGTTGGAGATAGTCATCCCGTGAAAACATCATGAACACAAGGTAACCACTTGAGCTACTTCATATGGATCTCTTCGGTCCGAATGCTTACAAGAGCCTTTGTGGTAACTCTTTCGGTTTGGTCATAGTTGATAATTTTTCCAGATTTACGTGTGTGTCCTTTCTCGATGACTTATCGCAGGTACAAAAGATCTTCAAGAACTTTGCTAGGAAGGCCCAAAATCAGTTTTAAGTGAAGATCAAGAAGGTTCGGAGCGACAACGGAACGGAGTTCAAGAACGCCAATGTGGATACCTTTCTTGACGAAGAAGGAATCTCACATGAGTTATCGGCTACGTACATGCCTAAACAAAATGGAGTTATTGAGAGGAAGAACCGTACCCTTATCGAGATGGCAAGAACGATGCTAGATGAATACAAGACGCCAAAACACTTTTGGGCAGAAGCGGTTGGGATGGCTTGTCATTCTACAAATTGACTTTATCTTCACAAGCTTCTTGGTAAAAAGGCATACGAGCTACTCACCGGTAACAAGCCACAAGTTGGATACTATCGAGTATTTGGCTCAAAGTGTTACATTCTTGATAAGCATCATCATTTCAAATTTTCTCCTAAATCCCATGAAGGATTTCTACTCAGTTATGGATCAAACTCTCACACTTACCGTGTTTACAACAACTTCACCCAAAAAGTTGAAGAGGCGGTAGATGTGAAGTTTCATGAATCTAACGGCTCGCAAGTCGAGTAATTGCCAATTGATGTAGGAGACAAAGATCCTTCATAAGAAATCCGCAAGATTTGTCCATTGGCAAGATTTTTCCCACGGAGGTGAAGGAGAGTACTTCGTCCATTCAAGTGGAAGACTCAACTTCACATCAAGGTGAACCACAAGTTGACATGGAGGCATCCACAAGTGGAACACGTCAAGACGAAGGAAATGAAGAAGTACAGCAAGAAGATCCAACTTAACATCCTTCTCCACCACCACAAGAGAACAAAAACAATGAGGAAGATGATGATGATGATGAGGAAGCCTCACCAAAATCCACGCAAAAACTACCTCGAGTTAGAGCAAGAATTGACAAGAACCATCCCGTCGAACAAATTGTAGGTGACATCAAATCTGGGAGAATCACTCGCTATAAGTCTCGTTTAGCTAACTTTTGTGAGCATTACTGATTCCTCTCTAGTATTGAGCCTATGAAGGTTGATGAATCTCTTGAAGGCCCCGATTGGGTGAATGCTATGCATGGAGAACTACACAACTTCGAGAGGAATCAAGTGTGGAAATTGGTTGAGAAGCCCAAGGATGAACAAAACGTCATCGGAACCAAATGGATGTTTCGTAACAAGCAATATGAAGATGGACAAGTCATATGCAACAAGGCTCGTCTCGTGGCTCAAGGTTGCACACAAGTTGAAGGTATGGACTATGGTAAGACCTATACCCCTGTTGCTAGAGTTGAGTCCATTCGCATTCTACTGCTTATGCCAATCACCATGACATCATCCTATATCAAATGGGCATTAAAGTGCTTTCTTAAATTATGAAATTGAGGAGGAAGTTTATGTTAAACAACCTCCCATCTTTGTTAATCCCAAGAAACCAAACCATGTCTATAAACTTCATAAATCTCTCTATGGTCTCAAACAAGCCCCTAGAGCTTGGTATAAATGGTTGACAAAGTTTCTTCTTGAAAAAGGTTTTAAAATTGGGAAAATTGATTCAACCTTATTTACTAAGAGATTTAATGCTGAACTATTTGTATGCCAAATGTATATTGATGATATCCTATTTGGATCTACTGACCTCATCTTTAGTGAAAAGTTTGGAAGGTGATGTCGAAAAAATATGAGATGTCTATGATGTGTGAACTCAAATTCTTCCTTGGTTTGCAAATCAAGAAAACTAGGGAGGGTACCTTTGTTTCTCAAACAAAGTATACCAAGGACTTGTTCAAGATGTTCAACATGCAAGAAAGCAAAGGTATGAAAACCCCTATGCCTACCACCAGACATCTTGACTTGACAAAGGATGGCAAGCCCGTTGATTAGAAGGTTTATCGATCCATGATTGGTTCATTGCTATATCTATGTGCCTCCCATCCTAACAACTCAGTGTATGAATGTGTGCACGATAACAAGTGGCACCAAAAGAGTGTCATCTCAAGGCCGTGAAAAGAATCGTGAGATACTTGATACATACATTAAACTTTGGCATTTGGTATCCCAAAGGATCCTCTTTCAAACTTGTTGCCTACTCCGACTCGGACTATGCAAGAGACAAGGTTGATAGAAAACCCACTTTGGGTACATATAAATTTCTTGGTAGATCTCTTGTGTCTTGGTCTTCCAAGAAACAAAATTCGGTATCTCTATCCACCGCCGAAGCGAAATACATTGCAGCCGGATCTTGTTGTGCCCAATTTTTACGGATGACACAAACTCTCAAAGATTATGGGGTACATGCGAAACATGTTCCACTACTTTGTGACAATGAGAGTACTATTAATATTGCACACAATCCCGTACAACACTCTTGAACTAAGCATATTAAGGTTCGTCACCCTTTCAATCGAGATCATGTTGCTAAAGGTGACATTGACCTCAAACATGTTCGTATCGACAAAACAATTTGTGGATATCTTCACTAAACCTCTAGATGAGAAGAAATTTTGTCACTTCAGAAGTGAGTTAAATGTCATTGGTGCTTCCAACGTGAACTATAAACTCACTTGGATGCATGCAAGGGCATGAGCTTTTATGACTAATCCTTGATGATTCTCTCATGATGATTATTTCATATCTTGGATACATTGCTCCCTTATATTGCATCAAACCCCTTGTAGGTACTTGGATATACATCATTCCACAAGTTTGCTCTCAAACTCCCACTTTGAGCAAACAAAACTGGACCAAGTATCTAAACCTTTGGTGTGCCGAAGGAACTAGGCAACTCAAACATATCCTTTGACAATATATGACTATATGCTTCACTCTTGTCACTTTGGATATACATGTTGTTCCTTGTAAATCTAACCCATATAGGAAGATGAACTACAAACGGAAAGGATTGCTCCCAACTTCACTCCTTGAGCATCCATTAAAAGTTCAACTACATGTTGGAAATCAACACTAAAACCCAATGTAAGTCTTTACACATTAGAGAAGCTTTACTCAAAGGCATGAGGCAAAGCAACTCAACAAGATGTGAATACATTGAAATGCATAAATGAAACATGGTAACCCCATTTTGATCTTAATGATGAGTATGACCTATGATGAAGTGTTCTCACTTGACTCCTAAGTCAACATACTCTAAGATAGGTGACCTAATCACCGACCATCCTCTAGATGAAGTTCTCTAGTATCTCTTTAGATTGCTATTTTCTCCTTGCATCTAGTTATTGTGTTTCCCCTTTAAAAAAATTCATCTAGATGTTCTTCTTTTTCTATTTCTTTTCTTTCCTTAGTAAGTTTCTTTTTTTAAGTCCATTCATTGCAAATCTTATTCGAATTCATTGAAAATCTTTGTAACAGCTTGTAACACCCCGAGAATCAAGCTACACTAACCTCACCCTAATGTGCCATGTCATCATGTTTTATTAAGTCAATTTGCCACTCAATAAAAATCAGAAAATAGTTCAAATTCAAATACAAGTCAAATTATTATTTCTTCAAACTACAAAACTAAAGTGTTCATAATTTTTCAAATTATCACTAAGTAATTGTCTTCTAGAAACCAATATTATTTGAAATATTAAATTGCCCCCAACCCATTTAAAACAGCGCCCAAAACAGCCTATTTAATCCATTGGTATTTAAGTAAAATTAAAATGAAATCTTCTTGCCTCCAAACTTTTTGTGGCAGTGCAAAATATTGCATAGTGTTTGATTTGGCAAGTTCCACTTTTTTCCAAAAGTCATTTGGTGCACTAAATAATTGCAAAACAGTAGCTAAAATGAAAAGCAGAAAAGGAAAAGAGGAAAATGGAAAAACTGTACCGTGCACTTGTAGCCCACTGCTACAGTGCGGCCCAGCTCAATTTTGACCCTCCATATTCTTTCCGGTTCACCGATCGCACTAGCTGCCGCGCGCATGTCCATGGTTGCGGATGGCCACGCGGCGGCCATGCGACGACACCCCTACGTCCAACTAGGTCACCCTGAGCCCCTCGGCCCTGTCGGAAAACCCTAGCCCCCTCAGGTTTTTTCCTCGCTCCCTGAACTCAATCTAGACCTTACCCGAGCATAGCTACCGCCGCGCCATCGCTGTCTTCACGCACCGAAGCTTCCCCGGGCCACTGTTTACTGTCCAGGTGCTGCGCCTCGATGTCCTCGATCTCCGCGACAACACACGGGAGCAGGGGCGTCCCTAAGCCGTCACCTTTGATTCCTCTTCAACCTCGGGCACCCGCGGTTGCCGTCATCGATCCGCACCATCCGAACCCCTCCGGCCTCCCCGAGCCGTCCTCGAGCTTTGTTGTGAGCTCCTCCTCCTTCCCCCATGTTCAGCCCCGTCTATTCGTCCCATAGTCGGCGCGTCTTCTAACACTGAGCCCCGCCGTGCGCCATGGCCGTCAAGGACCTTGTTGCTGAGCTTCCCCCCCTCCCCAACTAGTCATGCTTACCATTGCCCTCCTGGTGCTCCAATGAGTCCGCCTAGCCTCTTAGACCACTCGAAACCGAGTCATAGCACTAACCGCGTCGAACCCATACTAGCGCCGCCACCGGACGACAATGTTGCCGTTGAATCTGACCCCCTCTGGTCTCCTGCGGGCGCCCGTGGATGGGCGCGAGCGAGGGTAGCCCCCTAGTGCCCTCGGCTCGACCTACTGCCGCATGTAGCACCGCTCCGGCCGAGCGCCCGCCGTCGCCCGTGCAATCCCGTGGCCGCGCCCGGAGCTCCGCTCCCTCGCGCCTGCTGTGCCCTGCTTGCGTGTCCACGCCCCCGAGTGCGCCGCCCGCGCGTGCGCCACCTGCGTGTGGCCACCTCCCCAGCACGCTCGCCCGCTGCCGCCGCTGTCTGTCGGCCGAGCGCCATGGCCGCCGGTGCCCTGACTGCATCTGCACCACTGCCAGATGCGGGTCGGCCCCTGTTTAATTAGGGTGCTTACCCCCTGCTAACCCCACTGACAATCGGGCCCTATGCGGGTTAATTATTCAAATAAAAACTGGTTTAATTAAATGTCTCACTAACACCAGGGGCCCATAATTTACTATTCAAAAGGATAGGATGTCTCCAGTCAGCGTGCTGGCTCAGCACTAGGACCTAATGTCAGCCCACATGCAAAAAACTGGGTACACTTCACTGGGTACCCGTAGCTGTTAAATACTAAATATTTTCGACATAATATAAATCCTAAAATTCCAGAATATTTGTAAAACTTGGAAAATTCATATAAATTCAACCGTAATTCAGATGAAAATAATTTATGTATGAAAAATGATCAGAAAAATAAGACGAAACCGAATATGTCATCTGCATACCTGCCACATGCCTATAACACAGCAAACATGGAATCTTCCCCTCCGAATCGTTTGACCAATAAATGTGTGGAGCCGGGGAAAATATTCCCGGATATTTCCCGCTCCACATATAACACTTAGCACTACGGTAGGTCACCCGTAGCATAGCATACTGTCACGGAATGCAATATGATGCATTTGTTTGCTTTGTATTTGTTGTTTCTTCCCCCTCTTCTTCTCCGGTTGACCCTGAGACCGACGCTGATGCCAGCGAGTACAACTACACTCCAGACATCCAACCCCTTTTCATGAGAGCTACCAGGCAAGCACCCCTTGATCATTCCTATATCGCCCATTTCTTTCTCTCTCATGCTTGCATTAGATTTTTCTACTGTAATTGATTGCTCCTATTATGATGCATACCATGCTTTTGTAACCTTCTATTGTACTTTACCTGATATCCTATATGCTTAGTATAGGTTGATTAGTGATCCATCAGTGACCCCTCACCTTGTCTCTGCTACCCCCGCTTTATTACTAGATGACTCGATCAACGAGATCGATGTGCAAAGACTGACACATCATCACACACCCCCTTAGTTGTACGACTCTACAGAGGTACTATCAAGTGTCGAGGGTGATACCTCGTAACGCACTCCTGATCATATATCTGTAGTGTAGCTAATCAGTCGTGGATTACGAAGGGTGATTCCTTCTTCACCACTCCTGATAACGACTCAGTCGTGCAACACCTCAAGTGTGAACCCTTCGAGGGTGATTCCTCCAAGTTCACCTTGATGGTTACATCAAGTAGGAATCCATAGAGGGTGATTCCTCGGGTTTCCCCCTTGATGTTATGGACACACAGTTACCTTGATTTTACCTCAGAACCTTGTTGAATTCGGGTCGGCCTTGAGGGGTACCCGCGAGAGTTACTGAGTCGGGTTGGCCATGAGGGTACTCGCGAGATAATTATGCGGCACGACCGGGCATTCTTGGCCCTTGCCACAAGTCCGCGAGTTGGGGCGATGGGACCATAGATCGTGGATCATTGATCGTCATCGCGAGCTCCCAAGACACCAACAGGTTTGGATATGTGATCTAAGTAGGCCTCTGGCCTTTTTACACTAACCACCTGTGAGCTGCGTTGGGATTTCCTCGAAGAGGAGAGGATGATGCAGTACAACAGAGATAAGTATTTCCCTCAGTTAAGAAACTAAGGTTATCCATCCAAAAGGAGAAGTAAGCAACACTATGTAAACAACACCTGCACACAAACAACAAATACTAGTAACCCAACGCGTAGAGGGGTTGCCAATCCCTTAACGGTTACGAGCAAGATTAAATTCTATAGGTTTTGATAGATAGATCTGACAAAAATAAAAAATAAAATAAATAAAGAAACATTGCAGCATGGTATTGTTAGGATTTTATATATGATAAAAGATAGACCTGGGGGCCATAGTTTTCACTAGAGGCTTCTCTCGAGAAAAGAGCATACAGTGGGTAAACAAATTACTGTTGGGCAATTGCTCGAATAGCAAATAATTATGAAAATATCCAAGGCAATGATAATACATAGGCATCACGACCAAGATTAGTAGACTGAAATGATTCTGCATCTACTGCTATTACTTTACACATCGACCGCTATACAGCATGCATCTAATGTATTAAGTTCATGGCAAAATGGAGTAGTGCTTTAAGCAAGATGACATGATGTAGACAATATAAACTCATGTATGAATAAACCCCAACTTTTTACCCTTAATAGCAATGATACATATGTGTCATGTCCCTTTTTGTCATTGGGATTGAGCACCGCAAGATCAAACCCATTACAAAGCACCTCTTCCCATGGCAAGATATATCAATCTAGTTGGCCAAACCAAACCAATAAATCGGAGAAGAAATATGAAGCTATATTAATCATGCATAAAAGATTTTAGATAAAACCCAGATAATATTCATGGATAGATCTGATCATATACTCACATTTCATCGGATCCCAACAAACACACCGCAAAAAAGAATTACATCGGATAGAACTCCAAGAACATCAAGGAGAACATTGTATTGAAGAACATCGAGAGAGAAGAAGACATCTAGCTACTAACTATGGACCCGTAGGTCTATGGTAAACTACTCACACATCATCGGAGGGGATGCAAGATTGATGTAGAGCCCCTCTGTGATTGATTTCCCCTCCGGCAGAGTGCCAGAAAGGGTCCCCAGATGGGATCTCCCGAGAACAGAGGCTTGCGACGTGGAAAAAGTATTTTGTGGACTCCCTGGTAGTTTTTCTAATTTTTGGGAATTTATAGAGGTGGAGTTAGGTCAAATGGAGGCTTGTGGGCCCCACTACCCACCAGGGCGTGCCCAGGTCCCTAGCGCGCCCTGGTGCCTAGTGGGCCACTCCTTCATCTTCCAGTTCCTTTCCGAAGCTTCTAGGGTCTCTTATTGCCAGAAAAATATCTCCAAAAAGTTTTGTGGCATTTGGACTTCGTTTGGTATAGATATTCTGCAATGTCAACAACAAGCAAAAAACTACAACTGGAACTCGGCACTAAGTTAGTATGTTAGTCCCAAAAAATGATATAAAGTTGCTTGTAAATGTATATAAAACATCCAAGATTGATACTATAATAGCATGGAACAATAAAAAATTATAGATACATTGGAGACGTGTCGGGGACGAATCCGCGATCACCTATGGGACCCAGGGAAGGACCCCTTTACGTTCGGCAGGGAGAGACGGTCGCACGAAGAGCAAATCTAGCGAAGAACACGACAGTGCACGAGAGAGATTTACCCAGGTTCGGGCCGCACGGATGCGTAAAACCCTACTCCTGCTTTTTGGTTTATTATCTGTATGATTGTTCTAGCTCCAGGAGCGCTACAGTACCGAGTAGCTGCGTACAATACTGGAGTTCTCCATCTCCCAGTTCCTCTCTCCCTTTTCCATGTTGCCTATGGGCCTCCTTTTATACGCACAAAGGGGTCACCAACAGGTGGCAAACAGTAAAGGTAGAGGTGGAAAGTTGCTACAGTAAGGCCACTATTACCAGGATTACATGTCCTACCTACCACTGACGGCAGGGGACAAGGGCATTAAATGCCCATGCCTTTGCTGTCCACATACATGTACCCGGACGTCTTGGACGTGGGAAAAGCCTATCCCACCTGCTCCTGCACCGCTAGCTACAGTGCACCACCGTCTACACAGTGCCCTGCCACGCACGCTTGGAGGGACCCGGAGCGCCACGCTGGCAGAGGCACCGGAGCAGCACAGTAGCAAAGTGGTACAGTAACGCTTGCCGCGGCAAGACCTTGCCGCACCTGACAGCTTGCCGCAACCCATAGTTTGCCGCGCAAGGTAACTTGCCGGGGCAAGTACCTTGCCGCAGCCGCTATCTTGCCGCAGCCAATACCTTGCCGCAGCCAATGACTTGCCGGGGCAAGTACCTTGCCGCGGCAAGTACTCTACTTCAGCAATGCCCAGGCTGGGCCTCAGCTGTCCCTCCCGGCAAGCTCCTCTTGCCGGGGCCTTAACTCTTGCTTTGTATACTTTGTTCTTGAATGGCTTAATAATCTTGAGCTTCTCTCTGGCTGTCCTCCCGCAAGCCTGGCCGCGGGATGCTACTACTGCCCGTGCACAAGTACGGGGTACTAGGGTACCCCTATTCTAGTACACCGACAAGACGTATCAAGCATCTCCAAGCTTAATTCCTGCTCGTCCTCGAGTAGGTAAATGATAAAAACAGAATTTTTGATGTGGAATGCTACCTACCATATTCATCATACAATCTTTTCTTTTATAGCACGTATATTTGGACTTGAATGATTCAAAGTAGTAGTCTATAATTTCACATGAAAACATCAATACTCAAGCATGTCAACAAGCAACCATGTCTTTCAAAATATCAACGCTAAAGAAAGTTATCCCTAGCCCATTATGCTCAATCATTGATCCATTCATGAAACACACTCATATATTAGCTACATCCAATGCACAAGTATGACAATGGTGTTCCCTAGTTGGTGCATTATAAGAGAAGATGGAGACTCAAAATTAAAATTAAAATTGCATAAAAGAAAATAGAAAGGCCCTTCGCAGAGGGAAGCAGAGATTTGTAGAGGTGCCAGAGCTCATAGCTTTAATTGAGACATAAAATTATTTTGGGAGGCATGCTTTTCCTGTCAACAAAAATGACAGAGAATTCCCAATATCTTCCAAGCTAGATAAATCATAGGTGGTTCCCAAATAGAAAGTAAAGTTTATTTCCATTCCACCATTCTTACACAATCCATGGCTAGCCGTATCCGCGGGTGCCTTCCATACCAACACTTTCCAAGGAATTTATTATTAACAACATATTAAAAAAATTCATTTCGGGACTAGGCATCCCTATTACCTGCCACAGTCTCGTGCAATGACAACTGAATAAACACTCATCTTGAGAATAAAATACCTTGCATGGAAAATATTGGCGACCCCCTACCGCTTCATGAGCTGTACGGGCACACAAAACAGAAATTCATTTTGAATATTAGAGTTGGCACATACAAATTTACTTGGAACGGCTTGGAAATACCGCATATAGGTAGGTTTGGTGGACTCATTTGGCACAACTTTGGTTTAAGGAGTTGGATGCACAAGCAACATTCTCGCTTATTACAAACGAAGGCTGGCAACTAGATTGAGAAGCGACCAACCAAAAAACCAAAACGCTCATAAACACACATCACACATAGCTAACACTGAATAATGCACCACAAGTAGGATATAACTTCATTGCATAACTATTGACTTTCGTGCTTGCATAGTGTTAGGGATATAACCCCATGCTATGACCCGCCATGTAGGGCCGGGTCATCTAAGTGCCGGCTGATGAGCAAGACTCAAGATGGGCTGTGGGGCTGAGGTACAAGACTAGAAGGGCGGCTCACCCAGCGGGCCGGCTTGTGGCCTAGTAACCAAAGATGCCGACTCAAGGCCCAGATGTGTCAGCCGCCTGGAGTTTCCTTACTTAGGAAACAAGACAAGTCAGAGACATACTAGGTCATGGATCATAGTATGACCCAGAATCTTGTAAGCCTTGGGTATCAACTTGTATATAAAGCTGAGTCCCAGAGGCAGATAGGACTAAGTTACAATCGATCAATAGCTAGGTCAAACGAATCCGCTCCCCTATAATTGATCTCCAAGCAATAAGCAACAAGCAGGAAGTAGGCTATTATGTTGATCATGAGGGGCCGAACCTGGGTAAACTCGTGTCTCTTGATTCCGATCAACCCCGACAAGCTAACCTCCTAGTTGCGATGGCCTCATGACTAAGTCCTCACACTAGGACATCTGCCGTGACAAAACCATGATAGTTGGCGCCGTATGTGTGGGGCCAGCGCATGGTGTTTTCTAATTCTTGAAGGGCTCTTTCCCAGGGATCGAGGGATACGCTGTCGGCAGAATGATGAAGAGTCGTCGCGGCAAGCTCTACATCGACGATGCCGGCTGGGGCCCCGAGCCCAACTCAATCGAGTACGGGTATCGGGTCCCCTTCAGCGGAATCCATGTCTTCATCGGCAAGATCGATGGATCTCAGCCTGAGCCAGACATCTGCACCGACCTCGTCAAGTTGGCTCGGCGCATGCAACCTTCCCGGATCCAAGCCGGCCGGAAGCATGTCTTCGTCAGTTTCACACAAGGTGTGGAACTTGCGGAAAGTTCGCGTCTGGAGGAGAGACTCTTGTCTACTCAGATGGTGAGTCCTCGACCAGGGAGACTAAATCAATCTACCAACTTCAGGATGGTAGGCTGGGGGGCTGTTCCGATGGCGACATTATTCCGGACCCCTACGAGCCGCCGTGCCGAGCCGCCATCTTCATGGAGGGGATGGCGCCGGCTCTCAATTCCTCGGCGGCCGGAGCTACGGCAACGACTGACCCTTCAGCATCCGGCTCAGCTAGGCCTCCGGCTCAAGTTCTGTCAGAGCTGGTAACCACCCTGACAACCATGTTGTGGACTGAGGTCACTGTAGAAAACCAAGCCGAACGCAATGCGGAAATTGTGAAGCTTCGGGAATAGATGACCAAGGCCCAGGAGGATATCAACGCTAAAAACATCCGGATAGCCGCGTTGCAGGCTTGAGTTAATGCAGAGGCAGAATGCTTGAAGACAGAGGCTTGGCGTTTAAACTTGATCAGAACGCCTCCAATGCGGTCTACCAGAGGAGATATCAGAGCCGCTTGCCCCTGAGTTATGAGCCCGCATGTTTGTTTGACATGCCAAGGGTAGGCCCGAGCACACTGGTAGCACCGGTTATACCCCAATTAACCCCTGATGCGCCTAGGAATAGGGTGACAGCTCAACCTTACCGGCCAGAGCCGGTCTGGAGGGATGAGCCGGTCTCAGATCCTCCCCTTGTCCAGACACCGCCGCAGCATCTTTTAACATTGCCGGGTCACTTCTCCAACCAGATGGATAATATGGTAGCAGCGGTAACCTGACTTACTACGCTTCCTATTACTGGTGAATCGCCGGTCGTGGTCGAAAACCGGAACGCCATTGGATTTTTGCAGACGGCGATTGCTCATTAGGCCAATTACTCCTATAGTCGGCATCGGGTACACTCAACCCCGCTACCGAGTCATAGCTACAACCGGCATGCTGAGTCGCCAACAGTTTCCAGCAGTGAGCAACGCCAGAATATTGAAAGACCCGACTCATCTCATGAAGATGAGCCGGCCCTTGGGGGCTACCTGATGTTTCTTGTAACAAGATATATATTTCAAGAATCGGATTATCATTGACAATATAACCCGGCCCTTGGGGATCACAATACAAGATCTCCAAATTTTACGTTTAAGTCTTCAACACACTCAAATCTTCCTATTTTTAAGACTTGGGGGCTACATGAGGATATATAGTATTGAGGAAGGATGAGTTTTTTGATACCTCGTATTTTCTTTCCATCATATTTACCATGTCAGCTTCCATGCCATGGTTGGTAGAAAGGCGGGCCAAGTAGCCTGCATGCAACTCTTCTACATCGAATTCTTCATAGTTGGGCAGCTCAAGTTTTGTTTTTCCCTTCTCAGACAAGGGCATCTCAACTTTTGCTATGAGCTTAGTCAGCACATTGGAGACTTCTGGACACTTATAAGCCTCTCCAGTGATAGCAATATCATCGTCATTCCTCGCATGAGAAGAAACATCTTCAGCCGCCTTGGCGGGGCTTGAAGTAGAAGCAGGACTTGGCGGATTAAGATCAACCACCGGGTTAGCCTTGGCATCCATTGCCTCAGTAGCTGCTAGTTCATTTTGTTGGGGCGGCTCAACTTGGTCATCATGATGGTCTTCAAGGATTTCAGTATGGGCCTCAGGGGTCACCAAGGTCTGATCATCCGACTCAAGGATCTGTGGATTGGTTGATGACTCGCCAACCTTTCTCTTCTTGGCTTTCTCGTTAGCCCTACAGACAAGATAACATGTTATAATATACATGCCAGTAACTAAGATAAGGTGTATATCGGTTAAGAGAAGATTACCCTGGATTTATGATCAAAGCCGGTAGCTGAGTGACGGACGAGTCTCCTGAAGATGGTGGTGACTCCTGATAATTGGAATCACAGGGATTAAGAGGTTGCCTAATAAGGCCGGCTCGTGGAATAGAAGAGGTTGGACTATGAGGCACCTCATTACATCATTTTCGGGTGAATGGTTCATGAGATAAGCCGGCCAGTAGCTCTCCAGAGTCGCTCCGAGTGTGCCGCCTTGATTCATGCTGGGTTTTCTTCAAAATAAAGTTTGGACCCAAATGCTCATCCGGATGAGAAAATCTTACTTTCTGAACGACCCGCCTTGTTTTCTTTGGGGATAATTACCTTAGCATCATCAGCCTTCCTTGTTACAGCTTCACCCTGAGAATAAGAAGCGTCAGCGATCTCAATAAAAAGATGGCCAAGGGAGTTAAGTTCTACCTCCGACTGGTTATCAACTATCGGTGGCCCGTCCCTAGCTACCGGCTCATTCACAACAATAGGTTTATTCCTTCTTTGAGCCAGCACAGGTTTAGTCCTGGTCACCTGTGTTTTCCTCTTCTTATTCCAAAAGGGAGAGTCGGCCTGCATGGTTAACAAGGTTAACAAGTGAAATACTGAATAGATAAAGATTGATAATCTAGACAAAAAGTTATATGTATACCCACTGGAGGAGTCAGGTTAAGTTTGAAGAACGGTTGCAGCCCCGTCTTGTTAGAGCTCTCCTGAGGCTCCCCAAGCAGTTTCTTCACAATCTTGTTTATGTCATCAGCCTCTAAGTTCACAGAACTATACCGCTGAACGTCATTTGAGTCGCCCAAATATTTGCACATTAAGCCGGGCTGGTGACTCAAGGGTAGGATTCTCCAAGTGATCCAGCACCGGGTTAAGTGAATGCCGGTTAGACCATTGGCCATTAAGGCCCTGAGTTTTGGATATACAGAGGCAAATTGAGGACGCTCATCTGGATCCCGGCTAGGATGTCCAAAATCAATGGGAGGACGGTCAGATCTATAACCCGGTAAGGGGTTCTCATTAGCTGGGGCTGTGTCCTTGCAATAAAACCAAGTCTTAACCCATCCCTTAGGATCACTTGGCAGAGTAACTGGAGGAAAAGAGCCGTCTCTCCGCCTCTGAATCGAGACCCCGCCGAGTTCTAGGCTGGGGCCGTCAACACATTCTGTCTGACGGTTGATGTAGAAAAATTCCTTGAAGAGGGGAACAGTGGCCTCCATTTGCAAATACACTTCACAAAGGACATGGAATTGGCACAGGTTGGAGATAGAGTTAGGGGCCAGATCTTGAGTATGAAGGTTGAAGAAATTTAAGACATCCCGGAAATTTTTGACCCGGGAGGAGAGAAGCCTCTGAGAAGATGGTCTATAAAAACCACGACATCTCCTTCGCCGGGTTGGGGAACATTGTCTCCTTGGGCTGCTGGGCAGCCAGTTTCCTCTTGAGCCGGCAAAAACCCTTGTTGTTTATAATCATTGAGCATGAGCTGGGAAAATTGGGAAGGTACCCAGTTGCAAATTTTGGTCTTTGACATGCTGAGCCGCCTAAAGAAGGGTTAAGAGCTGCAGAAATATAAATGGCGGGTCATTTATGAAATGACAACTCGCCTGGAGGACTATGAAAGATGCTATAATCGTCAAAGGAAGAATGAGCCGCAAGGACTGGTGAGCCGGATTAAAAACAGAGTAATGCCTAAAACTGGCAAACTGCAATTACAATGATGAGCCAGCATGCATAAGGGGCGCCTTATTTCCAAATGGGGATCTATAGTTTTCTGCTAAGTGTTGACAAACAAGTTTCTATTGGGAGTGCCTACAATTGTGTATCTACGGACAATTCAAAAAAGCAAAATAATTGGTAAACCTAAGACGAAGCCCTAGGAGCACTGGTTGTCTAACTTACGGATTCCTGCGGGGATCTAAGTTTTTAAGATGCAAAAATGGTGTTGTTACTAGCTCCGCTATATTTCTATGGGAAAGTGTCTGCTTTTCTGGCGGCCCACGGCGTGGTGCTATCGATGGCCTGGTACGGCCCATTTACAGCACCTTCAAGACAAGACCATCGCGAGGGACCAAGCCTCGCGAGGCGGGCGACGTCAAGACCTCCAGAGGGAGCGGCCTCCTTAGGCTGGCTCCTGAGGAGAGGAGATTTCTATGTAGATGCCCACCTCATGAGGTGGAGGTGACGCAAGCCATGATGACCAAGGCCAGGTGGGCGCCGGCGGGCGCAAAGCAGCAGGTTTCCTCTTTGGTGCTAAGGAGGCAAGCGCAGGCGCCGGGTCCCGAGGAATCACCCAAAGGTTTCCATTCCCATGCAACGAGACCAAGACCGCCAGGACGGCAGGACGGATGTCATCACCGAGCCCACCACAGCGTCACGGCCAGAAGCTTTGCAGGCGAAGACCACCTTTCGTCAGGATAAGACGTATTGCTTGTCCCCTTTCAAATTGGCCGTTGTGGAATCCCTTCCCACCTTTGTTTTCGGGGAAGAGGACCGAGGCCACTACATATAGGTTAGCCACCACCATAGGAGGGAGATCGGATCGGACCCGGAACAACTCACTCACACCATAGCAAGCCTCGCGAGCTTGTTCATCCTCTGTACTAGTTCATCCTCAGCCCCTCGTGAGGCTAATCCACCACAAAGCAGGAGTAGGGTATTACACCGCAAGGTGGCCCGAACCTGGGTAAACTGCCGTGTCCATCTTCTTCCCTGTTCTTCGAGCTAGGCTGTAGGGCATCGTGTTTGGTTGGCAGGATAGGTTGAGTTCTTCGCACACGCCCCAGAGTTCGAACCTTCTTTGGGTCTGCGGAGCCCTGAATCCGACATTTGGCCTGCCAGGTAGGGGCATGTCGGAGCTCTTCTCCAACCTTTGAGCCATTCACACTCCATCGCTTGCATAGAAGGGGTTCCCCGAGCTTGCGCCGAACATTGGGCCATCGGAGACGCTCAGGCAGCATCCCCTGGCTGTGGAGCCCATCACCCCACGCTCTCCGCGACCGGTGCGACCGCTAGTGTCACCAACCTTCGGCGGCACGAGCTACTTCCGCCTTCCCCCATGCGGCACCACACTCGTGTCACCGCGCAGTCTTCCGGTTACACCGTGGCATCGCCCCTGTGCACTCGCCGGGAGCAGGCGAACACGCGCGCCGCGCTCCTCGTGGCGCGCGAGTTACTGCGATGCAGGCTGGTGGAGCGCGGGCACGACGCCTTGCTCGGCCGGGTCGCCAAGCTACTCGACAATGTCTGCGAGGGCGCGGCGCCTTTCTGTGTCCTGCCCGCGTCTCGCGCGCCATCGGGAGCTTGCGTCTGCCCCCGCGCCGGCCGCCCGCCCTTCCGAGGGGAGCCCAGAGGATCCCGCGGCAGGGGTCTATGGCACAGCACCGCCTACCCGACCCAAGATGCATTTCCCCGGAGCACGGCTGGGGTAGGCGACCCCTCCTGGGGCCGCGCCGAAGGACCGCCCCCTGGCCGGCACGACCGGGCACCAAGGATGATGGTCGGCGAAATAGAGGGACTGGGGGCTGGCCTCGGGGTGACGGCCCCTGGAGCCTCCATGCCGCCACCAACGGGTTCACTGTATTGGCAGAGGAGAAGCCCGTGTGCGTTCAACTCATCAGCTTGGACGATGGAGTCACCAAGGCCACGCAGAGCCGGGGCCCTCAACGAGCCGACCCAACGCCCCGACGACACCATCCGCAGCAATAGCTGTCAGTTACAACCCATATCTTTGGGATATGCCGCACTACCTCCAGGGGCTGGCCTCGCCCTGGGCTGGCGGGGCGCACCAGGAGGTCGCGCAGGGATGCGCCTTGTACGCGGCGGGGGCCCGGCGCCAAGGCTCCCCCCGTGTTGCGGGGCGTGTGGCGCCACCACTACGGTGGTGTGTGCCACCCAGAAGCGAGTCCACTCCTAGGGGAGGTGCCGGCGAGCCCTCCCCCCAGGGGGAGGCCCATGCCCCCCTCACCACCGCTCGCGTAGTCCCTTTCCCCTTGGTCCTATCTTGATTTTCAGACGCCCCAACAGTGGCCGGGGTATGCGTGGAGCGGGGTACCTGCCCAGGGGGCAAGGAGCGCTTCTCAAGATCTCCGTCTGTGACAGTCTCACGTAATAATGAGTGGGGCTGTACATGCCCCGGAGTCTCTTGAGCGCTGCCCCTGAGCCTCACGGGGGCTCCCACCAACGTCCAAGTGGAAGCACCATGCTCCGCACTGGTAGTCGACACTGCCCCCCAATGGCTATGCCCACGCCCAGTGGAGGCCCCATGCTCCGCGCTGGGGGACGACTAGAAGACCAATGTAGATGCCGGACGTGGCTGTCTTTTTTGCCATCTTTTGTAATCCGATTTGCTGCCTTTGGAATGAAATTCGAAACTTCTTGCACTTATAAAAAAAGGGGGGGGGTATTTCGACTCGCGGTGTTTCCTTTTCCTTCGATTTGTGTTTTGGGAGGCATGGCTTCCGCCTGCTGCTCTCCCCCCGAGCACCCCGCGAGCGGGGGCTGGATGTGGCGTGCGCATCTGAGCTAGCCCGAGCAGCATCAGGGCCCCCTCGGGGCCAAGCACATCTGCCACGGATCTGCCCGTGCGCACACCTAGCCAAAGCTTTGGCATTTGGCTCCTCGAGCGAGCCGGCAAGCGTGCACCATGCCCGGTATTCAGCCCCGGGCTTCAGGGGCACTCAGCGTTGGGGGCTTCCCCCCCACACTCCCGCGAAGCTCGACACCAGGCAGAGGTGCAACAGGAGGCCCTAAGGCCACACAAGCCCCTCCTGTGATCCTGCGGACTGGTGGCTCCGGAGGGCCCGTCTTAGGAGAAATGCGTCCTTGCGGTACAAGAACCCATCCAAGGTCGCGAGCACAAAAGCTAAGCCACGCCAACTACTCTAGTCGGGAGCTCTCCGGCTCATGACGGCATATTTTCAAAAATAATTTCGATAGCACATCATTGTTTCATGCATTATAGGGAAGCCCCCCCCAAAAAATGCTTTCACGCCCCATAGGGCCATATCCGAAATTTTGGTAGGCAAACAAGGAAATGCAAGGCAAGCGAGACACGCTGCCGTCGGCATCGCTATCATCATCATCGTCATCAGCTTCATCCTCTTCGGCTGCGAGCGCAGCCACATCATCGGCAAGGACAAATTCCGTGATCAGGTCGTCCACGTGGTCGTCAACCCAGCTCACCAGGTCACCCTGAATTGCTCTGGGCACGGGGGCTATCGCGGCGCTGAAGTCGAAGTTGGGGTCGAGGCTAAGAAGGTGGCTGAAGACACGCGAGAACGCACGCCCGAGAAGGTCATGGCTCTTCTCTTCAACGAGCTGGCACGCCTTCGTGGCACTGCCTTCGAGGCAGGTCACGACCTGGGTGAAGAAGCGGAGGCAGTAGGCCGGCGAATAGAGCGTGGAGATGGAGGGGGATTTCGGTGGCTTCCATGTCAATCAAGGCCCGAGAAGCAAGCCAGACCGTCATCGCCTTCCATTCGTTGGAATCGGCGGCAAGGGCCTGTCGAACTTTGTCCACCACCTCACGGTTGATCACCATGGACCGGTCCAGCGCCGGTTCCGGCCTCGGCGAGGGCTCCACGGCCACTCGGGCCTTCCCCTTCTTCGCCCTTGGAGCCATGGCGGCGAAGCGGAAGGGAGCTAGCATGGAGATTGGTGAGGAAGACGTGGGTTCGCAAGAAGGAAGGGGAGCAGAAGGCAAGCAGAGCGGGCAATGATGACTGGGCCGTGTGCGCCAGGCGGTTGTCAAGTCGTGCATTTGTCAAGGCAGCATGGGGAAGTGGAGGCGCCCATGTCCCATCAAGAGCCACGCGTCAGCCTGGTCCGCAGGAGATTGGGCCCCACGGTGCTTCATCCTTGCCCTTTGGCTTCTCCTCGAAGCCAAGTCCGAGTGCACCTTGGGCCCGGGGGCTACTATCGGTGTTCTGGGAACCAGGGTACCCAGACTTGCCTGCCTGTGGCCCACGGCGTGGCGCCATCGATGGCCTGGTACGGCCCATCTACAAGACCTTCAAGACAAGACCCTCGCGAGGGGCGAAGCCTCACGAGGCGGGCGCCATCAAGACCTCCGGAGGGAGCGGCCTCCTTAGGCTCGCTCCTGAGGAGCGGAGATTTCTATGCAGATGCCCACCTCATGAGGTGGAGGTGACGCAAGCCATGACGACCAAGGCCAGGCGGGCGAAAGCGGGCGCAGAGCAGCAGGTTTCCTCTTTGGTGCTAAGGAGGCAAGCGCAGGCGCGGGGTCCTGAGGAATCACCGAAAGGTTTCCATTCCCGTGCAACGAGACCTAGACCGCCAGGATGGCAGGATGGATGTCATCGCCGAGCCCACCGCAGCGTCACGGCTAGAAGCTTTGCAGGCGAAGACCACCTTTTGTTAGGATAAGATGTACTACTTGTCCCCTTTCAAATTGGCCATTGTGGAATCCCTTCCTGCCTCCGTTTTCGGGGAAGAGGACCGAGGCCACTATATATAGGTTAGCCACCACCATAGGAGGGAGATCGGATCAGACCCGGAACAACTCACTCACACCATAGCAAGCCTCGCGAACTTGTTCATCCTCTGTACTAGTTCATCCTCAGCCCCTCGTGAGGCTAATCCACCGCAAAGCAGGAGTAGGGTATTACACCGCAAGGTGGCCCGAACCTGGGTAAACTGCCATGTCCATCTTGTTCCCTGTTCTTTGAGCTAGGTTGTAGGGCGGCGCGTTTGGTAGGCAGGATAGGTTGAGTTCTTCACATACGCCCTAGAGTTCGAACCTTCTTCGGGTCTGCGGAGCCCTGAATCTGATAGAAAGTTTATCTAAAATTACATCTGGACTGGCAATGGGGATGAAGAACAGTGAATTCCGATGAACTACAATGGAACTAGTACAGATCTAAAGAGAGAAGGGTAATGTACCTGATGGATTGCAGAGGGCGGCGGAGATGCCTGACCAAACTCCATGAAAAACTGGAAGGCGCCACCGTCCTGGAAAGGTTGGCCGGCGATGAACGAACAGAAGCAGCGGTGCAGGGAAGAGTTTGGGATCGAGGAGGAAGAAGAAGCGATGGGGGTGAAGTAAAAGTGAAAAGGAGGACCCCCCCCCCCCGCCCCCCCCCCGTGTACATTTATAAGGTGAAAAGGTGAGAGTAAATGGCAGGTGCGACAATTGAGGATGCATGGTAACTTTTGGAGATTTTCGGCTTCAACAGATATACTCAAAGATTCGTTATGATGTCATCATGGGTTCCTTGGATTTTCAAGGGATGACATCAGCAATAAGTTGTGAAAAAACAACAAGTCTGGAAGAGCCATAAGCCGGCATTTCATGACCTGGAGAAGATGCATACATGACCAGAAGATAAGCCGCCAAGTTAAGATGGTGGAGATTGTCATTAATGAATTCAAATCAATCTGGGGGCTAATGTTGGGGATATAACCCCGCGCTATGACCCACTGTGTAGAGCCGGGTCATCTAAGTGCCGGCTGATGAGAAAGACTCAAGATGGGCTGTGGCACTGAGGTACAAGACCAGAAGGGCAGCACACCCAGTGGGCCGGCTTGTTGCCTAGTATCCGAAGACGGCGATTCAAGGCCCAGACGTGTAGGCTGCCTGGAGTTTCCTTACTTAGGAAACAAGACAAGTCAGAGACATACTAGGTCATGGATCGTAGTACGACCCGGACTCCTGTAAGCCTTGGGTCTCGACCTATATATAAAGGCGAGTCCCAAAGGCAGATAGGACTAAGTTACAATCGATCAATAGCTAGGTCAAGTGAATCCGCTCCCTTGTAATTGATCTCCAAGAAATAAGCAACAAGCGGGAAGTAGGCTATTTCCACAATCATGAGGGGCCGAGCCTGGGTAAACTTGTGTCTCTCGGTTCCGATCAACCCCGACAAGCTAACCTCCTAGTTGCGGTGGCCTCACGACTAAGTCCTCACACTAGGACGTCTGCCGTGACAAAACCACGACACATAGGGAATCACAAACCTTAACACCAATATTCTTACTAAAGCATAATTACTCACCAACATGACTTACATATCACTATCTTCATATCGCAAAACTATTGCAAGGAATCAAGTTTATAATGTCGAATGATCTTCATGAAAGTTTTTATTATATCCCTCTTGAATATTCATCACTTTGGGACCAAATTCATATCTCGTGCAAATTACCATTGCTATTATCAACTCTCAAAAATATTTAAGTGAAGCACAAGAGCATAAATATTTCTTCAAAAAAATTCACATATCAACTCTCAAAATAATATAAGTGAAGCATGAGAGTGCATTTCTTCAAAATTTACTAACTCTCAAAATAATATAAGTGAAGCATGAGAGTTCATTTCTTTAAAACATAATCATATCAACTCTTAAAATAATATAAGTGAAGCATCAGAGTTCAAGTATTTCTTCAAAATGAAATCGCCACCATGCTCAAAAAGATTTAAGGGAAGCACTAGAGCAATTGCCTAGCTCAAAAAAAAAATTAAGTGAAGCACATAGAGCAATTCTAAAAAAATCATAATAACACATGGATCTCTCAAATAGGTGTGTACAACAAGGATGATTGTGACAAACTAAATAGAAAAACAAGCAAAGACTCATATAATACAAGATGCTCCAAGTAAAACTCATGATATACTACAAAAAAAATACACTTCCGTGATGATACGTGTTTGTCACAGTAGGTCACGTTTTCTGTCATGCATTTACATCCATGAAAATTTTATGACAGAATCAAGATAGTCATACCAGTGCTGTCATAAAGTGTTCCATGACAATACCAAAATTATCATCACGGAAGTGTTCACTTCCATGACGATAAATGACGCGTCATGGAAGTGCTTTTGTCAAGGGCAATCGACACACGTGGCATCCACCATAACGGGTCACCGTTAAGCTATTGGGTCCGGTTTTAAATCCGACAACCCGTTAACAGCAACGACCAATGGCGATTTTCCATGTGTAAAATTCTCATTGGCCAGAGGAAACACGTGTCAACTCGTCATTTGGTCAGATAGGCGCCTATGATATGTCGACACGTGCGATGACCCAACACTGACCCATTTAGCTTAAAGGCCGGCCCGTTTGACTTGGTCAAAACCTAGCGGGCCGGCGCATGAAAAGCCTATTAACGGTCTGTTCGCATATAGCCCATTTTACGGCCCGGTAACTCATGACCCATTATGGCGTTCCCAAAATCGGCCCAACAGCGTCATGTGGGCCGTCCAGTATAATATTAGCCCGTTTCATTTTCAGCCCATGTATGGCCCATGACGTCTTTTGGCCCATACGAGGCCTTTCGTATCTTTGGGCCCTTTAATGGGCCGCGGTGACTCTGGCCCATAATAAACAGTAAATTTCTTTATGCCCTGTAACGACCCATGATTCACATGGGCCGTTTCCAGCCCGTGTTAGCTTTCGGCCTACTGACGGCCCATACATTCTTGGGCTCCTTTATGGCCCTCGATTACTTCTAGCCCGTTACTGGCCTGTTCCCCTAATGGGCCAAATTTGGCCCGTGGTTAGAATCGGCCCGTTTGTGGCCTGTTAACCCGTTGCGCCGTTTCCAACCCGTCCTATATTCTGGCCCATTAACGACCCGTTATGCCTGTGCCAGAATTAAGCCTTTGCTGTCTTCCAGCCTGTTAACGGCCCATTACCGTATTGGCCCGATACCAATTATGCCCGTTTACGGCCCATGTGGGCCCATTTATCCGACGGCCCGAGGCCCACTGATTCTTCGGCCCGTTGGAGGCCCATTTATCCGACGGCCCGTAGGAGGCCCATGGATCCTACGGCCCGTAGCAGGCTCAAGGTTACCACGGTCCGTATATGGCCCATGGTTGTTGCGGCCACTAGCAAACCAACGAAAAAGAAGATTAGGGAAATAAATAAGCCAGAAACTAACGCTAGGCTATTAAGGCAATTGCACAGATTACATCCACTGGGCATCAAAGTCGGCCACTAGTGCAATATAGGGAACACCCTACACCATACAAAAACGGCTTACTGTTTTCTTGAGCCAGTCACTGCACGTTAAGAACAAATTTTGGATCGCAACAAAACAAATTACAACCATAAAACAAAAGGAAGGTTGGCATAAAAGTTAACAGTCCGGCAGATAAATGCACCACCAGAAGTTCAGAAGCTCAGTTCATTTGACCTGACTGTTACATTTTCATGTAGTACTATCCAATGGAGCACAATAACCTTCGCCTTCATTTCTCCTTGGCTCCTAAACAACATAGCAAATGTCTGATAGTCTGGTTTCAAAACCATGCATATCTTGACGACATCGAACAATGGCTGTCCTTGTTTCACAAAGGGTCTCTATTAGGGAATGGACTTGTGTCTGGAGCGCAGATATAACATTGTTTTGAGCTTGCATATCTTGATCATGAGGCAGTTTGGACGAGATTGCCTTAACAACCAACCCAGTACTACGCAGGAACATGCTTTTGGCACTGTTAGTGGACAGGTACTGACCCACTGCATCAAGAGGTGACATTGCGGTTATAGTTGCCTCGTCACCTTCAGAAGGTGGCGGTTCCACCATTTGTTCCATAGCTTTCTGAAAAGTTGAGTTTTTAGTAGTACCAGAACAGAAGATATTAAGGAGGCAGCAAAACCAAACAAAATAGCTTTGGTCTATATACAGAACTTATTCTGGTGAACCCGTGTAAAATATTAGTTGTATTTTACTGCAAAGTACATAAAAAAACCAGGTTCCAAACATATGACCATGTACCATGGCTAATGTATTGTCTATTTCTTCACATTGTATTGATAGCTAAGGATAAAGAGACAAAGTTTATAATACGATAAGCATAGTATGACATCATTCATATCACAAAACAACTGAGAACAGACAAACATGCAATTGTAACGTTGTGTAGACAAGTCCAGCACGAAACTAGATTACAGATCAAGATCAAAGGAACATCACTCCTCTCTTTTAAACCTTGTAAGGTGCAATGATACGCTAACGACAATTGTGTATAAAATTGAAAAGAGTAATAGACATTGGCTGCAAACCATGTAGTTCAATGCACAAGTCAAAGTAAGTAGTAGTTAAAAGGCATGAGTATTAAGGACTTACAACAGCGGCTTTGACTGGTGTTGTCATGCCCTTCATCTTGCTGGTGTGACAGTCCTTGAAGATTTCCACAACATTTGGTTCAGGTACTTTTTGGTCCTTGCGGGCTTTCCTCTACATTTGGAACAAGTCAATATAGATCTGATAATATGGCACAGCGAAAAGAGTGAAACAACAACTAATTACAAGAGCCTCGCAGTGTGCAATATAGCTACGAGATCCTGTCGTCTGTTGGAATTTCACTTTCGTACGGTTGGCCTTGTTCTTTGAACAGTTCACCTACAAGAAGATAGATTTGTGAGGCACATGCATAAATAGGAGTTCAACATGTGATCTGATCACATATATATAACGTACTTGATACTTTGGATCAGACCAGTGTTTAACAAGGCCTCTCCAGTCTTTATCCGATATATTTTCCACTGGAGATGTTTGGGCAATTTCACTGTTAGCCTTGCCTTCAAAGTGAGTTTTCCTCAACTTATATCGATACTGTCGCAGAGAAGACTTGAAAACATGGGTGCATGCTTGTCTCGTTGCATCATCTTGGCTATCCAACTTGAACCTCATCTGTTGAAAATTATGGGAGTCTCATTACCAGCAACCTAGAAAGTATGGGACAGAGCAAGACGATATTACTAATTTCCATACATAACCATACTTACAGATAAATGGTCGAGGAAGGTGTTGAACTAGGTTTCGTCTTTGTCATTCCTGTACCGAATCCATGTTGGGAGGATATGTGCATGACACCTAACGGCTACCGCTGCCTCTGATACTAACTTGGCTGACTCTGTAGCATCACGTGGCCTTTTTAAACCTGCCTCAAAATGGATCTCCATTCTTCCTCCTCTAGATTTAGTTAACCAATCAAGCATTATCCCTGATGTCTGTTTCCTCTTGCGCCTAGGTGCTAGTCCAACAACGAACATAGGAAGTGTTAGTGTACATCAAACTGTAAGACTACATATAAAGAAGCATGCAACTGTAACTTGACTCCAGCAACTACCTTCTTGTTGTTGAAGCTCACAAGATTCATCTGATCTTGCCAACTCGTCTTGTGTCAGGAGTGTGACACCCTGGTTTTCGCTCCTCGTTTTTTTTCCTTTGCGGGATTTGACTTCCGTCTTTTTCTTGATGTTATTGGATTTTCTCCAGCTCCTGGGTATGTGAAGATGGTCATTTAACCTTGCCTTCCCTATCCAACCAGAAATTCTCTCCAGTCCAATCTTGCCACTCGAACTATATTCTCGAGGTTTTGCCGCCGAAACCCTACCTTCCGAGTTGCAGGAAGGGAAACCCTGATCTCTTCCGTTACAAAGGAAGCCCAATTTCCATTGATCTGTTGCCTCCCAAACCTCTCCCAGTGATCATCCTTTATCTATAAACCCTAGATATGCAAAAATATTGCCAAGTCATTTGCAATATTTTTCATTTATAATTAATTCCTTTTTCTGCCAGTTAAAGGAATTAAATCCAGGAAAATATCTATCCATCACCAAAGTTCATGAAAACTTGTGGAGATATTCTTTGTGATCATATTGAGCTCCCATAAAAATATTGGCCATAATTAAATAAGGGAAATTGCATTTTCCTAGTTAATGCCAATATTGCATTTTGGTCACTTTCTAAAGGAACTACCATTTTGGTAGCCAGAAAAAATCCCAAATAAATTGTGGAGCTTTTCCTATCCATATCCTCACCATTTCCATCAGAACCCAAGTCCCATAGTTCAAAGTTTGAGCACAGCATCAATTTGCAAATTCTGTCCAAATTTTTAGTTTGCAAAGGAAGTGCTTGAATCCTTGATCTATTTTAGCTGAAATTTTTCATGGTGATTAACATTGATAAATCACCCATGGATACCAAAAATTGGCTCAATCCATCTAACCATTCTCCCACAGAAATTTTCCTAAGATTCTGTCCATTTGGAACCTCTATGAAGCAAGTACCATTTTGGTGTACCCAAATGGTATGAAACTTTTACAGTGGCTTACTATATCCAAATCATCACTTTCCACCAAATTTCATCTCATTTCATCAATCCATTTGATCACAGCTCCAAATTCTAGTTTCTGGACCAATTTGTGGTTTGTGAAGGAACTGTATGCAAATGGGGTCTAAATGACTTCAAATTTTGCAGGCATATACTCCTTCCTACCATATTCTGTTATGACAAAGATCCAGTCCCATTTATTACACCATTCTACCTCAGCAACTGCTCCAAGATCCTATCCAGAACCTGTTTTGGATTCCTTCGACCTCTCCAGACCTCTCCTGGTTCATCTAGTGATCTACCTCATCTAATTGAGCAATGAACAACCTGTTGGACAAGGCCTGACAGGCAGACGTGGGCCGGAGCGTGCGGTGCACACAGTGACCACGTAGCGGGCATGCAGAAACGATGCTCTGCGCCTCTGTCGTCTCCGTGCCGTCGTCTCTGGCCAGACTCCGCTTGTCAGAGCATGTCTAGTGGCTCCGCGGAGTCCACATGTCCCTCTCCCGACTCTTCTTTCCTCCCCTTTCTTCCTCCTCGTGCCACGGCGGTCGTCGTTGCGGCATTGTACACCCGTGACCCTTGAGACATCATGTCTCTCCATTGGCTCCTTCCTCCCCGAGCCGTCCCCTCCTTCTGAGCGAGTCAGGTCGGCGCCGTGCACGTCCACGGCCAGCTCACTGCGAGCGCCAGTGCATGGCTAAGACCGCCACGGCAGCCGCTCTTATCACCTCACCGCGGCCAGGCTATATATAGCCCTTCCCGAGTCCTCCCAAGCTGATCACCAGCTCTCCCTCACTCCCCTACACCTCCCCGGCCCATCCGTCCATCACCGGAGCCACTCCTCGCCCACCAATGCCGCCATGGCCGCCGCTTGGGCCTTCTCAAATTCGCATGGCATGGCGCTACCCCCTCCCTCCCTTCACCTTTGGTAGATCACCCATACTCCGGTGAGCCTTCCCCTGCCCTCAGTTTGTCGCCGGAGCACATGTGGCCATGGCTCCCAAGGTTGGCCACCGCCTCTGCCCCTGGCCACCGCGAGCCACCGCGGCCGTCGCCTTCACCCTCTCCCTGCTCTCTGCCTCCTCGAGCCCCTAGAACCCATGGAGCCGACTCCGCGCTCCATTCCGGCGGAGAAACCTCGCCGGCGCACGCCCCACTGTAGCTCTTCTGCCGCCGCACTCCGGCTAGTGGCGACGCCGCTGCGGCTGTCTCGGGTGAGGCCGCGACCACACTTTGGCACGGAGTGGAGCGGCAGTGCTCCGGCGCACGTCGGCCGGCCCCCTCGAGCCATGGGGCGACGGCTATGCCGGCGTCCGGCCGGCCTCTTCCTCCGGTCGGGAGCTAGAAGAAGGCATAGGGAGGAGAGACAGGGACCCGACACGTGGGCCCCGACCCCACCTGTCGGCGAGAGAAGGCGGGCCAGCTGGATAAGTGGAAGCGTACTCTATAGAGTACGCAACCGCAGCGGCGAAGACGTATTTCCTCAAAGTGTGCAATCGGCCAAGCTGTCAGGGACCCTGTTGAAAATACTATTTTTGCAAATAGATCCCTGGCAGAGAAACCTTTACAACTTTTCACTCGTAACTCCGATTCAGGTGAAACCAACGCCCACGTCGTCATCTTGTTTAGTCCGTTCCAATGTAGTCATTTTCATAATGTTTACACATTCTGAAAATGACCATGTTGGCCTTGCCTCTAAACAGCCCCCTCTGAGAAAGAACCGTTCCGGCAATCCTTTCTGCGGCTTCACCGCACTTCTTCTTGGAGTATTCTTCGACCCAAGGCAAGCCGACCATCTGATATATGCCCTAAAGCATTGCTCTGTGATATTTCTTGCATGTTTAAATTAATGTGCTTGTGCTTGTCTATGTAGTAGTGAGCTGTATGTGACTCTGACGAACCCTTGCTTGCACTTTCTTCGGTGATGGCACCACGCCTGTGTTCTGAGCTGTTTCTGGCCGTCCGGGGTGGATGCCGACTTTTATTTCTCTTGCGAGCAACTATCCCTGTTCTGAGCTGCTTTTCGGCCGTCTCGGGCAGCTATTGAATTTCTCTCCATAGCAGTGACCCTATGCTCTGAGCTGTTTCTCGGCCGTCTTAGGGAGCTGCTACATTCTTCTTATCAACACCGTCTCATGCTCTGAGCTGCTTTCCAGCCATCTTGAGCCGGGGTTGAGTTATTCCGGTAATGTCCCAGATCTCAGTTGTAAAGACCGTTCTAGTGGCTACTGGTTTATTTGCCGGTTTTGTGCAAGGGTTCCGATGGTCATAACTTACAACTGGAACTTGTAAAGTGATAACTTGCTATTTAATTCTATTTCACTAATGATTCGTTATGATGTTATATGAATATAGGTAGTTATGTTTCCACAGTTGTTACCCCATGCATAGCTACTGCCATGTTAAGTTATTGTGATAAACAACCATGTTGCTAAATGCTGACTAAAGTTAAACCTAGTCGGTTGATCCAGAGTCACCTGTCCAGACTTATCTGTGCAACCACATTTGCCAGTATGGGACGACCTTGACTTGGTCTGACCGCATGCTCTTTTATCGGTACCACCAACTAGGGAAGGTTATGCCTGCGCGCTACCCTGGCCCGGTAGGCTGCGATAACCTTGTGAGCCCAGTTGATTGTTTAACCCGGGAGTCCCCGTTTGGACAGTTTAGTTTGGCCACAACGGTGGCAGGTGTCACGAGGTGACACAGGGGCCACCCAGGGCAGGACTCCGGGGGAGAATGATTGCCGGTGGTACGATGGAGGAGTCACGGGTTAGGCAGGTTTCGTTGGAGCAAGCCTGGTCCACCCGAATGGGATCACGAGGTCAGGTGCTCCATGGTGTGGGTAAAGTGCGCAACCTCTGCAGAGTGTAAAAATCTATTCGAATAGCCGTGTCCACGGTATTGGACAGTCCGTCCAGACCTCTCTAGGTGGTCAACCGGAACAGTGATAAAAATGATGGAAGAACTCGTCTTATGCCCTGACGTACTCAGTGGATTGTGAATATTCTGAGGGTTGTAAGGCAACCCGGAAGAGAGTAAGTTGGATCTGGTTAAGAGTTGGATTGGATCCTGAGATTATTCGGAGTATGGATTATATACTTGATATGCTTTACTTTACTGTATTTTACTTTAGTAATTAATATTGCTAGATAGGTATGCTATGCCATAATAATTAATGTTGCTCTAAGAACAAATGCATGCTTGAATGCCATGGATTGCATTGCTTGGTGTATATGTTAGTTTGGTTTGCTTGCGAGTACATTCAAAAGTACTCAGCGGCCTTCAATGTGGCCAGGTTCACATAAGGATCCGTCATCCGTCGACGAGGAGCCAGAGCGTTCGCGGGCTAGGAGCGTAACCTAGTCAGATCCCTCTGGATTGGAGCTGCACCTGGACCATGCTGCCTTAGATAGAGCTTTTCCGCTGCCATCACCTTTGTAATATATCATGTAAGACTTATATACCCATTAATAGAAATGCCTGTGTTCATGATACTTGTTGGAAACTCGGATGTCGGAGTGATTTCCTGGGCTGGAATGCTTGGCGACCATCTGGCTACAGTGGTAATCAGGCGGGGCGCCACAACGGATGGTATCAGAGCAGCCAGGCTGACTATAGGTTACCCTAGCCAGACTTCATTGTCTTTTGATTAGTAGAAAGCCCGGATGGATTTCAGCCATCTTTTGCCAAACAGGCACGGCTACTATTGATCATAAGGCAACCCCATGGGTTTTGGCTCCATCAGACCCCAACTCTCGTGGCCTTTGACTCCCGTACGAAATGCTCGCACCCGGCAATGACCCGTGAGCCCTGAACCCCTAGGTAAACCAGATATCCCTACCCTGCTTGCTAGCCATGGCATTTCTCTTCTTAACTCCAGTTTCCTTTGGGAAACGCCTATAATCCCATCTTTTCCCCCACAACCTAGAATCATTGACTAAGCCATTTTGGCTATGGTCATGCATCGAGTGTGATGTTCCCTAAGGAAGTAGTAGAAGCTTGACACTAATTGCTACCAGGAGCATTGTGTGGTTTCGCTTCTAAATCCTTAGAGGTGCATCGAGTACGCTATACTAGTTATACTAGTGAATCTTCTGCCACATGTGAAAGGTCCGCAAAATTGAGCTTTATTTGCTCTTTGGTTTTTGCGGTTTTTGTTTCTCTTGTCGGTTCCGTTTCTTCGCTCCGACTGGATCCATCCGCAAGAGCTTCCTAAGAAGACCAGTATACAACTGGGATAATACCCAATAATCCCAATTCAGCAAGAGTCAAGTCAAGCCAAACTGCCTGATATTCAGAATATTATCACTGGATCTATCCAGAATGAAGAATGGGTCAGAAGCAGAATCTATGTGCAACAGACAAGGCCAGAATATACCTGAGAGAGTTTGCCTCAGAACAGACCATGCCTAAGGAGCAGTCAGATGAGCTACCAAGAATGAACACCAGTAAGGACAAATTATTCTGTCCTCGAAACAAGGATTATTTCAGTCAGTGAGGTGAACCTTGAGTCTTTTCTCAATGGACTCGAGAGTCATTTATTTACCTACAGAAGACATATTTCAAGAATGTGAATGTGCCAAGAGCAGCAACAAAACTCCGGTGCGTTGATGCAAATTGCAAAGCAAATCTTGAAGTTCATCGGTGTAAATGCAAAATTTTCTGGGCACTATGAACAAGGTTTGCAAGGAATATGGATGAGTTCACGGTTGCCCAGAATCTCTGAGCTTCCAAGCATCCAGAATGAAGGAGCACCTAACATGATTGGAAACTCAGCTGAACCAAATGGAATTATCCGTCAATTGCTTATTATCGGCAACACCTGGTTTGAATGCAAAGGGTATTTCGAATTAATTAACAATGTGAAGCCTGCATCAGTCGTGCAGCCCTTATAGCAGCAATGATTAGACCAGCAGAAGGACCAGAGATGTGTGGAAAATCGTCAGTCTAGGTATGGCCTATACTAAGATTTGGCTCCGCCATGGGTAAAATTCCGGATACTTCGGAAAGAAGCCAGAATCGGCCATAGATCCGACTGCGTACACAGTGAAAGGCTTCTAGTATAAGGAATCCATCCTTCCTCCGCAAGCTACCCAGAAGAGCTGATGACACCAGACTGCCAATTTTCCTTGATACTTCACTTGGTGAGAAAATCTTCGGGGGTACAACACTCCAATCTTTTTCAGTATGCTACCGCGGGAAACTTCCGGCATAAGGCACCCGACCTTCCACCGCAAGCCACATGAAGGTAAATTTCTGAGGTACGATACCCAGCCTTCTGCAGCACGCTACCTTGGCAAAAGCTTCGAGCATAAGGAATTCAGCCTTCTTCAACACACCATTGTGCCCACAACAAGTTTGTCAGGAACATGAACTAATCAGGACGCACATCCGCCTCAGAACTCAGTGGTTATGAAAGGATTTATCGTACACCTGTATATGTTGTGAGCATGCAATCCAGTGGATCAGTTCATGCGAGCCACTTGTACACGGAAATGACTGAGTTCAGAGAAGAATTGGCCCCATGTTGAAAAGAAGAATATGAGCATAGCAACCTCTACGAGATATGCAAGAGTAAGTTGTGAGAATAAGCCCGACAAACCGGGAAAACTATCAAGGAGCCGTGTTGGTAGGTCATTACAGGTCTGTCGAGGGAATCCTCAAGAACAAAGAAGTTGAGGATAAACAACCTCCGTGACGGTCGACGAGATACAGCTTCACAGACAGAGTGGTATTACCAATCCTCATCAGACTCTTGCATATACAGCCACGACAATGCAGTCAACATGCTATACTCACCTGAATATGGGCCATCAACCAAGATAAGAGGCTATGCTCTAAAAGATACACCGAATGATAGCGATACTATGTTTAGCTCGGTGGTCACAGCAAGGACTACAGAGGCTATATATGACAGAGCCATCCCCACAAGCGGCAGAGTTTTAAACAGGACATTCAGATAGAATGGCTCAAAGCACGTCAGCATCGATAGCTCATAGACATCATGATATCATTGGAATAAGAGATCACTATCTATGATTATTTTGGGATTATGCCCAACATTTTAGTTGGGGATATAGCAGCAATAGCTCGGTCATGTTGTTCTTTGAATTGTGGATCACCTAAGGACGAAGTCAGAATGCCGAAGACAAAAGGAAATGTCAGTACGGAACCCGCAGCCAGACTGAGTAACGTGACACGGCAAAAAGAAAGTCACCCCTAGCCACTTGAGGTCATACGAGCACGTGAGCCTGGTACCAGGAAAGGATGTCTTGCCTGTTACAGTCAGGGTATGGAGCATCACAATAAAACCCGGAGCAGTCACTTACAGGCCATGGAAACCGATCGGTTTGCTGGTATTACCAGCTACCCCACCCAGCAACACCACTGCCAGGACAAAAGGTACACCTGACAGGAAAGAGAAGGATTCAATGCAGCTGTGTGCAGAGATAACACATGGTCCATCAGAAGAGGCAGTTGAAAGGTCCGTGAACCAACGAAGACGAGGTCGCTGATGGATACAAGTCGCACACAGGTAAGTCCCCCTTCACCGGGAGGTAAGCCCGGAAATCTCGAGGATGAGATTTTCTTAAGGGGGGCAGGTTTGTGACACCCTGGTTTTTGCTCCTTGTTTTTTTTCCTTTGCGGGATTTGACTTCCGTCTTTTTCTCGATGTTATTGGATTTACTCCAGCTCCTGGGTATGTGAAGATGGCCATTTAACCTTGCCTTCCCTATCCAACTAGAAATTCTCTCCAGTCCAATCTTGCCACTCAAACTATATTCTCGAGGTTTTGCCGCCGAAACCCTACCTTCCGAGTTGCCGGAAGGGAAACCCTGATCTCTTCCGTTACAAAGGAACCCCAATTTCCTTTGATCTCTTGCCTCCCAAACTTCTCCCAGTGATCATCCTTTATCTATAAACCCTGGATATGCAAAAATATTGCCAAGTCATTTGCAATATTTTTCATTTATAATTAATTCCTTTTTCTGCCAGTTAAAGGAGTTAAATCCAGGAAAATATCTATCCATCTCCAAAGTTCATGAAAACTTGTGGAGATATTCTTTGTAATCATATTGAGCTCCCATAAAAATATTGGCCATAATTAAATTAGGGAAATTGCATTTTCCTATTTAATGCCAATATTGCATTTTGGGCACTTTCTAAAGGAACTACCATTTTGGTAGCCAGGAAAAATCCCAAATAAATTGTGGAGCTTCTCCTATCCATATCCTCACCATTTCCATCAGAACCCAAGTCCCATAGTTCAAAGTTTGAGCATAGCATCAATTTGCAAATTCTGTCCAGATTTTCAGTTTGCAAAGGAAGTGCTTGAATCCTTGATCTATTTGAGCTGAAATTTTTCATGGTGATTAACATTGATAAATCACCCATGGATACCAAAAATCAGCTCAATCCATCCAACAATTCTCCCACAGAAATTTTTCTAAGATTTTGTCCATTTGGAACCTTTGTGAAGCAAGTACCAATTTGGTGTACCCAAATGGTATGAAACTTTTACAGTGGCTTACTATTCCAAATCATCACTTTCCACAAAATTTCATTTTTTTTCATCAATCCATTTGATCACAGCTCCAAATTCTAGTTTCTGGACCAATTTGTGGTTTGTGAAGGAAGTGTATGCAACTGGGGTCTAAATGACTTCAAATTTTGTAGGAATATACTCCTTCCTACCCTATTCTGTTATGACAAATATCAGACCCATTTACCACACCATTTTACCTCAGCAACTGCTCCAAGATCCTAGCCAGAACCTGTTTTGGATTCCCTCGACCTCTCCAGACCTCTCCTGGTTCATCTAGTGAACAACCTGTTGGACAAGGCCTGACAGGCAGACGCGGGCCGGAGCTTGTGGTGCGCGCGGTGACCACGTAGCGGGCATGCAGAAACGGCGCTCTGCGCCTCTGTCATCTCCGCGCCGTCGTCTCCGGCCAGACTCCGCTTGTCGGAGCATGTCCAGTGGCTCCGCGGAGTCCACATGTCCCTCTCCCGACTCTTCTTTCCTCCCCTTCTTCCTACTCGCGCCACGGCGGCCGCCGTCGCAGCACTGTACACCCGTGACCCTCAAGACGTCACATCCCTTCGTTGGCTCCTTCCTCCCCGAGCCATCCCCTCCTTCTGAGCGCGTCAGGTCGGTGACGTGCACGTCCACGGCCAGCTCACTGCAAGCGCCAGTGCGCGGCTAACACCACCACGGCAGCCGCTCTTATCACCTCACCGTGGCCAGGCTATATATAGCCCTCCCCGAGTCCTCCTGAGCTTATCACCAGCTCTCCCTCACTCCCCTACACCTCCCCGACCCATCCGTCCATCACCGGAGCCACTCCTCGCCCACCAATTGCGCCATGGCCACCGCTTGGGCCTTCTCAAATTCGCACGGCATGGCACTACCCCCTCCCTCCCTTCAACTTAGGTAGATCACCCGTACTCCGGCGAGCCTTCCCCTGCCCTCAGTTTGTAGCCGGAGCACGTGTGGCCATGGCTCCCAAGGTTGGCCACCGCGAGCCACCATGGCCGTCGCCTTCTCCCTCTCCCTGCTCTCTACCTCCTCGATCCCCTGGAACCCATGGAGCCGCCTCCGCGCTCCATTCCGGCGGGGAAACCTCGCCGGCGCACACCCCACTGCAGCTCTTCTGCCGCCGCACTCCGGCTAGTGGCGATGCCGCTGCGGCTGTCTCGGGTGAGGCCGCGACCACCCTTAGGCGCGAAGTGGAGCGGCAGTGCTCTGGCGCACGTCGGCCGGCCCCCTCGAGCCACAGGGCGACAGCTACGCCGGCGTCCGGCCGGGCTCTGCCTCCTGTCGGGAGCTAGAAGAAGGCACAGAGAGGAGAGAGAGAGAGGGACCCGACAGGTGGGCCCCGACCCCACCTGTCGGCGAGAGGAGGCGGGCCAGCTGGATAAGTGGAAGCGCACTCTATAGAGTACGTGACCGCATCGGCGAAGACGTATTCCCTCAAAGTCCGCAATCGGCCAAGCTGTCAGGGACCCTCTTGAAAATATTATTTGTGCAAATAGATCCCTCGCAGAGAAACCTTTACAACTTTTCACTCGTAACTCCGATTCAGGTGAAACCAACGCCCACGTCGTCGTCTCGTTGAGCCCGTTCCGATGTAGTCATTTTCATAATGTTTACACATTCTGAAAATGACCATGTTGCCCTTGCCTCTAAACAGCCCCCTCTGAGAAAGAACCGTTCCGGCAATCCTTTCCGTGGCTTCCCCGCACTTCTTCCTGGAGTATTCTTTGACCCCAGGCAAGCCGACAATTTGATATATGCCCTAAAGCATTGCTTTGTGATATTTCTTGCATGTTTAAATTAATGTGCTTGTGCTTGTCTGTGTAGTAGTGAGCTGTATGTGACTCTGACGAACCCTTGCTTGCACTTTCTTCGGTGACGGCACCACGCCTAGGTTCTGAGCTGTTTCGGTCGTCCGGGGTGGATGCTGACTTTTATTTCTCTTGCCAGGAACTGTCTATGTTTTGAGCTGCTTTTCGGCCGTCTCGGGCAGCTGTTGAATTTCTTTCCATAGCAGTGACCCTATGCTCTGAGCTGTTTCTCGGCCGTCTTAGGGAGCTGCTACATTCTTCTTATCAACTACGTCTCATGCTTTGAGCTGCTTTCCAGCCGTCTTGAGCCGGGGTTGAGTTATTCCGGTAATGTCACAGATCTGAGTTGTAAAGACCGTTCTGGTGGCTACTTGTTTCTTTGACGGTTTTGTGCAAGGGTTCCGATGGTCGTAACTTACAGCTGGAACTTGTAAAGTGATAACTTGCTATTTAATTCTGTTTCACTAATGATTCATTATGATGTTATATGAAGATATGTAGCTATGTTTCCACAGTTGTTACCCCATGCATAGCTACTGCCATGTTAAGTTATTGTGATAAACAACCATGCTTGCTAAATGCTGACTAAAGCTAAACCTAGTCGGTTGATCCCGAGTCACCTGTCCGGACTTATCCGTGCAACCACATTTATCGGTATGGGACGGCCTTGACTTGGTCTGATCACGTGCTCTTTTATCGGTACCGCCAACTAGGGAAGGTTATGCGTGCGCGCTACCCTGGCCTGGTAGGCAGCGATAACCTTGTGAGCCTAGTTGATTGTTTAACCCGGGAGTCCCCGTTTGGGACAGTTTAGTTTGGCCACGATGGTGGCAGGTATCACGAGGAGACACAGGGGCCACCCAGGGCAGGACTCCGGGGGAGAATGATTGCCGGTGGTACGATGGAGGAGTCACGGGTTAGGTAGGTTTCTTTGGAGCAACCCTGGTCCACCCGAATGGGATCACGAGGTCAGGTGCTCCATGGTGTGGGTAAAGTGCGCAACCTCTACAGAGTGTAAAAATCTATTTGAATAGTCGTGTCCACGGTATTGGACAGTCCATCCAGACCTCTCTAGGTGGTCAACCGGAACAGTGATAAAAATGATGGAAGAACTCGTCTTATGCCCTAACGTACTCAGTGGATTGTGACTATTCTGGGGGTTGTAAGGCAACCCGGAAGAGAGTAAGTTGGATCTGGTTAAGAGTTGGATTGGATCCTGAGATTATTCGGAGTATGGATTATATACTTGATATGCTTTACTTTACTATATTTTACTTTAGTAATTAATATTGCTAGATAGGTATGCTATGCCATAATAATTAATGTTGCTCTAAGAACAAATGCATGCTTGAATGCCATGGATTGCATTGCTTGGTGTATATGTTAGTTTGGTTTGCTTGCGAGTACATTCAAAAGTACTCAGCGGCCTTCAATGTGGCCAGGTTCACATAAGGATCCGTCGTCCGTCGACGAGGGGCTAGAGCGTTCGCGGGCTAGGAGCGTAACCCAGTCAGATCCCTCTGGATTAGAGCCGCACCAGGACCATGCTGCCTTAGATAGAGCTTTTTCACTGCCATCACCTTTGTAATATATCATGTAAGACTTATATACCCATTAATAGAAATGCCTCTGTTCATGATACTTGTTGGAAACGCGCATGCCAGAGTGATTTCCTGGGCTGGTATGCGTGGCAATCATCTGGCTACAGAGGTAATCAGGCAGGCCGCCGCAAGGAGTGCTTCGGAAGTAGTGTCAGGTGGCAAGGGAGTAACTCGTGCAGCTGTTGGTACTGTGGAAGGTGTTGCAACAACTAGGGCTATCACTGCTTGTTTGGTGGCAGCTATTAGTTTCTGTTTGGATTGTTTTGCAGCTGGTGTAGCACGGGACACCGTGTTTGTACAATTTTCCGGTGGACTTTGACCTTCTATTTCACCATCAGTACCAGCAGAATCTGCATAATTCTTCCGCTTCCGTTTCCGTGTGTCCTGAGTACTAATAGCATCCCCTGCCATTATGTGTTCCTTCCTCTTTCTCTGTGCCATGTCAAGTCAAGCTGACAAGAAAAAGGAATAAAAAATTAGTTCTTCAGAACAAATTGATGCGTGATACAGACGAACTGAGCTTTGATGTTAGACAACCGCATGATAGGAGGATGTAATATGTACGAAAAACAGGACGGCATGAGATAATGAGAACTATGATGTGTAAACCAAGGAGAAGGCATTTCAATAAATTAGAAGCAATGCAAGGGAAGGTAGACACCATATGAAAGATGCTACAAATATCGCTCTGCCAAGTTAACAGTGCCTCATCGTAACAGGCATTTAAACAAATAAGAAGCGGTACAAAGAGATAAATCATATGCAAGATGCAAACAACATCACACTACCAAGTCAAAGGTCTCTCATCATTAGTGCCATTGCATATTCACAGCATTGCATATTCACAGCTATGATGTGTAAACTAAGCAGAAGGCATTTCAACAAATTAGAAGCAATGAAAGCTAGACACCATATGTAAGACGCAACGAATATCACTCTACCAAGTTAAAACTGTCTCGTCATTAGTGTCATTTCAACAAATTAGTAGTACAAGCTAGAAAATAATGCGAGATGTAAACTATACTAGACTCCCAAGTTAAATGTGCCTTGTGAAAAGTGATTGTTGCAGGTTACACAACAGTAGTACTTTGATGTAAGAACATCGTGTGATAGACATATATTGTATGTTCTAGAAATAGGAACACGTGTCTTATTCACAAGTATAATGTGTAAAGTAAGTAGATGGAATTCAACAAAATTAGAAGCAATACAAGCTAGACATCATATGTAACATGCAACCACATATAACAGTGCCATGTGAGAGGGAGCACTTGTGATGGTCGACTAGGGGAGATGTGCTCATCATCAACACAACTACATTGAGTGTCTATGCATGTGTTTTCTTCCAAATCTTGTTGGGGGGATGGCGAAGTAGAATGTGTAGAGGCCCTCCATTTCAGTTGTTTGGAAGCAGCATCTTTATCCACTCCCTTGCTTATTTCCTTCTGCTTTATTGATTTTGCATTATCAAGTAAAACTGACAAGAAAAAGAAATAAAATTCACTCTTCAGAACTCATTCATGCATGATACTGAAAATCACTACCTTGATGTAAGGCAAACATATGATACGAAGATGGAATATGTACGAAAAACAGGACGGCATGGCATATTCACAACTATTTTTGTAAACTAAGCAGAAGTAATTTAATCAAATTACAAGAAATACAAGCTAGACATTGTATGCAACATGCAAGAAAATATCACACTGCCAAGATAGAGAAAGCACCTGGGATGTCGGTTTCGCCGGAAGAGCGTCATCAGTCCCTGCCTTAATTTTTTCCTTTCTCTTACTTAATTTTATTGCCTTGTCAAGTCAAACCCACAAGAAAAATGAATGAAAATTCGCTTTTCAGAACTCATTGATGCATGATGCTGACGAGCACTACTTTAATGTAAGGCGACCGCATGATAGGACGACTGAATGTGTAAGAAAAAAGGACAGCATTGGATATTCACAGCTATGATGTGTAAACTAACTAGAAGGCATTTCAACAAATTAGAAGCAATGAAAGCTAGACACCTTATGAAAGATGCAACGAATATCACTCTACCAAGTTAAAACTGTCTCGTCATAAGTGCCATTTTTACAAATTAGAAGTAGTACAAGCTAGAAAAGAATGCGAGATGTAAACTATATCACACTCCCAAGTTAAACGTGTCTTATGATAAGTGATTGTTGCAGGTTACACAACAGTAGTACTTTGATGTAAGAACATGGTGTGATAGACAGATATTGTATGTTCTACAAACAGGAACACGTGTCTTATTCACAAGTATATTGTGTAAAGTAACCAGATGGAATTCAACAAAATTAGAAGAAATACAAGCTAGAGATCATACATAACATGCAACCACATATAACAGTGCCAAGTTAGAGGGAGCACCTGTGATGGTGGACTAGTGGAAACGTGCTCATCATCAACACAGCTACGTTGAGTGTCTATGCATGTGTTGTGTTGCAAATCTTCTTAGGGGGATGGCGGAGAAGAATCTGTAGAGGCCCTCCGTTTCAATTGTTTGGAAGGAGCACCTTTATCCACAGCCTTGCTAATTTCCTTCTGCTTTATTGATTTTGCATTGTCAAGTAAAACCGCCAAGAAAAAGCAATAAAATTCACTCTTGAGAACTCATTCATGCATGATACTGACAATCACTACCTTGATGTAAGGCAAACACATGATACAAGGATGGAATATGTACGAAAAATAGGACGGCATGGCATATTCACAACTATTTGTGTAAACTAAGCAGAAGTAATTTAATCAAATTACAAGCAATACAAGCTAGACACTGTATGGAACATGCAAGACAACATCACACTGCCAAGCTAGAGAAAGCACCTGGGATGCCGGTTTTGCCGGAAGAGCGCCATCAGTCCCTGCCTTAATTTTTTCCTTCCTCTTACTTAATTTTATTGCCTTGTCAAGTCAAACCCACAAGAAAAATGAATAAAAATTCGCTTTACGGAACTCGTTGATGCAGGATGCTGACGAGCACTACTTTAATGTAAGGCGACCGCATGATAGGACGATTGAATGTGTAAGGAAAAAGGACATCATTGCATATTCATAGCTATGGTGTGTAAACTAAGAAGAAGGCATTTCAACAAATTAGAAGCAATGAAATCTAGGCACCATATGAAAGATGCAACGAATATCACTCCCCCAAGTTAAAACTGTCTCGTCATAAGTGCCATTTCAACAAATTAGAAGTAGTACAAGCTAGAAACGAATGCGAGATGTAACATATATGACACTTCCAAGTTAAACGTGTCTTATGTTAAGTGATTGTTGCAGGTTACACAACAGTAGTACTTTGATGTAAGAACATGGTGTGATAGACTAATATTGTATGTTCTAGAAACAGGAACACGTGTCTTATTCACAAGTATAATGTGTAAAGTAAGCATATGGAATTCAACAAAATTAGAAGAAATACAAGCTAGACATCATACATAACATGCAACCACATATAACAGTGCCAGGTTAGAGGGAGCACCTATGATGGTGGACTAGGGGAGACGTGCTCATCATCATCACAGCTACGTTGAGTGTCTATGCATGTGTTGTGTTGCAAATCTTCTTGGGGGATGGCGGAGTAGAATCTGTAGAGGCCCTCCGTTTCAGTTGTTTGGAAGGAGCACCTTTATTCACTGCCTTGCTAATTTCCTTCTGCTTTATTGATTTTGCATTGTCAAGTAAAACCGCCAAGAAAAAGCAATAAAATTCACTCTTGAGAACTCATTCATGCATGATAATGACAATCACTAGCTTGATGTAAGGAAACACATGATACGAGGATGGAATATGTACGAAAAACAGGACGACATGGCATATTCACAACTATTTGTGTAAACTAAGCAGAAGTAATTTAATCAAATTACAAGCAATACAAGCTAGACACCGTATGGAACATGCAAGACAACATCACACTGCCAAGCTAGAGAAAGCACCTGGGATGCCGGTTTCGCCGGAAGAGCGCCATTAGTCCCTGCCTTAATTTTTTCCTTCCTCTTACTTAATTTTATTGCCTTTTCAAGTCAAACCCACAAGAAAAATGAATAAAAATTCGCTTTACAGAACTCATTGATGCAAGATGCTGACGAGCACTACTTTAATGTAAGGCGATCGCATGATAGGACGATTGAATGTGTAAGGAAAAAGGACATCATTGCATATTCATAGCTATGATGTGTAAACTAAGAAGAACGAATTTCAACAAATTAGAAGCAATGAAAGCTAGACACCATATGAAAGATGCAACGAATATCACTCTACCAAGTTAAAACTGTATCGTCATAAGTGCCATTTCAAAAAATTAGAAGTAGTACAAGCTAGAAAAGAATGCGAGATGTAACCTATATCACACTTCCAAGTTAAACGTGTCTTATGATAAGTGATTGTTGCAGGTTACACAACAGTAGTAATTTGATGTAAGAACATGGTGTGATAGACTGATATCGTATGTTCTAGAAACAGGAACATGTGTCTTATTCACAAGTATAATGTGTAAAGTAAGCAGATGGAATACAACAAAATTAGAAGAAATACAAGCTAGACATCATACATAACATGCAACCACATATAATAGTGCCAGGTTAGAGGGAGCACCTGTGCTGCTGGACTAGGGGAGACGTGCTCATCATCAATACAGCTATGTTGAGTGTCTATGCATGTGTTGTGTTGCAAATCTTCTTGGGGGGATGGCGGAGTAGAATCTGTAGAGTCCCTCCGTTTCAGTTGTTTGGAAGGAGGACCTTTATCCACTGCCTTGCTAATTTTCTTCCGCTTTATTGATTTTGCATTGTCAAGTGAAACCGACAAGAAAAAGCAATAAAATTCACTCTTGAGAACTCATTCATGCATGATACTGACAATCACTACTTTGATGTAAGGCAAACACATGATACGAGGATGGAATATGTACGAAAAATAGGAGGGCTTGGCATATTCACAACTATTCGTGTACACTAAGCAGAAGCCATTTCAACAAATTAGAAGCAAAGCAAGCTAGACACCACATGAAAGATGTAACCAATATGACTCTGCCAAGTTAGAAGCATCCCATCATAAATGGCATTTCAACAAATTAGAAGCAGTGCATACTATAAATCATATGAAAGATGCAACCAATATCACTCTGCATATATTAAAGGTGTCTCGTCATAATTGATTGATGCGGGATACAAAAAAACAGTAGTTTTATATAAGGACATGCTTAATAGACAGATGTACTTTGTACCAAAAACGAAGGCATGTCACATTAACAGGTATAATGTATAAACTAAGCAGAATAGCACATGCAATTTAACCAGATTGGAAGAATTACAATCTAGACACTATATGCAATGTGCAACCACATATCACGCTGCCAAGTTAGAGCAAGCACCTACGATGGTGGTGTAGGGGAAATGCGGTCATCAACTACAGAGCTACATTGACTATCTTCATCTAGCATTGTTGTTTCTTGAGAATCATGTGGGGAGGCTGACACTGCATTCTTTAAAATAGGATCTTTTCTTACAACAGTCCACGAGCCTGACTGTCTCATCATAAGTGACTGATGAGGGATACACAAGAACATTAGTTTTATGTAAGAACATGGTTAATAGACATATGTAGTAGTATGTACCAAAAACAGGAAGGCATGTCATATTCAAAGGTATAATTTGTAAGCTAAGCATATGCAATTTAACCAAATTGGAAGCAATACAAGCTAGACACCTGGCTTGAGTGGTGAGCATGATCATCGAGGACCTGAGACACTGGTGGGAGGCAAGCTGCTTCGCCACAACCGTGGCTTTTTAGTTGGCTTGCAGGTGATGCATGTCTGTGCTGGGCTTGTCACTGGCTCGGCTAGTGCCCTGACTACCTATTTGGCTTCTGGTGCTCCCGGGATGGTGGTTCATGTAAAAAATATCTTTCCTTATCTTAATAAAGACCGACTTCGGCCTTTCGAATACAAGCTAGACACCATATGCAACATGCAACCACATATGACACCACAAAGTTAAAGCAAGCACCTGGGATGGTGGTTCATGGCGAGCGAGATCATCAACTATAGAGCTACGTTTACCATCTCCATATGCTGACACTGCACCCTTTATAGGGCCGAAATGTGTCTTGCCTAAGCATGAAGAAAGCTAGAGCGACTTCTCTCTTTTATTTCGTGCTTCTATCAACCGGTTGGCAGAGGCTGAAATACCCATGCTTAAAAAACAATAGTGTGAGTATGGGTGAAGTGTGTGCAGAACTAGTGCACTGTAAAAGTAGCAGATAGCAGGTGGCTGAAAAATAAATGACAGGAGATATATGATAGCTCTACAACATTGCATGGCAAACAAAATTAGATTCTACTCCGTATGATTTTGTAATATATGAGCACAGGGATAGCTGGGAAAAGCAGGTACTCCTCCAGCACACCACCACATGTGGTCCTATCAAAATAATAGTCGACTGAAAATAAATAGGTCAGTCGATTTTTTTATGAACCGTCCAATCTACAAGGAACGGGCAGATGGCCTTCATCTACCTCCCGCCAGTCACTGTTCTCGAACCACCAGCGACCACGACCCAGAGCCCTGCCTCCGCCGCCTCGCCCTCCCCTCGACCTCACACCATCGCTGTGCTTGGCAGCGCCCCCGGCCATCCCTTTAAGCCCGACCGACCTCTAGATTAGGTGCCAGCAGCTCCTAGGCCCCACACACCCCTAAGATAAACACCGAGGCACTGCTTCCCCGGCGTTATAGGCGGACTAGTGCCTGTTACGGCGAGGAATGCTTCCTTTAATTGGGAATCAACTGACCAGGAATTGAAATCCAGGAGGGCGACGGACCTCTAGCTAAGGTGAAATAGTATATGAGGAGAAACCTTGTGCATCGCGAGTTACTAGGAACATCTAGTATCAGGAAGAAGGTGTAGGAAGAAGCGGTCAACTAGTGTCTTCTAGATGAATACCATGCAAGCAGACACGTAAGATTGGCACGAATAAGGGAAGAGGAGTACCAGTTCCGGTTGCTAGTGTTGTGCCATCCTTATTTCGCGGCGATGTTCTTCTTTTTAACCGGGGAACAGATGTTTTGGAGGAGGGTGGAGCCTTGGACGAACCCATGGCCAAATTATTGACTGTGTTGTGGTGGCCGTCTATCGGCTGAGGGGAAGCAGATCCGAGGCGGCGAAGGACGGCGTGGCAGGAACAGCTCCGGTGCGGTGGACGGTGGCGACGTTGGAGCGGCAGTGGTGAGGCGCGGGACGGCGTGGTTGAACTGGCTCGGGTACGGCGCACGTCGGCATCCTGGAGGCAGCTCGGCCTCGGCTTCAACTACTAGCCGTGGAGGGCATTGCGGTTGCGGTTGCGGTGGACAACGACGTTGGGGTATCGGCTTCGGCGTGATGGAGGAGGGCGGCGCTTGATGGGTGGGATGGGGTGGCGGATGGAGGATGCCGGGGTTTCATGGCTGGTAGAGAGGTAGTTTTGGCGCCCACGGAGTACGAATGGGGAATAGGATGGGGGGGCGGGGGGAGCTAAGGGGGAACCATGTTTCGGTCTGGGACGCGCTTGTTTTTGTTTTTTTTAACAGATGGGATGCGCTTGTTTGAAATTTGGGGAAAGTACAAACTTTGCCCCTCTTAAATTTTGGACCTACTGCGGGTCGAGGGTATGACGGTAATCCCAGGCGCCCCAAATAGTGCGCGGGAGCGATTTCGGCCGAGCGCATGTGTGTTTAGGCGGCCACGGTGTATGAATGTTTTTCGGAGGCGGTTGCGTGGCGTCTAGATGAAGTTACAAACCTACCCCAGTTTAGACCTTTGGACGTCGGGCCGGTAGGTTTCACGGGTCGGAGTTAGAAAAGTAATTTCCTTCTACCAAACATTGGTCTCACGCGGTTTCGGGCGAGTAGAGGCTCTTTTGGTGCTTCATTCGAAATTTTGAAACAGAAGCTTTCATGTTTAGAGTACTCTTGAAATTTGAGGATTGACCTAAGTAGACAACATTAAATTTGACCTTGTATGTTTGAAAACCTCATTAAATTATGTGCTTCTTTTTTAAAATTTGACACTTAAAAATCTGATAACTATGATTATTTTGGAATGGAGGAGGTAAATTTGAATCTATTTTGTACATGACTATATATGCTATTACGTGCAAAAGCACATCAAAGATTGGTGCACCCATAATTTAGGTATGATTTACAAATGCCATGATCTCGAATTCAAATAATTGAATGGAATTCATGTTGAATTCGAATTTTTTAAACCACCTTAAGTTGAATTCAAATGTGTGCTAGTTCATAGCTAGCTATTTATAATGTCATTGTGTAACTTTTGTATGTATAATGTGCTTTACACACACAACATGAACTATACTCACGTTTATATTCGAATTGCTAAAGCGATGCATTATCTGGAGTTCAAAATACTGACTCTGTGGATCAATTATGTCGAATAATAACATAGACATGCTCAAATTTGGTAGAATATAGATGTCTGATGGATCAACGACCGTTCCTTATGCGAATTGCAAATATCAGGATCCCATCCTAATATTTGGATACAATTTATATTTTGAATCAATGTATACATCAGTCTTTTACATGTAGTTTCACTCTCCATAGGCCCCTCCTCACACACGCGCTAACTTTCTCTCTCACACATACGCGCACACGGTGTATATCCATCGGTGTTCTCTCACACATGCTCACACACTCTCTCCCGAGGTGTCTTTCTCGCACACATGCTCTCGATATCACCCTCCCTCCCTCTCGCAACCATTTACGACTGTTTTCACTAACCTTTATCACAAGCACTCTTCCTCTCACACGCATACGCACATACAATCCCCATCGACCCTTTCTCTATACATAGACCTGCCTACGTGTCTCCCGCACGCACATTATCTTTAGGCTTGTCTCGCATGCATTGTCTCCACCTCTCTTCCTAATTGACGAATATGATTCTAGCAGAGCATTTCTGTTGGATGCCCCTTAAAGTTAGGTTGCATGAATGGTAATAACAGAGAGAAGGGGTTACCTTAGTCCGAGGACCTAGGGTTACAAATCCTAGCCGGCTTTGTCAGTGGACACAGAGTCCTTCACGACTCTGGTATCTTTGTCTTGTGCGACTGACTAGTCCTCCATGGGTCTCCCTGAATGCGTCACGGGCCGACCAATGTGGCGCAGGACAGAACCGGCCCAAGGGCCTCACCTCGGCCCACCGTACCTCACGCGGCGACACACCCTCTGCCCCTAGGTCTCGTTATCTTCTCACACCCTCACATACCAACACAGACACCACACAAAAAAAATTCTCCTCATGCCTCTATCCCGTCCCCCCTTGCATGTACACAGTCATGGGCATCTCTCGCCGTGACATCCTATTCGTCTCTCTTTCTCTAGACCTCTCTCATTTCTCGTGCTATCTTTCCCACGTCGCCCCCCCCCCGCTGGCCCCTCTATCCATGCCTCTCTCGAATACGTACACATACCCTCTCTAGGCCCTGCCAAATACGTCAACTACACATTCACACATGTTACATCTTATCACTTACCCCATTGATCTAAAAAGCCCTCTCTTCATGTTTACTTCACATACAACATTCCTTTTGAATAAAACCAAACAAAGTGTGCCAAAAATTTCTTTTAGAATTTCTACATATATACAACATTACAAAGTTATATGGAGTATGAAAGTTAATTTGCATTGCATGGTGTACCCAATGATATTTATTCCGCACTGTGAATTTTTATAGTATATATAAAGTTAGTCATAATAAAGAGAAATGAAGAGCATCTCTCTCTCCATCGCACACACCCCCTCTACGCCCCTTTAATGTATGCACACAAACTATCTCCAGGTCCTCTAAAAGTACACCCCCAGCACATTCACGCATGTTTCATCTTTCTCTCACGATATATACAGTGATGATCATTGTATTTGAAGCAAAAGCACGATATGTACATTGGACTTCAGAATCCACTCATTACGGTCACCATTTATGTTTTGTGGTTATTATACAGTCACGGGCTCACCGTACAGCTCTGTATTTATTCAAGGCACGACTAGTTGACCAGTTAAACGCTCCACGTGGCACCTCTAGTGTTGCATCACATTGTCTCACTACCATCAGGCCCACCTGTTGGCGTATATAAGAATGAAAACAAATGATAAAAAATATTGGACAGTGGTTCGAATTCATGACCGCGGGCACAGTGGACAAGGTGGCCTTGTATTGGTATGCTGAGCCGTCTGTTTTAACACACAGGAGCTGGTGTGGTGATTATACACACACACGCACACATGCAGATGAACTGCATACACGCAGCACTCACACGTACACACGCTGCCACGCACGCACGCAACACTCACACGCACACACGCACGCACGCATGCACACACCACATGACCAACACACACGCTCAAGTGCTCAACCTACACGTGCATGCGCACACATCAGGCCCTGACAGACACATACACAACCAGGTGGTTCCCGCGCATGGGTTGGAGTCTTGTCGAGCCTGCGTAAATTTGTGTTTATCTTACTTTTTTCCTATGCGAACTGACAGGTGGGACCCACAAGGAACAAGGTCAATTTAACCAGTCAACATAGTGCCACACAAACTATTTGGCCGGTCAACAGAGTGCAATCCGATGCTAAACGGTGAGCAAGTGACCGTATAATCACTGCAAAACATATATAGTGACCGTAATGAGCGTATTCTGAAGTCCGGTGACCGTATTACGCTTTTCGCTTGAAATACACTGACCACCAGTGTATTTATCTCTTCTCTCGCTCTCTCTATGGAGCCAAGTAGGCCAACGTGCCAGTGCCTAAATTGGCACATGCCACCCCATTATTGTTGTACTGGTTTCATAGGAGCGAACAAGCATTCACGTCTACCGTACAAACTTTAGATATGAGTTACAAATGCTATGAAGACGAATATAAATATTTGAATCCACTTTATGCCCAATTTCTCTCTATAGGCCCTCCAAAAGTACATCTCTACACGTTCTCGCATGTTACATCTAACAACTATGCAATATAGCACTACTACTACACTCTATCACAATAAATCATATGTGTTTTTAGTTTTACTAGATCTCATATTGTTACTTAATTATTCAGTTTGCATACATTAAAATTGCCTTTGAAATGTATGGCTAGTATCATCTACCGCGCGGAAAAAATGCCACCCTTGCCTGTTTAGTCGGGTTTGTATCGATGGATCATGCAAAACAGCAAAACTATAGTAGTACTATAGTACAAGTAACAGTTCACTGGGCCGCCGTGTCGTGTACTCCTCCGTCGTAAGAGTGGAGCGCTCGCTTTCACAAATGTTCTAGTCCCTTTCACCGACATGTGGGACATCAAGCAACCGGGTCCACGTGCCATACCGAAATAACAGTGCAGAGCAACAGGGGTGAACCACCCCGGTCATGGCGCCGGCATAGTAATGAGCAATGAGGCGTCAAACCACAAAGCTGCACCTTTCCCGCAGTTAAGTTGGAGGGATGAAGTGTTGCTAAAAAAACAAGTTGGAGGGATGAAGCAACCATCATTTCACTCGTTGCTGAATCTGCTTCTCCCTCATCTTCTTGAAGTTAACCACGTGTTGCTTCTGTCGTTGTTCTGCCTCATGTGGGACACATATCGGCTTGGTAAATCACTGACACGTGGGACCGCATGTTAGCAAACCGCCAGGCCAACATCCTCTAAAAATAAGAAACCTCCCCCGCCTTCCGCGCGGCAAAATCACCTCCTTTTTACTAATCTTGATATAAATTTTTAGACCAATATAGTCGAGATTTGTATAGATAGCACACAGGAGCAAAACCAAGTGGTATGGTTAAGAGCATCCACAATGTGTAGCTAAATGTGAAAATAGCATTTGGTATCGATGGGAACCATTGTGGAGGGTGCTGCCAAAGCCAAAAAGAGGGAACCGAAGCTCCCTAATTGATTGATAGAAGGAATAGAAAAAATGCAACCTCTCTCCTCTATCTCCCGTGCTTGGACGCATGTACAGTATAGAGCACAGAGTCTACTCCCATGTCCCTTCTATCAAAAATCACAAAGGAGTGAGGAGTCAAATCACAAAGCACGGACGAAGCAACCATCATTTCACTCTTCGCTGACTCCGCTTCTCCATCGTCTTCTTCGAGAAACCACCTTACAGCACTAAGCTGGACGGATGACGCTATTGTGTAGTAGTACATTTACGCCTCCTTTGGTTCAACGGAATTCTTGGATGCAAAGAAGGCAGTTGTCTCGGCTTGCAGGTGGCACTTGCAAACGACTTACCATGGTCTCCCTCAATGGTGTGCTCCGTCGAACGCACTTCGCCAAAGCCACAACGTTCGAGATATCATCGATGTCACCGCAATGGGGAAGGAAGTCAAATAGTTACTACCTCCATTTTTTGTATACAACGCCAGTATCAAAATTACAATTTGCAGAAGGCCACTAACACTAATCGTGGCAAAATTGATGGGGTTTGCCTCATACTAGCAACCAAGGACATTAATATACCCTTGCATGCATGCAGAAGTGAGAAGGTTGGTTTGCATGGCACTGCATTAATCAAGCAATGAGGAGTGAGATGGTTAGCTCTTTGGGCATTGGAGAAAAAAATACGCATTAATTGACACGTCAAACAAGGATTTGTATCGATCAATCCCGCGAAGGAAAACCCCGCCTTTCTTTTTTAACACAAGTAGTACGTACTTGTATCCTATTTGGGTCTAGGCTTTGCATTGCCATACTTTGCCATACACTTTTGCCAATCTTTCCTAAAGTTTTTCAAAATGAAAAGGAGGTACACTTGCGCACGGCTGTCGCGGTCGCACCGCACCCTCACACAGTCGCTCCTGCACGCCGCAAACCCAAGCAACGGAACGCACCCTCACTGACACCTGCTACCGCATGTGATCAAACCAAACTCGGCCATCCTACCGCTGACACATAATTTTCATTCATACAGTATGTTTATCCAACCACATGTTGGGGAAGATCCGTGCAGCCCGTGCGGTGGTCTGTTGGGGAAGAAGAAGAGGTGAGGAAGAAGAAGGGTTAGGAGACATAGGATATTCATCCAACCACCTGAAATGGTCGACTGACCCAAATGATGAAAGTCTGGCGACGTGCATAAATATATGTTTTTACACAGCAAAAGATCCCTAAAAATAACAACATAAAGAAAAACTATCACTGCTCATGGAACGAGATGGCCTCGTCGTCTTTGGCTGCCGGCGTGAACCAGCCGTAGCTGCCGACGTGTGTCTCCGCACCATGGTTGTCCTCAGCCTCCATCTACTCGTTCACGTAGAGTGTGCGGATGCTCTGCATGGGTGTGAGCACCGCCCAGTTCACGTCCATGACGTTCGGTTCCGCCTGCAAGAGGGCCTCGATGGCAGCGGCATCCCAATGCTTCGCGTTGAGTTGAGCCTCCGCCGCCCGGTTCAAGTCTAGGACGTCCGGTTCCGCCTGCAGGAGGGCCTCGATGGGAGCGGCATCTGCGCGCTCCGCGTCAAGTTGAGCCTCCACTGCCCGGTTCACGTCCACGACATCCGGTTCCGCCTGCAGGAGGGCCTCGATGGCAGCGGCATTCGCGCGCTCCACGTGAAGTTGAGCCTCAGCCTCTCGGTCCTCCTTTAGGATCGCTAGGTTGACCCGCTGGTCCGCCTGCACCATGGGGGACCTAGACGCCGGCACAAAGTCGACGTCCATCGTCTCATACGCATCGGGGGCCTTTTGCACCGTGACCTCCGCCATGAACATTGGATCGGCTTCCTCCTCCCCAGAGCTTGGCTCCAGAGAACTCGGAGATTGGCCTGCCGCAAAGCGAGCTTGGGAACGGAGGTGTGTGGCGCCGATCGCTGTCTCGATTTCTTCACGGCGCTTCGGCGTCAGCATCTTGTAGTACATGATTTTGCGGCGCACCATGGCTTTCCGGCGAACTAGGGGACGGCTGATGCGGGCTAGGGGATCGAAAGGTGGGGGGATGGGCTAGAGAGGAGGTGTAGTTTTGGGGCAGTGGTGACCGGCCAGCAAGTAGCTGGCGTAGGCCGAGCAGCGAAGGTTCTGGTGTGAATAGTGGTTCCGATGACGACCTATTAATCGGTTTTGACTATGCGGAGTTTGCAAAGTCGGACGGCTGGAGCCTGGAGTGTTGTGGAGTGGGACGGGACCAAATTTTCGAAGTTTCACGTGGTAGACGTCCGGACCTCCCCACCATTCATGTCCACGACGAGGCGGTGACTTCGTAAATCACAAGATGACTAGCAAGATGCCCGTGCATTGCACAGAACATCAGGATGCATTCTTTTACAAAACACCTGTTGTGATTGACCCATGCTGGAGTAATCCCATGTGTAAAAACTAATGATATCTCGAGAATTTCATCAAAAAAATGGTATCTCGAGAATTTCATCGAAAAATGATATCTCGAGAAAGATGAGAGATAAGGTGAGGAGGAGTGGGGCACGGTGGTGATTAGTGGTCGGACTTAGACGCATGGGGATGGATGACGCAGGCAGCGGCCACCATGCCAGATTGTTCCAGAGGCTTCCTTTTTTAATTACTCAACAATGTAGTTGTGGGAGATAAGGATGAACAAGAGATGTGCGGGTATCCTTTTGCAAAATTGCCATAGTTTGCTTTCTATCCGGCGGATATAGATCGGACGATCTATATTGCAAGATGGCAGGCACACCATCATCACCAAGAGTAGAGATATATTATAGATATGATGGCTCAGGGGTGAGTGTATGCGCGCATTTATGAGTTCTTGCGTCTGTACTGTGTTCAAAAAAGGAGTACTCGAAGTATGCCAGTTCATAAGGAACGGACGGTGTACATCACTCTTGTCGCATTCACGTTGCACCCCGGCACAGTGTACCCTGCACATCACTCACCGAATGGAACGCGCTTCGTCTTGCATTTTCGCTCGCTTGTGGGACCGTAGTTGAGAGAAAACTGACGTCCCTCCCCCTCTCCTGCCCGCGTCATTTACTACTAGGCTAGAAGAGAGAGATGTCAGCCGAGTGTTAATGAAGCCATACTGACGCTCGAATTTGGCCGGGAAAACAGGTAAACCGACATGTGGGGCACACCTGTGGGGATGACGTAGCACAGGCTAGTCCATTGGAGGAGTTGGCCCACGACCTCCTCGCCACCGGCAACCGTTCATGTGGGTCGTGGGGGCCAGCAACGTGGCGAAGCTCCTGCACCGCCTCTGGACACGGCGACCGCGGTGAGCGACATGCTCATCGCCCCTGGACACGCTCAGCATCAGGGTGCCGAATGTGGCGCTACCGCTGTGGCACGACCAGCAGATCAACACCGACTTGTCGAGGATGCACGGGACGCTGAAGTGCGCGCGCACCGCGACGCGTCCGCGGAGTGTTCTAGCGTGGCCAACTGCATCCCCAGGACCTGATACCATGCTGTGTCGTCTTTCAATGACATGTGGGATCGCATGTGAGCAAAGGGCATGTCCAACGTTGCCACGCCCGCAGCTGACTACCCTGGCACACAAAACACTCTTGTCCCTCGCGCCGTCACGCGCGTGCGTTCCCAGCCAGCGCCAGCTGCCCGCTTTCATGCCGTTCGTCCGTATGCCATCATTAAGTAGGCTCGCTGCCTGAGGAACCAACTCCGGCAACTTATTGACGCACCCGGATGCTTGGCCTCACCAGAATGAACCACTTAAAGTAGCAACGCCCAGCTAAACTCCACACCATAGCGCATCCTCCTACCTGGCACCACATCCACCATGACCGCAAGCGGGAACGCTCTGCGGGAGAGCTTGTCTTCGGGGATGAAGCTCGAGGTCGCCGCCCTCGCTCAACTCGCCGCTCACAAGGCAATGCTGGAGGCCGATGATGGGAGCACCGCCAGCCACGCGTCCTACTTGCCGCCGTCCAACGTTCGATGGCGCATGTGGCAGGTGAAGCGACGGACCGTCCACGTCCATCATCATCGACCTCACGTACAACAGCACCACCGAGGTTGGGGAATCCTCCGAGGATGAGTAGGGCATGGGAGGCGGCAGGGCATGGTGTGCCAACTGGCCGGTCCATCTCCCGTGTTCTACTCTTCCTCGCCGGAGACCGCACCTTCACTTCACGGGTCTTGAACCTTGCCGCCGTTCATGGAGACGGCAGATGAAGGACGTCGTCGCTGATGCGGAAGTACAAAGGAAAGTGGACGTCGGTTGCCGCCGTAGAATAGGTTTAGGGTCGGGTTTCTTTTCTTTTTCTGTCCTATAAAAGTTTGAAATGTAATGAAAATTTGCCGTGTTTGCATGAATCTCGTCCGGTATATATGAACTTTCACAATCATAGTAAGATATATTGTATGAAAATATATTGAATGATGATTCGTTTTTGTGTGTATAAACTTGGTCTAAGTTTAGAAGGTTTGACCCAAGACAAAGCTAACATGCGAAGTAAATAAACACATAGGTATACATACACAATTTATCTTAGGCACTCCTTCACATCTTTCTCTCGCTCTGTCTATCAAACCAACTAAGCCTTGTCCTAAAAAACCAACTAAGCCAACCTCCATGCATATCGCGCGGGAAAAGACCCGGCCGCGCCGTTTTAGTCGGGATTACCGGATTACTAGTAGTAGTATCAATGGAACGCGCAAAGCACCAAGTTTAAAAGGAAAAAGGCGGTACACTCACAGCACGCTTGTCGCGGTCGCATTGCACCCCTCACACGGTCGGTCCTACACACGGCTCATGCAAACAGAATGCGCTTCGGCTTGCCTCTTCACTGACACGTGGGACCGCATTTGAAGAAACCAACCATGCGCCAAACTCCCCTGCCCACCACGCGAAAAATCCCCCAAATCCCAAATTCAACTGCCCTTCGCCCAACTAGCCAATAATATTCCGCAAACACCCTCCCCCCGGCCCCCTCCACTCCATTCGCTCCACCAAAGCCGCCCTCCCCGCCGCACCGATACGTCGGCGCCGTGGTTCATCGAGGGGACACACGGCAATCCTCCCTCTCCCATAGTACGCTCTCGTAGACTGCCGTCCTCCAGCCACGCCGCCACTGCTGGCGACGTTCTTGTGGAGACGCATGGTGGTCAGCTTCTCCCCCGATACACGCATTATAGACTGAGGCCCCGTGCATGTCGGACTAGCGCTGAATGTTAGCTGATAGACGTTGTTAATCTCACTATTTGCCGAAATAGTTTACAGTCAATATGCTCTACTTAAGAAGCTTCCTTACCCTGTTCTGCACTCAATCTGCTTTGCTGAGATGGCATGCCATGCCCGATTAGTTGCTCAAATATCCTGCCATATATTTATTGTGAAGTAGATTGCCATGGTCTAGTAGCCAATCTGTTAGGTGAAATAGCTCGACACCATTTTATACTTGATCTTTGTTGCTGAGATGGCCTTCGATGGCTGTTTGCTCGGCCTCATTGACTGCTGAAATAGCCTGCCATAATTTAGCACTCAAATCTGTTTGCTGAATTAGCTTTACATATATTTCGTTACTTAGATCTGCTTGTCCAAATATCTTGCCATAGCTTTAGACATCGACCTAGGTATTTTTTTCTGGACTTTATAAAAAAGCATATATGTTTTTCCTGTAATATCTAGTAGAAGAACTAATTTGTATGTCTAACAAATGGTCAGGACTTGGATAGCTTCTGCTCGAAGATTCTCCGTTGGATATGTCGAGGGGGTTGAAAACTTCATGAACTTTATCAGAGCTGAGTACGGTGGTCCGAAATCAGATGTGCTCTGCCCGTGTAGCAGCTGTATGAATTCAGTTACAAGACCGCAGTCAACTGTGCCAAATCATCTACACTTGTATGGGATGTCGGTCACATACACTAGGTGGGTTCATCATGGTGAAGCTATGAACGTCAATTTTACTGACTATGTGGAAGCAGTAGATCACCATCTTGATCTGCCCAATGCTCAGGTGGAAGAGGAGGAGGAGGAGGTGGTGGCGGCAGAGCTAGCGAGTTTGACCAACATTGAAATAGTGCTACAAAATGCTCGCGCATTTTGTGAACTTTCACCTGCAGAAGAAAAATGATGGGTCCGCATGTTGGAACAATGCAACGTGGCAGACACCCCAGGAAATAAGCTGTCAGTATTCTCAGCTATGGTCACCTTTCTTCAGGTGAAGACATCTAAGCGGATGACCAACAAATCATTCGATGCGATGTTGGCTGCTTTCCACAAATCTTTCCCAGATGTGTCTGAGCTACCACAAACCTATAGTAAAATGAAGAATTTCCTTCGTGCAGTTGGAATTGGATATGACATGATCCATGTTTGTAAGAATAATTGTGTTCTATTCCGGAAGGATTATGCCAACTTAAGTGAATGCCTAAAATGCAAATCATCAAGATGGAAAAATTGCGATGCTGTGAAGAGGATTCCTCATAATGTTCTGAGACATTTTCCAATTATACCAAGATTGCAGAGGTTGTTTCATGATGCTGAAACAACAGAGGATGTACTATGGCATTCTAGGAACTAGGAGTACAGAGATCAGAATGTAATGAGCCATCCATCTCATGGTAGTGACTGGAAAAGCTTCAATCAGAAACACAAAAAGTTTGCTGCTGACCCGAGAAACATTAGACTTGGCTTAGCTACTGATGGATTTAACCCATTTGGCCACCAGAGCGCCACATATAGCATATGGCCAGTGCTTGTTATCCCTTACAACATGCAACCAAATTTCTGCACCAAAGAATCAAACTACATGATGGCCTTGCTCATCCCAGGTCCAAAAAGTCCTAGAAAGGATTTCGATTTATTCATGGAGCCTCTTGTGGAGGAACTTCAACAGCTATGGAGGGGTGTTCTCACTCGAGACCAATATAGCAGCCCACCAGCTGATTTCTTTCTGCGTGCTGTTATAATTTGGTGCATCCATGATTATCCGGCTTTGGGCACTATGTCAGGGCGAACGACACATGGTTACAATGCATGTGTTCGCTGTGACAAGAATTCGCTGTCATATGCAATACTTAGCAAGATCTGTTACATTGAACACCACCGTTTCCTTGCCAAGGACAAGCCGTGTCCTACAAAATACCGAAGACATGTGTTCAATGCAAAGCATGAAAACCGTGATGCACCAAAGAGGCTCACCGGCGATGAGTTGCAAGTGAAATTAGAGAAGGTCAGGCATATTACACCAGGAAACCATCCTCATAATGGTAGTGGGAAAAGGAAGAGTGGCAGGGCAGAAGAGAGATTATTGTTTACCTGCAGGTCCACTTTGTGGGACATGGAGTATAGAAAAGATTTGGATCTGCGGCATAATCTTGATGCGATGCACATCAAGAAAAATATATGTGACAGCATTATCGGCACACTTCTTAATATTGAAGGCAAGACGAAAGATACCTTAAAATCTAGGATTGATTTGACATACCTGGGTATCAGAAAGGATTTGTAGGTGGAAAATGATGGTGAATCACGGGATATGGCACCAGCTGTGTATGTCTTGGACAAGGTAAAAAGAAAAGAATTCTGCAAGGTCCTGTCACATGTGAGATTCCCACATGGATTTGCTTCCAACCCTGAAAGGAGATTCAGTGCAGATGGAAACAAGGTACAAGGGTTGAAAAATCATTACTGCCACGCCCTACTTCAAAGGGTTTTACCTATTATCCTTAGAGGATTGGGCCGCCCTGACTTATACGGAGTAGTTGCAGAGTTGGGATAATTCTTCAGGGAACTCTGCAGTAGAAATATCAGGATAGATGCTTTGGAGCGTCTTAGAGACAAGATACCAACTATCCTATGCGACCTTGAGAAGATATATCCTCCAGCCTTCCTTGATGTGATGGTGCATTTGGCTGTTCATCTACCTGATGAGGCACTACTTAGAGGTCCAGTATAGTATGGCTAGATGTACCCTATTGAAAGGCGGCTAGGCACTTTCAAGGGCTATATTAGGAACAGAGCTAGACCTGAGGGTTCCATTGCAGAGGCCTACATTGCTATAGAAGCATTGACATTTTGCTCAAAATACATTGAAACAGCTGATCAGCTTAGCAAAGAGGTGGGTGAAGACAATCCCGAGCTCAATGTTTTTGATTGTTCTGTTTGAGTTACAGGGAAGAGTCGACAAGACGGCAAATCTAAAGATTTGGACAAAATGATTTGGTATGTGTTGAATAGCTGTCCTGAGATTCTACCTTATATTGAGTAAGTGCTAAGTATTGCAGCTTATACATAGTAATCTACTAAACTTGCAGCACATTCTTATATATTTAGATGGTTGACGCGTTCACTATGTTGTGCAACATCTACAAAAAGGAGTTACTGCCGCAAAATCCAAGAAACATTGACAAACTGGTTAAGGCAGGATTTGCGAAATGGTTCAAGAGCCATGTAAGCTTTTGAATTGCACTGTCAGTTTTTTAATATATTGAGTACATAAGATGATCAGCTTGTCTATTTTCTAACCATAGGTTAAGAAGATGCGGGAGGATGGGCAGGCAGTTAATGATGCCCTTTACGCACTAGCAATGGGTCCTGATACTCGGGTAAGACATTATGAATCTTGCGTTGTTGGAGATGTGCGCTACAACACCCTTGCACGCAACGAAGGCAGGAAGACAGAAAACAGTGCCATCATGAGCATGGATAAGTACGGCGAAGAGACAACTGAAATGTATGCTAACATAATAGACATTGTTCAGTTGCAGTATATCTCCAGTTTCGAGGTTCATCGGTGTGTGGTTCTGTTGTGCTGTCGTTGGTATAACCTGTTTTCCAAGATCACAAAACCCAGAGCTGATTATTATTTCAAATCCATCAATGTCAAGGCGGCGTACCAGACCGACGAGCCTTTTGTTTTGGCAAATCAAGCAACACAGATATTTTTCTTGTAAGACACATATGCATGTAGCGATGACTAGAGAGTATTGCAAAGGTTTGAGCAGGGGAATTCGTTTAATGAAGTTGCACAACAAGATGATGCTTACACTGCTCCTGATGCAGAAGATTCCACAGATGTTCCTAATATCTTTGAGAACCATCACATCAATAACGCTGGCGAAAAGATTCCCTGTCGGGCTTTGGACATACGAGAGTTGATCAATAAGACGCCAACATTCGAGGACATTGAGGATGAAGAAGATGATGACAATGCGGGGGGGGGGGGGGGGATTATGATTCAGACTGATACACATGGTGAAGATGTTGACGCTACTGCTACGGATGATGATTAGATTGCTTTTGCCGTATTTTCCTGTGATAAGATGACTTTTTATCTACTATGTGAAATTGTGTTTGCTATGACAATTGAAACCTGATGAAGTTTTTGTTTAGTATTTTGGTGTGAGAACATCACTTATTATTTATGTTGCTTTGTATTTGGTGATTGTATGAAGACTAAAACATGATGACATTGTTGTTTAGTTGTACTCATATTTGGCTGTGAAACTTGTATTGGATGACATAGTTTGTTGTTGGACTGCAATTTGCTCGACATCTTTGAATGGGAACAAAGTTGACCCGACAGGACCTCTGCTAATTTATTTATTTATTAGCAAAAGGGCCTCTACTATTTATTTATTTATGAGCAAAAGGGGAAACCCCCCGATTTCCGTTAATAGAAATCATTAAATGTTCACAACACTACGCCTAGCCTGCTAAACTGGTTTCATTCATTACTAGTTTCAGCAAAGTGCTCATGTCATAGCCACTGAATACATCACGAGTGCTACATACACTGCAAATAAAGAGACAATCATCCTACAGAGCACAACGATCTTGCCCATTATCTTCACAAGCTCTTTCATCTCCTCATTACTGTCAAGGTCGTTCAGCAGCTGTTGCTTGGCCATGATTAGATAAACTACATCTTTAACCTTCTGCTCTGCATCTTCCTCTTCTGCCATTCCTTCAGTTACTTGTCCAACACCCCAACCTGCTAGTATTGGGATTCCTCGGCTAACCAAATAATCAGTGTAGTTCCATTCCCCCACATCAGAAACTTCCCAGAAATACAAATCACATGAATCTTCCCTTTTCTGCATGAATCAAATTGGAAGATCATCAAAGAAACTATTAAAAAAATCAGCAACTGAAAGCAGGCAAACAACACTTAAACATATTATTACCCCATGATTCGGGCATTTGTAGAAGACTTGGCCAGGGTTGAGGATTGTAGTTGAGACGAGACGGATGACTCTGCGTGATTTGTAGCAGTGGCACCACACCAACGGCAGCGGGTTGGGATGAGCAACCGGCTGCGGTGAGTGTGTCGGCGGGGTTGTGATGAGACCCACAGGGGATGGTACGGGTGGCAACTTGGCACATATCTGGGTGTTGCCTACTGATGAGTTGGTGGACAAGCCGCCAACGGACATGGTTGCTGCGGCCGGAGCTTCTCATGCTTGGCAGAGTAACTAGAGAAGAGGAGAAGCGAATGTTGGATATGTCAGTTTCATTACTTGCAGAGTAGCATAGCACTATATATAGTCACAGTCTACGTTTGGATACGAACCAGCTACAGGAGCACGTCTCTCTTTTTTCTAAAACTCAACAACGTCTCTTTACTGGTACACTAGCTTGTTCTGTACGCCTTCTCAAGTCTTTGATTTTCGGGAATGTTATGTGGTGAAAGTTCCCTGGGAGGAGGACGGCAAACGAACACATTTTCCTGGCAGTTTTAGTTGCGACCCAAGATCAAACGGTGGTGGTTTCAGGAATGTTATCTGGCGAACGAGCCCAGTTTTTCTTTTCTTCCTATAAAAAAGTATGCTACGTGGTGTCGGCTTAGTCAACAAACGATTGTGCCAACCTTGATCGTTGGATTGACATTCAACGTCTATCATGTTTCTTCAGTCTCTTCTTCCTCCAGCTCCCAAATCCAAACTAGTGCTGGCGGGACCGCCTGCTCCCACCTCCCACGGCAGGCTGTGCTGCCGCGCATGCATCACGACCACATCGCACCCTAAAACTCTGTGCATCTTCCCAGGCTCCTGTTCGTTCCCGTGTGAGGCCTCACCATCGTCCTCCGCCTTGGTTCGCTCGCCGCGGTGCTGCCCTCCGGTGTTGTCAACATGGTCAACAACCGAGAGGAATAAGGAGATAACTATACATGGTGAGGATGAAAGTAGGGACCCACCAGGATCATGGTAGTAGGCACGCAAGTGCCTCCTTTATTACACGAAAAAAACTAGTTCCTCCTGATGGTTTCCTGACATCTGGGTCGCATGCCACTATCAACGTAGTCAATAAATGAGATAACTGCACAAGGAGCGGCTGACACCCGGGACCCAGCAGCTTGTGCAGTATTATTTTTTTTGTTTTCGAGACGGAGCAGGGTATCAACTGGGTCATGCGGGAGCTGTGGCCCATCTAGCCCAGGCTTTTATTTCATATGTTTACCACATGACCAGTCCAGTTTTATTTTTTCTTTCTAAAAATGGCTAACCCAGCTATTTTGTTTTTGCAGAATAACCAACGGTGGCCCTGCTGGACATAAAATCTTTCAAGATGAGGAGGGATGCATTCGGCTTGCCCAGAAAATGGGCTATAAGTAATAAGAAATGGGCTGTAAAATGAAAAATACAGCAAACAGGCAATTCATTCCAAATTACTTTTTTCTTTCTGATTTTGATATTTTAAATTTCATTGCTTTTTTGCGGGTAAAATTTCATTGGATTTTACATTAAGGTATGTTTAGTTTTTAAATTAATTTGAATCTGGCTAGAAATTTCGGGCTATATGCTGTTTGGGGCAGATTTGGAGGTTGACATGTGGGTCTACAAGGTTGACATGTATGAAAGGCTTTGTCAACTTAGTCCACAAATGATTCTAGCAGCAGTGATTGTTGGATTGTTAATCCAACGGCCGTGCTGCTTCTTCAACCTCTGGTCTTCCTGCTCCAGCCACCCAAACCAGCGCCAGCCGTACTGCCTGCTCATCCCTCGCGTGGCCGGCTATGCTGCCGCGTAGGCCTAACCGCCCCACACTACTCCCATCGCTGGTCTGGCCATCCCTCTATGCACCCACAGTTCCTGTTATTCTTCGGTGATGGCAGACGAACCAGTAAACCCTCATACTCCCCTCCATGTGGGAAACAACTGCCAAGTCTTCTCCGGCTCTGGGTTTTTCTCTTCCTAGGCCTCGCCATCGTTCACCGCCCTGGTGCTCTCGGTGCGGCGTGGTCAAACATGGAGAGGATGACAGCTGGGTCTACGGCCGCACGGAAGGAAGTGCCTCCTTATTACACGCAAAATAATGATTCCTCCACCTGGCAGCCAGGACCCACCGGAAGCGCCTCTCTATTTCGTGAAAGAAAGTTCCTCTCACTGACAGCTCGGACCCACCAGCTATATCTTCGCACACAAGGAAGTGCCTCCTTATTACGCACAAAAAAAATGAATACTCCCCCTACTAGCTGGGACCCACCATATTTGGAGGCTGACTAATGGGCCTACTAAGTTGCCGCGGACGCAGGATTTGTCAACTTAGTCAATATAAACGATTCTAGCTGCAGTGATCGTACGATGTCCATCCAATGGCTGCCGTGTTTCTTCAACCTCTGGTCTTCTTGCTCCAGCCGCCCAAACCATCGCTGGTCTTGCCACATGCTCCTGCGTCCCGTGGCCGGCTGTGCTGCCCTGCAGGCCTCACCGCCCCACCCTACTCCCATCGCTTGGCTGGCCATCCCTGTACTCACCCAGACCTCCTGTTATTCTCCGGCGATGGCAGCCTCACACTGCAGCCGAACCAGTAAACCCTCGTACTCCCGTCCGCGTGGGAAACAACTGCCGAGTCTTCCCTGGCTCCGGGTCATTCCCTTCCTAGGCCTCACCGTCGTCCACCTCCTTGGTGCTCTCAGCGCGGTGTGGTCAATGTGGTCAAGGAATGACTTCCATCGAAAGTGGACTGTACATGGAGAGGCTGACAGCTGGGTCCACGGCCGCAACAAGTGCCTCCTTATTACGCGCAAAATAATGATTCCTCCACCTAACAGCAGGGACCCACCGGAAGGGCTGCCGTATTTTGCGAAAAAACATTTCCCCCTGACAGCTGGGACCCACCAGCTACATCTTCGCACGCAAGGAAGTGCGTCCATATTACGGGCAAAAAAATGATTCTTCCCCCTAACAGCAGGGACCCACCAGCTATATCTTTGCACGCAAGTGCCTCCATATCCTCCCTGGCAGCTGGGACCCACTGGGTCGAACCGTACGTAGGGTTGTCTTTCTGGTCGCGAACGTGTACATACATACTGGTCGATCGCTCTCTCTGCAGCGATTAACTGTGGCCGAGTAAGGAGATGCACTTGTCATAGTAGAGGCGCGGACGTAGCATGTCACGCAGTCCCGTCTATATATATCATGTACACGTATGTACAAGCGCGCTGCAAGAAAGTAAATACGGCTACGTACGTACATACGAGCGGGGTCTCGAACGTGTACGCGCGCATACTTTCGGCCAGGGCTCGTGTACATGGAGAGGCAACGGACGGCAGTGACGTCGTCCTGTTCATCGGCAGCTAACCGGCTGGGTCAGAACAGAGGAAACAACGTCGTGTTCACCGAGAGCCAAGTGACTGGGTCGGAACCTGTCCTGTTCATCGAGAGCGAAGCCACTGGGTCGGAACGCGTCCTGTTCATCAGGAGCCAACCGGCTTGGATGGAATCGCCGGAACATGGTCTGGCGTACCGCAAAATGGAGGAAAACGGCTTTCTGTTCGATTGCGTATGGTCGAAACGGGGTTCTGTTTATCAGGTAGGGTCTGGCGTACTGCAGAACGGAGTAAACGGCCTTCTGTTCGAGTTCCTACGGTCGAAATGCGGTCCTATTGATCGGGAGGGGTGTGGCGTACTGCAAAACAGAGGAAGCGGACTTGTGTTGGAGCGCCTACGGTCGAAACGGGGTCCTGTTCATCTGGAGGGTGTGGCGTACCGCAAAACGGGACTCCACGGCCTACTGTTCATTCACCGTCTACTGCCTCGCTCCAGCCTCCACGGGCTACTGTTCATCCACCATCGACTTCCTCCAGCCTCCACCTGCTACTGTTCATCCACCGTCGACTTCCTCTTGCCTCCACCAGCTATTGTTCATCCACGGGGGTCCTGTTCATCCAGCCTCCACCGGCTACTGTTCAACCAGCCCTCCATGGGGTCCTGTTCATCCACCCTCCACCGGCTACTATTCAACCAACCCTCCACGGGGTCCTGTTCATCCACCCCCAACCGGCTCGATCGGGTGGTGTGTGGCGGCCTCCTCTCGATCGGGGTCACTGTTCATCAAGAGGTAGCAGCAGGTTCGATCGGCTTCAGTTAGGAGCAGTAGCGAAGGAATCGCTCGGGTTCAATTAACAACCAAGGAATCGATCGCTCGGGTTCAGTAACGTAGCTAGTGCAATCGCTCGGGATCAGTAAGCGAACGCCTCGCTCTGGTTCAGTTAGATCCCAACGCCTAGCACACACGCGCGTACGTGTACGAGAGAAACGCGCAATCCCTCCGTGCATCGCTCGGCCCCGACCACCCACCATAACCTGGAACTCCCCGAAATTTTCCTCGCCCTCGCTTCTACCATGATTTTTTCCGTCATGGATGGCCCAAAGAATGTCATGCAGGTGCGTCCTCGGCCCGCCAAAGATGAAAAGCCCATTTTCTGTCATGATTTTTTGTCATAGAAGTAGGAGCCCACCACATCTATTATGATATGTGGTTTTGTCACAATTATTGTCATAGAAGTGTCATAAGCATGATATAATTTTTTTTGTTCGGGCCAAAATGTCACGGATGTGTCTTTTTTTTGTAATGATATGTGATGAATAAAAATATAGCTCCATGTAAAATTACCGATGGTCGTTAGAAGAAAGAGGGGATGCCTTCCGGGACATCCCCAAGCTTAGTTGCTTGGGAGTCCGTGAATATTACCTTGGCGGTGCCTCGGGCATCCCCAAGATTAGGCTCTTGCCACTCCTTATTCCTTCATCCATCGTGATCTCGCCCAAAACTTGAAAACTTCAATCACACAGAACTTACCAAAACCTTCATGAGATCTATTAGTATAAGAAAACAAATCACTACTTTAAGTAATATTGAAAATCCACTCATATTTTTTATTGCATTATACCTACTGTATTCTAACTTTACCATGGCTTATACGCCCCAATACAATCCATAGATTCATCAAAATAAGCACACAATGCAACGAAAACATAATCTGTCAAAAACAGAACAGCCTGTAGAAACCTGAATAAATTTTGAACAATTAGGACGACGTGGGCAATTTGTATATCAATCATGTGTAAATAGTTCAGAATTTTTCCATGGTTCAGCAAATTTTGATAATTCTGCTACTAGACGCAAAACCTTCTGTTTTAACAGAATCAAATCAACTATCACCCAAACCATCCTAAAGGCTTTACTTGGCACAAACACTAATTAAAACACTAAAACACAATCATAACAGTAGCATAATTGTATATTTATTAAAAACAGCACGGAAAACAAAAAATATTAAAAGATAACTATTGGGTTGCCTCCAACAAGCGCTATTGTTTTAGGCCCCTAGCTAGGCATAATGCACGGTTTCAAGTATTCTCATCTTTGGTTTTGATAATCTTTGTTTGGGTTTCCCAAACCCAGGGGGTTCTTTACGATTCCCATTATTATCAGTGAATGAAGCCATTCTAAGATCTAGGATATCCAATCGTTTATTACATAGAGTAATCAAAGTATTCATGCGATTGAGGTTTCCACTAATATTTTTAAGGGGTTCGTTAGACTTCTGCAACTCAACCATATTTTTCTGCATATCATCTAATTTATCTAATATTTGAACCACCTCTTGAGTAAAAGCAAATCCTCTCGGTGGTGGTGGATCCGTAATATTCCCTCTATTGTTTCATAGGATGTATTGGCATCACATTCAATAAAATTCCCTTTTGCGGGAAAATCCAAAAGTTGTCTATTTGGGCATGGTTAATCCCACGTAAAAATTACGGAGCAAATTTTTCACGTCCCCTTTTATAGTGCAAACACGGTAAGATTCCATTAATCTATACCAAACATCTTTCAAATTTTCTCCTTGTTTCTGTTTAAAGTATAGAACTTCAAAATCCGGTGACAAAGGAGGGATAGTTATGCTAGTCATAGCGATAAGGCAAGAGATCAAAGAAGAAAAAGGCAAACAGAAAATATTTTTGTATTTTTCTAAAAACTTTTTCAAAGTGGGGGAGATGCAGGGTAAATGGAAAATAAAGTAAATGCAAGGAGATGAAATTTTATGCATAGGTACTTGATAAAGGTTGATGATGTCTCCCCGGCAATGGCGCCAGAAATTCTTCCTGCTACTTGTCAGTTGCGTTGGGATTTCCTCAAAGAGGAGGGGATGATGCAGTACAGTAGAGATAAGTATTTCCCTCAGTTATAAAACCAAGGTTATCAATCTAGTAGGAGAACCAAGGAACACTATGTAAACAACACCTGCACACAAGCAACAAATACTTGCAACCCAACGCGTAGAGGGGTTGTCAATCCCTCAATGGTTACAAGCAAGATTAAAGTGTATAGGTTTTGATAGATAGATCTGACAAAAATAAAAAAGAAAATAAATAAAAAAAATTGCAGCAAGGTATTTTTAGGATTTTATATATGATAAAAGATAGACCCGAGGGCCATATTTTTCACTAGAGGCTTCTCTCGAGAAATAGTATACGGTGGGTACACAAATTATTGCTGGGCAATTGATAGAAAAGCAAATAATTATGACGATATCCAAGGCAATGATCATACATAGGCATCACGTCCAAGATTATAGACCAAAATGATTCCGCATCTACAACTATTACTCCACACATTGATCGCTATCCAGCATGCATCTAGTGTATTCCGTTCATGGAAAAACAGAGTAATGCTTTAAGCAAGTTGACATGATGTAGACAAGATAAACTCACGTATGAATAAACCCCATCTTTTTACCCTTAATAGCAATGATACATACACTACTAGGGAAAAGCCTAGTAGTAGCGTGGGTCAAATGCCTAGCAGTAGCGCGGGCACCTGCGCTACTAGTAAGCCGCTACAGCTAACTTGTAGCAGTAGCGTTGTTTGTCCCGCGCTACTGTTATACCTACTTAGCAGTAGCGCTGTCCAGACCAGCGCTACTGCTAAGTGGCTTAGCAGTAGTGTTTTCCTGTCCAGCACTGCTGCTAATTACTTGTAGCGCTTGTTTACGGCGCTGCTGCTTCCTGCTAAAGAGCGCTACTACTATATTTTCACATTTTTTTGTTACGTATTTGCGATGTTTTTGTACAGGTTTTATACAATATTCTAATCATATCATAAACATGCAATATGCTCATCATATCATACACATAATAGTCTCATCATGTCATCGAACACAAATCATGTGGTCACATCATAATCACGATATAGCGATACAAGTTAACTGACATGTCTCATCATACATAATGTAGTACTTCTTGAGTCGCCAGTTCAGATCCCTCTCTCGTAGTAGCGTGAACCTAAACTAACTATTTTTCGCTTCGGCTCTGCTATCGAACCCTCTCTGGCTATCGCTCGGAAACCGGTACACCTGGGCCTGACACTCAGGCCACTCGTCGTATACTCCTGGAACCTTCCCTACGTACATAGTAGCACTTCTTCGCCATCGATGATCTATGTACCTGCATCGTCACATGATTCGATAATATGCAACATAATATATAGTTGAGCAACAGAAAGAGACAAAGCTAGCAAAATAGAAGCAACATATCGTAAACATGAATAACAAAGTTCATCATACCCAAACTGCCCTAACTAGAGTGATCTACGCTAGTTGAGGAGGACGGTTTAATTACATCACAAAGTTTTGTCGTGCATAAATTCAAAGTTTCGTCATAGTACTGGTGTAGAGACGTGCTATACAAATGGTTTTTACCCCCTTTCCACGACGGAGTTTTAAACCGTTGCCTAGTGAATGTGTGTGATAGGGGGGTCCTTCCCACACGACCTAGAAGTTGTCGGGGATAGGCCCTCCGGCCACACAGGTGGGGGCAAAATGAGCTCGTGTGCGATCGGGCGAGGCATCGAAGCCCAACCGTTTCCGTTCGTATGTACATCCCACACGGTGAATCCCAGAAAAACATTTCCGTTTGTATGTATATCACACACAGTTTTTTGTGTGGGAACGTTTGTGCAAGGTGGCCTAACGCAAATAGTTCTCTATCGGAAGCCGTGTGTGATTGTTAGTTGATCCAACACGCCTACTTTCTAGAAACTATGTGGGTTGTTTGAGTTCATCGCCCATGGTCTTGTCTGAGTAACCGTCTGCAATAGAAAACCCCAATAAGCAGGGTAATTAGCCTATTATTGATAATACATGTAGTAATGAAATTGACATTTCTTATAAAACACACCAGATATTTCATATCCGTATAGTGGCAACCAGGATTTCATAATCAAATTACATCAGATAGCTTCAGCACTTAGTTACGCCATTACACAACAGCACCAAGTTTCACATGAAACATCGAAAACCTTTGGAAAGTAGCATCATACACGGTAAATAGACAGATGAATCTCATCTGGGAAACTGCAGAAGCGGAAGGCAAATATTGAGCCTTCAGTGATGTTGAATGTCCTTGCAACTTTAGGCCAGTGGCTATGGATAATTGCCCGCCCAACCTTCGTCCTCTTCAGGAAGACTTCAATATTGTACTGTGGGTGTTGAATGAATACCTTCTTCGCCTCTTGACCATGCAGGTGGCTTGAGAGGTAATCATCGATGAACAGCTTTGAAAAGTACTGAAAACAAAGATATGCATAAATTGCTGTTATAAATTTTGAAATGGTGCAAGGGGTAAAAACAAGGTAAAGGAGTTAGTACCATCCTATAGTTGACTGATCTCTTGTTCATTGTGCAAACAAAGATCTTGCTGTTATTCGTCGCAAGTTTCTTCATCCAACAATCTTTCTGAGTTTCTTGACTTGACTGATATTCATGGACATCTCATTTCCCCATATGCAAAATGGGTCGAACAGTGGGTCTAAGCCTCTGACAGCAGGACCTACATGTGCAAGACCAAATTGTAAGAAACCTAAATATTAGAATGATTCCTGCAACTGCACAATAATGTGCTATTAGCGAAAGGACCATGCATGAGCAAACCTCGATGGTAAACCGCAGTGTCTCCCATTGTTTCCCTGCAACACATATAAGGAAGATCTTGATCAGGTTAACTGAGAGTTGCCATACTATCAGTAGGATATGTCTTGAGTACAGCCAAATTCGATTTATTTCTCACATGCATAACAATACAAAATTGTACCCACGGCAAATGAAAATCAAATTGTAGAATTGAACCAAACAGTTAAGTGGATAGCAGACCAAATGAACCAAAACAGTTAACTGAGCACGACATTGCAGAATAGAAACATGTACTAGAAGATAAGACAGTTAACAAAACAAAGAATGCTTGAGAACTGTACTACGAAATGTAGCAATTGTTGGACCAAACTGTTAACTGAACATTACATTTCAGAGGACCAAACTGTTAACTGAACATCAGATTGCATATTAACATTACAGAGGACAAATCACTAGAAGGCACTGGCGGTGGCCTCAAGAAAATAGCACGAACTATATTTTAAAGTAGACAACCGCGTGGCAGTGTCGACAGTGGCCTCGAAGACGAGGTTCTCCTCCAAGATCTGGTGGTCGGCACGCATGGCAGCCATAGCGACCTCGTGCGCGCGTGCGGCCGCGATTTGCTTCTCCGCTGCAAGATGCTACTGAGATCCATGTTATACTGCATGCAAAATGGCTATGGGCGGCGCTTAATTGGAGGACAGGGCCAGTGATTTTGGCGGAAGGTGTCGCGCCATTGGTCGGGGCATGTGGGACGGGGAAGGAGGAGGATGGTGTGGGTGGGGTGTGGATTACCTGACCATATCGACGAGGCCGCGCAGCAAGAAGAAGGTCGATGGTGAGGAGGCCGCGCAGCAAGAAGAAGGGTCGGCGGCGAGGAGGCCATGCAGCAAGAAGAAGGGTCAGCGGCGAGGAGGTGGCGCTGCAAGAAGAAGGGTCGCCGACGAGGAGGCGGCGCTGCAAGAAGAAGGGTCGCCGGCGAGGAGGCGGCGCTGCAATAAGAATGGTCGCCGGCGAGGAGGCTAAGCTTCCAGTAAGTAGTAGTGAAGGTTTAAACTCGGAAATCAAGGAGGAACAGTGGAAATGTGGCTTTTGGTGGGAGGGTGGGGGCGGGGAGGTAGATAATTCCGCAGTGGCTGAATTTTTTTTTGCTCGGTGCCACGAGAAACTCGCGTGCAAGTGTGGTTCAAGCGCGGGCGATGGACTGTAGACGACGAAGCTTCCTGCGTAAGCCAGACAAGATGGTGTGCCAAGATATTTTATATCGCATCCAACACGATTCTTGCTAGTAACTGTTTGTGGTATACCTGATTTTTTCATTATGTTTTGAAAGACAAAATGGTGTTACGGAGGGAAAGGATGGTGTTTGAATTGCTAGAACATTTATCTACAGTGAACATGCAACTACATGAATGTCGTGTTTAAATTTGGAATTATTCCGGGTTCGTTTGGCATTTTATGCATTAATTGAGTTTCTAGGCATTTAATGTGCATAATTCAAATTTGAACTACAAGCACATGCTCCAGTGCTCCAAAGTTTGTTGAAAAATCACATGTGTGTCTTTGGGTGAATTTATGGGCCCGATGCAAGAATGGGAATGAAAGTCAAACATCTGGGCATCGTGGCTCGACCGGGAACATTGAGAAACTTGGTTTTTAAATTCCTGTAAATTCACAACATCTGGGCGTCGTGGCTCGACCGGGAACATTGAGAAACTTGGTTTTTAAATTCCTGTAAATTCAAAACTCGCCAAAAATCATGAAACTTGGCATGGCGTCATTTCATGCCACCAACATGTTGTGGTAAAAAAATTGGCTGCATTTGGACAAGTTTTGGTATAAGCTTCTTGCAAACCGGAGCTTCTCTCGAGAAGACTCGTGGTTCCCGAGGGGGGACATGTCACCTTTGTGTGTGAAAGGATATACGCTGCCTCCCCCCTTGATTTTTTACAGAGGCAACATAGAACTATATGAGTGCCGTGTTAAAATTTGGAATTATTCCAGGTTCGTTTGGCCTTTTTTATACATTAATTGAATTTCTGGGCATTTAATGTGCATAATTCAAATTTGAACTACAAGCACATGCTCCAGTGCACCAAAGTTGGTTGAAAAATCACATGTGTGTCCTTGGGTGAATTTCTAGGTCCCATGCAAGAAATGGGAATGATATTCAAACATCTGGGCGTCGTGGCTTTGCAGGGAATATTGAGAAACTAGGTTTTTTAATTCCCGTAAATCCAAAACATGCGTGAAAATCATGAAACTTGGCATGGTATCATGACATGGCACCAACATGCTATGGTAATTTTTTTGGCCGAATTGGGACAAGCTTTGGTATAAGCTTCTTGCAAACCGGAGCTTCTCTCAAGAAGGCTCGTGGTTCTGAGAGGGAACGTATCACCTCCGTGTGCGAAACAACATACATTGCCTTCTCCCGCCTTAATTTTTTTACACAGGCAGCTTAGACCAAATAGGAGTTTCGTGCTAAATTTTGGAATTATTCCGGGTTCGTTTGGCCTTTTTATACATTAATTGAATTTCTAGGCATTTAATGTGCATAAATCAAATTTGAACTACAAGCACAAGCTCCAGTGCACCAAAGTTGGTTGAAAAATCACATGTGTGTCCTTGGGTAAATTTCTAGGTCCCATGCAAGAAATGGGAATGGAATTCAAACATCTGGGCGTCGTGGCTCGGCCGAAAATATTGAGAAACCTGGTTTTTTAATTCCTGTAAATCCAAAACACGCCTGAAAATCATGAAACTTGGCATGGTGTCATGACATGGCACGAACATGCTGTGGTAAATTTTTTGGCCGAATTGGGACAAGCATTGGTATAAGCTTCTTGCAAATCGGAGCTTCTCTCAAGAAGGCTCGTGGTTCCGAGAGGGAACATGTCACCTCCGTGTGCGAAACGACATACAATGCCTTCTCCCGCCTTGATTTTTTTACACAGGCAGCTTAGACCAAATAGGAGTTTCGTGCTAAATTTTGGAATTATTCCGGGTTTGTTTGGCCTTTTTATACAGTAATTGATTTTCCAGGCATTTATTGCACATAATTCAAATTTGAAGTACAAGCGCATGCTCCATTGCGCAAAAGTTAGTTGGAAAATCATTTATGTGTACTTGGGCGAATTTCTAGGTCCCATGGAAGAAGTGGGAATGGAATTCAAACATCTGGGCGTCTTGGCTCGGTCGAAAACATCAAGAAACTTGGTTTTAAAATTCCCGTAAATCCAAAACTCGCCTGAAAATCATGAAACTAGGCATGGTGTGATGACATGGCACCAACATGTTGTGGTAAATTTTTTGTCCGATTTGCGAAGGCGCACAGATTAACAATCCACAAAGTCATTTTGGAACAAGTGCTGTCATGTTACAAATTGGAAACACAAGTATTATTGAAACCGTGGGCGTTCTACGTACCATTTACATGCCGCCACGCGTCCCCTTTTTTATTGGCTAGGATGTGCCGTGCGGGGTAGCTATTTGAGTACGGGAGGCGTGCGATCAGACCCCTGCGCGTCCTCATCGGGAGGAGAGCCCTTTGACCTCTATCCGCCGCCCACCTCCCTCCCAACATCTCCATTAATGGCGCCCGAGCCCCTGTTTCTTGGCGTGGCTATGTCTGTGTTTGTTTGGGCTTCAATTTTGACAGATTCAGCTGTGAACTTGTTGCGCTGGCAAAACTGCTGTGCTGAGGAAACAGCTGCAGTGAAGGTTAGCTGTTTGGCAACATAGCTGTGGAAACGACTGTGGGCTGGTGAAAACGCTATGTTTCAGGAGGAGGGGCGAAGGGAGAGATAGGTCGTGCCTGCGGTGACATTTATGACATAAATACGACCAAACGCCAAAAGCAGAGGGGCTAGGGAAACAGCTTTTGCTGTGAAGTACCCCGAGACGTGCTTTGGGCTGTTACACTGAAAATAGCCCGAAACAGTTTTGGGTTGTGGTTCCACAACTGTTCAAAAATAGTTCTTTGTTTCAGTTTCAGCTTTTTCCTGTCCAAAAACTGCTCCCAAAGCTGAAACAAACAGGGCCTATGTCTCACTCGACTGAGATTTAAGAGAGAAAAAAGAAAATCTGAAAAGAAAGTTTTGCACGGATCTTGATGTAAGATCCGACGGACCTATATAGCATCGACTGCAACTTATAGCAAGGCTGATGAATATAAGGACGATGACAGTGGATAATAATTGTCATAAATATTTAGGAAGATAATTAAAAAAGCCACATGCGGCAACGCCCGAAATACACAAGGGCAAAAGAAGGAAGACAACAATTTGGCTCGCTGATCTCTACTTTCTTGATGCGTTGTTGTAGGCCGCGGGAACTAGTCTCCGCGGCGAGCGGCGATGAGCTCTTTCGTGTCCTCAAGACGCTGCTTGAGAGCATCCACGGATTCCTCCACCAGCCTTTGGCGCTCGATGTGGAGCATGGCATTCTTGTCCATAAGTTTCTAGACGATGACACAGGTCCTCTGCAACAAGGCAGTGGTCTCCTCGTGCTGATTCATCGTTCCGGCGATCTTCGCCCTCAGCAAGTCGCACTCGGTGCGGAGCTTCGCCTTGTCCTCCCCTAGTCCCCAGATGACGCTGGTAGCATTTTCAAATGAGGCATTCATCTCGTCCTGCTGCTTCATCCAGTCAGAGATCCGACCCATCAGGTCATCGAGCATAGCGCGCATGCGCCTGTGAGAGTCCTCGCCTGCCCGCGAGACATTTTCCCAGGCCGCCGCAGCTCGGGAGGACATCACTGCTATATTCACGGTGCGGCGGGACATCTTTGCTACTTCTGCGGCCCGGCCAGACCAGTCTGCTGCATCGATGGCACGGTGGGACCTCTGTGCTGCTTCGGCGGCACGGCGGGACCTCTGTGCTGCTACGGTCATGTGGCGGGATATGTCGGCTGCTTTTGTGGCGAGGCGGGACATCTCTTGTGCTTTTGCTTCCATGCTCGCCTCTCCCTGGTAGTAATCTCTTGGCCCAGAACTCACGCTGGCCATGGCAGATGCAAGGGAACGACGATGAATGACTTGTTTGTTTTTGTGGAGGAGGAGTTGAGGAGGAATGTGAAGTCATCTTGGAGTAGTAGTATTTATAACCGAGTACTAATACGCTCCTAAGTGGGAAACCGTTTAGGTTTTGATCGGTGTGAACAGGTTTGCAATTAAATATAGCGTGGTAGTAATTTGGAATGTGATGGGACGCAGGCTCAAAATTTATTGACGGTTCTATAATTTCTAAGTGCGGCACTATTCCCGAACGGCGTAACGTGGGCACGCTTTCTCGGCCGCGTACGTGGCATTTGCACAATAGGGTGCACCGCAATAGGGATGTCAGCACACGTCTTGTTCCAACAATCGTGCGCGCTCGTTATTACCATCGCGCATGCTTCTTTTAATTAGAATGTGTGCCCGTCTAGCGCACACATTGATCTGTCTAACTATTTCTGTTTGTTGTGGCTAATCGCAAACAGTTCATCCGTGTGAAGTGTATGCCGTCAATCGCAGACACATTGATCTGGCTGACCATTTCTGTTGTGTTGCCTAATCACAAATAGTTCATATGTCTAAAGTGTATGCCCTCAATCGCACACACCTTCATCTAGCTGCCTGTTTCTGTTGTTCCGCCTCATCACAAACAGTTAATCCGACTGAACTATATGTCGTATATCACACACACCTTCATTTGGCTGCCAGTTTCTATTCTTCTTCCTCATCGCAAACAGTTCATTGAATTGAACCGTATGCCCCGCATCACACACGCAACTAAAATCTGAACCGTGTTTGATGTATCCGCCATCGCAAATGTTTTGCATCTTTTTTGATGGTTTTTTTACATCACCATTTGCGATTAATGCATCGCACACAGTTTCGTCGAAGGGTCTCTGATTGTAGTGGCGCGTTAGCAGCATCCTGCAGTAGTGTAGAGAAAGTAGTGACTAAACGGACACATTGTCATCGTCAATCACTCCAACATGTCGTGCCAACCATCCAAATCAGGGAGGAAGTCCCCGAGCAAAGTGAAAGGCATCAGGTCGAGATGCTGAGCGGCTACGCGTGTTCGAACATCTTCTCGTGACATTTGCCCTTCTTCGTAGAACATCCCTGTTTTTTCAAGGACCTCCTTCATGATGATTTGAGCAACTTCACGCTGGATGTGATAGAACTCAGCTCGGAGTCGATTATCCAGGACATTTCCTAGATTCGTTGCCAATTGCGGAATATCGGCATTGCCGGATCTAGGTGACATGCGAAGGTTTTGGTGATCCCGTCTGTACTCCAGCATGTGGTGGAGGACATTGAATCCATCACTGAGAGTACCTCTTGGTTGTTGGATGCAGCAGAAGTCGGTCTTATGGCTGAAGCAGGGCGCGTGGTTCCTTGTCTTCTTGACCGTGATCTCTCCACCCCGGTGGCCGTAGCTTAAGATAGCACTGTCGAGAACATACTTGATGTGGGTGTAATCCTTTTTCTTCATGTTCTTCGACAAGTCCAAGTAAAGAGTGTGGGAGAATCGGAGGTAAAGGCTGATGAGGACGGCGCGCCCGTCGCTGCGCAAAATAAGTACACCTCAAATTACCCTCCACGCATGCAAATGAATGATTGAAATCGAAGGAGGATATCCGCGGATGACATACATGGGATGATAAGGTAGGAGAATCGTCTCCTTGTCCTTATTGCCGACCATGAAATCGGCGATGTAGTTCCTCGCGTATTCACGGTGCTCTTGGTAGACTGCCAAAAAGCCCTCATGCATAAATTATGGGTCAGTGACACAGATATAAGGTATTTGCTCAACCCTGATGATGTAGTTCATGTACAAGGCAAAAAGGCGGACAAACGTAAAATCCAGCTTTTTCAAGTGAAACTTGTCGAAGATGTAATCGAATCGAAGGAAGACCTTTTCCCCGGGGAATGTGTCGACGTACAACCTTTGCTGCGGCACGTTAACCACGTAGAGCGGGTATCTTGGTTATTTCGAGGCGATCAGGCTTTTCTCTCTCCGCAGCACATCGTCATGAAGTCTCCTTAGATCGCCGTATATGGCATCTACCGCTGCCTTAGGTAGGATCGGATCACTGGGGATATGGTATTTCGCTGCACCTATGATAGGTATACGGTCTTCAACCCGAGGGTGCAGAGGCGGCTGGCTCATAGAAGCAGCTTTGCCTTTCTTCGGTCTCTTCCTATGCTTCTTTGCTACTCGTCACGCTCAAACCCTGAGTACTCATACTGCTGAGCCATCAATCCTCCGTCATCATAGGCGCCGGTATTGAGATACGATAGAGGGTCATCATCCTCATCGATGGCATCATGCATTGGTTCTTCGATGGCAGCGACGTCATTAGCCACTAATGGAGCCTCTTCCTCACGCCCTCTGCTATCACCCGACACGACATGCGATGCTAATTGGGTAGGTGGGGTGTTGGTGTTCATACCTTGCTGAGGCTGCTTGGTCGTGGGTGTGCTCCCGGCCGCCTCCAGACGAAGGAAACTCTTAGGCAACAACAAGACCCAACTCTGGCAATCGCCAAGTCGCTGCGGGGTCTTGTCATCATCTCCCCCTAGTGCTACCGGAGGAGCCAAATTCTCGTGGCCCGGTTTGACACTGGCCACGGAAACCTTGAAGACGTCAGGGGGGATCGGCCGGCTGTGGAACATTTGTTCCTTCGGCTTCACTATCGTCACCTTTCCCACGTCGACCTTCTGGCCGCTGATGATGTACAATATGGTGCACGGGGTTACGTCAGCCTACAAAGACATGTCTGTGACGTGAGACATCCGAAAGGCAATGAAAACGGGAGATTATACATATATTGAAGAGGGCCGGTGTGACAGGTACCATGAGGGCGTCGAGCTCAGCCAAAGACGAAGCCCCGCCGAGCACGCCAGAGACGAAGGACGGGCTACTGTGAGCAGGTACGGGAGCGTGTGCGGGAGCAAGTGCGGTTGCGTGAGCAGGTGCTGGTGCAACACTAAATGAGCTGCTCCCAAAGAAGTTGGAAAGTGGAAAGTTTGCTGCCTCTTTATCTGGATTTTGCTTGGTCCAATTGACGATAGCTGGAATCAAGACACTATACAAAGCTACCATTTCCTCTCTTGTGGCAGCTACCGCTGCTTTGACTTTCTCTTCTTTGGTCTCATCTGCTTTCTTATCAACCGCAATCTCAACCTTCTTGTCGATGTTTTCTTCGTTTAACCTCCGTCTTCACTTTCTCTCCTTGGCGTTCTCACGGTAGTACTTCTTCCACATGGCGCCGTCTCCGATGCCGTGCACGCGTCCATACAACGGCCAAGTGTCCACCGGGAGTCCTTTCAATATGTTCAAGGCCCGGTTGACTGGGGTGTCCCACTTGAGCCTCGCCAATGCCTCAGACGGCGAGTCGCTTTCGGCCGCAATCCTGTGCTGCTCTTTCTGCAAAAGGAACATGGATCGTTTACAAATGTGACTCAGTCGAATTGATCAGAATCTAAAATTAGGGGTTAAATTAATAATTACCAGAAGTCTCATGAACTCCTTCGTGACCGCGTCTGTATCGAAAACATTGTTCACTGGGTCCCAATGGTACCGGGCCCTGTTGACGTCACGCTCCTGCAGGACGGTGAACTCCGCCAAGGGGTCTGGGATCCCCAGACTTTCGTGTTCCGCATCCTCCTTGGCCCATATGGGCCTCTTCCTCGCGTAACCACGACTTCTGAGGTGGTGGCACCCCATGTTCCTCTCTTGAAGCCCCTTCATGTACTCTGACTTTTCTTTGGCAGCTTCGGTAACGCAAGCCTTCTTGAATATTTCGAATTGCTCTTCTGTAATTGTCGGATTATCCTTTACAATCTTGGAGTAGGGTTCCTATTTGACGATGATCTGATGTTTCACCCTTACTTTCCAGGCGGACAATGTGCCACTAAACTTGCCCATGGTGCATTTGTTTATCTTCTTCATTGCCTGGTCTTGCCACGGTCAAGTATATTTGATTCCATCCCGGCCCGGGAAGAAGAATCCCTGGTGCAGCTTCATTAGGAGGGAGTGCTCCATATTTGGTATCTTCTTTAATTTCTCATCATTGATGGTGGCGGTTCCCCGTAGGATGCAACCTATTTGATTGTCGTAGCACATGTGCGCTTCCACAGACTCTTTTGGCTCAAAATTGCCAGGGTCCACCTCTGTGACCACCAGTCTAGTAGTGTTGAGCTGGTTTGGGCGCTGTATCCTCTTCGGTTTTGGTTCTATACTGGCTAATTCGCTAGTCTTGATGCCAGTGTCGGTCTCAGCGCCTGTCTCGGCACCGATCTCGATGTCGGTCTCAGTCTCGAATGTGACAGGTGGGCACTACAACAACTGTTGCTCCTCGAGATAGTTCAAATAGACGTTTGCCACCTCATAGACGTTGCAATCACCAGAACACTGTCCTTCATCGTTGCTAGCCATGTTTCCTATGATTAAATCTAGTCAGTTAATTCTAGACCTAAGAAAATGAATAATGACATAAAAAAGGCCTATGTTTTGCAGGAACGTTGATCCATTCCCATTATGGCAAATCCAGGGCACTCGATATGTCCTAGTTTGTAGCACAAGTCATGCCAAAATTCATGGAAAATTTCGGCATGACCTTTGCTACAAAGTGGACAAATCGAGCGCCTGAAATTTGCCAGAACGGAAATGAATCAACATTCCGGCAAAACATAGGCCACTCGGAATCATTCCCTGCAAACAACAAAAGGCCACTTGGGCACAATCGAACCACTTCAATGTTGCATATAACAGGACCACTTAAGAACATGTACATGAGCAGCTAATAAAAAATATGTCCTAATAAAAATTATGAACCCTAGAACTCAATTTCTGTCCTAAATTTCAAATTATGAACCCTAGAACTCAATTCAAATTATGTCCTAAATATCTGTCATAATAACAAATCAGTTAAAATTAAGAACCAACTAGACTTGTAGCACTAATAGAAATTTATATTTTTATATAGAATTTTTTTCTCTAAACTAAACCCTACTGCCCTAATTAACATCTAATTCAAAAACTAAGTGTAGAAGAAAAATTCAGTTAAGTACTAATAGAACAAAATTCAGTTAACTTTAGTGCTCTATAATGATGAAATGAAAAAAACTCAGTTAACTACTAATTTCATTCATTTAGGTCCTTCATTTAACTTCACCTAATTAACCTACTGTACCACTACTACTAGCAGCACTCCTAACCTAATTAACCTAGTAAAACTCGACTGCCCTAACTAAAAAACATCTAATTAACATCTACTACTACCACTACTGCCCTAACCTAATTAACATCTACTAGTACCACTATATACTACGAGCAACACTGCTGGAACATTTTCTTCATTTTGTTCTTTTAAAAAAAACATCTATGAAAACAAAAACCATAATTAAACCCTACTACCCTAGTTAAACCCTACTACTCTAACTAAATTTTTGCTCTAAACCCTACTGCCCTAACTAAATTTTTGCTCTAAACTAAATTTTTGCTCTAACCTAGCCAACCTAGTTAACCTAGCTAGTTAACCTAATGAACCTAATTAACCTAGCTAGTTAACCTAGTTAGTTAACCTAGCTAGTTAACCCAGTTAACCTTGATAATTAACCTAATTAAACTAGTTAACCTAGCTAGCTAGCTAGTTCTCTGTCAAATCCCTAGTCCATGAGAGAGAGAGGAGGGATGGGGGGCTTACATAGGATACTCGGGGAGGCGGCAAGGGCGTCGCCAGTGACGGCGAGGGAGGCAGTGGTGGCGAGGGAGGGAGGGGCCTCGAGGGTAGCTCCGATGCCGGTGAGGGCAGCTCCGGTGGCATTGAGGCCGCGGGGCTCCTGTGGTGTCGGGGGCGGCTCCGGTGGCGTCGACGGCGCATGGCGCTGGTGGCTCCAGGGGCGTCGATGTCGGTAGGAGATGGCGAGGGAGGCAGCGACGGCGAGGGATGCAGGAGCGGACGAGAAGAGAATGGGGAATTGAGGGAAGGAGGCACGCGCAGGGCTAAGTCAAACTTTGCAGTAGCGCGGGTACCCAACAAGCGCTACAGCTAAGTTTGATAGCTATAGCGCTGGTCCTCAGACCGTGCTACTGCTACATTAGTGTCGTGGGAAACCATGGCTACCTATGGGGCCACGAGCCCCTTTTGGTTCGGCAGGGGGACAGAGCACGTTGCACAAAGAGCGGAGGAGCGCAGCGCAGCGCGACAGAGATTACACGGGCAGTTTTACCCAGGTTCGGGCCACCGTGAGGAGTAAAACCCTACTCCTGCTTTGGTGGATTGATGGTGGATGGTGGTGGAAACGCAGCGCTCTTGCCCAGCAGGGTTGCCTCGGGGCGAGAGCAGCTACGCGCGTATGAGTGTACAAGGGTCCGAATCCTTTCTATGGTTGCCATGGGCCTCCTTTTATAGATCAAGGGGTCACCACGGTGGCAAATCAGTCATTATGTACTGATTAGATAGCAAACATTGCTATCATATCTACTCTGCAGACAGAGTAGAACACATTAAATGCGTCGCTTAGCATCACATCATGGCCTGCCCGACACGCCTTACTGGGCTGTTTGGACACCTTCTCTCTTCTCTGCATGACACATCGCTGGACGGGTGTCACTTGGAGGCGATTCCTATAGGAGATGGCTGCCATGTGGCAAAAGGCAGCCACTTAGTCACTTTGGGGCTTGACACCGCACCGTCGATGACTTGCATCGCTGTGAGGTGGAGCGGTGAAGCTTTGGCGGGGTGTTTTGCCATCGTAGGACCCGGCAGGCCTGCCGTGGTGGTCTTGAAGCTTGCTTCCGGGGCAACCTTGACCTCGCCAGGCTCTCCTGCCCGGCAAGGGAGGTTTTCCCTTAGCGGTGTCTTGCTCCTTGTCTTGACTTGGTCTTCTAAACCTGCCCTTTGATTCCTCAAAGAGCCTATCTCTTCACCTGGGCCTTGTCTTGGATGCAACAATCTTGATCTCGGGCCTGTGCATGGTCTGGACAACAGACCTAGGGTTTGTTGCACCGACAAGAGCCCCCAGGCCTGGCCCGAACGCACTGCTGGGCGTCGTCGGGGTAGGCCCTAACTTGTGCACAGGCGAGGGGGAAATAACTGCTTGTCCCTTGAGATCTTGTTTGCTTCTTCATTAATCTGAGCCCAAGTCAGTTTCCAGTTCTTCCGCCCGTCACGTAACGCCAATTATGGTGGGGCCATTCTTATAATGGCCTGTGAATGACTTTAACGGACGGGCGAGTAACTGCCAATTCACTCTTGCCACCACGCCCTTATCCCCGGCCACGTATGCTGCATGCATTGAGTGGGGTAGGTAACGGAGGCGCGTGGTGCAAGAAAGTGCCAGAGCGGGGGCCCGGTCTTCTCGAGTTGGCGGAGAGGGACGGTAGTTACCCATCGATGGATCAGCCCCCAGCTTGCCTATAAAAGGGGGCAGGGGGAAGCGGAAGTGCTCATCCACGCTCCTCCTCTCGCCGTTTTCTTCTCTTTTCTTGCAATGTTGAGAGAAAGAGACCGGGGCCAAGCCCCGGGCTTGAGCTTGAGGTTGGCGATGCCGGAAGCGTGTGAAGGAGCTTGGGGAGTGAGCCTGGTCCAGAATAAAAAGGGGCGCGGCGGACATGCCATCCACAGCATGGGAGGCGCAGAGCCCTTCTCTCGCGTGGGCGTGATTGTCCCCTCCTCCCAGGTGCTGAAGCTCTTGGTGGCTTCAACATCCATCAGGGGTGCAGCGCTCGGGTCCCTTGGTAATCTCGGTATCGTCCCCTTTGGTGAAGTCAAGGCAAATGTTGAAGACGGCGGCATCTTCCTGCCCGCCAAGTTGGGGAGCGACGCCCCCCGTGCGCCTCGGACGCCGTCGCCGCCCGCAGCTTCTCCGGGGGAGGCAACGGCTCACAGAGCTGGCGTCCCCCTGGAGCGGTGGTGATGGAGAAAGATCGAGGGAAGATAGAGAAGGCGGGTGGCAGGGCGTCAGGTCGGAGTACGATGGCACCGACGCCTTCATCTCGTATTGCCGACTTGCTGCCTCATCCTTCCGCTCTTCCCCACCCTCCCCGGCACCATCATCACCGGCCTCTTGGTTGCCGGGGAGAGGGCCGCTCTCTTGGTGCCTTCGCCTCCTCCAGCAGTCTTCCAGCTAAGCCTCGGCGGTTCTCCCCGCCGGTGCTTTTTGCTGGAGCTTCTGGTTGGCCCTGGAGTTGGTGACCGAGGCACCATCGAGCTGCTCCTTCCGTCCCTCTCCTTCGCAGCCTCGCCACTCACGATCTTGTCAGGCTGTGCCCGGCAGGTCCTGACGGGGTCGAGTGGATCGTCTTGCTCAGGCACCCCTTTTGCCCTCCTTCTCTTCCACCGCAGTGCCAAGGAGGAGATGGACAAGAAAGGGATTATGGGGCACTTATCTTTTTTCAATCTAAAATATGTAGGCATTTGCCAAACTTTAGTTCAAATTACGTAATCCCTTTTACCCATGTTTTTGTTCTGTAAGGTCTGTACTTGTTGGTCAGCATATTAATGAAAAAGATAAACCTTGCCGGGCACTTGTGCATGTAACATGCCCATGCAGAGGGAGAATGCCTCTATACGCTCAAGTAAACAAGTTTTTTCTCCGGTTTGCTATCCTTCCGGTACCCTCAGTTTGCTGCCGCAGGGCTTGGCCTGCCGGGCACAAATCGTAAAGAGGGACCAGCCCCCCGCCAACTTTCTCACCAAAGGCCAGTACAACCACCCCGACCGAAGCAACGTTCGAGTCAAGGGATGGGAGCACCTAAGTTTTGAAAGCACCTAAATTTGTCGGGGGCCCCCAGTGCTTCATTTATTTTTCTGTTGCTCAGGGTCTACGCCTAGGTTTGTATAAGGGGTTACATGCAACAGAGGCAAGGCATGTACAAAAGGGTGGCTGCCTGGCAGGGCCCGACAGCCGCGCCTTACGGGTAGAACGTCCGGAGATGCTCAATGTTCCATGAGTTTTGCAACTGAATACCATCTCCGGTCTCCAGACGGACTGTGCTAGGTCTGGTGACTCGTACTACCCGGTAAGGGCCTTCCCACTTCGGCATCAACTTGTTTGCACCCTTGGCGGACTGAACGCGCCTAAGGACAAGGTCGCCTTCCTCAAAACACCGGGCATGAACCCTGCAGCTGTGATAGTGACGCAGGGCTTGCTGATAGCGTGTGGCACACGTAGCACCCCGGAGACAGTTCTCCTCGAGTAGCATAGCGTCGTCACGCCCGTGCTGATCTTGCGCTACTTCATCGTAGGCAAGCACTCGAGGTGACCCGTAAATGAGTTCCGTGGGGATAACTGCTTCTGCCCCATAGGCTAGGGAGAAGGGAGTCTGCCCGGTAGCTCTATTTGGTGTCATTCTGAGGGACCAAAGAAACACCGGCAGCTCATCGATCCACCGCCTGCCACACTTCTGCAGCCTATCAAATGTTCTCCTCTTGAGTCCTCACAACACTTCAGCGTTCGCCCTCTCAGCTTGCCCGTTGCTCCTTGGATGGGCCACAGAGGCGAATGACATTTTGCACCCGAGGGCATGAATGTATTGCATGAAGGCGTGACTCATGAACTGGGTGCCATTGTCGGTGATGATACGGTCAGGAACTCCGAAGCGGCACACCAATCCTTTCAAGAACTTGATAGCTGACTGAGCAGTCACCTTTCTCATGGGATCTACTTCCGGCCACTTTGTAAACTTGTCGATTGCAACAAACAAGAATTCAAAGCCCCCGGCAGGACGGGGGAAAGGGCCGAGGATATCGAGCCCCTAGACCAAAAACGGCCATGACAAAGGGATTGTCTGAAGAGCTTGGGCAGGCAGGTGGATATTCTTGGAATGGAACTGGCAGGCTTTACACTTGGTGACAAGCTCGACCGCATCTTGGATGGCTGTGGGCCAGTAGAATCCTTGCCGGAAAGCTTTCCCTACCAACACCCTTGATCCAATGTGGGAGCCGCACATACCCTTGTGTATCTCTGCCAGCAGTTCCTTTCCTTCTTCCCGACAAATGCACTTTAATTTCACACTGTTGGGCCTCCTTCTGTACAACACATCATCAACGAACTGATACATACTGGCCCTCTGGGCTACTCTTTCAGCTTCTTCTTGCACTTTGGGAAGTTCTCCAGTTTGGAGGAAATGGACTTTGTGTCGTGCCCAAGGCGGAGCCTGTGGCTCGGCAACGAGGACTAACGGCACCTCCTCATTCGTGAGAGTGCAATCCTCGATCGCGGAGCCTGGTGGCCTGGTGGGAGGATGCAGCTCAGCGACCGAAGGGGAGTTGCACCCAACAAGCTTTCTGCCGGGATCCTTGGAAGGTTCTACCGGGAGAGGCTTGCCGGAGTCCAGTTTCCTCCTCTTTCTGGCCATTGTTGCCGGGGATACTGAGGGATGAGTCAGATGGAGAACAAAAGTTCCTGGTTCCACAGGGAGCTTTTGTGCAATGCACTTCGACAGATGATCAGCAATGCTGTTTTCCGCACGGGGTACATGCTATGTTTGCAATCCATCAAAGCGCTCCTCCAACTTTCTCACTTCCTCAATGTATGCCTCCATCAATGGACTTTGGTAATCCTTGTTGACTTGTCTCACCACAAGTTGTGAGTCTCCGCGGATGATCAGCTTCTTGATCCGCAGTTCTGTTGCAACTCTGAGCCCGGCAAGGAGCCCTTCATACTCTGCTGTATTGTTGGTAGCCTCCTCCTGGAGAAAATGCATCTGGACGACGTACTTCAGGTGCTCTCCAGTGGGACCAACGAGAAGCATGACAGCCCCTGCACCTTGTAGGGAGAAGGCACCATCGAAATACATGATCCATTCTTGGGGTGCTTCCTTGCCGGGAATAACTATCTCCAACACCTCTTCGTCAGGAGTTGGCATCCATTCTGCAATAAACTCTGCCAACGCTCTGCTTTGAAAAGTTGATGTGCTCTCAAACTTCAAACCAAAGCTGGATAACTCCAAAGCCCACTCCACTATCCTGCTGGTAGCCTCAAGGTTTTGGAGTATCCGTTGCAAAGGGAAACAGGTGACAACTGTGATCTCGTGGGCTTGGAAGTAGTGGCGCAGTTTCCTTGAGGCCATGACAAGACCAAAAATCATTTTTTGCATGCCAGAGTACCTGGATCTAGCCCCCTGCAACAGGGAGCTGACGAAGTATACTGGGCGCTGCACCACTTTCTTCTTTGTCGTTACCAGAGAATTGCTTCCGCTGCTTTGCTCTTCTCCATCTTGATCTGCATCTGACCTTGCCAGGGTGTGCTCACTTTCCTCCCCGAAAGGGACACCAGCTATGTCTGCTGCTTCATCCACTTCCCGCTACGCCACCAGTGCTGCGCTAACCACTTGATTAGTTGCCGCCAAGTATAGCAGCAACGGCTCTTGTACTGCAGCGTCTGCCTCTGGGGTCCACTCCATGGGTCCTGCCTTTTTCAAAATCTTGCAGAAAGGGTAGGCATGCTCGGCAGACTTGGAAATGAATCTACTAAGCGTGGCAAGACACCCAGTCAGACGCCTCACGTCCTTGACGGTCTTGGGTGCTTGAATCTGCTCAATAGCCTTGATCTTGTTGGGGTTGGCCTCTATCCCCTGGTGGGACACAAAGAAGCCAAGTAGCTTGCCTAAAGGAACATCAAACACACACTTCTTTGGGTTTAGCTTCAAGTTGATCTTGTGCAGATTAGCAAACGTCTCTTCTAAATCCTGAATGAGGGTTGATCTGTCCTTGGTCTTGACCACAATATCATCCATATAAGCCTCAACGTTTCTGTGCAACTGCGACTCAAAATCAATATGGACTACTCTTGCGAAAGTGGACCCGGCGCTCTTCAACCCGAAAGGCATCCGCACGAAGCAGTATGTGCCACATGAGGTGATGAACGCGGTCTTCTCTTCGTCTTCCTTGGACATGAAGTTCTGATGATATCCAGAGTAGGCATCCAGGAAGGAAAGCAGGTCACACCCGGAGGTGGAATCCACAATCTAGTTGATGTGCAGCAAGGGAAATGGGTCCTTTGGGCATGCCTTTTTCAGATCCGTAAAATCTATGCACAGTCTCCACTTCCCATTAGCTTTGCGTACCACCACATGATTTGCTAACCACGTTGGATGCAACACTCCTTTAACCAGACTAGCTGCCTCAAGTTTCTTGATCTCCTCGGCAATAAACTGTTGCCGCCCCAAAGCCTACTTCTGGACCTTCTGCTTGACGGGCCGGGCATGTGGGCAGACAGCAAGGTGGTGCTCGATTACCTCCCTGGGAACACCGGGGATGTCAGATGGTTGCCAGGTAAACACATCAACATTCACTCACAGGAAGGTAATGAGCGCGCTTTCCTATTTGTCATCGAGGGTGGCACTGATAGTGAAAGTACAATCAGCACCAGCCAGCCCTGCCGGGACCTTTTTCACAGCGGGTGCAGAAGCCTTGGATATCTTGCTATTGGAACTCTCCGGCAAGTCATCAACAGGCGCAGCATACCCCGAAGAGGTACACTTCCCGGATTCCGTACTGGCGTCCTTGTTAGCCTTCTTCTTTCCATTACTTTCCTTGCGGGGGTTGCAGCTTCAGTGGCCTCTGCCGCGACTGCTTCCCGGTACATCTTTTCCACGCAAATAATTATGTCCTTCTCTTCTGATGGAATGGAAATGACGCCCACCGGCCCTGGCATCTTCAAGGAGTTGTAGGCCTAGTGGGATGCCGCCATGAACTTGGCCAGAGCTAGACGACCAAGGATTCCATTGTATGGCAGGGGGAGGTCAACCACATCAAACACGATCTTCTCAGTCCGGTAATTCAACTCTCCCCCAAATGTCACCGACAACGTGATTTCCCCTTAGGACGACTGCTGCCGGGGTTGATTCCTTGAAATGTACCAGTAACCTTGAGCTCTTCTTCTGCTATCTGGAGTTTGCTGATGACCTTTGAAGAAATCAGATTCAACCCGGCCCCGCCGTCAACCAACATCTTTGTGACTTTGAGGTTGCAGATTGTTGGTGATACCAACAACGGCAAGCACCCTACCACGGTGGTGCGGTCAGGGTGGTCCTCTTCGTTGAAGATGACGGGTGTGCAGGACCACTTGAGCGGCCTCTGAGAGTCTGCCGCTGGCTCCACGGCATTGACTTCACGTGCCCACCATTTAAGTTGGCGGTGGGAGGAGTGCAAAGATGCACCCCTGTCAATGCACAGGGCGTTAGTGGCTTTCTGGAATTCCTGCTCGCTAGTTTCCTCTTCATCTCCTCTATCACTCTCATCGTTGCAATCCTCCTTCTCACGGCCTATGGCAGGTTTCCCTTGATTCCGAGAAGCCTTGCCAGGGCGGCTTGCTCCGCCACCCCGGCCCTTTCCGCCAGCGCCACTCTGACCTTTCTCTTTATCTCGCTTCTCATATTTAGCCCTCTACTTCTTAACAAGTTGCTCAACCTGATGACAGTCCTGGATATCATGGCCCTTGGTCCGATGGATCTTGCAGTACGGGCCATCGCCTTTCCCAGCCTTGTCGGCAACCGTGGCTTCCCGGCAATCAGCGCACGCGGCAACTTCCTTGCTGGGTATATCAGCCTTGGCTTTCTTGCTGGTGCTAGGCATGCCCGATCCCTCAACGGTCATCACTGCTTCATCCTTGCGCCTTTTGTTGCGCTTCTCGTTCTTCTTCTTTTGACTGGTGGCCTCATTATCATCCTCGGAATCAATGTCGACGCCATCCTCTTCTCCAGGGAGCTTCCTCCCCTCCTCTATTCAAGCAAACTTATCCACCAGAGTGTAAAGCTCCTTCACAGTCTTGGGCAATCGAACGTTCATCTTGGAACATATCCGACAATTGCGCACGTTGGACTGGAATGCAGCTATCACAGCTGCCGGGTGGATGTCTAGAATATTCCTATGGACTCAGCTAAATCTCTGCATGTATTTCCGCAGGCTCTCGCCTTCCTTCTGCGGGAGAAGCTACAAGTCACTGGGCCGCCCTGGTTCTTGATGGCTTCCTGTGAAGGTGCCAACGAACTCATGGCACAGGTCAGCCCAGGTCAAAATGGAGTTCTCCGGTAGGTGCATTAGGCAAGACCTCACATTTGGCTTGAGTGCCAAAGGGAAGTAGTTGGCGAATACCTTCTCCTCTCTTCCCCCGGCAGCTTCAACAGAGATGGTGTAGATGCTCAAGAACTCTGTCGGGTTCAGTCTCCCGTCATACATCTCTGGTATCTCCGGCTTGAACGTGCGAGTGGATGGCCAACGGACTTGCTGCAGCTCGCGGGTGAAGGCAGGGCACCCAGCCTTGAAAGGCAGGTACCCACCTTCAGCGAGTGCGGGCTTGTCGACGTCAGGGCCATCGCGCCTGTCGGACTACCGGTGGGCATTGCGGTGTCGCTCGGTGGTGACACGCGTGCCTTCCCTCTGCCTGTCCTCTAGGACTCATCGTTGGCCTTGATGCGCTCGAGGGTTGGACGAAGCCATCGAGACATCGTTGGGTTCTTGGTTGCGCGGCTCCCGTGCCGGCTGCCGTGGAGGGGACTGCACAGTAGGAGTGGCCCCATCCGCACGGCCAGCAGCGTGGGCCGTTGTCGCTGCCTGGGGAGGCCGTGGTGGTCCAGCCCGCTGCAATCCTCCTGCCTCGGCAAAGCCAATCAGACTCTGAATGGTGGCTCTCCACTCATCCATCTGATCGGCTACCGGCGGAAATTTCAACAGCAGCTGGGCCCACACCATGGCCTCCGAAGCGGTGCTTGGCAAGGATGTTGATGAAGACCGTAATGTCGCCCGGCTCCTGACGGTGCCGGTAGCGGTCGCGCCATGCTCTCGTCGTCGTGAGCCAGCCACCTGGATGGCATGGTGACGAGGTGGAGGCGCTTGAGGGCCAGGGGCTCCATTTAGCGTAGTAGCTGGGTCGGCTCGTTCTAGGGGTGGCGCATGCTCTGCGGCCGCACCCACGGCGGGAGCGGTCAGGGAGTTGCGATTCTCCCCAGAGCGAGTACTCCCGTTGCGGCTGTGCCCCTCGGCCGGACGGGGAGGTGCAGATGGAATGACCTCTCCTCCCGTACCTCGTGGGGCATGGCCACTATGATGTTGATGGTGTTGTCCTTCTCCGGTGCCTCCTGCTCCTGCTTCGGCCGCAGGGGAGGTGGTAACGACACCGCCTGTGCCGACAATGTCCCCCGCCGTGTCCACACCCCCAGGCGCCCCCGTAGCCCCCACGGCATCGGCGGTCGTGTGTGATGGAGCCTTCGAGGTGGATGGATGAGCTGTGGCTCCAGGCTTCTTCTTGGGCGCCATGGACGATGGAGCCGTTGATGTAGAAGATGGCGGTGAAGATGACGCGCTACGTACACTTCTCGGGTTCGCGCAAGCGCTTCCCCCTACCTGGCACGCCAAAGATGTCGTGGGAAACCACAGCCACCTATGGGGCCACGAGCCCCTTTTGGTTCAGCAGGGGGACTGAGCACGTTGCAAAAAGAGTGGAGGAGCGTAGCGCAGCACGGCAGAGATCACACGGGCAGTTTTACCCAGGTTCGGGCCGCCGTGAGCAGTAAAACCCTATTCCTGCTTTGGTGGATTGATGGTGGATGGTGGTGGAAACGCAGCGCTCTTGCCCGGTAGGGTTGCCTCGGGGAGAGAGCAGCTACGCGCGTACGAGTGTACAAGGGTCCCAATCCTTTCTATGGTTGCCATGGGCCTCCTTTTATAGATCAAGGGGTCACCACAGTGGCAAATCAGTCATTGTGTACTGATTAGATAGCAAACAGTGCTATCATATCTACTCTGCAGATAGAGTAGAACGCATTAAATGCACCACTTAGCGTCACATCATGGCCTGCCCGGCATGCCTTGCCGGGCTGTTTGGCCACCTTCTCTCCTGTCTGCATGACACGTCGCTGGACGGGTGTCACTTGGAGGCGATTCCTGTATTAAATGGCTGCCATGTGGCAAAAGGCAGCCACTTAGTCACTTTGGGGCTTGACACCGCACTGATCGATGACTTGCGTCGCTGTGAGGTGAAGCGGTGAAGCCTTGGCGGGGTGTTTTACCTTCGTAGGACCCGGCAGGCCTGCTGGGGCGGTCTTAAAGCTTGCTTCTGGGCAACCTTGACCTTGCCAGGCTCTCCTGCCCGGCAAGGGAGGTTTTCCCTTAGCGATGTCTTGCTCCTTGGCTTGACTTGGTCTTCTCAACCTGCCCTTGGATTCCTCAAAGAGCCTATCTCTTCACCTGGGCCTTGTCTTGGATGCTGCAATCTTGATCTCGGGCCTGTGCACGGTCTGGGCAACAGACCCAGGGTTTGTTGCACCGACAATTAGCTATAGAGCTGGTTAGAAACAAACTTTGCAGTAGCACCCTCCCCTAAAAACACGCTACTACTTTTCACGTAGCAGTAGCGCGTCTGCTGGAACGTCGCTACTACTATACCTAGCCTGCAGGGCAACAATGTGGCAATTATATTAGTAGCGCATTTTGCTGGAGCCGCGCTACTGCTACCTAATTGTCAGCAGCGCTCTTAGTGATGACGCGCTACTGCTAAGTAGCAGTATCGCCTCTTTTTAACATGCGCTACTGATAAGCCTCCATGTATAAGCTTTTCCCTAGTAGTGATATGTGTCATGTCCCTTTCTGTCATTATGATTGAGCACCGCAATATCAAACCCATTGCAAAGCACCTCTTCCCATGGCAAGATAAATCAATCTAGTTGGCCAAACCAAACCAATAAATCGAAGAAGAAATACGAAGCTATATTAATCATATATAAAAGAGTTCAGATAAAACTCAAATAATATTCATGGATTGATATGATTATAAACTCACATTTCATCGGATCCCAACAAACAAACCGCAAAAAATAATTACATCAGATAGAACTCCAAGAACATCAAGGAGAACATTGTATTTAAGAACATCGAGAGAGAAGAAGCCATCTAGTTACTAACTATGGACCCGTAGGTCTGTTGTAAACTACTCACGCATCATCGGAGGGTAGGCAAGGTTGATGTAGAGCCCCTCCGTGATTGATTCCCCCTTCGACAGAGTACGAGAAAGGGTCCCTAGATGGGATCACTCAAGAACAGAGGCTTGCGGCTCCAGAAAAAGTATTTTGTGGACTCCCTGGTAGGTTTTCTTATTTTTTGGGAATTTATGGAGCGGAGTTAGGTCAAACGGAGGCTTGTGGGCCTCACTACCCATCATGGCGTGCCACAGGCCCCTAGCGCCCTCGTGCCTAGTGGGCCACTCCTTCATCTTGTCATTCCTTCCCGAAGCTTCGAGGGTCTCTTATTGCCAGAAAAAAAATCTCCAAAAAGTTTCGTGGCATTTGGACTTTGTTTGGTACAGATATTCTGCAAAGTAAAAAACAAGCAAAAAACAGCAACTGGCACAAGGCACTAAGTTAGTATGTTAGTCCCAAAAAATGATATGATGTTGCTTGTAATTGTATATAAAACATCCATGATTGATACTATAATAGCATGGAACAATAAAAAATTATAGATACGTTGGAGACGTTTCACCACCACCCGGGAATAAGTATGGGCACTCGGTGTCGTACTATTCTCCGAAAGCTCTTCGGACATCAGCGATTGAGCTGTTCGCACCCTGTTGGACGGGAACCACTTGCGCGTGTATTAGGGGGTGGGTCTGCTCCAGGCCACGTACACAACGCGCAGGAGTGCAAAGGGGGATGGGCCCAAGACCCCTGAGCGCTTAGGATGTAGACAAGCATGCTGGCTTCTCTGTTGAGCCTAGGTAGGACTACGGTGTGTCGATCAACCGAGGTTGGACATGACCCAAAAGTGTGTGCGGCTAGAGTTAATCGAGTGTGTTGGATAAGTTGGTGCACCCCTGCAGGGAAGTATATCTATTCGAGTAGCCGTTTCCACGGTAACAGACGCTCGGAGTTGTATCCCGATCTATTACAACTAGAACTGGATACTAGAGACACTAAATGGATATGATCGCTCTGGGATCACTTTATCGCAGGGAGTCGATGAAGGATCTCTAAGCATGAATACAACTTACTTACTACTATTATGTTATGTTACTCTACTGTCTTTTATTGCTGCAAGATGCTAGTCTTCGATACGCTAGGCCTTCCCTTCTTTTCTGGCATTTCTGCAGTATAGTCCTTAGATACAACCCCTTACCTTTGGTACCGATGCATACTTAGTATTGATATGATGTAAGTCTAGCAAGTACTTTAGATGAGTACTCACAGTTGCTTTGCTACCCCTTTTCCTCCTCTACCCAATTGATGCGATCAGATGACGGAGCCCAGGAGCTAGCTGATCCAACCGACGACTACTACTAACCCGACAGAGCCTACTACTATGTGGAGACCACCGACGACCAGGAGTAGTTAGGAGGCTCCCAAGCAGGAGGCCTGCGCCTTTTCGATCCAGATGTCGTTGTTTTGCTAGCCTTCTTAAGGGAAACTTGTTTACTTATGTCTGTACTCAGATATTGTTGCTTCCACTGAATCTTGTGTATTTGAGCTTATGTATTCGAGCCCTCGAGGCCCCTGGCTTGTAATATAAAGCTTGTATTATTTTATTTGTGTCTAGAGTTGTGTTGTGATATCTTCCTGTGAGTCTCTCATCTTGATCGTGCACATTTGTGTGTATGATTAGTGCACAGTTGATTCGGGGGCATCATAGAGCTTATTTCCAAGTGGCTGAGTTGACAAAACATTCTCTCTGCCTCGAATTTGGTAGCTCCGAATTGAACTACATCGATTCTACCGAAACACAACTATCATTGCATATCTATTCATCGGTACAACCCAAGAGGACATACTCGGATATACCAATATGATCTTTCAGTGGTAAATCCTTCACGGACTCACCGATAGATACAAATCGGAGACACCGATTTCATAGCATAAAGAACTTTCTGATAAAACTTCTTTGTTTTTCCATTTCCAGCTCCACTAAAGGATTCTTTATCCTTTGCCTGCATGTAAAGCTAAACCATAGCTAGTTGTGCCTCTCGAGGACCATACCTACTTGATCAACAAACCTTGAAGCTAGACCCTTCTTGGAAATTGATGTCAAAGGGGGAGAGAGATGCACATTAAAGCTCATTACGGACCACTTCTATAACAAAACAGATACCCTAAACGGAGAAAGATACATTTTATAAAGAGGAGAGAATTCTAGATGTTTCTAAGAGGGGACAAACATGCATTTGATCCTAGCTGATCTATTTTATTGCTCTGTTATTACTTGTGTTTGCTATGATATCTTCTCTGATTTTGTCTCACACTACCTACTCCCATTATCTAGTTCTATGATTCAAAGGGATAGGAAGCTCAAGTTTAGGGGAGAAAAATCCTTGGAATCCTATTACATATCTTTGCTTGATCTTTCGGGGAAATGATTGCACCTAAAGAAATATTCACATAGTGATATTCTCTTTTATACATGCCATCCCAATCTTGGCACTCTTGATGGTCTTGTTTCTCATTTCTTTCAAGAAATTCTCTTGTGTTATCTAACCGTGCTTTCTTAAGCTTATCTCTTCAGGAAATTGCTCAAGTACCTCAAGTTAAGTATATGCATCACACTCATGTTCATGATGAACCCTTGCTTGATGCACATATTGTTTGCAAGGAAGAATCATGGGCATGACGATACTACATCCTCATCCTTTTTGCTATGATGCATATAGCCAAGACACATGTAACACATTACAGTTGTGCATCTACATTCCAGAGGCTATTATAACTTCAATATTTGCGCACTTGTAAGGGGAGCATATGCATGTTACATGTTTTCTCAAAGCTCGCATACATTTCTTGTTACATTTTTTCTGGAGCTTTGATGTATGTCGTCATCAATTACCAAAAAGGGGCAGATTGACATCACACTTTCTCCCTTGGTGGTTTTGGTAATTCATGCCAACATACATGTTGTTGGACTAACACTTTCATCTAGAATATTTCAGAAAAGTTCAACATTGGCATGGCAAGGACATGAGATTGTGGACCCCTTCAAAATGTTAAGGACATGGATTGGCCAAGCTTCAAGACTCTACATTTTTGGTTAAGTGATCCAAGATCTCATTGAGTCCAGAGGAAAGCCAATACTATTAAAATAGAATAAGGTTTTGATCATGACTCAATTGTTCGAGTGCTTGAAGATATTGCTCCAAAAACCCTCAATCTCCTTTTCCAAGTCATATCTGTCCAAACACTAAAAGTCCAACTCAATCCCACCGAATTCCATACACCCGGACTCATCGAGTTGAACCTAAACAGTGCCAGAGCCAAACCCTAGTGTTTTGGTCTCACCGAGATGAAGATCGGTCCCACCAATTTCCACTGACCAAGTTTCTATAACCCAATTGATTCACTTAGGAATTACTGAGTTGAACTGATCAGAATTAATGAAATGCAGTCTCGCTTAGGTAATCACATATCGGTCCGTCCAAGATTCTTTGTTCGGTCCCAACGAAAAGCCCAACGTTCAAATCTATTACACAGGTCGGTCTCACCGAGTTTTTGGTTCGGTGTAACCGAGTTGAGTCAAAAGGTTGTAACGGTTGGATTTTGGGTGAAGGCTACATATACCCCTCCACCCCCACTTACTCTATGAGAGAGCCATAAGAACGAAACTACACTTCCACAATTCATTTTCTGAGAGACAACCACCTACTCATGTGTTGATATCAAGGGATTCCAATCCATTAATTTGAACATTGATTTCTAGCGTCCTCAAGTTGCTTTCCACTCTAATCCTTCTCCTACCAATGCCAGATCTGTGATAAAGTGATTGAGTGTTGAGGAGACTATCTTTTGAAGCACAAGAACAAGGACTTCATCATCAATAACACCATGTATTACCTTTTATAGAGTGGTGTCTCCTAGAATGGTTATGTGTCACTTGGGATCCTCCAAGATCATGTGGAGTTGAACCAAGGAGTTTGTAAGGGCAAGGAGATCGCCTACTTTGTTAAGATCTACCCCGAGGGACGCTAGTCCTTCATGGACTAAGCCATGATGGAATAGACAAGGTTGCTTCTTCGTGGACCCTTTGTGGATGGAGCCCTCTATGGACTCGCGCAGCCGTTAACCTCCGTGGGTTGAAGTCTCCATTAAGATGGATGTACAATAGTACCACCTATCGAAACCACGCCAAAAATCACCGTTTCTTCATTGAGTTTGATCTTCCTATCTCTACCCCTTTACTTTCTGCACAAATTGCATGTTGTACTATTTCCGCTGGTCTATCTCTAGATATGCATGTGTTGGAAGTATAGGTTTTATCTTAAATAGTGCCCAAATCTGCCTAAACTTCAAGAAAACTAAAAACTACACCTTTGGTTGGTTAAGTTTTCTAGGAAATACCCGTGAATGCCTAGGATTGCTTGTGATTGACCTTGAATTACCAAACCTAGCTAGTCTCTGGTAGACACCAAACCCTTTTGAAATATTAATTGAGTGTAATATTAACCCTATTAAGTCCCAAGTAATATTGAAGCCAAAATAATTTTCCAAGAATTGAATTGGATCTGTTTTCGAATCAATCCAAAAGTCAAACGGAATTAATCAAAAATGTCTTTGCATTTATTTTGTAGGAAGATGAATTTCATAAGTCCAAATAATGACCTTGACCTCCTACCAATGTTCTAAAATGGATTTGAAAAGCATTTGGTTTTGAAACCAAATTTTAATTCAAATGGAAAATGTAAGTTGCAGAAATTATATGTCCATTTTGGCCGAACAAAAAGTTCACATAGTAACAAATATCCCATTTGGTATTTAGGAAATATTCACTGTTGGAAGAAAATTCAAATTTGAAGCGTATTTGAATTTGAAGAGAAAAAAGAGAAAAAGAGAAAGAGAAAACAAAAACAGAAAAGAACTTAAAGAAAAAGAAAAAACCTAGACTACCCAGCCCACCTAATCTAGCTGGCCCAACTAGCGCACGCCCGTGAACCAGCCCACACGTGCAACCTCTCTCTCTCCCACCGTCGGCTGGGCCCCACCAGTCAGAACCTTCCCCAACCTCTGATAACTGCTTCTGCACCCAGGTTCGCGCACCTGGCGCGCATGTCATCCACCTCCCCATGTCCGCGTGTCCACAACCATGCCCGTGCCCGACTGCCCTATCCTATAAGACCCACTCATCCTCCTCTTCATTTTTCCCCACTGGATTTGAACTGAGCGCCGCCAGGCTGCCCCCTGTGTCTGCCTCTGCCCTAGCTCATCGCCGACACGATTTCGGCTAGAGCAGCCCACCCCGAGTTGTGTTGTTGCCACTACTAGATCCACCACTCGCATGCGCATCTCCCAGAAACCCTCCTCTCAAGCTTTTATATCGTAAAAGTTAACTCCATCGTCAACCGAAGCTCACCGCCGCTCCTCTGTTCATCTCTGGTGAAAACAGAGGTATTTGACCTTGAAACCATGCCCTTCATCTTCGTCACATTCATGCACACACTCTGACCCAAGGGTTCACTCAGGAGCACTCGATTTCGAGCACCTTGACCGTACCCAAAGCTGTCCGCGGTACCCGAGCTACAGAAACCCTGCCCCGGCCAATTCGGTCGTCCCCAGGCACCACGGAGACCACCCTCTACCTCGTCATCGCCAGCCGCATCCACCCGTGCCCTCCACTGCCTCCGGCGACCACGGGAGCGACCGTAGGGTCCACGTCCAAGCCTCGCGCCTCCATCTTCAATGTCTTCGGCGAGTTTTCCAGTGAGCACACGAAACCCTAGCTCTGCATCGTCCGATCACGCTTGCTTGGCCTAGATTAGATCATTTAATTTGGCGAAGGGGTACCAAACCTCAGCTGTCCATCTGAGATCCAATGTCCCATGTTTTCACTTAAATGAAATGGTACCAACCAATCATGTTATGCTGCATCACCAACATTATCCACAGAAAAATCAGTTAAATTAAATAAAAGGCAATTTTGCAAAAAAAAACCTGGATACTAAAACCATAATAACTTTTATTCTACAAATCCAAATTCGGTCATTCTTTTCGCAGAACGACCCTCATGAAATAGACTTTTACCTACGCCAATTTTTTTTGTAATTGAACAGTTTAAAACTCAAAATCAAATAAAATGAATTTGCATTTGAATAGGGCAGAACTTCCAAACTTAAAATCCAAAAAAATTAATTATTTTTCGCATTTTGAACCAAGTAAAATATAGTTTCATCTCAGCTACTTTAGTCAATTTTAATATAATGAAAATTGGAATTTAAATATAGTTGAAACAATAGCTATAGTTTAAACAATAATTAAACCTAAATTGGGTTAACTTTGAATTAAAAAGGTTTATTAGATTAATTGAATTGTAACTAGGTTCCGAAAACTAAATATGAACTTTAGCAATTAACTTTTGGATTATTATTTGACTTTAGGAAATTCAAATAATGTTTGAATTAAATTCAAACATAGTTTGATTATAACTTTAAAACCCTAGGTTTAACTTGCATGAAACTAAAGCAATATGGGGTAGTGAATTGAATTAAACCTAGTAATTCTTTTGGAGTTAATAATTGAATTTAGAGAGAGATGTACTCAAATAAAATTCTGTTCAAACAAAAATAAAGTTTGAAAACTGTTTGCACATAGTAAAACATTTTGGATTTATATTTGACTTCAGTTTAAAAACAATAAAAGAAATAAACCTTAGTAATTATATTGGATTTGTATTTGACTTGAGGGAAATGATTAAATTTTTTCAAATAGAATTGAACCAACTTAGTCAATCATGAAATCGTTAATAATCCAACTTAACTTAGGGAAACCAAATCAAATAGTAAACTCAATTCAATTTCAATTCAAATAAAATAACCCCTAATTCAAATCCAAATTGCATTGGAAGCCAGACCAACTTATCACCTTCAGACACTTAGTGTATTCAAACTCTTGAAAGGTCAACAAGTTTGAATTGTCATTCAGACTTGAATATGAACTTGGCTATCCAATATTCGTAGACCATGAATCTGTTGTTAAGATTTGGATCTGACAATCACAACTTGACATCAAATACTCCTTATGTGATGAACCCTAATTGATACTAGCATGTGAACCCTTATGTCACATTTATTCCAATTAACAACCACCATGTTGTTTTCCAAATTCATATGAGTTAACACCTGACACATGATCTCATAGCATAGTCCACACCGACACCATGCACTGCACTGCTGTTTGTTAGATTGTTTTGTATGGATGTTTATGGCTGCTCTTACTTAAGATAGATTGTTCAGAGAGCGAAGAGTAGCTTTATCAAGGTTGTGTGTGTGTGGAGAACTTCAACAATTACCAAGAGTTATTTATGTGAAGAACATCAACAATTACTAGGTGCTATTTGTGAGTTGCGTTGGGATTTTCCTCGAAGAGGAGGGGTGAAGCAATATAGTAGCGGATAGTATTTCCCTTGGTGAGAACCAAGGTTATCGAACAATTAGGAGAACCACACAAATGCCTAGTAAGTTGTACCTGCACACAAAAGAGCAAATACATGCACCCAACGCGGGCAAGAGGGTTGTCAATCCCTTTGAACTCGTTACTTGCAAGGATTAAATCTCATAGTGGTAGATAGATAAATTGAAAAGTAATAAAAGAAAGAAAATTGCGTCAAGGTAATTTTGGTTTTTGTAATATGATTAAAGTAGACCCGGGGGCCATAGTTTTCACTAGAGGTTTCTCTCATAATAATAGCATATGGTGGGTAGACAAATTACTGTTGGGCAATTGATAGAAAAGAGCATAGTTATGACATTACTCATGGCAATGATCATGTATATAGGCATTTACATCCGTGACAAGTAGATCGTGTCCTGCCTACATCTACTACTATTACTCCACCCATCGACTGACTCATGCCTGCATCTAGGGGTATCAAGTTCATGGCAAACAGAGAAACACTTTAAGCAAGATGACATAATGTAGATATAATAAAACCAAGCAATATGATTAAACCCCGTCATTTTATCCTTAGTAGCAAAAACACAATACATTTTGCTACCCCTGCTGTCACTGGGTCAGGACACCCAAGATTGTTCCCACTACAAAGCACCTCTCCCGCTAAAGGTAAATCAATCTAGTTGGCTAAACCAAATGGATAGATCAGAGAGAAATACAAAGCAATAACAATCATGCATAATAAAGTCCAGAAAAGACTCAATTACTTTCAATGAATAATCTGATCATAGACCCACAATTCATCAGATCCCAAAAAACACACCGCAAAAGAAGATTAGATCGAATTGATCTCCGAAGAGAACATTATACTGAAGATCAAAGAGAGAGAAGAAGCCATCTAACTAATCATTCTGGACCTATAGATCTTTGGTGAACTACTCACACATCATGGGAGGAGCAGCAAGGTTGATGTAGAGTCCCTGGGTGATCGATTCCCCCTCTGGTAGAGTACCAAAAAAGATCTCCAGATGGGATCGCGGAAGAACGAAGACTTGCTGCAGCAGAAAAATTGTTTCGGTGGCTTCTCCGTGGTTTTTGGAATATTTGGGAATATATAGAGTTGGAATTAGGTCAGACGGAGCCACGTGGGGCCCACAAGGCATCAGGGCCCGCCTTCCCCCCCAAGGGTGCGCCCTGTTGCCTTGCCGTCTCCTCGCTTCTCATCTGGACTCCTCCCAAAGCTTCTAGGGTATCTAATGTCTAGAAAAAAAACATCAAAAAGTTTCATAGCGTTTGGACTCTGTTAGGTACAAATTTTCTGTAAAACCAAAAACAAGCAGAAAACAACAAATGGCACTGATTTAATAGGTTATTCCCCCAAAATGATATAAATTGCATATAAAGTATCTAAGATTGATAATATTATAGCATGAAACAATCAAAAATTATAGATACGTTGGAGATGTATCAGCATCCCCAAGCTTAATTCCTGCACGTCCTCGAGTAGGTAAAGGATAAAAACAGAATTTTTGATATTGAATGCTACCTAACATGTATGTCATGTAATCTTTTCATGGTGTAAATATTGATAAATGATGAAGTAATAGATATCAACATAAAAATATCCATGAATACAAGAACATAATGATTACTTTTCAAAATAAATGTTGCTTAATGAATGTTATCTCTACTCATTGAATTATGTAAGAATAGCATGACTGCGCCTTCACCGCATAAATATGAATCATGAGCAACCCGGTGTCAGACCAAGCAATTAGATCATACTTTTTCATGCGCTTCAGCATTTTCAACTCCAGTCAATACATGAGCATGAGTTATGGACATAGCACTATGGGTGGAATAGGGTGCGGTGGAAGAGATATACGAGGGAAGTCAAAAAGGAAGAAAGGCTCGCATCAACTTGGCCGATAGTTAGGCAATGAAGAGGCCTTTCAATCGATATCAATGTGAGAAGTAGGGATTGCCATGCAACGGATGCACTTGAGCTATAAGTGTATGAAAGCTCAATATGAAACTTAAGTGGTTGTGCATCCAACTTGCTTTCTGATGAAGACCTTGGGCACTTTGAGGAAGCCCGTCATCAGAATATACAAGACAAGTCCTATAATAAAAAAATCCCACTAGTATATGAAAGTGACAACTCAAGAGGCTCTTTATATGAAGAACATGATGCTACTTTGAAGCACAAGTGTGGTAAAAGGATAGTAGCATTGCCCCTTCTCTCCTTTTCTCTTTTTTATTGGGATCTTTTTGGCCTGTTTTTTATTTAAAGTCCAGAACTTCATCATCATTCTTTGGAGGACTCATTAGTCTCCATCATCCTTTTCCTCACTGGGACAATGCTCTAATAATGATGAGCATCACACATTTATTTACTTAAACTCAATATACTGAAAGAATATGACCCTATATGAATGCCTCTGGCAGTGTACCAGGATGTGAAATGATCTAGCATAACATGTATTAAAATGATGAATAGTGGCTTTGCCACAAATATCATGTCAACTCTATATAATCATGCAAAGCAATATGATGATGAACACACATGTCATAAGACGGAACGGTGGAAGTTGCATGGCAATATATCTCAGAATGGCTATGGAAATGCCATGATAGGTAGGTATGGTGGCTGTTTTGAGGAAGCTATAAGGAGTCTTGTGTGTGATAGAGCATATCATATCATGGGGTTTGGATGCACCCGCGAAGTTTTCACCAACTCTCAAGGTCAGAAAGGGCAATGCACGGTACCGAAGAGCCTAGCAAATTGCGAAAAGGTGGGAGTGGTATAGTCCACAAAATCACATTAGTCATAAAGGACTCATATACTTATTGTGAATGTTTATTTTCCCTCAAAGAAAAGTACTACTCTCATACCCCTAGGGAGGAGTTTGGTAGGAGTTAACCATCGCGTGCCCCCGATTCAAACAACACAAAGGATTTCAATCAGACATAAAAATGCTCAAACATCCCCACCATGCCATGTCAGACACTTAAATGAGTAGTTAATAACAAGATTTAATATCGACATTTCTACAAACCAATGATCATGAACCAATACCCTTTCATATTATGACATCAATATAATCAAAACATACGTTTTATATTTAGTGATCTACATGGACGTTGTTATTATATCACGCTTATGTACCTATCATTTTTGGACTAGTCTTATAACCCATGCTCATTAACTTCCTATCTAATAATCTTTTAAAAAGATTTAAGTTAAGCATGAGAGTGCAAAAATTTCTATAAAATATATAACCACCGCCGTGGTCCAACAAATATAAGTGACGCACATGAGCAACTGCATAGCTCAAAAGAAATTAGTGAAGCTCATAGATGATTCTGAAAAATCATGATAAATGTGTGTCTCTCTCAAAAGGTGTGTCCAGAAAACAATGATTGTGGCAAAGGAAAAAATATATAACTATGGTATAAGATGCTCCAAGCAGAACTCATATGATGTGATGAATAAAAATATAGCTCCAAGTAAGATACTGATGAAATTGCAAACGAAAGAGGGGATGCCATTCGAGCCATCCCCAAGCTTAGACACTTGGGTCTTCCTTGAATATTACCTTGGGGTGACTTGGGAATCCCCAAGCTTAGGTTCTTGTCGATCCTTATTCCTTCATCCATCGTGATCTCGCCCAAAACATGAAAACTCCGGCACACAAAACTCAACAGAAACTTCGTGAGATCCGTTAGTATAATAGACAAATCATAAACTTTAGGTACTGTTATAAACTCAATCATAATTATTCTTGCATAATACTGTCGGAATCGGGGCTCCGCAGACCCAAACAAGGTTCGAACTCTGGTGTGTGCGCGAAGAACTCTGCTAAGCTACAACTCGCTGCTCACCGCCTCGCGGCTTGGCTCTGGTGTGCTCGAGCGAGAGGGAAGAAGAGATGGACACGAGATTTACCCAAGTTCAGGCCACCTTGCGGTATAAGACCCTACTCCTGCTTTGGGGTGGATTGCCTCGCGAGGAGGATGAGTATGAACTAGTACAAGTGTGAGCTACCTTGGGAGAGCTCAAGGGGTGAATGGATCTGATCCCCCTCTACGGTGGAAACTAACCTATATTTTTACTGGCCCGGTCCTCTTCCCGCAGAAGCTCTAGGCAGGAAGGGATGCCACAACGGCCAAATTCGAAGGGGGATAGGAGTATACCCTATCCTGACTAAAGGTGGTCTTCGCCTGCAAATCTTCTGATCGTGACGTGCTGGTGGGATCGGTGATGACCTCCATCCTGCCGAGACCGTGGTCTTGGTCTTGTTGCACCGGAATGGCAACCTTTGGGGGATTCCTTGGGAACCCGCGTGCTGGCTTTGTCCCTCTAGCACCAAAGAGGAAATTGTCCTCACTATGCCCGCTAGCGCCCTCCTGGCTCCGGTCGTCAAGGCTCACATCACCACGTGCCTCGTGAGGCGGGGTGCGAGCCTAGACGTGTTCGCTCCTCGTAGACAGCCTCGGGAGGTCTTGATGTAGTTCGCCTCATGAGGCAGGGGCCCTCGCGAGGGTCTTATTCGCGAAGTCTTGGAGCTGGGCCTCACCGGACCTTTGACGATGCCGCGTGCTGGGCCACAGGCACACGGGCCTGGGTACCCCCGTTCCCAAAACCCCGACAGTAGCCACCGGGCCCATGACGCGCTCAGCCGTGTTCGAAGGCAGAGACGAAGAGGAGAGGCGAAGCGAGGCGGACCCTAACTGTCTGCGGGCCAGGCTCGACGTGTGGCGCACGACCGGGCCGGAGACCCCCACTTCGCTATGACTCCTCGACAACTGCCCAGGCTGACAAAAAGCCCGGCGCGTGCCGCAGGGCCATCATTGCTCCACTGCGCACCTGTCCTCCACTCCTTCCTTCCCACGCAAGCTTGCGCCTCGCCCGTCGGATCTTGCGCCGCCTTCGGCTCACCGCGTCGCCATGGCCCCCCGAAAGGAGAGGAGCCGGGCCACGACGGCGGCGGACCGGCAAGTGGGGCCGGAACACACCCTGGGTCGGTCCATCATGCTCAATTGTGATCGGCTGGACAAGGTCCTCCCAGTGATCACATCTGACTCCAATGAGTGGAAGGAGAGGAAGATCCGGCCTGCTTCTCGGCCCTCTACCGAGTTGGAGGTTACCACCATTGCCCTTCACCTCCATGCCCTCTTCTCCGGCTTGCTGCTGGCATTCTCGAATTTCTTCAATGTCGTGCTTTCACACTATCAGGTTCATGCGTTGCACTGTGACCCAGAATCCATCATCCTCCTTTCCGCCTTCGCGTTGTTGTGCGAGGCCTTCATGGGCATCACCCCCTTGGTGGCGCTGCTCTACCACTTCTTCTCCCTGCGGCTGACCACTGGCGCGCAGTGCTCCGAATGCATGTCGCTCTGCGCAGTGAGCGCGACCACGGGCGAGGGTATCGATATGGAGATCCGCCCAGACATGGAGGGATTCAGGAGGCAATGGGTGTATGTAGACGCAGCCGAGTATAGGCCCTTACTTCAAACCCCGTCGTCCCCGGTGGAGGTGAGCTCTGGGTGGAAGCACGAGAGGCTCGTCGACCCCAGGCTCTCGTGGGTCATGGCAAGGATGGCTGACCCGAGGGCGGCGGGCATGACGCTGATGATGGTGGTGAGGGAGTTATCCGACGGAGAATCGCCCCCCTCCAGCGGCATTCCCACCAAATGTGGCCCTTCACCGGTCGCGAGGACACTATGAGGCTCCAGGTGGCTTCCCTGCCCCCTAACGTGCGGAGCGGGATATGCCGCCTCTTGACTGGCGGGGAAGCAAGTGCGCTTCCTCGGGAAGGGCTCCCCCTGTATAATTACATGAGTGGGAAAGACTTCATCAGGGGGATGCCGCGCTTTGATGAGTGGGGTTTGCTTCCCGAGGGCCACGAGGGGCCTCGAAACAACCCCTTTCTGGTGGCTCTTGTCCCTGAGGGCTCCAAGGTCGAAGCGCCCCTGGCGACAGTGGAGGGGCATGTAGAACCGCCTACTGTGCAGTGGCTTGCCCCTGTGCCTATGAACGACGGTGACACCATCCCGCCTGGGTACACGTCCACTGCCTCAAACATGGGGAGCCACGTGCCGAGCTCCAGGTTGCCGACCCCCGGGCCTCGTGCCTCCCAGAGGAGGGGGCAGCTCGAGGACTGCGCCGGCTCGCCACCGCAGGCCCTCAAGAGGAGAAAGTGGGTCACCACGGATGAGTAATTGCCCTGCTCTCCATGATTTTTGTGTGGCGAGCTTCCCTAAGCTCTTGTTCCTCACGTCTCCTCCGGGTGAAGAGACGAGGGCGCTCCCACCTCCATCTCCTGGGGGCGTGAGGCGAGCGGCGGCAGCGCATCCCATGGGCTTTGCGGCCAAGTCCGCGCACGCCGGGGCATTCATGGCCTTCTCGAGGCAACCCCTGGTGGGCCTCGGCTCTGCATCCCCGGCGCCCTCCATTGGAAAAGGCATCAAGCTCGCGAGGGCAATGCCACCGCTCATCCCGGCAACTCTCGTTGGTGATCGGATCTGCCGTGAGTCGATGACCCCCATGGGCAGGGTGTTGAGCTCGCACAGGGTTGTGCCCCAGGCAGAGGAACCGGAAAGGGGGCCGGCCAGCCCCGGGTCCCCGATGAGCGCGGTAGGACCTTCACCTTTCTCCGCCACGGACTGGAGCACAGAACGAGGCCCATGCCGGCCGTTGGAGCTCACGCACAGCCGTGGCGCCGTCCGGTACGGCCTTCTTCAGGATGCGAGGGGCACACTGAACCGACTCAAAACGGAGCTTCACGACGTCGACTCGCACCTTGAGGCCGAGCACTTGCGCCTGGCGCGCGGGTGGCGCCAGCTTGAAGTCGCCGTCAACCTCAGCCGCCTGCAGCACGAGTCCACTCACTCGAAGGATGAGAAGTCCTCCGCCGCGGCGAAAGAAGCCCGTGATCATGCCTTCGAGGAGGCCGAGGCCGCGGACTGACAGTGCGAGGGCACAGAAACCCGCGAGCGGGAGCTCCTGGCTTCAAATGCTGCCCTAGAGCGGCAAGCCCAAGCACAGGAAGTCGCCCTTACCGCCTTAGCAGAAGGGGCATCGGCGCGAGAAGTGAGGCTCTACACTCTTGAAGAGGCGTTGGCGCTGGTGGCGTCCGAGAAAAGCCTGGAGCATGAGCGGCTCGAGGTGATGGAGTGCCATGTAATAGCCGTCGAATCTTCACTGGCCTCCCGGGAGGAGAGGGTTCGGGCGGAGATCAAGGAGGGGATCGCGGGGGCCCGCTGGGCCCTCATCAAGGACCACCACCAGAAATGGAAGCTTTAGGAGACCCGTTTCTGTACACGGCGTGGAGAACTGAAGGATGAGATCGACGGCCTAAAGAAGAAGCTGGCCGAGGCGGACAAGCGCCAGAAGACTGCACTGGATGCCCAAGCTACCACCGAAGCCGAGCTGGCGTCCCTCTATCAACAAGTGGGGGATGTCACTTCCCTCGTGGAGCGGGCAACGGATGAGGCGAACCAGGCTCGGGGGCTCTAGCACACACGCTCCCAGATGTTCCGAGACCTCGAGCGAAGGGCTCGCCACGCCCTGAACTCCATCTGCAAGGAGAGCGTCTCCAGCCCACTCGTGCCTGATGACACCGGTTATGTCGCCTTCTTCACCAGGATTGTGGAGCAGCTTGAGGGAGGCGCGGAGAAGGTGGGTAAGCTCGTTGAAGAAGAAAGCGACGACCTCCTTGCGCAGACATTGACGCGTGTCTTCAGTCATCTCCTTCATTCTGACCTCGACTTTGAGGCCGTGATAGCCCCCGTACCTAGGGTGATTCGCAATGACCTGGGGGAGTGGGTGGAGGACCATGTGGATGCTCTGATCGCGCGGTTCGCCCCTGACAGCCATGAAGACCAGCACGAAGCCGAGGGGCATGGGGCTGACGACAGCGATGATGGCGACGCATCTCCTTAGGTCGTCTTTCTTCTATTTACCTACCGACACTTTGAGTAAGGCCCCGTGGGGAAGAAAAGGGTTTAGATGGAAACTCCTTAATGATGTACCGAACCATATTTGTGCCTTCCTAGGCTGCCTTTCCCTTATGCTTATTTTGTTTCCATAGCCCCCGAGGGAGAGTCGATCATCACTGGTATGCCTAGTCACGATGCCCGGGCAAGGCCAGGAGATGAGCACTCCTGAGGCCAGAGACCGAGGGCAATGGGTGCCTGCTGGCTCGCTCATGAGTTTCGCGCGAGGACTTCGACACCAGAGTCTTGGTGAGGTGGTGTGCACAGGGGGAGACCCAAGGCCATTGCAGCCTGGGTCCTTAATGCCACTGGGGCTGGCCCAAGCGCAAGCACCGTGCCCATACCACACTCGCGGGACGCTCAGGAGGAAGGCATCAAGCAGCACGTGCTGCTTTTTGGGAGGAAATTCAAGAAGGGAAACACCGCAAGGAAAAATCCCAACCCTTTTCTAAGCAAAGACACAAAAACTTCAAGCTTTTTCAGAGAAATTGCAAATTCTGTTTACAAGAAAGAAGGAAAATGCTGCTTCATCCGGTGCCTACACAAGTCTTGCCACCAGCACAGAGCATGGGGCCTCCACTTGGGCGTGGGCATGGTCACTGTTCGACTGTTCCGCCAGCACGGAGCATGGGGGTTCCACTTGGGCGTGGGTGGGAGCTCCCGCGAGGCCATGGAATGGCTCACCGGGAGACTCCGGGGCATGTACAATCCCACTCATTATTACGTGAGAGTGCCACGGGTAGAATTTGCAGAGGTGCTGGATATTCTAGGCATTCTGCACGGGGACCCCGTCCTCCGTCTCCAGGCACGCGTCGCCTGGCCTGGAAATGTGGGCAACCCTAAACGGGGCTTCCCACATGGGCGAGAGCTTGTGGAGGCCCTCCCTGGAAAGGACCTGCCTCAGGAGGAGGTCCCCGACCTCGAGAGTCCGGGGGCGGATGTTGTAGCTGTGGTAGCGCTCCAAGGCCTGCTGGCACCTCGCAGCATGGAGAGAGGCCTGGCGGCGAGCCTCCACGCCGAGCACGAGTTCAGTTTCCTGCAAGGCTTCCTGGCGTGCCTTGTTGAATTCCAGGACCCGTGGGGAACCATGCTTGATCTCAGACGGGAGGAGCCTTGGCCCCGTAGACGAGGAAGAAGGGAGTCTCGTCGGTGGGCTTTGTCACAGTGGTGTGGATGGACCACAACACGGACTACGGCTGGTCCAGCCAACCCTTGCCGCAGGCCTCGAGCTTCTTTTTGAAGCTCTTGGTCTTGAGGCCCCTGAGGACTTCCTCGTTGGCACGCTTAGCTTGGCCGTTGCTCCGCGGGTGCGCCACCGAAACATAGCATATCTGCGTTCCAAGGTTAGCACAATATAACCTAAAGAGGTTGCTTGTAAACTAGGAGCCGTTGTTGGTGATGATGCGGTTGGGGACACCGAACCGGCTCACGAGGCCCTTGATGAACTTGACGGCTGAGCCTGCAACGATGGTGCGCATAGGCTCCACCTCCGCCCACTTAGTAAACTTATCGATGGCGACGTAGAGGTAGCGGTAGCCACCGGCCACCTGAGGGAACGGGCCCAGTATGTCCAGCCCACAGACTGCGAAGGGCCACGAGAGTGGGATCATCTGGAGCCCCTACGCAGGGTGGTGAATTTGCTTGGCATGGAACTGGCAGGCATCGCAGGACCGGACCAGCTCAGTGGCGTCATGGAGCATCGTAGGCCAATAGAACCCACTGCGGAATGCCTTACCCACAAGAGTACGCGATGAAGAGTGATGCCCGCAGTCTCCCCCGTGGATGTCGGCCAATAGTTCACACCCTTGATCCTCCGATGTGCACCTTAGCAAGACATCGTTAGGGTGCCTTCGGTACAGCTCATCGTCCCTCAAGCAGTAAGCGGTGGCCTGCCGAGCCACGCGCTCTGCTTCCGTGTCCTTCTGTGGTAGGGTGCCTTAGAGCAGGTAGGCCTTGAGATCCTCAACCCAGCTGCCTGCCTAAGGCTCCAATGCCAGGAGCAGACGGGCTCCTGAGGTCGGGCCACAGGCCAGGGCGCCCACGGCCGGTGCAAGCGGTAGCTCCTCCCGGAGCAGCATCGTGCCAGCTGTCGGGGGTGCAGCTGATGGCTTGAAGAGCCTTTCTTCAAAGACACTAGGGTTTTGAGGCTCGTGGCGAGATGCTCGCTTGGCGACGTCGTCAGCTTCCTTGTTCGCGCTGCACGGGATGTGCTGCAACTCCAAGCCCAAGAAATGCTTTTCAGTTTTACGTACCTCCTCAAGGTATGCCGCCATATGTTCGTCCTTCGACATGTAGTCTTTGTTGGAGAAGTTAACGAGGAGCTGGGAATCGCCTTTGATGGTGAGGCGCTTGACCCCCAGAGCGGTCGTGGCCTTGAGCATGGCAATCAGTCCCTCCTACTCAGCAATGTTGTTGGAGACCTTCTCGCCATGATGGAAGCAAAGTTGGACAGCATAGTAGAGGTTGTCTTTGGTTGGGGAAACAAGCACGACCCCAGCTCCCGCGCCCTGCCGCGAGAAGGCACCTTTGAAGTGCATGACCCAACCGTCGGGTGTCTCGTCTCCAGGTGAGAGGAACTGGTATTCATGTAGCTCCCCATCGTGGGTATCCATCCACTCCGCCACGAAATCGGCAAGCACCGCCCCCTTGATGACCCTGGTCGTATAGAATTCTGGCTGGAAGGCTTGCAGCTTGATGTTCCACATGGCGACTTGGCCAGCAGTGTTGGGGCTGTGCAGCACCTTCTCTAGGGGGTATGGGGAGATAACCTTGATAGGATGGCCATGGAAGTAGTGGCGCAGCTTCCTAGAAGCAACTAGGAGCACGAGGAGGAGCTTCTGCTGCATAGGGTAACAAGCGCGTGCATCCCATAGCATTGTTTGCTGACGAAGTGCACGGGGTGCTCGACGATGCATGGGGCATCGGCGACGTCTTGCCTTGGGTGGGACGCGAGGGGCCCGGGGGCCTCGTTAGGCGACAGAGGGGCGGGGGGCCTGTGAACGCCACCCTACGGTATTGAGGGCTCGAGGGACCCTACGACCTCGCGTGGGCCATCGGGCCTCCCTTGGGTTCTGACGCACTCCTCCCGGAGAGCTACGAGCGCCGCGCTGGCCCATTGCGGGGTGGACGCCAAGTAGAGCACCAAGGGCTCGTGGAAGTGGGACGCTACCATGATGGGCGGGCTCGTGAGAACTTGAGGTCTTCAAAGGCTGCATCCGCTTCCAAGGTTCACTCAAAGGAACCCTTTCTCTTCATCAGCTTGAAGAATGGCAAGGCGCGCTCGCCAAGCTTGGAGATGAAGTGCCGCAGGGAAGTCACACATCCCGCCAGCTTCTGCATCCTTTCAATGGCCTTGATCTTCTAGGGGTTGGCCTCAATCCCTCAGTGTGAGACAAGAAATCCGAGCAGCTTGCCGGAGGGGACCCCAAAAACACACTTCTAGGGGTTAATCCTCAAACTCACCCTACGTAGGTTGGCGAATGTTTCCTCCAAGTCTTCGACCAGAGTTCGAGGCACACGCGACTTGACCATGATGTAGTCGATGTAGGCCTCTGCATTTCTCCCCAGCTGCGGCCCCAGTGTGATGTGCATTAGCCGCTGGAAGGTGGCACCGGTGCTCCTCAGCCTGAAGGGCGTGCAGGTGTAGCAGTACATGCCGCATGGAGAATTGAAGGCCGTCTTCTCGACATCCTCCGTCGCCATCTTGATCTGGTGGTAGCCCGAGAAGGCATCCAGAAAGCACAGCAGATCACACTCCACAGTGGAGTCCACGATTTGGTTGATGCGTGGGAGCGGGAACGGATCCTGAGGGCAAGTCTTGTTGAGGCTCGTGAATTTGACGCACATGCGCTCCTTCCCGCCCTTCTTGGGACAGACAACTGGGTTGGCAAGGCACTCCGAATGATGCAGCTCTCGTATGACCGCTGCTTCATGCAGCTTGTGCACTTCTTAGACACTGAACGCCTGCGTCTCGGGCGTCTGATGCCGTGCCTTCTGCTTGACCGATCGGGTGTTGGGGCAAATCGCCAGGTGGTGTTCGATTACCTCCATTAGGATGCTAACCAAATGTGATGCCTTCCAGGTGACATGTTCTTGTTCGCTCAGAGGAAGGCAATGAGCACCTCCTCATGTTCTGGGGGGAGGCCGGCGCCGATGGTGAAGGTGGCGCCTGAGTCATCGCCGTCAATCGACACCTTCTTCGTCTCGGCGTGGTCCTGGGAGAACAGTTGCTTCTTTTTCGTGGGCACAGCCTCCAGAGCTTCCGGGGTCCCCTCGGCGCCAGGGCACGAGGCTGCCGCAGCCCTGTAGGCGAGCTTGAGAGCTCGAACCACATCCTTCTTATCTCCGGCTATGGTGACGACGCCACTGCTGCCCGGCATTTTGATGACGTTGTAGCCCGGATGGGTCACCGCCATGAACTTGGCGAGCGCGGGATATCCCAAGATGGCGTTATAAGGGAGGCTGATGCGGGCCACGTCAAAGTCGATCAACTCGGTACGGTAGTTGTTGTGGGCGCCGAAGGTGACAGTGAGGTGCACCTGCCCCAGGGAGTGGTGGAGCTATCGGTCACCCGAGAGAATGGCCTAGTGGGCATGAGCTGGTCATAAGGCACTTGAAGCATGTCGAAGGCCTCCACAGAGAGGATGTTGAGGCCGGCGCCGCCATCGATGAGGGTCTTGGTGACTAAGACGTTGCTGATGGTTGGCGTGCATAGCATGGGGAGCGCGCCAGTGGCAGTTGCAGATTTGGGGTGGTCCGTGGAGTCAAAGGTGATGATGACCTCGAGCCGTGTGCGGCTCCGCGAGGCCTCAGGCTGAGGCCAAGCGGCGTTCTCTTGGCGGAAGAGCTGCTTGGAGTGGCGACCAGATGCAGGTGCCTAGGACCCGCCAAGGATGCACGCGACCGTGTGGGGCCCAGAATCATGAAGCGCGTGACGAACCGACCGCGGAGCTCTCCCCAAGAGAAGACCAAGGACTCCGGGAGGCTGCAGAGCCAAGAGCGCGAGACGCCCGTGAGGGCCAGAGGGAACCAGTTAGCCATGGCCTTGCCGTCGCCGCCTTCCGCCAGGAGGCCCTGGGCATACGGCTAAAGGATCGGGGTCAGCCTGCGCCAGCATAGCGCGGGGGCAACACCGGCCTAAACCTCACCGGCCACTTCACTCCGCACAAGTCAGGAGTGCAGGCCGGGCAACCCACGGCGTTCCAGAGAATGGTGGGACGAACGATGGAGCAAATGGCGGGGCGAACAGCGTCGGCCATGGGGGTGGTGAAGTGACGATGGAGCAAGGCAGAATGGAGAGGAAGAACTTTGGCACACCCCTACCTGGCGCGCCAAATGTCGGAATCGGAGCTCCGCAGACCCAAATAAGGTTTGAACTCTTGCGTGTGCGCGAAAAACTCTGCCAAGCTAGAACTCGCTGCTCGCCGCCTTGCGGCTTGGCTCCGGCATGCTGGAGCGAGAGGGAAGAAGAGATGGATACGAGATTTACCCAGGTTTGGGCCACCTTGCGGTGTAAGACCCTACTCCTGCTTTGGGGTGGATTGCCTCGCGAGGAGGATGAGTATGAACTAGTACAAGTGTTAGCTGCCTCAGGAGAGCTCAAGGGGTGAATGGATCTGATCCCCCTCTACGATGGAGACTAAACTATATTTATACTGGCCTGGTCCTCTTCCCCCAAAAGCTCTAGGCGGGAAGGGATGCCACAACGGCCAAATTCGAAGGGGGACAGGAGTACACCCTATCCTGACTAAAGGTGGTCTTCGCCTGCAAAGCTTCTGATCGTCACATGCTAGTGGGCTCCGTGATGACCTCCATCATGCTGAGCCCGTGGTCTTGGTCTTGTTGCACCAGAATAGCAACGTTTGGGGGATTCCTTGGGAACACGCATGCTGGCCTTGTGCCTCTATCACCAAAGAGGAAACTGTCCTGGATTGCGCTCGCTGGCTCCCTCCTAGCTCCGGTCGTCATGGCTCATGTCACCACGTGACTCATGAGGCGGGGTGCGAGCCTAGAGGTGTCCGCTCCTCGGGAGGCAGCCTCGGGAGACTGCTCCTCGGGAGGCCTTGACGTAGTTCGCCACGCGAGGCGGGGGCCCTCGCGAGGTCTTGTTCTCGAAGTCTTGGAGCTGGGCTGCACCAAACCTTTGACGATGCCGCGCGCTGGGCCGCAAGCAGACGGGCCTGGGTACCCCGGTCCCAGAACCCTGAAAAATACCTATTGTATTCTAACTTCATCATGACATATACTCCCCAATATAATCCATAACATCATTAAAATAAGAACACTACACAATAAAAAATAGAATCTGTCTAAAACAGAATAGTCTGTAATGATTTGAACAAACGATATACTTATGTAACCCCAAATAATCTTAAAATTTTGGAAAATGTGGGAAATTTGTATATCAACCATGTGTAAAAATTTTAGAATTTTATCACATTCCAGGAATAAATGAAAATTCCAGCACTGGCAGTAGAAGTTTCTGATTTTTCACAGAATCTAGTCAACTATCAACCAAATCATCCTAAAGGCTTTACATGGAAAAACACTAATTAAAAATATAAAAATACAATCATTATAATAGTAATAATCATGTCATCACAAAAGAACAGAAATAAAAAGAAAAAAATTAAGATAACTATTGGGTTGCCTCCCAACATGCGCTATTGTTTTATGCACCTAGCTAGGCATAATGCACCGTTTCAAGTAATGTTATCTTTCAAAGGAATTCCATAGGTGGCTCTCATAATAAATTGATATGGTGGTTTAATTCTCTTCCTTGTGATGTGTTCTATCCCTTTCTTTAATGGAAATTGGAAACTTATATTTCCTTCTTTCATGTCAATAATAGCACATATGGTTCATAGGAAAGGCCTACCAAGTATTATAGGACAAGGCAGATTGCATTCAATACCTAGCACAATAAAATCCATGGGCACATAATTTCTATTTGCAAGTATGAGAACATCATTTGTCCTACCTAATGGTTTCTTAATAGTTGAATCCTCTAAATGCAATTTAAGGGAACATTCATCCATATCGGTGAGACCTAACACGTCACATAAAGATTTTGGTATAGTAGAGACACTAGCACCTAGATCACATGAAGAATTACATTCATAATCTTTAATCTTAACTTTAATAGTAGGTATTCATCATGTAATTTCCTTGGTATAGATACTTCCAATTATAGCTTTTCTTCAAGAGCTTTAATCATAGCTTCAACAATATGTTTAGTAAAAGCTTTATTTTGTTCGTAAGCATTAGGTGAATTTATCATTGATTGCAAAAAGGAAATACATTCAATCAAAGAGCAATTATCATAATTAAAGTACTTGTAATCCAATGTAGTGGGCACATCACTATCTAAAGTTTTGACCTCTTCAAACCCACTTTTATTGTTCATATCATTAAGATCTTCACCCTCGGAACAATTGGGACACCTTCTACCTAAAGTTGACTCATCTCCAGTCCCTTTTCATCAAGTTTTATATTACTAAACAAGGTTTCAATGGGTATCACATGAATCATTTTAATATCTTCATCATGATTATGTTTAAAACTTGGTGCAAGTGCTTTTCCTAAGAATTTTCGCTTAGCTCTTATCCTAGCAATTCCTTCTATACTTTAATTCATGGATACTTGGATAGACTTTAGAGATTCAGTAATATCATGCTTAGGTGGCACAATTTTAATTTTGAGAGTGTCCACATCATGAGCAATTATATCCTTGTTTCTAGCCATATCGTCAACTTTATGTAGTTTTTCTTCCACCATAGCATTGAAAATCTTTTGTGAACTAATAAATTCTTTAATGTTGTTCTCAAGTTCAATAGGTATCCTATTATTATTGTATGATTACCATAATTGTTAGAGGGATTACTGGGATATGGTCTAGGATTAAAATTCCCTTAATAAGCATTATTGTTGAAATTCTTTCTAGCGATAAAATTCACATCACTAGCATCATTATTTTGCTCAATCAAAGTAGAAAATGGTACATCATTTGGAGCAACATGAGCATTTTTACTAGTAAGCGTATTCATAAGAGCATCCATTTTATCACTCAAAGTAGCAACTTCTTCAATGGAGTTTACCTTCTTACCAGTTGGAGCTTGTTTAGTGTGCCATTGACAATAATTTGTCATCATATTATCGTGAAGTTTCATGGCCTCTCCTAAAGTAATTCCCATAAAGGTACCACCTGCAGCAGAGTTTAGAAGATTTCTTGACACAAAGTCTAGTACCATGTATTATCATCCATAAGCTTAATCTATGAGTGGGACAATTTTTTATCATTAATTTCATTCTCTCCCAAGATTGTGCAACATGTTATTGCTCAAGTTGCTTAAAGTTCAAGATATGATTTCTAAGAGATATAATCTTGGCATGAGGGAAGTACTTAGGAATAAAAGCATCCTTACATTTATCCCATGAATCAATACTATTGCAGGGTAAGGATGAAAACTAAGTTTTAGCGTTGTCCCTTAATGAGAAGGGAAATAATTTCAACTTAGCAATATCATTATCCACATCTTTTTTCTTTTTCATATCACATAATTCAACGAAGGTATTAAGATGGGATGCAACATCTTCATTAGGATTTCTAGCAAATTGTTCTTTCATGATAAGATTTAGCAATGCAACATTAATATGATGTGACTCCGCACTAGTGGTGGGAGGAGCAATTGGAGTACTAATAAAATCATTGTTCTTAGTATTCGATGAGTCACACAACTTAGTATTTTCTTGAGACATAGTGGCAAAGCAAACAAGTAAAATAAAATATTTTTGTGTTTTTTGATTTTTTTAGAGAAGTGGAGGGAGATGAAAAAGAGAAGGAAAATTACAGAAATAAAAAAGTAGAGCAAGTAAATGATAATTTGTGTGAAGGAACCTATAGGTATTTGATGATGTCTCCAGGCAACGGCACCAGAAATTCTTCTACCACTTGTGAGCTGCGTTGGGATTTTACCCGAAGAGGAAGGGTGAAGCAGTATAGTAGCGGATAGTATTTCCCTCAGTGAGAAACAAGGTTATCTATCCAATGGGAGAACCACGCAAATGCCTAGTAAGCAGTACCTACACACACAAGAGAAAATAATTGCACCCAACATAGGCAAGAGGGTTGCCAATCCCCTTGAACTCGTTACTTGCAAGGATTAAATCTGATAGTGGTAGATAGATAAATTGCAAAGTAAATAAAAGCAAGAAAATTGCAGCAAGGTAATTTTGGTTTTTGTAATATGACTAATGTAGACCCGGGGGGCCATAGTTTTCACTAGAGGCTTCTCTCTCATAATAATAGCATATGGTCGGTAGTAATGACGTTATTCATCGCAATGGTCATGTATATAGGCATTACGCCTGTGACAAGTAGACCGACTCTTTCCTGCATCTACTACTATTACTCCATCCTTCGACCGACTCCTGCATGCATCAAGGGTATTAAGTTTATGACAAACACAGCAACGCTTTAAGCAAGATGACAAAATGTAGATAGAATAAAACCAAGCAATATGATTATACCCCATGGTTTTATCCTTAGTATCAACAAGACAATAAGTGCCTCGCTACTGCTGCTATCACTGGGTGAGGACACTGCAAGATTGAATCCACTACAAAGCACCTCTCCCGCTAAAGATAAATCAATCTAATTGACCAGACCAAACAGATAGATCAGAGAGAATTATAAATCTATAACAATCATGCATAATAAAGTTCAGAAAAGAATCAATTACTATCAATAAATAATCTGATAATAAACCCACAATTCATTGGATCCCAACAAACACACCGCAAAAGAAGAGTACATCGAATCGATCTCGGAAGAGAACATTGTATTGCAGATCAAAGAGAGAGAAGAAGCCATCTAGCTAATCAATATGGACCCGTAGGTCTATGGTGAACTACTCACACATCATCGAAGGAGAAGCACTGTTGATATAGAGGCCGTCTGTGATAGATTCCCCCTCTGGAAGATTACCAGAAAAGGCCTCCAGATGGGCTCACGGAAGAACAGAGACTTGCGGCGGTGGAATTTTTTCGGTGGCTTCTCTGGGTTTCTTGGTATATTTGGGAATTTATAGAGTTGGAATTAGGTTAGACAGAGCCATGTGGGGCCCGCAAGGCATCAGCGCACGCCTACCCCCCAGGGCATGCCTTGTTGCCTTGTCGTCTCCTCGCTTCTCGTCTGGACTCCTCCCAAAGCTTCTAGGGTCTCTAATGTCCAGAAAAAAATCATCAAAAGGTTTTGTAGCATTTGAACTCCGTTTTGTACAGTTTTTCATAAAGTATCTAGGATTGATAATATCAATTGGCACTAGGCACTAAGTTTATAAGTTAGTCCCCAAAAATGATATAAATTGCATATAAAGTATCTAGGATTGATAATATAATAGCATGAAGCAATCAAAAATTCTAGATACGTTGGAGACATATCACCAGGCAAGTTTCACTCTTGAACTTTTTCTACCTTGCTTTAATTTAGAGAGTTTTGAAACCAGAACAAGATAGCCACATGTTGAAAGTTACGTTACCTTGGTTGTTGGGTTTTGTGTGAATCTTGGACAAGACTGTCTGGCCATGTTGTGATTGCGAAACCATGATCCTGAGGGGCTCTTGTGGCAATGTTGTTAACTACGATCCCGAGGGGCTCACATGGAAATGTTTGTTAACCAGTATCTCGAGGGGCTCTCGTGAAAATGTTTGTTGACCATGATCTTGAGGGGCTCTAGTGGCTATGTTTATTAATCATGATCCTGAGGGGCTCTCGAGGCATTGTTTGAGAAACCATGATCCTAAAGGGATTTCATGGTAAACCAATTGGAGAAGACCTAAGTTGTTCATTATGCGAATGTGGTTGAAATTCCTTGACTAGTAACTAGAAGCTAGAAGAATATTTTTGGAAAATAAAATGACCACACTTCCTTTGGCTTGTTAAACACTCATAGGGTTATGACCCTTGTGGCTGCAACACATCATGTTGCAGGTTTACCGTATCAAAGAAAGGTACAAAGGAGATTTATGACGCTATACTCAACTGCCGCCTATGTGTGGATGGGCATCACAAGACTGGAATATTATTTCCGCTACATGATTGTATTGTAAGCTAGCCCATGAGCTAGCAGGTATGTACTACATTATAGGCTAGATCTCTGATGTAATACTATGACATGTGTTATTTCTTGGTATTTCATCGTCAACTCTATGTGCCATCAATCGATCCAGGGACTGGCACATAAAGCACAGTGATTCGGGGCCCCACTCAGGACCAGATCGTGACACACACTCATCCCTCTCTTATTGTTATCGCACTCATACCCTCCCTTTGTCTAGAAGCCCTCTCCCACCATCTCCGAGAAGCAACTCCCCACTCCCCCCTGCCGCCCGCACTCTCTTCTCTGTCTCTTCCGACCTGCTCATTCTTATCTTACACACGTATGGACAGCAATCGATCTACCTCTGTAGTTAGGTCTCTCCCTCTAACAACCACACACCGATCAATCGAGCGCTTTAGTCAGGTCTCCCTACCATACACAAACTGCCCCTCTCCCCTCTCACCATCCACTAGGCATGTCGCCCTATCTCTCTGATGCGCGCACACATAGTGTCATCCGCTCTCTTTATTGACCTCGCACTCATGCACTTCATCACTCTACTCCCCCACCCCTCCTGTTATTCTCCAATGACGTCAGCCCCACCCCGCACCCGAACTATTCAACCTTCATACACCCTCCTCCCGTGACTACACTGTCGCATCTCGCCTGGCTCTTGTTCATTTTTGTCCGAGGCCTCGCCATCATCCTCCACCTTGGTGCGCTCGCCGCTGCGCCGTCGCCTGACGTTATCAACATAGTCAACGTGGTAATTCGGGAGAGGACTGTACTTGAGAGTATGACAGTAAGGACAAACCAAGTTCATTGCTGTATGCAAGAAAGTGCCTCCTTATTACAAGCAAAAAAATGCTTCCCCCTAATAGTTTGCTGACATCTTGGATGCACAACATTGTCAACATGTAGTTAATAAACAAGAGAATTGCACAAGGAGTGGCTGACAACTGGGAGCCAGCAGCTCAAGTAGTTTTTGTGTTTGTTCATATAGAGTAGCTTATAAACTGGGTTGTGTGGAGTCTGTGGCCCATCTAGCCCAGGCTTTTCTTTAATGTTTACAATATGACCAACCCAGCTATTTTTTCACTCTAAAAATGGCTAGCCCAGCATTTTTTAAGAATATCCAACCCACGCCAATTTGTTTTCTCCACCATGCTAGGCTGCAAATCTTTCAAGATGGGAGGGATGCCTTCGGCTTGCTTAGAAAATGGGTTGTAAATCTTAAAAGTAATATGAAATGGGTTGTAAATATAAAAAACACAAAAAATGTGCAATTAGTTTCATATTGCAGATTTTTTTTTGGCTTTTCATATTTCATTGGATTTTAACATAACTTAAATTTATTTTACAGTAGTTTGTAACCCACCAAAATATGTAAAATTTCAAAAATTTCAATGATTTTTTTTCAAAATTTTAACCCTGGTCTTGGCCACAAAATAGGATGCTAAAAAAATGAATGGGCTACAATAAATTCGATAACAATTAGCAAATGGGCTTTAAATTTTTAATATAATAGCAAATGGGTTGTACGCAATCCGCCACAGATTTGGAGGCTGACTTGTGGGCCTGCTAAGTTGACGTGTACGCTAGGCTTTGTCAACTTAGTCAACAAACGATTCTAGCAGCAGTGACCGTTGGATGTCACATCCAACGGTCATCGTGCTTGTTCAATCCCTGATCTTCTTGCTCTAGCCGCCCAAACTAGCGCAGTGGGACCGCCAGCTCCCTTATCCCGTGGCTGGCTGTGCTGCCACATAGGCCTCACTATTCCACCCTACTCTTACCACTGGCCAGGCCATCCCTCTACCCACCCACACCTCCTATTGTTTTCCGGCAACAGTAGCCTCAACCCGTAGCTGAACCAGTAAACGGTAATACTCCCCTCCGCGTGCGCATCCACTGCCACGTCTTCCCTGGCTCATGGTCGTTGCCTTCCTAGGCCTCGCCGTCATCCACCACCTTGGTGCTCTCAGCGCGGTGCCGTCAACATGATCGATGAACGATAGCCATCGGAAGATGATTGTATGTCGAGAGGTTAATGATAGGGATCCACTATGTCCATGGCCACACAGAAAGCAAGTGCCTCTTTATTATGCGCGAAAAAAGATTCCTCCCCTGACAGCTGGGACCCAACAGGTTGAAGCGTATGTATTGTGTTATCAATTCGGCCCCAATCATGTACGTACATACTGGTCGGGCTCTCTGTAATGATGACCCGTGACCAAGTAAGGGGCGGCACATGTCATAATAGTTATTTCGGCCGCTGATGTAGCAGGTCATGCAACCTCGTCTAAATGGTGTACACATACGTACAACCACGGTGCAAAAATATGGGCCAAGTATTCATGTATGGGCCGGTCGGACTCGCGTATATATGGCCGATCATACTAGCTAATATACGAACAACTGTACGCAGTAACGGGTTCCTGTCCAACTAGTGCCAATAGGCTGGGGTTGGGCGGCCGAATCCTGTTCACTGGCTCAGTGTGTGGCATACCACAAAATGGACAAATTGGGGTTCTATTCAACTGCCTATGGCTAAAACAGGGGTCCCATTCACTGGAGGGATGTGGCGTATTGCAAAACGGCCTCCACGATGCACCGTCCATCAACCACCTATGGCCTCCATGGGTCCTGTTCATCCACCCCAAACCGACTGGAGCGTGGCGTACCACGTCACATCCTCCTCGTTTGATCGGGTCCTGTTCATCCACCACCAAACGCCTACTACCATAGGGTCCTATTCATCCAACCCCACCATCACTCGTACAACGAGGTGCTATACAAATGGTTTTTAACCCCTTTCCGCGACGGCATTTCAAACCACCGCCAAGTGAGTGACTGCGATAGTGGGGTCCTTCCAACACGACCCAGAAACCGTTGGGGATAGGGAGCCTTGATGCATACAGTTGTCCCTACTAAACTATTTCTGATATCTCGAATATCTGAAATGCTCCATCCTTGCAACTCGTTTGTGCTCGGATTGCCATCGCAGTCGGTATTCTGTGGTGCTACATTTATGATGCGTGACCCATCACAAATGGTTCACGATTATAGAAGCAGACAATCACACACATTTACTTTTCCTCGACTGTATGCGATTCGATGTAAGAGCGCACACAGTTGTCACTATACTGTATGCGAAGCTTGAATACATCCCACACGATTCATCTATCGTACCCGTGTCGGATGATTGACCTATCGCACACGTTCTTCTATGACCAAATGTTTGCGGTGCGCCCAACATCACAAACAGTCCATAATTGCAAAGCGTGTGTGATAAGGTGATTATCGCAAACATTTAATAAGAAAGAACCGTGTGCGATGTTGTTGTTAATCACACACGTTTTTTCTTGGCTGATCATGTGTGCAGTAGAGATTGATTGCACATGTAGTGGATCCTAGAAACATGTCTGATCTCCACGTCTATCGCAGATGTTTCGCTTTCGCAAACCATGTGCAGTGTAATCCCTAATTTAAAAATCAGATGTTTTGAATTTGAAAGTAGGCAATCACTTATTTCATATCCAACCATGTTTATTACAAATATAGGTGCAACCACGAATGCATAATTCAATGCAGAGGTACGTATACTGAAGAACTACAGAAGCACCAAGTAAAGAATGATGAACAACAGTTGTACTAAAGACTGTAAAGAGAGAGGCGAAAGACATTCTGGTTGTGGGAGAAGGTGAAGCGGAATGCCCATATTCTGCCCTCCTCCATGCGTAATGCGCGCATGACTCTAGGCCAACCCCTTGTGATGGCTGCCCGTCCATCCTTCACTGTCTTCATTAGGACTTCTCGATGCTCATTATAGTTTGGATGAAATACTTTAACCTTCATTGCGTGTCCACCAATCATGTACTTTGCAAGGTAATCTTGAGTGAACTGCTTCGGGAACCACTGCGAATGAAAAAGATTCAGACATTGCTGTCTAACAACTCATTATGGGCAGTAAAAAGAGAAGGCTGTAGAGTTTGTAGTTATCATCCTACAGCTCACTGTTGTGTTGGATAGAGCATAAACAAATAATTTTCTTGCCACCATTCATATCTTTTTGCTAATAATCCTTATCAGTTTCCTCACTTGATGCTTGTTCATGAATATCTCATTGCCCCATATGCAAAAAGGGTCGATGCGTGGATCCTTGCCAAGGGCATATGTACCTACAAGCAACAAGTCAATATTAGAAGCTAACAAGTGTCCAGGCATGGATCTATATGCACTACATTATGGAACGACGGGGGGAGTACAAGCCGAGGGATGAAACTAACCTCGGCAAAAAATGGTGGCCACTCCCGTTGTTGTCCTGCATAAGTAGTGGAAAGGCATGATAAGTACAGCAACCTTAACATCAAACAAATATAGCAAAGGTAAACAACATCATCTCCAAATGATAGCTTGAATGTGTTGGTTTCAGCATGCTATTAAAGCAGATATAAAATGGAAGGCAATGTTATCGACAACAGGCTTAATAGCCATCAAATATTGCAATTCAAACTGGTATTGTTCAAAATGAATAGAACATAGGTAATGCTTAAACATCACACTGGATAAATGTGTAAAACTGAAATAAAGGGATGTGTTAACTACACCAGGCATAACTGGAACCAAATATAGCCGTTCAAACTGGTATAGATGCAGTCGAGCGGCACAGTTTTGACTTGCACATAATGAACATCACATTGTGAATGACTGAAATAAACAAGGCATAAATGATCAGTATAACAACCAAATATAGCCATTGAAAACTGGACAGAGTCTCACTTCAACCAACCTAACAAGCAAATACAGATAAACAGGGCATATGCTTGAAAACTGGACAAATGCTCACTGCAACCAACCTAACAAGCAAATATAGAGAAACAAGGCAGCTGCTTGAAAACTGGACAAATGCTCACTGCAACCAACCTAACAACCAAATACAGATAAACAAGGCATCTGCTTGATAACTGGACAAATGCTCACTGCAACCAACCTAAGAACCAAATACATATAAACAAGGCATCTGCTCGATAACTGGAAAAATGCTCACTGCAACCAACCTAACAACCAAATACAAATAAACAAGGCATCTACTCACTATAAACAACCAAATATAGCCATTCGTGAAACTGAAGTGGACAATTCATACTTGAACATCACATAGCCCTATTGAACAATACATTTTTGCATAACTGAAATAATTAAACACGGCACAGTTAAAACACCGCACGGCAAATGCTACTACAACACAAGGGTACGTGTTGGCAAGCTAGAAAAGGTAAGATTTGTTGATAGGATGTTGCCTCACATGTCATGGACGGGATCCTTCCAGTTGGAAGAACACAAACCCATGGTGCGCTCTCTGATGTCACAGATAGGATGTTTCACCTTGGAAGAATCTTTGTCGGTGCCCTCCTCATGGTCGTGGTCGATGAGATCTGACTTGGCAATTGAGGATCCCAAGCCGCCGCCGTAGAACGTGTCCTTCAGAAATGACAAAATGGGCTCGATAGCGTACAGGGATCGCAAATCCTTGACCATGTGGCGGAGGAGATCAGTGGCAGGGCCGTCGAAGAGATCGACGACGGTTGAACTAGAGGGGTTGGGGATGGACCACTTAACCTGTGACATGGCCCGCCTGAAACCATCGATGTCGACGAGCTTGATGTCGTAGCCAGCTTTCCCGAGATACAGTAATACGCTAGCCCACTGACATGAAGCCTTCAGCATGGCAACGTAGTCAATGTCTTCACCGGCTTCCGCGGCGACATGTTGCTCCGGGATCAACAGGTCAGGGCGAACGGCGGCCACCTCGCCAATGTCCGACGGAGAGGCCATGATAAACCTCTTCTTGGCCGAAGGCTCGTCGGGCTCCCTGGGATATGTGGTCGAGCTTAGGCTGTGACATTCTGGAGCAGGTGATGTGGATTTGGCGGGGAGGGACACCGCAGACCTCATCTAAAAACTCAGGGGAGTGGGGTGACGGTATGGGAATCGCTGGGTAACCTGAACTTTATTATCTAAGCTAGGAGGAACGGGCAGACCGACAGGGGTTGGCGGCGATGACGAGCTAGGGTTCAAGGGGGGAGGGGGCCGGGTGTGGGGACTGTGGAGGGGGGTTGTTTGAGGATACGCAGCGGCTACTGAAAATTTTAGTAGTGGTGGGTGGATATGGTGGTGGACGAGGGAGGGCGACGGTTCAAATGCCTCGGCTACTGCAATTTTACTATAAGGTCGGTGGTGGAGGAGGGTGGGCGATGGTTGAAGTATGGCGGCTACTAAACTTTGGGTAAAGGAATTGATGCGGGGTGGGAGTACCCAAGATCGCGCATGGTCCAATAAGAATATGCGTGTATGATAATAAGGAAAAGTGGTGGAACCGCCGATTTTTGCAACGCTCAAGGCAGGTAGTTTGTTTTTAGATTTCTAGCTAGCTGGTCTATCGCACATGGTTCATCCTAATTTTCAGACGCAGACGTGGAATTCAATCTAAATAAGCTACCCGCCTTTAGCTTGCGCAGGTGGTGATTTTATAGTGCACTTGCATCGCACACGGTTAAGCCAGTACCTCCACCTTTGCTGGCGCTTGCACAGTCATGGTGATTTTAGAGTGCACTTTCATCGCACATGGTTGAGCCAGTTCCTCCACCTTTGCTGGCGCTTGCGCAGTCGTGGTAATTCACAGCGCACTTGCATCGCACACGGTTAAGACATTATACCCGTGTTCGTTGAGTGTTATCAGAGTCTTTGCAGCAAAAAAAATGTTAGAGAGGGTCAGAAGACAGCCACACCAGCATGTGGCCCAAATATATATTTGTGAAAAGGGTGGTCTGTGATGTTCAAAATTCCAATGCACAACTTTGACCGCGCGGGCCCACAGTTGGGCACGTCGTCGAAGATTGATGAGAGGGTCCAGAAGTCAAGAACCACCTGGAAGTGGCCAAATATATGTAGGAATATAGTGTGTGATGTTTAAAACTTTAAATACACAATGCACAACTTTGGTGGCACCTGCCTCGCAAACTCGAAAGCACCCTTGGATATATCTATAATGACATAATGTCATAGCTAGCTAGGGTGCTTGACCCACCTCCCACTTCTTGTCAGCGGAGCGGATGCACGTAATGATACTTTGGTCATACATGCATGTCGCCATGACCTACCATAAGACGGACCAGTGAATCTATCGTTTGGTCAAACAACAACTATTGTTGTCGATAAACCGCTTGGGCCAATAGATTGAACCATCATAAAAATCGCACGAGAGGGACCATAAAACCAGCACCTCTTGCATGCGGCCCAAAATGATGTACGTTGGAAGGGGAGATGTGTGTTTTCAATATATAATAATGTACAATTTAGATGTGGTGCCTGCCTCTCGATACAGACAACAGCCATGAAGGCCAGGTAGTTAAGGACGAGATACCTAGGGTACGGTGTAGGTCGAACCCAGCAATCCGAGCATGTGGGAGGGAATCCTGACAACGCATGAGCTCGAGCTTTGGTTGAATGACATGTGACGGTGACCGGCCCTAACACGAACTAGGAGGAATCCATTCATGGACAACACATACCCCTCGTTATCGGTCAAAGGGATGATATATATACACTCGGGGAGCCCACAGATATGCGTGTCGTAACAAAAAACCGCACAAGGGTGACATGGTCGATCAGAAGACCCCGTATACACTACATGCGGCCCGAAAATATGTATGGGTACGGTGGTGTGTGATGTGTTTAAATCCCGAATGCACATCTTCGAAGGGCCACCAACTATATTACAAACCGAACACTGTACCTGACCCCAAGCCTGGTTCAATACGTACGATGTCGATTTCCCAACTTCGAGGCAGAGGGGGGGGGGTGTCGTCCAACGCATGCGCTCAAACTTTATTTGGTCTAACATGGCACACATAGCAATAGGAAACCATCAAGGTCAAACCCTTCTCGTATGTTGGGACAAAGGGATAGATTGTGTGGGCCCCCCTCGTTATCGGTCAAGGATAATATATATACCTTGGGGAGCTCACAGATATGTGCGGCGTCTATAAACCGCACAAGGGAGACATGCTTGATCAGAACACCCGGCCCCCTATACCCTGCATGCGACCTAAAAAAAATGTATGGGTCTGGTGTGTGATTTGTTCAAATCCCGAAAGCACAAGTTCGATGGGGCACCAATTACATCAGTAACATTACAAACTGAACTTCATACCCCCCGCGGCCAGGTTAAAGACGTACCATGTCGGGAATGCAACTTCGAGGCGGATGGGGGGGGTAGGGGCCGGGTGCCGTCCAACGCATGTGCTGAAACTGGATTTGTTCTAACATAACACACGGAGCAAAGAGTAAACCCTTCTCGTGTGTTGAGTCAAAGGGATAATTTGTGTTGGCCTACAGATGTCGATCATTCTTTGATTTTCGAGAACAAAAAATAACCAATAAAAACATAGTCTACAAATTAGCAAAACAAGGATCCCAAGGTTTATATAATTGCCATGACAGGTCACTATAGAGTCAATCATTCTTTGATTTTTTAGAACAAAAAAAAACCAATAAAAACATAGTCTACAAATTAGCAAAATAAGGATCCCGAGGTTTGTATAATCGCCATGACAGGTCATTATAAAGACATTTATCTCTATAATGGCTGTGTCATAGCGTTTAAATGAAGCTTGAGATATGCAACTTCCCACCAGGTCACCCATCCTTAGACTACTCCAGCCCAGGCACGCTTAACTTCTGCGTTCTATTCAACTAGGCTAGCGGATGGGAAGCCGCCCCTTGCTGATAGGAATTGCCTCCTTGCCTTTAAGGCGTTTCACGGTGGTCACCCTATGGGACCTACTCCCTCCTATCACACACATTTGTGCTTTTAGAAACTGTGTGCGATATTTACATGGCCGGTGTGTCACCGCCTAGCCTTTAATGAGCACTGACACTGGCAGCGGGAAAATGATGGAAGAAGAGGTGGGAAACCGATGAGAGGAGTGGCGGGAAACGGTAGCGTGTTTGGAGATATAACAACATTAATATAGAAAACTTAGTAGAGAAGGAAGCGTGAGCTAGCACGACGCATGCGCACAGTGCTTACCCATATACTGCATGTGCTATCGAAAGGGATGAGGATTGTCGTTCGATCTGGGAGCATCCAATGGTGCAGACGTACAATCCGTGGGGTTTGGGTTCTGGCCAATCAGAACGCACGACTCAGATCACGTGCGCAGTAGGGGGCATTGGCCACGGTTTGGTAGGCACACGGCTTTCGTGAGTGAACCGTGTGCTATTTGAAAACATTTCGTGAGAAGAATCTTGGTTTTTAAATCCCCGTAAATCCAAAACTCACCCGAAAATCGTGAAACTTGGCATGGTGTCATGACAAGGCACATATATGTCAAGGAATTTTTTTTGTCCATTTTGGCGCAAGTTTTATTACAAGCCTCTTACAAACCGGAGCTTCTCTCAAAGAAGCCTCGTGGTTCCGATAGGGAAACGTGTCGCCCTTGTGAGCGAAACAATAATCACTGCCTCTTTTTGCCTTGTATTTTCTTATACGGGCAACATGGAACGACAGGGTATCCGTGCTGAAATTTAAACTTATTCAGGGTTCGTTTGGCCTTTTTATACACTAATTGAGTTTCCTAGGCATTTAATGTCCATAATTCAAATCTGAACTACAAATACTTGCTCCAGTTCATCAAAATGGCTAGAAAAATTATACATGTGTCCTTGGGTGCATGTTTAGGTCCCATGCCAGGAATGGGAATGAATTACAACCGTACCGGCGTCCTGGCTCGTCCTCAAACATTTGGAATCTCGGTTTTTAAATCCCCATAAATTCAAAACTCACCAAAAAGTCATGAAAGTTGGCATGGTGTCACGTCATGGCACATATATGTCATGGTAAAAACGTTGTCCAATTTGGGCCAAGCTTTATTACAAACCTCTTACAAACTGGAGCCTGTCGCAAGAACCCTCACGGTTTCAATAGGGAAATGTGTCCCCTTGTGGGCAAAACGATAATCGCTCCCTCTTCTAGCCTTGTATTTTCTTCTACACGCAACATGGAACAACAGGAGATTCGTGCTAAAATTTGAAATTATTCAGGGTTCGTTTGACCTTTTTTATTCATTAATTGAGTTTTCTAGGCATTTAATGTCCATAATTCAAATCTGAACTACAAATACATGCTCAAGTGCACCAAAATGGCTAGAAAAAATGAACATGTGTCCTTGGGGTGCATGTTTAGGTCCCATGGAAGGAATGGGAATGAATTCAACCGTCTCGGCGTCCTGGCTCGGCCACAAACATTGCAAATCTCGGTTTTTAAATCTCTGTAAATCCAAAACTCACCAGGAAATCATGAAACTTGGCATGGTGTCACTACATGACACATATATGTCGTGGTAAAATAATTGTCCAATTTGGGCCAAGCTGTATTACAAGCCTCTTACAAACCGAAGCTTCTCGCAACCCTCGTGGTTCCGGTAGGGAAACATGCCCCTCTTGTGGGCGAAACAATAATCGCTGCCTCTTCTCGCCTTGAACTTTGTTTTCTATAGGCAACATAGAATAACAGGAGTGTCATGTTGAAATTTGAAACTATTCAGGGTTTGTTTGGCCATTTTATATATTAATTGAGTTTTCTAGGCATTTAATGTAGTCCATAATTCAAATTTGAACTACAAGCACATGCTCTAGTGAAGCAAAATGGGTGGAAAATCGTACATGTGTCATTGGGTGCATGTTTAGGTCTCATTGAAGGAATGGGACTAAATTACAAACTTCTCGTCGTCCTGAAACATTGAGAATCTCAGTTTTTAAATCCCAGTAAATCGAAAACTCACCCAAAAAACTTGAAACTTGGCATGGTTTCATGACATGGCACATATATGCCGTGGTAAAAAAAATCGTCCAGTTTGAGACAAGGCGCACACATTAATAGCCAACGAAGTCCTTTTGAAACAAATAGCTGACACGTTAATATCACAAATGGTTGTATTATATGAACCGTGTGTTCCTGTAACCATTTAAGTGCGGCCACGCGTCCCTCTTTTCTTATGGGATAGTACTACGTCCGTCCTCATTCATTGGTCATCTTTGTATTTTGTGCCAAAATTTAACCATACTCGGTGGCATGTGTGCAGCTGTTTCATTAGATGGGACGAGCGTGAGAAGTCCGCCGTGCAGGCTCGACGGGACGCGTGCGAGCAGTCCACCCCGCAGGCTCGATGGGACGCGTGCGTCCTGTCCACCTCGCAGGCTCAACGGGACACGTGCGAGCATTAAGGCCGCCCATGCTCACCAGGAAGCGAGCTCTTTGACCTCCATCCACCAGCCACCCGCCTCGCTCACAACTTCTCCATTAATGGCGGCTGAGCCGCTGTTTAACACGCGGTTAATTAAAGCACCTGGACGGAGGGTGTTTGCTTGTGATCCCATGGCCCCGCTCAACATTAGCACTTGCTTTGTTCGTGTTTTCAACTCATATTCTGGCCTAATTTAAAATGCCACATAGGGCAACGGATAATATGACGACAAATAAAATGGCAACGGATAATACGACGACAAATATACAATGGCATGGATAATAATTGTCTTACATATTCCGGATAATTTAAAATGCCACATGCGGCAAAGCCTAGAAGACACGAGGGCAAGAGAAGAAGGAAATCGCAGACAACGATCTGGGTCACTACTGTCTCTACTCCTCGATGGATCGCCGGGCGACGACACCCTCCAGCTCCTTCTTCAATTCCTCACGACTTTGCTTGAAAGTAGCCATGGATTCTTCCACCTCCTGCTCGCACTCGATCCGGAGCTTCCTCAAGTCACCCATCAGTTCCTCGACGACCACTGTCAGCGTCATCCCCGAGGCAATGCTCTGCTCATGCAGCATCTTCCAGCCAGCGGCCTCCTCCTCCTCCTTCTTGGCGAGCGCCTTGAGGAGCTTCGCATTGTCACCAATGAGTTGCTCGACTAGGCCGGTCACCTTCTCAACCGAGGCATCGCTGATCTCGAGCAGCTTCATCAAGTCGTCGACCAGCTCCTGCTGCTTAATGAGGCCAGCAAGAATGTTGTCGTCGCCGGCCAAGGACTTCAGCAACGCCAGCTTGTCGCGATCGCCGACGCGGCGAGTGTGCTTGTGAGAGCCCTCGCATGCCCATGAGAGCTTGTTCGAGGGCTCCGCGGCGCGCCGGGACATCTCTGCGGTGGCTGCCGCTTGGTGGCGGGACCTCTCTAATGCTTTCGCAGCCTTGGTCTTTGCTGGCTGGTTATATGTCCACCCGAAACTCCTCCTACCGGTCATGGCGGAACGACTTGATAGGAAAGACCAGTTTTGTGGATGATGAGGAGAGGAACTGTGAAGTAATTTTCGAGTGGGTAGTTTTTATAGCCCGGTGCTAAGTGTGAACACATATTAATTTGATCGGTGTGAACAGATTTGCAATTACTTATTGCATTGTAATCTGCAATGTGACGAGAAACAAGGTCAAAATTTATTGATGGTTCTAGGCCTACAAAGCCCGTTTCTGTTGTTCTGGCTTGTCGCAAATAGTTCTTATGGATCAACCATATGCCACGCATTGGAAGCCCAAAACGTGGGCCCGTGTTCTCGGATGTACGTATACGTGTCTGCCCACTATCACACATGGTCAAGATATCACCATCATGTCCGATGGATGCGCCGTCGCGCCTCCCACGGGGTGCCAGAAGGTTGACCACGTGGTTGCTCATTGTTGAGGCGGCCGCGGCGCGCTCTGCTCCTCATTGAGGTGGCTGTGGCGCGCTCTGCTCACGTCCGTTCGCGTGTTTTGCTCTCCATTGAGGCGGCCGCGGCGCACTCCGCTCTGGCGTCCCTGCGCGTGCTCTGCTCGCCGTTGAGGCAAATTTACAATGGCAATAGTTAATAATTGTCTTACATATTCAGGATAATTTAAAATGCCACATGCGGCAATGCCCAAAACACTCATGACCTACATATGCATACAATTATAATAAAATATAGGCTAAAAGGCTAAGCTGGCGGCCTTCCGACGACGGTCTTCTCGGACTCCATGATCAGCATAGCACCCTTGCGGCCATTCATTCCAAGTGTCCCGACCCGCCTCCGCCTCCGCCTATGGAGCTGCTGGCGCTGGGAGGCTCTTGGGGCTGCTGGGCCTCTTCCAGAAGAGCTTGACAGTGATCAATCGCGCGCATGATATCTCCGCGGAACTACTCCATTTCCATGTCTCTGGCCTGGTAGCAAATTCCGTCCATCACCTGCATCCTCAAGATATCACGTTGGCGATGTTCTACTTCATCGGGGATGTCAACTCCACCAAGATGCGCTCGAGCCTGGCCACCACATCATCGGGGTAGAGGTTGACACGGCCGCCGCGGGCAATAATGAAGCTGCAGGCTAGCTGTCTCTTGACTGAATCGCAGAGGTCCTCTGCCCATTCCTTGCGGGGCATCAGGCTGTCGACGAGCACTAGTGACGGCGGCTCTTCTGGTGGGTCGTCGATCATGCTGCCGAGCAGCTTTGGATCTTTTGCATGGTGGATGGCAAACTGCTCATTACATCTCCTCTGCAATATGTCGATTGTGCACCCAAGGACTATCAGGCCGATATCGCTGCCGATGGGCCATGGTGCCTACACTGGCTGATGAAGCTCTTGCTCCCCGACCTGCTCTGGCTCGTTCTCCTCACCGAAGATGTAACGCGGGTAGGGGTCGAAGTCGAAGCTTAGGTCGTTACCTGGCATGCTTGGAATAACTAATGATAGATGGGTGAGGACTAGATCTGCGCAGAGTGTTGCGACGGTGCGTTGCTGCCTGGGTTATATGCAGCAAGCCATTAGCTGGTGGCGGGAAACCAATGAGGGAAGAGGCGTGGATTTTACAATTCACCCATGTGGAGCGCGGGAAGCATTCATTGGAGTGCGGGAAGACTAAGTGGAGCACACACACAACCCGAATACCGTATGCGGTGCCACGTGTTATTTATCACACACGTGTTAACATAAGGAAACGTATGTGTAACTTACTACTCATCGCACACGAGTACTCACAGACACATCGTGTGCGATACTCCTAGCCACTGCAAGCAACTAGTTTGCATTTTTCAAAGTTTTTTGAACAAACAGAATCGCACACGAACTAACTATAGTAACTGTCTGTGTTATAATTTCTCATCGCAAACAGTTCATCTGAGTGGGCTGTTTGCTACGTATCACACACATCTTGTTTACACGAATCATTTATGTTGTTTTGGCTCATCGTAAATAGGTCAGCTATGTGAACTGTATGCCGCATATCACACACATCTTGTTAAGTTGAACCGTTTATGTTCTCTTCCCTAATTGAAAATAGTTTGTCCGAGTGAACCGTATGCCGTATATCACACACACCTTGATCAGGCTGACCGTTTATGTTGCATTCCCTAATAGCAAACAGTTCATCGAAGTGAACTGTATGCCGTATATCACACACACATTGATATGGCTGCTCGTTTCTGTTGTTTTGTCTAATCGCAAATAGTTCGTATGGATCAACCTTATGCCCCGCATCGCACACGTAACTAAAATCTAAACCATGTTTGATGTCTCCGCCATCGCAAATGTTTTGCATCTTTTTTGGCAGTTTTTAAAATCTCCATTTGCGATTAATGCATCGCACATAATTTCGTCAAAGGGTCTCTGATTGTAGTGTCGCGTTAGCAGCATCCTGCAGTAGTGCATCTAGGGTGTGGCGTAATGCAAAATGGCAACCTTGATCGGCGTCCTGCTCATCCAATGCCAACCACGTACTACACCGCCAGGGTCCTATTCATCCAACCCCCCCCCCCCCCCCCCGACTGGGGTGTGGCATACCGCAAAATGGCCTCCTCGACTAGGGTCGTGTTGATCTAGTGCCAACCGCCTACTACACCGCCTGGGTCCTATTGATCCAACCCCCACCGGCAGGGGTGTGGCGTACCGCAAAATGGCCTCCTCGATCGAGGTCCTATTCATCTAGCGCCAACCGCCCACTACACCACCAGGGTGTTGTTCATCCAACCCCTACCGGCTGGCGTGCATGTGGCGTACGTGCGTGCTACTCCTGCAAGAGTTGTTAGATTTCCCCGAAGAGGAAGGGTGATGTAGCACAACAACAGAAAATATTTGCCTGTGTTAAGAACCGAGGTTTATCAAACCAGTAGGAGACAACATGATGATCTGCAAGTGCATAGGGTTGTTGTAGCACTTTCATTGTGATAAGTAGAGTGTCAAACCCACAGGGAGCTGATCGGAAGTCACCAAAAACCCCGCAACTACGATGTCACTTTCACGCAGCCATGTACGCACCCAAACAGGAGTTTGGAAATAGTCTACTCTATCGTTGCTAGGAAAACTAGATAAAAAGGATAATCAACTAAACTACTAACAAGAAGGATAAAAACATGAATTAAAAGACACTAAGTTAGTAAGGAAGACGCTTGAGTAACAAATGTTCTAGAGGGGTCCGGAATCACTACCTCATATGAACTATCGTATCCTCTAGTAATTGGTCAAAGGCATAAGTGGGCGGAGCCGGATACAGAACACGTTCTACTCTAGGTAGACTTCGTGCTACGCGTGCCACCGTCATAGTCTCCCCCACAGGGTTACAACCCATGACAATTAAGGGTTACCCCATGGACGCAACCTCTCTAAGGGTTCTCCGTAATTCCCCAATCCTTTGCGAAGGCGAGGAACCAAGGCTTTTACTGTCACCTCAAATTACCCCAATATCCCCAACCATCACAAGGAGTGTAACATACTTCACGACACAAGGCACAAATGTGAGTGAGCACTCCTATCAACATTTGTGAAGGTTACTAACTCGAATCATGAACATGTCATATTAGATCGTAACAAATATCATATAGGGTTCAACCATATCCTCAAGAACAAGTACAAATACTCAATCAATGACATGAAGGTTAGGGACAAGTTACAAGCAAACATCAAGCCGGTGAAGGGAGAAGGCATGGTGGTGATGGCAGCGGCACGGTGGTGATGGTGATGAAGATGTTGGCCGTGCCAGTGGTGATGGACATCGAGGCTCCACCTGTGATGGCGGCGCCTGCGCGAGGGCACCGGCCCGGAGGCCGGTGCTCATGGTGGTGGAGCCTCCTCTTCTTCCATTGGTGGTTATCCCTTCCTTCTCTTGGTGGTCGAGAAGCAATGGAGATGGTGGTGGATGAATGAGATCGATGATTATGATGATTGGCGGAGGCTAGGGTTGAGGATGACTTATATGGAGCCTCCCTAGCCTCCTCTCTTGATGGGCTTCATCCAAGGGCTCAAGATTAGCCAAATCCTCTCCCGACCCCTTCATTACGAGCCAAGGATGTCGTGGGATCGAACAGGGACAAAGTTGGTGAACGATCCCATCTGGAAGGGAAACTTTCAGAGTTGTCTACACGTCAAACGACCGCCGAAACGACTGCGAGTGGTCATTTGAAACACCGTCTTTTCTGCTGTGTTTTTGTGTTGTCCTGCCCCGGTAAAACGGCTATGAAATCTTCATCCGAACTTGGAATTTGACGTTCTTGGGCTCATTGGATTCGTATGATCGAAGCCGATCCATTTCCGGTCTTAGATCCTGATTTGGAGCAATTTGGAAACATGACTTTTTCCGACCGTCGAAATGGCTAAGTCTGACCCCAGGCTGACTATGTATCAATCCCATCCTTGATTCTCTCATCGTGCTTCATCGTAGGTTGCTCCAAAACACCTGCAGACACAAGAAAACAAGGAAAGCTAATAAAAAGCAAATAAAACACTAAATGTGCAATGCTCACAAGGATAAGTGCAAATACCAATAATCATGCATAATGGACAACTATTCAGTTCAATGGGACATGATATATAAAGAGAACATGCAACAAGTGAGCTCTAAATATGCGTAAAATATAGGGCCATCAACTTCCCCATGCTTAAACCTTGATTATCCTTCAGTAAGAAGGTTGACTACCAAAAGCTCATTGCTACCAACTCTAAAGAATACATTGAACCAAACCCCAAAAGTGATATCCATGTTCATCGTGCAAGCATGCAAAAGTTAACTCGCAAGGAAGTAATACAACCTATCCTCTTAGTTCCATTGCCATGGAGGTCATGAAAGAGGAAAATATTTTTGTGGAGCCCAAATTCCCATTGCTAAAGGTTTAGAGGGAAGGTCAATATTATGTTAGGAACACAACAATAACTATCATAGACAGAAGAAATCAAGCATTAGTGTTCCCTTCAAAACCACCAACCCAAGGCATACCAGGTACAATAGCAAGATCATCTTTCTGTGTTATTAAACCGCTCAACTACTTATGCAACACTGAGTGCAAGCCCATGCCTCGCACTTAAGGGAATGATAGAAAATGGTTGGGGTTTTGACAAGTCAAAAACAAAGAAAGTCGTGCAGCAACGCAGCTGACCACTAGGCAATGGAGAAGGCCTTATGATCGATGTCAACACAAGGAGTAGGGATCACCATGCAACTAGGATGCACATAGAGCTATGAATATGTGAAAGCTCTACTATGGACTAAGTGGGGGTGCATCCAATTTGTTGCTCATGAAGACCTCGAGCTTTTGAGGATGCTCGTCATCGGAATATACAAGCCAAGTTCCATAGTGTAGGTTACCCACTAGTATGAAACATCAAGCTCATGAAACTTTCTACTTTACAATGCATGAAGTGGTGCTACTTTGAAACACAAGTGGCGAAAAAAGATAGTAGCATACCCCTCCTCTCTTTTTCTCTCATTTTTTTCCTTTTTTAGAATAGTCTCATGGACTTCATCCCCACTTTTTCGAGGACTCATAAGTCTCCACCATTCTTTTCCTCCTCTTTTTTAAAGAACAGTTTCATGGACCTCATCCTCACTTTTTCGAGGACACATAAGTCACCACCATTCTTTTCCTCACTGGAGAATGCTCTAATAATGATGATCATCACATGTTTATAATGACTCACTTCAACTGATGTGATTATAACTCAAAACTGAAAACATGAGAGAAACTCTATATGATGAATGCCTCTAGCAGTGTACCAGTATGTGCGATGATCCAGCATAGCATACACATAAAAAAAGGACAAGCCATGAAAATGTCGAGCTAGCCATACTATAATCACGCAAGGAAAATGAAAAACGTGTCTCTAATCATGTAATGTAATATGATGGTAGTGCATGGCGATATGCTCGGAATGGCTATGAAAATGCCATGTAGGTAGGTATGGTGGCAATTTTGTGGATATGAGGTGTCTTATGTGTAGGAGAACAAGAGAAAGTCCTCCCACGAGTTTGGATGTACCTGTGAAGTTTTCTCCAAGTCCCAATGTGAGAGTGGGTAATGCACGGTACCGTAGAGGCTAGCAATAAAAGATGAACGGAAGTGCAAAAGATTTTGAACTTGCCTTAGTCATAAAGAACTCAAAAAATCAACAAGAGCATCGTGGTGTCATATTGCATAAGACTCAAAAGCTAAGTACCCCAAGGGGATAGTTTGGCAGAGATAAACCCCGTTGCGCGTCCCGGATCAACAAAAGATGATGGGTTCATCAGCAAAAAGCCTCTACAATCATTCAATCGCTAATCAAGCCACTACTAGAGTCCCCAACTTATGTAATTTGGTGAAAGAAAGGCAGAGTGCAAAGGACTACATTATTGGGTTTTTGATAAAAGAACATGGCAATGTATTTCAGAAGATAACAAGATTCCCACAAGCTAAGACAAACAAGTGCAAAGGAAGCATGTCAAAATAGCAGGGCACACTAATGCACAAAAGCCATATGATTAAGAGCATTGCACAAGACACTACACATGCAAAATGTAACCTCCCCACGCTTAGAACTGAACTAGGGAAAATTACAAAAGTTAAAAGAAACTGCAGTTATTAAAAGAGAGTATGAGAAGTGGTTACCTCCCCAATCTTACGTCTAAGCAAGGGATAGAAACTTTTACCATTAGGGTGCATAAGAATTCTCTCCTAATAGACATGGACCTTGCCTCAATGGATTTCCTTGTTGTGGTCCAGTGGCTGCCCTCCAATAGAACCTGCTTGAAAACAAACTAAAAAGAAAATGAAATATTTTTGTGGTTTTTCATTTTTTTGTAGCACAAGGGATTAGCACCACAAGTAATAAAAATATTTGTCTCATCAAGATTGGTTCGTCTAGCTATGCACCTCGCTTAAGACGATAAACTAGGTCTAGAAGTCCTTGGGTTACTTCTAGAATGGAATGAAGTGTATGTGAGACAAAATAAAAACACAAGTGTGAAGCTCCTAGGTGCCTAATTAAAGAGAGAGAGAGAGAGAATTCACTTAAGGGGAGACTCACTACTAAACAACTTTATTTGAGGAAGGTTCAGATTGGAAAACTTTACGGGGCACTTGTTGAAGTTTGTCATGATGAAGCAACCAAGTGGATTGTGTGGATCTTTTATACAGTTGGCCCCATATCATACACTTCTCCACATTAAGTCAAAGCCCCTGGGAAATAACACCGGAAATAAAAACATCAATTTGGTAACCGGCAAAAAGTAATAATTGGAAACATAATTGCTATAGAGAATTATTGGCTAAAGAGTTTCAGAGGTAATTGACAGTAGTTAGAAGGCAAATGATTGGTTAGAAAACACCTCATCTACCTCAGACGTCGAAATGAATCAGATGGAGGTGTTATTGCGTTCATACAAGCGCTCAAATGATCTATTCCGGTCGTATGGAACGCCGTCATTCGCTATGGGAGATGCTCGTTGCGGATGCCAGGTGAAACGTCTGCTCGTACGAGAGCAAGCGCTCGAATGGTTGGTCATCTTTTGTTCTGGTCCTAGGTACGTCTCCGTCGTATCTATAATTTTTTATTGTTCCATGCCAATATTATACAACTTTCACATATTTTTGGCAACATTTTATATGATTTATTGGACTAACCTATTGATCCAGTGCCCAGTGCCAGTTCTTGTTTGTTGCCTATTTTTTGTTTCGCAGAATATCCATATAAAACGAAGTCCAAACGTGATAAAAATTTATGGAGAATTACTTTGGAATATTTGTGATTTTTGGGAGGTGGAATCAATGCAAACGGGGGTACACAGCTCCCAAGATACACCAAGGCGCGCCGGGCACCCTTGGGCGTGCCCAGGTGTCTTGTGCCGTCCTCGTAAGTCGGTTGGGGCCCTTCTTCGGGCGCAAGAAAGATAATTTATGAAAAAAATCATGTAAAAATTTCAGCGCAATTGGATTTATGGATCTCCCGGAATTTAAGAAACGGTGAAGGGCCAGAAAACAGGAACACGAAACAGAAGAGAACAGAGAAGGATATCCAATCTTGGAGGGGTTCCCGCCCCTCCGCCTCCATGGAGGCCATGGACCAGAGGGGGAACTCTCCTCCCATCTAGGGGGGAGGCCAAGGAAGAAGAGGAAGAATAAGGAGGGGGGCTCTCTCCCCCTCTCTCCCGGTGGTGCCGGAGCGCCGCCGGGGCAATCATCGTGACGGCGATCTACACCAACAACTTCGCCGCCGTCAACACCAACTCTCTCCCCCTCTATGCAGCGGTGTAACACCTCTTTTCCCCCGCTGCAATCTCTACTTAAACATGGTGCTCAACACTGTATATTATTTCCCAATGATCTATGGCTATCTTATGATGTTTGAGTAGATCCGTTTTGTCCTATGGTTTGATAGATGATCATGATTGGTTTGAGTTGTATATTTTATTTTGGTGCTGTCCTACGGTGTTGTCTGTGTCGCGCAAATGAAGGGACCCCCGCTGCAGGTTGTTACAATACGTTCATGGTTCTCTTATGGTGGGTGGCGTGAGTGACAGAAGCACATACCCGAGTTTGGTGGTCATTGCTTATGGGATAAAGAGGACTTGATACTTAATGCTATGGTTGGGTTTTACGACCTTAATGATCTTTAGTAGTTGCGGATGCTTGCTAGAGTTCCAATCATAAGTGCATATGATCCAAGTAGAGAAAGTATGTTAGCTCATGCCTCTCCCTCATATAAGATTGCAACAATGATCATCGGTTTAGTTATCGATCACCCAGGGACAAATGAATTTCTTGTTGACAAAAGCTATCTACTTTTATTGTCTTGCATTTTACTAGTAGTTTTATTCTTGCAAAGTACTTCTAGTTTTATTCTTGCAAACTTATCCTTTCACCTACCAAATAGTTTTATACTCACTACTGGAATCAGGGTCTTTGCCATCTGCCAGCTCTTTGCCGTCAGCCAGCTGATGGCAAAGAGGCTGTTTGCCGTCTGTCTTGCCAAAGCAGACGGCAAAGAACCAACGGATGGCAAAGAGGGTCTTTGCCATCTGCCACTTCTTTGTCGTCTGCTGGCAAACGGCAAACAGTTCTTTGCCGTCTGCTAGCAGACGGCAAAGACCAAAGTGGGCCCCACGGGGTACTGCACTGCCTAGGTCACACGGGCCACTTCTTTGCCGTCAGCTGGCAGACGGCAAAGATTTATTTGCCATCTGCCAGCAGACGGCGAAGACGTAAGGGGGGCTCACAGTGCCACGGCGGGGGCATGCTAACGGTCACCCTCTTTGTTGTCTGCTGGCAGACGGCAAAGAACAAAAAATAAAAAAAAAAGCAGACGGCAAACGGGGGGCTTAATTTTTGCCCCCCCCGCCCCGCGCCTATCTCTCTCCTGCGCCCCGCGCCTCTCTCTCTCTCACATCTCTCTCTCCCTCTCTCCCCGCAGCACGCCGCCAACCCCTCCTCCCCACAGCCCGCCGCCGCCCCCTCCTCCCCGCCGCGCCCGCCCCCGGCCCCGGTCGGCCGTCCCCACCTCCACCTCTCGTTCCCCCCTCTCTATCGCCCCAACCCACCCCGCCCCAACCCAGCTGCCGCCCCGACCACCGTCGCCGGCCACGCCACCGGCCCCGGCCTCGACCCCCGCCACCGCCGCGCCCGCCCCCGGCCCTGGTCGGCCGTCCCCACCTCCAGCCCCGGCCGCCCACCCCGCCTCCGGCACCGGCCGCCCCGCGCGCGTTCGGCCTAGGCCCCAGCCGCCGCGCCCACCCCCGCCTCCGGCCTCGGCGGCCCCGCCCGCCTGCGGCCCCCGCCGTCGAGCCCGCCCCTGACCCCCACCGTGCCTCGCCTCTGGCCGACTGCCCCTGCCCGCCCGACTTCTTGTCCCCGCCGCGGCCTCCCTTCCAAGGCCGGCGAGGGCGGGCCTTGCTGCTCCGGCCCCGGCCCCGGCACCCACACCCACGACGCCCCGACGGCGGCCCCGGCTCCGCCCGACTCCGCCTAACGCCACAACACTGAAGTTCGCTCTGGCCGTCTCCTCTGGTGAGCTCTGCTCTCCTCTCTGTCTTCTCTGGTGGATGGAAGAATGGATGGATGCACTGTTGAATGGATGTGCTTGTCTCTATAGAATTTGTCATGCCATTCAATGTCTGTACATAGAAACACATAGATGTGTGGATCGATAGATGGATGTATTTGTCTGTACAGAGAACAATCGATCAATAGATGGATGTATTTCTCTGTAGATTGTACATTGCTCTGGTAGGAGTAGTTGATTTAGGTAGATGATTTGCTAAAAAATATTTTTGGCCCTGCTATGTGCTAATCGATAAACGTTGTACATGGAGAAAGTTCAATGAACACCCAGTTTCTATTGTATGTGATGTGATGACATAATTGTTTTTTCACTCGGTGGAATTTACAGAATTTGTGGTGTTGCGTATCCGTGGAGTGATTATTAACATCTAAGCTGTTAGTCCTCGATCGTCCCCCTGCTGACCGACTACATTCTCTACATCGGAGGGTGAGCTACATCATGATGCTCTTTTTTATGTCACTAGATTTAATTATCACGTCAAGTCACGTAACCTAGGCGTCTCCCGTCCGAAAGGGTCGCACCGATAAATATGCATTCAATATAAACCCCGACACCCCGACACCACGACACCCCGACACCCAGACACGACACCCCCGACACCCCGACCCCGACCTGACACCCCGACACCACGCCACCCAGACACGACACCCCCGACACCACGCCACCCAGACACGACACCCCTGATCCCCGACACCTCTTCGGCCTCCTGTTGACCGAAAAGGTGCTCTTCGGCCTTCCAGAAGCCGACGGGGTCATATATTTGTGAATTATGAGTTAGGAAGTATATTTCTCGATTTTGTTAAGAAAAACATCATATATATTTGTGTTGATCGGGTGGATTTAAATGTGCAGTTCTTTCGTTGTTGCGAGGGTCTGGTGTTCGACGACCTCTTCGTGCGTTCGACGAGCTCCGCCCCTGTGTTCGTGGGTGAGCACAAATGACATCTCCTCCTCCCCCTTCATTTGCTCTGTTCTGGTCTTTGTGCCGATGAAACTTGCTAGCTGTAGGTGTCATTCATCAGTATGCGTGACCACTATGCGTCTTCCGTTCGAAAGGGTTACATCTATAAATATGCATGCATTTGCATATTTATAACCGTGATTCTTTCGAATTGTCCAACATTATCCATGGACAGCCCGAGTATGGGTAGATTGGGTTCGTTTTCCCATATGCTCTGCTCCGGATCCGATGCAGAATTTCGTCAGTGCCTCCCTGTTGTTCTCTGGGTACACATCCTCTCTGCTTATTGCCGAGACGTGTATCAGGAGAACAGCGGGGAGGTGCTGCCGAAATTTTGCGTCGGATCCGGAGCAGAGCATGGGAAAACGAACCCAATCTACACATACTCAGGTGGGATTAGGACCTATCTTTACCTACTAGCGTCTAGGTTGCATGGACGTAATAAAACTGACAAACTCTATTAACTGATGAATATGGTTTGCTGAATTATGTATGTATTTCTTGTGTGTCCAGTAGCTAGGCAAGATGAGTGATCGTGCGTGGATGTACACCGGTCACACTAGTCAGAAAGACATGACCCATGAATGGATGAGAAAAACCAAGGGGTTTGTGAAAGCCGCATTTGCAAATGGATAGGAAACAACCTGGTGCCCCTGTGTCCGCTGCGACAACTTTCACAAGAAGTCAGAGTTAGAAATGATCAAACACCTGTAGAAGTTGGGTTTCACGCCTAATTATACGTTCTGGACATTTCATGGTGAGTCTGCCCAACATGCCATAGCTGAGGAGGGCCGTCGTCGCACCGACGAGCATGGTACCGGGATGGAAGACATGGTGGAAGACTTTGATGATGCTCGGGATTCGGACGATGAGATGGAGGAATCTGCAAAGGCCTTCAATGATATGTTGGAGTCTTCAAAATGTCCTCTCCACGAGCACACTGAGCTTTGTCAGCTGGATGCCATCGCACAAGTAATGGCTCTGAAGGCCCAATTCAACTTGGGCAGAGAATTCTACGACGCGATGATGACACTATTTGGACGCTTTCTACCCAAAGGCCATGTAATGCCTGCAAACCTGTACCAGTCGGACAAAATCCTCCGTGTACTTAAGATGCCCTATGAGATGATAGATGCCTGTGAGAAAGGATGTGCCTTATTTAGGCTTGAGTATGCGGACTTGAAGTATTGTCCCGTTTGCCACTCTTCCAGGTATGTTGAGGTAGACAACGGTATGGGTGAGAAGAGTCAGACAAAAATCCCAGTTAATGTTCTTCGGTATATGCCAATCATACCAAGACTTCAATGTCTTTTCATGGTCGAAGAGACGGCCAGACAGATGACATGGCACAAATTGGGCAAAAGAACCGAACTAGATGCAGATAGGGAGCCAATGTTGGTACACACTTCAGACGCTTTTGCGTGGAAGCGCTTCGATGCAATACATCATGCTAAAGCGGCAGATCCAAGGCATCCTCGAATCGCCATAAGCACCAATGGGTTCAATGTGTTTGGTATGATGGCAGCCCAATACAGTTGTTGGCCTGTATTTGTCATTCCACTCAATCTCCCCCCGGACAGATTATGCAAAGAAAGAACATTTTCCTGACGTTGATAATTCCGGGGCCCAACTATCCGGGGAAGAATATTAATTTGTACATGCAGTCGCTTAAGGATGAACTGCAAGAAGCTTGGGATAATGGGATCAAGACATACGACGCCGCTACAAAAAAAACTTCCTAATGCGTGCGTGGTACATGTACTCGATGCATGACTTGCCGGCGTATGCGCTATTCGTTGGCTGGTGTGTGCATGGAAGGTTCCCGTGCCCCACATGCAAGGCAGCTCTTGAGTTTCGTCGGCTGCAGTCGGGTGGCAATTTTTCTTGCTTCGACATGCATAGACAGTTCCTGGATCCTCGCCATAAGTTCAGGAAAGACAAGAAGAACTTCATCAAAGGTAGAGTTGTCAAAAACTCTGCACCACCTGCGTTGACAGGCCAACAGACCCTGGATCAGTTAAACTCTCTCTAGCCGGATCCGGAGCGTCCAGGGTATTTCAAGGGGTATAATTCTGAACACGCCTGGACTCACAAGACATGCTTGTGGGATCTGCCTTACTTCAAAGACCTCCTTTGCCCACACAACATCGACGTGATGCACACTGAAAAGAATATCGACGAGGCCTTCTTTGGTACATTGTTCGGCATAGAGGGGAAAACAAAGGATAATCCTAAGGCTAGAGTCGATCAGCAGGCTCTATGTGATAGACCGCTACAAAACATGCGACAACCGAAAGGAAAGAAGAACTGGACGAAGCCAAAGGCATGGTTCAATCTTGGAAGGCCAGTTAAGAGGGAAATACTACTGTGGGTGAAAAAGGATTTGATGTTCCCCGATGGGTATGCAGCGAATCTAAAGAGGGGAGCGAGCCTTGAAAAATTGAAAATATTTGGTCTCAAGAGTCATGATTGGCACATATGGCTTGAGCGGGTAATGCCGGTGATGTTGCGTGGCTTTATCCCTGAGGATTAATTGCTATTACTGGCAGAGCTGAGCTATTTCTTCCGTGTTCTTTGTGTGAAAGAACTATCACCTAGCTTGCTAGAAGAACTGGAAGAGTTGGCGCCAGAGTTGCTCTGCAAGTTAGAGAGGATCTTTCCACCGGGCTTCTTTAATCCAATGCAGCATTTGATTTTGCATCTCCCGACCGAGGCACGATTGGGGGGCCCGTGCAGAATCGTTGGTGTTAAGCAACTGAGAGGATGCAGAAGACGCTTCGAGAAAAATGTAAAAATAAACATCGAATTGAAGCATCGATGGCCGAGGCATTCATTACTGAGGAGGCGGCAAACTTCGTGAAAGCACACTACGAAGCAAAAAATCGTCATTTGCATAATTCGAAGCCTCGGTACAATGCTGGCGACCCTAAAAAGGGTGGATCCAACCTCAGCCTATTCAAAGGGAAGCTCGCACCAGCCGGTGCTTATACTCCCTTATCGTTGGATGTCGACGAATGGCGGACCATTACATTGTATATCTTGAACAACCTAACAGAAGTGCGGCCGTACGTCGAGTAAGTTCTCGGTACATTGTTTCGCAACCTCTAATTCCTTTGAACTGCTCTTATTCCCGGATATTTGATACAGTCGATACGTCGCCAAATTCTCGTATGGAGCGGTGATCCAAAAGGATTCCGTTGAAGAGTATGAGCTTCTGGCAATGTATGGAGGCGGCTATCCCGGTTTCATCTCTTGGTTCAAACAAACAGTAATTTCCATTAGACCATTTCATTTCTTCTTCTAATTTCCGGCTAATGCAACAATCCTTTCTTATTAAACTTGTAGGCTAGTTCAGAGTCTATGGACGCCGAATTGAGACAAGTCGCTAATGGTTTTGACTATAAGGTCCGTTCATTTAACAAATACGACATCAATGGGTATCGCTTTCGTACCTATGGCAAAGAGCTATCTATGGCCGACCGAAAGTCTACAAATTGTTGTGTCTCTGCTATCGGCGAAGGAGATACCGAGTATTACGGAAGAGTTGAAGCAATTTATGAACTTCTATTCTATGGTGCCAACCCACCGAACGTCGTAGTCTTCAAATGTTATTGGTTCCAGCCGAAGGAGACTAGAAGGACTCATGAACATCTAGGGCTAGTCGAAATCAAACAAAGCACCCATTTGAATGTTCCCGATGTATATATTACGGCTCAACAGGCGACCCAAGTTTTCTATCTACCGTGGGCCTGCCAAAGTGATCCAAATCTGAATGGTTGGGATGTCGTTTATGATGTGCCGCCACATGTTAGACCACCTCCCCCCAATGAAGAGGATTATGAACCTCACATTAACCCAGACACATATGAAGGAGAATTCTTCCAAGAAACACGTCTTCCAAAAAACATTTCAAGAACCGCTCTACTTCACCCCAGAACATTGAAGTAGACAGCGGCAGTGAATCCGAGCCTGAGGCGGAACAAGAAGAGCCGGAACAAGAAGAGGTTACTGCTGCGGATGACCTGTCAATGCTTGACCGATTACGTACAGGAGGCCTTCCACATGTTGATGCATTTATTGATGATGATGAGCACGTCATTACTGATAGTGATGATGATGATGCATTTATTGACCCCGAAGCATATATAGACGATGATGATGATGCATTTATTAATGATGACAATGAAGATTAATATTACAGTTCATGTCAGGTATTCAATTATTATTACGTACATATATATTATTAATTAGTTCATGTTAGGTATTCAATTTTTTATTATGTTCATGATGATGATACACTAAAATTATATACATATTATTCATGTCAGGTATTCATTCTTTTTATGTTGTACTAATTTCGTTTACTCTTTGTCATTGCAGGTGTTGACAGATGGTGGGCGAGGCCCCTTTTCTCTAATCCCTCTTTTCTTAGACCGCCGGTCTAGTACTTCTCCATGTTTCTTTAGTAGAGCCCGCAAGAGGAGAAAGGTAAGAAGAGATTCTTGCGAAGGGACGAGCTTGTCTGTTTATGCCTCCGGTGGGCCCCGCAGGTTGGTGCTTGTCTTTCTCCTATCTCCACCGGGTTTAGGGAAAAGGAAAATAAGAGCAGATAAAGACGCCCCCCCACGACACCGAGTTTCCCTCTTAGCAGGGAGGAGGAGTAGAGCGCTGGATCTCGGTATGCAGACACCACCGGCGGTCGCTTCTTTCGGCCGGGAGAGGTCGAGGGGGGGGGGGGGAAGAAGGCTCCTAGAGGTGGATGTGGCGGCGGGCAAGGTAGGAAGGCTGCTGCTACACCTTCCTTGCCGCCACCCCCAGCTGATTCACCCGACCACAGGAGTGCTCCGTCTGAGATGGAGCCGCCTGAGGTGGAGCCATCTCGGACTCCGGTCCATGAGCCTCGGGGCGACGAGCCTTTGGCAGACGTGCCTACGGCCGACGAGCCTCGGGCCGACGAGCGTCGGGCCGCCGAGCCTTCGTCCCGTGAGACTCCGGAGCTCAGCAGGGATCACGCTGAGTTGCAGCAGAACCCTTTGGAGGACTCGCCGGAGTCGAGTGGCCGTGCTGAGGGTGGCTATAGCTCTGATAGCTATAGCGAGGGTGAGTGGGTTGAGGGGCGCAAAGTCTACCAGCGTGGTGGTACAAAGCTCCCTGACACCCCGGCAACCCCCGACCAGAGGTGGTTGATTGCGCCTAGCGGGGAGAAGTAAGTGCATTTACTCTTTTTTAACCTTTTGTCTTCACGTTTCTTCGAATATCTAATGCGTTGGCCTTGTCATACTCCAGGTCTTGGACAGACGAGCCAAATGTCCGCAAGCCCAACAGTGTCCTTGGTGTGATTCGTCGCCAGAGCTTCCCGGGGTGGGTCACGTTGCTCGGTGAGGTCCGGGTTCGAGAGCTAGGAATGACCTGGGAGCACTACTTGGCTGCCCCAGCCCCGCCGGGGCATAGGATCGGCGATGTCGAGTGCCACATGGTCGCTGACATTGTGATCTAGACGTTTTGGGTAATTTCTCCTTTGCCGTCTACGTTGTGTTTTCTTCTTTGATTGGCAACCCTAGTGGTTGTACTAATCCGTGTTTTCTTGTTTGATTGCAGACCTTCTACAGGTGTGCTGAGGGACAGGAGGAGGCCGCGGCTCGGGTTATCGACATCGAGTGCAGGCGCCTACTTCAAAACTTTCGGCACGAGGCTCGGACGCAGGCTATTCGAGACTACTTCGCCTCGGCTGGTATTAGGAGGAAAAAAGGGAAGTGCCGCGTCAAGTATCTGAGTAAGGAGAAGTACATGAAGGTAATTACCTATTCTTAAGGCCTTGCACTTAGTTTCCTTGATTTGATTCGTAGGCGTAGCGCTCAAATTTCTCTTACTTAACTTAGGTGCCCCCGAGATGGTGTGCGGATAGGATGGACTGTTGGGAGGCGTTGGTGGAAGAGTGGTGCACTCCCGAATGGTGCTCCGTCCACGACATTGCAAAGAACAAGCGTGCCCAAATGAAAGGTGTCCCACACCATCTAGGCAGAGTCAACCTACATCAGTTCGGGGAAAACAGGGTATGTGGTTTGATTCATGATTCATGCAAATTCATTCTTCATGCTAGCTTGAGCCCTTAACTAATACTCTGTTCCTCTCTTTTAGGCACGACACAACAAGGCTCCAGTGCCAGAGCTGTTCGACCTCTATGCCATGTCCAATACTGCCTCGTACAAGAAGGCCAAGGCATTCTCTGAGCCTGACCTCGATGATCCAGAGAAATTCACCAACCCCAGGTCCCACCACAAGCTTGTGATGTACAGAGACCAGGGGAAGGCGAGGAAAGGGTCGGACTTTAACCCGAGCCAACCTCTTGATCCAGAGCTGGTGATGATATCTGGTGGCGGGAGGTCCCATGGCTCGTTAACCATTGGGAATGGACTGATACGTTGTAGTAGCACTCTCCCACAGATCAAGAAGCGCCAGACCAGCTCCGATCCTGAGATATTGCCTCGTGCACGGCCAGTGGAGCTACAATTCAAGGTTAGTTATACGGACTCAGATACCTTTCCTCCATTACATTGTGTGTGCGGTCGTCGATTATTACAATGCTAACGAGTGGTGTTGCAGGCTGCTATTAAGGCAGAGAGAGTGAAGACCCAGGCTGCTATTGAGGAAGAGAGAGCGAACACGCAGGCGCTTCTAGCGAAGAGGGACCAGCAGACGGCTAAGCTGTTGGAGGAGGAAAGGAACCGGAACATGATGGCTACCCGGGCCCTATACGAGATGTTCGCGGTAATTTTCTTTTGCATGTTAGCCAAATCATGCACGTAATGTTCCTTACATTAGTATCTAATATGACTGACTCGTCAAAACCAAATGTGCAGACCATGTGCGAGAAGACCGGCACGACTCCTCCGGCGATGCCAGACATTGTTCCGGCGGGCACGGTGAGTTTCATTTGAATGGTCATTAGTTACTATTCTTCACATTTGAGTTGCATCATGCTAACAATACATTGGAAATGATCTTTGGTGCAGCATAACTCCTGACAAGCATCGACCGATGCTTCTCCGTCTGCCACTGGCGCGACCGGTCCTACAGCTACACCTCCTTGATGACGGTAAGTTTTCCCAAGTGTTTAGCTAAACAAATGCATACTTAGCTTAAGAAATGACCTAGTCATGTGCCTTTGGTAGCCTTCCATATAGGGAAATGCCTCCTAGTGCTTCCACTGAGCCATGGTAGTTCGCTACTGCTCCGGAACACATGGATTGACCGGCATGTGTCCTTCTTTGCTCCTGTGTCTGTCCCTACGGGGAAATGGCATGCGGTGTATCACCGAAGTCCTTGTAGCTTGCTACGACTTGGTTGCACTCGCTGATGACCGACACGTGCATTGCTGGGTCATGTATGCGTGTCCCTGTACATTTGTGCCACCTTGGTTCTATGACTAGTCATGTCGGCCCGGGTTCTCTGCCATATGGATACTAGCGACATAATCATATACTTAGCATTTTTTCCTCCAAAATGACTCAATATGCTTAGCTAGCTCAAAATTGACATAATAAGCTTAATTAGCTCAAAAATGACCTATTTAACCTAGGATAGCTATAAAATGACCTATACTTAGCATTTATTCCTCCAAAATGACTTAATATGCTCCAAAATGACTTATTATGCTCCAAAATGACCTATGTAGCTCCAAAATGACTTAATATGCTCCAAAATGACCTATTTAGCTCCAAAATGACTTAATATGCTCCAAAATGACCTATTTAGCTCTAAAATGACTTAATATGCTCCAAAATGACCTATTTAGCTCCAAAATGACTTAATATGCTCCAAAATGACCTATTTAGCTCCAAAATGACTTAATATGCTCCAAAATGACCTATACTTAGCCTATTTACTTCATTTATGACATACTTAGCCTATTTAGGTCAAAAATGGCCTATTTAACTAGGTTAGCTCTAAAATGACACAAGTAAGCAATAAGAAGAAGAAAAAGAAAGAGAAGAAAAATTCTGCTTCTTCTTCTTCTTCTAGTCTTCTTCTAACTTTCTTCTTTCCCATTTTGTAGATTTGCTTCAGATCACGGAAGCTTGCGTTGGAGTCTACTCTTCTCCTTGTCCTTCCTTTTTGTTTTGATTTTGTAGGATGAACAATTTGAAACTTGCTACGTATATATGTATGGATGGATGGTGGCTATATTGTATATGGACCTTTTTCTTAATTATTGGATATGTTGGACTTTTCATTTGGTGTATATATGTGTTGGATGATGATATATGTGTTGGATATGTTGGATGATCCATATGGCAGGGATATGTTGGCTATATGTACTTGTTGAAATATTTTGAAATGAATATATATATATATATATATATCTGTGAAATTGATTGAATTTAAGAAAAAACAGGGGCTATATAGCCAATTTGCCGTTTGCTAGCAGACGGCAAACAGGCTACGTGGCAGCAGCTTGTTCAACCTGGGATGGCCTATTTAGCCTCTTTGCCGTCTGCTAGCAGACGGCAAAGAAGAAAGGTCTTTGCCATCTGCTAGCAGACGGCAAAGAAGCAGATGTCTTTGCCATCTGCTAGCAGACGGCAAAGAAGCAGAGGTCTTTGCCATCTGCCAGCAGATGGCAAACAAGAAAGGTCTTTGCCATCTGCCAGCAGACGGCAAAGAAGCAAAGGTCTTTGCCGTCTGCTGGCAGACGGCAAAGAGTGCCGTTAGCCCCCTAACGGGGCTGTCACCTTTTTTGTGCCGTCCACAAGCATTGCCGTCTGCTAGCAGACGGCAAAGAACTTTCCTTCTTTGCCGTCCGCCAGCAGACGGCAAAGCGGCCTTTATCGGCAGCAGTTCAGCCGGAGTGTTTGCCGTCTGCTGGCAGATGGCAAAGGCTTTGCCGTCTGCCAAACATGCCTTTGCCATCTGCTATGGCAAACGGCAAAGCAGCTGATTCCAGTAGTGACTTGTTCTAGGTAAAGCAAACGTCAAGTGTGCGTAGAGTTGTATCGGTGGTCGATAGAACTTGAGGGAATATTTCTTCTACCTTTAGCTCCTCGTTGGGGTTGACACTCTTATTTATCAAAAAAGGCTACAAACGATCCCCTATACTTGTGGGTTATCAAGACCTTTTTCTAGCGCTGTTGCTGGGGAGCAATAGCGTGGGGTGAATATGCTCGTGTGTGCTTATTTGCTTTATCACTAAGTAGTTTTTATTTTCTGTTATAAGTTGTTCTCTATCTTTAGTTATGGATATGGAACACGAAATACCAAAAAAAATAGTTGTACTTGCTACTCATGGAGATGGGGAACCTCCTAAAACCCTTGATGCTCGTTATGTGAAAAATATTAAACACTACTTTGATAATCCTGAGAAAACCCCATTCAACTTGATAATGGGAGACACGTTGGGTCAACGTGAATACTTTAGGGATTATTGCTTGACACAAAAAGGGAAATTATTATGGGATCAAATTGATATGTTGCATTGGTATGCTTGGAATTTATGCCAGAGATATGGTTATACTTATTGCTCTAGGATGAATGCTCCACACCTTCCCTTTTCATGCAAATTTAATGATAATGAAACCTTGGCTTCTTATGCTAATGGTAGATATGATTACTATGATGTGGAACGAATAGAAGAATTTGTTGCTTTTAAGGGTGCTTATGAAATTGAATCTATGTTTGAAAAGTATGAAGATTTTGATGATTCAGTTTGTAGACTTGAAAATTTTGCTATACTTAAATATTGCTATGAGAATTATAAATACAATTCCGATATTGATGTATTTATTGAGAAAGTCTCCGCTGTCCAAGAAGAGACTAATATTTTGTAGGAGTCTATGGAAGAAGGAATTGATGAAACTGTGAGCTCATTGGATGAAAAAGATGATGAGGAGAGCGAAGAACAAAAGGAGGAAGAGCGGATTAGCTACCCATGACCACCTTCTAATGAGAGTAACTCTCCAACTCATACATTGTTTAATGTCCCTTCGTTCTTACCAAAGGATGAATGCTATGATAATTGCTATGATCCCTCGGATTCATTTGAAATATCCCTTTTTGATGAAATTGATGCTTGCTATGCTTGTGGCCAAGATGCAAATATGAATTATGCTTATGGAGATGAACTTGCTATAGATCCTTATGTTAAGAATGAAATTGTTGCTATTGCACCCACACATGATTGTCCTATTATCTTTTTGAATTTTCCCAGCTAGACTATATCGGAGAAGTTTGCACTTGTTAAGGATTATATTCATGGGTTGTATTTTACTATTTCACATGATGATTTTGATGAATATAATATGCATGTGCTTGCTGCTCCTACTTGCAATTATTATGAGAGAGGAACTATATCTCCACCTCTCTATGTTTCCAACACTATAAAATTGCAAGAAACTGCTTATGCTATGTATTGGCCTTTACTTGATGTGCATGAATTGTTCTTTTATGACATGCCGATGCATAGGAAGAGAGTTAGACTTCTTCATTGCATGATATATGATGCTTTGTGCTCACTACTAAATTATAAATCTTTGTTAATTAGAATTGGCTTTGATATACCTTGGGATCCGGGTGGATCCATTACTTGAGCACTTTATGCCTAGCTTAATGGCTTTAAAGAGAGCGCTGCTAGGGAGACAACCCGGAAGTTTTAGGAAGTCATTTTATTCTGTTGAGTGCTTTTATAAAGTCTAAAAACAAAAAATATAGAGGGGAACTTAAAACTTCACAAAAAGAAAAGTGAAAGTGAGAAAGACGAGCACCGTGGAAGTGGGAGCTAGCCTTGAACTTCATTCATGCCCATGGAAACTTTGTGAATCTTAATTAAAGAAACTTTTCAAAAAAAATAATTATCCCCTTGTACAAATCCATTGTATTATAAAAATAATGTGCCAAGATTTGCCTTTAGGATAATTAGATTCTTGTTGGTATGTGCGCTGTAAAAACAGAAACTTTGCCTGTAGTGCGTGATTTTACATTTTTTACTAGCATGTCAAAAGTTTCTGAAAATTTTACAAAGTATTTCAATTGAAATTTTTTATTTTTTTCCTAATTTTTCAGAATTTTTGGAATTACAGAAGTATGGTCAAAGTTCAGATTACTACAGACTGTCCTGTTTAAGACAGATTCTGTTTTTGATGCATTGCTTTGCTTGTTTTGATGAAACTATCGATGCTATCAGTGGTATAAGCTATGGAGAAGTTATAATACAGCAGGGATAATGCAAAAACAAAATATGAATTGGTTTGCAACAGTACTTAAAGTAGTGATTTGCTTTATTATACTAACGGATCTCACCAGTTTTCTGTTAAATTTTGTGTGGATGAAGTGATCAAAGATGAGGAGGTCTCGATATGAGGAGAAGGAGGAGAGGCAAGAGTTCAAGCTTGGGGATGCCCAAGGCACCCCAAGTAAATATCCAAGGAGACTCAAGCATCTAAGCTTGGGGATGTCCCGGAAGGCATCCCATCTTTCTTCCACAAGTATCGATATGTTTTCGTTTTCGTTTCGTTCATGTGATATGTGTAAATCTTGGAGCGTCTTTTGTGTTTAGTTTTCATTTTTATTTTATGCACCGTGCTGGTACGAGATAGTCCATGGTTGATTTATAGAATGCTCATTGTACTTCACTTATATCTTTTGAGTATGGCTTTATAGAATGCTTCATGTGCTTCACTTATATTATTTGAAGTTTGGATTGCCTGTTTCTCTTCACATGGAAAACCGTTATTTGTAGAATGCTCTCTTACTTCACTTATATTTATTAGAGCATGGTATTTTGTAGAAATAATTAAACTCTATTGCTTCACTTATATCTATTTAGAGAGTCAACAGGAATTGGTCATTTGCATGGTCAGACATAAAATCCTACATAAAGCTTATGGATCACTGAATATGATATGTTTGATTCCTTGCAATAGTTTTGCGATATAGAGATGATAATATGTGGGAGGTACTAGTAAATGGTTGTGGTAAGTAGGAATATTGGTGTTAAGGTTTGTGATTCCCGAAGCATGCATGTATGGTCTCTCGTTATGCTATGAAGTTGGAGCATGCTTTATTATTGATTGTCTTCCTTATGAGTGGCGGTCGGGGACGAGCGATGGTCTTTTCCTACCAATCTATCCCCCTAGGGGCATGCATAGTAGTACTTTGCTTCGAGGGCTAATAAACTTTTGCAATAAGTATATGAGTTCTTTATGACTAATGTGAGTCCATGGATCATAAACACTCTTACCTTTCCGCAATTTGCTAGCCTCTTCGGTACCATGCATTGCCCTTTCTCACCTCGAGAGTCGGTGCAAACTTCGCCAGTGCATCCAAACCCCGTGATATGATACGCTCTATCACACATAAGCCTTATTATATCTTCCTCAAAACAGCCACCATACCTACCTATTATGGCCTTTCCATAGCCCTTCCGAGATATATTGCCATGCAACTTCCACAGCTTCCATTTTGATGACTTGAGCATTCATTGTCATATTGCTTTGCATGATCATAGAGCTGACATATTAGTTGTGGCTCAGCCACCGTTCATCATTTTTTATACATGTTACGCTAGATCATTGCACATCCTAGTACACTGCGAGAGGCATTCATATCGAGTCATATTTTGTTATAGGTATCGAGTTGCAATATTGAGTTGTAAGTAAATAGAAGTGTGATGATCATCAACTTTCATTATTAGAGTATGTCCCAGTGAGGAATGGATGATGGAGACTATGATTCCCCCACAATTCGGGAAGAGACTCCGGACCAAAAGAAAAAAAAGAAAAAAAGAAAAAGAAAAAAAATAAAGAAAGAAGGAAGAGAAGGGGCATGCTAGTTCCACACTTGTGCTTCAAAGTAGCACCATGTTTTTCATATAGAGAGTCTCCTATGTTGTCACTTTCATATACTAGTGGGAATTTTTCATTATAGAGTTAGATGCACACCCACTTAGTTTTCATATTGAGCTTTCATACACTTATAGCTCTTAGTGCATACGTTGCATGGCAATCCCTGCTCCTCACATTGATATCAATTGATGGGCATCTCCATAGCGCGTTGGTTAGCCGCGTCGATGTGAGACTTTCTTAATTTTTTTTGTCTTCTCAATATTTACCCCTATCATCATACTCTATTCCACCCATAGTGCTATATCCATGGCTTGTGCTCATGTATTGTGTGAGGGTTGAAAAAGCTGAAGCATGTTAAAAAGTATGAACCAATTGCTCGGCTTGTCATCGGGGTTGTGCATGATAAATACTTTGTGTCGAGAAGACAGAGCATGACAAGACTATATGATTTTGTAGGGATAGCTCTCTTTTGTGTTGATATTTTGAAAGACACGATTGTTTGTTGGGATGCCTGAGTATTGATGTCTTTATGTCAAATTATAGACTATTGCTTTGAATCATTCGTGTTTTAATACTCATGCCATGATTAGATATATGATCAAGATTATGCTAGGTATCATTCCACATCAAAAATTATACTTTTTTTATCATTTACCTAATCGAGGACGAGCAGGAATTAAGCTTGGGGATGCTGATATGTCTCCATCATATCTATAATTTTTTATTGTTCCATGCCAATATTATACAACTTTTACATATTTTTGGCAACATTTTATACGATTTATTGGACTAACCTATTGATCCAGTGCTAGTTCCTGTTTGTTGCATGTTTTTTGTTTTGCAGAATATCCATATCAAATGAAGTCCAAATGCAATAAAAATTAACGGAGTATTATTTTGGAATATTTGTGATTTTTGGGAGGTGGAATCAATGCAAACGGAGGCCCACAGCTCCCAAGATACACCAGGGCGTGCCGGGCACCCCCTGGCGCGCCCAAGTGTCTTGTGCCCTCCCCGTAAGTCGGTTGGGGCCCTACTTCAGGCGCAAGAAAGATAATTTATCGAAAAAAATTGCGTAATTTTTTTTGCGCAATCGGAGTTATGAATCTCCGGGAATTTAAGAAACAGGAAAGCGAAATAGAAGAGAACAGAGAGGGAGATCCAATCTCGGAGGGGCTCCCGCCCCTCCGCCGCCATGGAGGCCATGGAACAGAGGGGGAACTCTCCTCCCATATAGGGGGAGGCCAAGGAATAAGAAGAAGGAGGGGGTCTCTCCCCCCCTCTCTCCCGGTGGCGCCGGAGCGCCGCCGGGGCAATCATCGTGACAACGATCTACACCAACAACTTCGCCGACGTCAACACCAACTCTCTCCCCCTCTATGCATCAGTGTAACACCTCTTTTCTCCGCTATAATCTCTACTTAAACATGGTGCTCAACGCTGTATATTATTTCCCAATGATCTGTGTCTATCTTATGATGTTTGAGTAGATCTGTTTTGTCCTATGGGTTGATAGATGATCATGATTGGTTTGAGTTGTATATTTTATTTTGGTGCTATCCTACGCTGCCCTCTGTGTTGCACAAACGGAGGGATCCTTGCTGTAGGGTGTTGCAATACATTCATGGTTCTCTTATGGTGGGTGGTGTGAGTGACAGAAGCATAGACCCGAGTTTGGGGGTCGTCATTGCGTATGGGATAAAGAGGACTTGATACTTAATGCTATAGTTGGGTTTTACGACCTTAATGATCTTTAGTAGTTGCGAATGCTTGCTAGAGTTCCAATCATAAGTGCATATGATCCAAGTAGAGAAAGTATGTTAGCTCATGCCTCTCCCTCATATAAAATTGCAACAATGATCATCGGTTTAGTTATCGATCACCTAGGGACAAATGACTTTCTTATTGACAAAAGCTATCTACTTTATTGTCTTGCATTTTACTCGTAGTTTTATTCTTGCAAAGTACTTCTAGTTTTATTCTTGCAAATTTATCCTTTCACCTACCAAATAGTTTTATATTTGTTCTAGGTAAAGCAAACGTCAAGTGTGCGTAGAGTTGTATCGGTGGTCGATAGAACTTGAGGGAATATTTGTTCTACCATTAGCTCCTCGTTGGGTTCGACACTCTTATTTATCCAAAAAGGCTACAAACGATCCCCTATACTTGTGGGTTATCAGTCCTCTTCTCTCCTGCAGCCACGAGCTCATACGGACGCTCAAACGACCAGGGCGGTCGTATGGAACACCATCTTTTCTCCTGGAGCTGCGATACTGCATGAAAATTCTCATGCCTCCTCCTCACGTTAGGCACATAGCAATGTTGCAATAAAAGAAGGAGGCCGAATTCAATAAAAATAGGCTACTGACATGCTATAAATTTTACTAATGAAAACAACACAAAACTAACTCATATAGCAACTAGTGAAAATAAAATAAAAGTGTCAATGCAACATGAAATGCAACTAGACTCAAGACACAAAGCTAAGAAAGACACCTACTGACTTCTGGGTTACCTCCCAGGCAGCACTTTCTTTATAGCCATACAGCTAGGCTTCGGTGCTCCATATGGTCATCCACCCGAATCCCAAGGGATATCAACCCGAGTGTGAGGCCTACCTTCGACCAGGGTTGGCAGCACCTCATAGCAGAGCTCGGTCGGAGGCGCACTCACTTACGGTGCATCAGCATCATGTATGTAAATTCGTACTCACTCTTGGGCGAGTATCGATGCACTAAGATAAGTGGAGATGCCTGAAAGATTAGTGGCTATAACTTCATGGTAATATTAAAATCAAGAGGATGGGGAGCTGCATGTAGATCATAACCTTCATCATTTTCATCAAGCTGCACATTAGTTATGTCTAGAATTTTACCATTGATGGGAGTTTCTGGATAGTGTGCATGCCATCCTTCATCCCCATGTTCCTCCGGCTAATTTTCTAAGGATTGTTGTGCTTGTGGCTTGACGATGTTTTCTTCATGTTCCTTCATAAGGTTATGTTCTTGTGAAATATTGGCTTGGGATGTTGCGGTCGGCCGCATGCCATAGTTCAAAAATAAAGGATTTTCATCAAAATCATAATCTAAACAAAAATCATAGACTTCCTCTATCAAGCCTTTATGCTTAGTTATGCTTTTAGTTGGAAATCTTTCAACCCAACCCAGAAGCTGATAGGATCAAAGCATTAACATCATCTCCTCAATGACTTCAACTTTTTCACAAGGGTAGTCACCACGGTTGTAGGATCTCACAATTGGGTGTGGGTAAACTTTGCACAAAAAGCTCATGTGGTCATCGGATCCGCATTATATGCAAAAAATTAAGATCAAAGAGGTTACATGATCCAATGCCAAAAATTGGTCACCCACAACAATACCTTTTCGAGAGTGTCGGTATTCTTCATGTACCCTTCCTCTTCCATTGTCTCGTTTCATTGCAGCAACTATTTCTTCATCTGACATCTCAAAGCAAGACATTTTTTCTGTATTTTTCGGTTAATAGAAAAACAGAAAGATAAATAGCAACAAAAAAATAACTATGTGCGAGTGGGTAAGTAATAACAAAGCGCTATGTGAGGGAGTCCTGGATTGAGGGCTCCTCGGGCTGTTGGCCTGTTGTGATTGGGCCGGACTGATGGGCCACTATGGGGCCAAGATAGAGTGCGAGCCCATGGCCGGATAAGGGATCTTCGGAGTCATGGTGTGCCCTCCAAGCCAAGATTAGGCAGGATCTTCCTTTCTTTGTAACCGATCGCATGTAATCCTAACCCTACCGGTGCCTAAATAAACCGGAGGGTTTTAGTCTTTAGGGCTAGAGCTACATTCATCACCTCATCACCTTAGGGTTTAGATCAACTGATCTCTAGGTAGATCTACTATGTAACCATATCATACATCAAATACAATCAAGCAGGACGTAGGGTTTTACCTCTTCAAGAGGGCTTGAACATGGGTAAACACTGTGTTCATCGTCCCTTGTTCCCCGTCGATCCTAGATCCACAGCTCGGGACCTCCTACCCGAGATCCACTGGTTTTGACACTAACATTGGTGCTTTCATTGAGAGTTCCGCTGTTGGATCGCCCCAGGATCGATGGCTCGCCTAATCATCGGATAGGGCATCAGCTCCGGGGACCTCTTTGTCCCCGGCCAACTCTTCGCGTTCGGCAGCATCGTGTTGCATGCCAACCCAACTAGTAATCTTGACCAAATCGACAACTTCGCCCCCGAGCACCAAATTCGATTTGGCAATTTGGAATATGCTGCGGATGTACGAGGCGATCTAGTTTTCACCGGATTCACAACCTCTCCCTGCACCCCCATGGGCCTCGTTGTGCCCGCTCTGGAGCCTCTCATCGATCCGATCTACGGATTGGCCTGGTCCTTTAGCTAGCCTTGAGCCCGGACGGCTCCACCTCGAGTGAAGGCCAGGAATCCCCTTGAGCCACACTCACATTACCCGCCAAAGACCCATCTTCGGGCCTCGATGGGGAAGCAAGGTTCGCACGCCGAGAGTCACTCTCGGTCGAGCACTCTCCTCACGACACTCCTCTGGCCTCGAGCCCATGCGACGAGTCAACGATCGATAGCCAGGAATTATCCCTGGCCCAAATCAACTTGTCCTCGAGCCTTAGTATGGAAACAACGCTCAAGGACCAGGGCCCGCCTTCAGTCTCCGATGACTGTCCGGCCCCGAGCACCAAGCTCAACTTGGCCCTAGAAAACCAAAACTCAGTTGGGGCACAAATTATCCCTCGCCCCGCTACGCTGGAGTTCGGTCCCGAATTCCCACCGCACACAAGCTCAACGACCCTCGCCCTGTTAAACAAGGCGTTGGACCGAATCTAGAAGATGGTTATTCGGGAGGACCTGTCCTCAGATCTCGTTCAATAGCCCTTCGAGGCATATCTTGGGGAATTTTGCGCCCCACCCACCACCCACTTAGTAGCCACTGTCGAAGATTTAACCAACATGCTGGATTACACCTCAGAAAATACCGAATACATGGATGAGGATAGTGGAGCCACGGCTAGCATTGACGCCGCTCCCCCCTCACCGGCCACTGGACGGGCATGTCCACCTATGACGTCTACATGGTAGACACCCCAAAGGGAGACGACGGCACCCTTGGGAAGGATAACGGCAGGCCCAGCCAAGAGCCGCCGAAGCACCACAGACAGCGTCGCCGCTCCAAGGCACGTCGAAGCCACACGAGCAACACGAACACCGGAGAAAATGCCACCCCATATAATGCGGACAACCTCCACCCCGGAGCCGACAAACTACCACAAGTCAACCACGAGGAGCATGAGGAGCATGAGGAGCTACTCGATCCAGAACATCTCGACGACTCCGAAGACGACAATTACCTCCCCCTCTCGGAAGAGGAGGTGAGTCTGGGTGACGAAGATTTCATCGTACCCGAAGACCCGCTGAATCAAGAGCGGTTCAAGCGGCAGCTCATCGCCACCCCACACAGTCTGAAGAAACAACGGCAAAAAATAAAGGCCGAACAAGACACGCTCAACGAGAGGTGGACTGAACTTCTGGACACCGAAGAGGAGTATGGCCACAAGCAACAGATGAAAAGCTACCCGAAGTGGAAGCTACTACCACAGTTCAACGACGAGACCATAGAGCCAGCACCTCCAAGGTACACTCAGGCAGACCAACCAGACCGCCCCCTTGAGGACGGGATCGGATAGTTGACCAAGCCGAAAAACCTACCACCCACCCTCGCCGTCAAGGCAAGGAACCATTATGGTCTGGCTATGAGTATGACCTCCGCCGGGACCTAGATGCTCGGGCAAGCCTGACAAGGTCCATTTACGGGCCCAAAAGGGACCCTCCTGCTAGATAGCACGGATCCAAATCCTGGTTAGACCAAAACGATAGAGCTCGGGAACTGCAATGAGCCTGGATGGCAGATGACCTCCGGCGTAACGTAGCCCAGTTAGGGGTGCCGCGCACCACCTTTGCTTCACAGATAAAGTTATGCAACATGAATTCCCAGAAGGTTTCAAACCTGTGAACATTGAGCCCTACGATGGGACAATAGATCCTATAGTATGGATCGAAGACTTCCTATTGCACATCCACATGGCACGAGGAGATGACCTCCATGCCATCAAGTACCTCTCGTTAAAGCTCAAGGGTCCGGCTAGACATTGGCTGAACAACCTTCCCGAAGACTCAATAGGATGTCCGGAGGAACTCAAGGAGGCCTTTCGAGCCAACTTTCAGGGCACTTATGTTTGGCACCCGGACGCCGATGACCTGAGCCACGTAATCCAGCAGCTCGGCGAGTTAGCTCGGCAATTTTGGAATCAGTTTTTTACCAAGAAAAACAAAATCGTTGACTGCCCGGACTCCGAAGCAATAGCCGCCTTTAAGCACAGTATTCGGGATGAATGGCTAGCACGGCAGTTCGGCCAGGACAAGCCGAGAACGATGGCCGCACTTACCTCCCTGATGACCCGCTTCTGCGCCAGAGAGGATAGCTGGCTGGCCCGTAGAGGCACCAATCCGGATACCCCCGGCACCTTAGAAGTCCGGGACGGGAACGGGAAGCCCCGAAGGAATAAGAACAAGTGCCACCATAACGACGGCGAAACTAAGGAGACGGTAGTAAATGCTAGATTCCGCAATCAAATGTCTGGGTCATGGAAAAGGCCCTCTAAAGGCAACCAGGATGGCCCAACCAAGCTGGACACAATCCTAGACAGGCCCTGCCAGATTCATGGCACCACGGAAAAGCCTGCCAACCACTCCAACCACAATTGTTGGGTGATAAAACAGGCCGACAAGCTTCAAGCCGAAGACTCGGGTAAAAGCCCACGAAGCGATGACGATGAAGAGCCCTGTTGGCCGAACAGTGGAGGCCAAAAACCCTTCCCTTCTAAGGTCAAGACGGTGAACATGATCTACGCCACCCACATACCAAGGAAGGAGAGGAAGCGTGCACTACGGGACGTATACGCCGTCGAACCCGTAGCGCCAAAATTTAACCCGTGGTCTGCTTGCCCGATCACCTTTGACCGCAGATACCATCCGACCAGTATCCGACAAGGAGGGTCGGCGGCCCTGGTACTGGACCCCATTATCGATGGGTACCACCTCACGAGAGTCCTAATGGACAGGGGCAGCAGCCTCAATCTGATTTATGCAGACACAGTGAGAAAAATGGGGATCGATCTGTCAAGGATCAAACCCAGTGACACCTCTTTTAAAGGGGTTATTCTGGGCATAGAAGCCCGATGCTCAGGCACGATAACTCTTGAAGTGGTGATAACTCTTCAAGTGGTGTTCGGCTCACCGGATAACTTTTGAAGTGAGGATTTGATCTTTGATATCGCTCCATTCCGCAGTGGCTATCATGCTCTCCTCGGCCGAACGATGTTCGCCAAATTTTACGCCATCCCGCATTACGCCTACCTTAAGCTGAAGATGCCCGGCCCTCGGGTGTCATGACAATCAATGGCAACACGGAGCGCTCACTATGGATCGAGGAACACACCGCGGCCCTGGCAGCCGAAGACCAAGCCGTCGCCAAAGGGCCGAAGTATCAGCCTGCCGTTAAAGCTAAACTGGCCCGAGCCCGATCACTGTCATGGGAGCCCGCCTGCGTTCGCCGCAAATAGGGACACACGCCCCATGGCATGCCCGTCTCCGTCGCGCTCTATGTGCCTCGTCAGCACAACTCCGTGCTCGAGATACCTTGGGCGGTTGTGGGGACTGACATCGAACCCATATCCCCACATACTCGGGTCAACCGAACTATGACATCCCTACAAGAATACGATTCCGGACTCGCTTAGCATCAAGCTATATTTGGAAGGTCTACTTCTTAAAATTCCCTACTACAGGCATCCCTCACCCGCACGCGATGTTCCCGGATGACCAACTCAAACCTATCCATCATGCAGATGTAAAGGCGCAGACGTGCAGCAGGGCACAGTTGAGGCTTCAACCCACGAATCAAGGCCTTGTGTAAACCTTTCTCTGTAAAATTTCTTTTTTCACTTATTGTACAACGCCACAGCAGCTCGAATTGTACCGATCGATGTCCAGAGCTTATGAAAGTTAAAAACACCTCTTTAAGTGTCAACGCATCAGAATCATACAACCTTTCTTTCTCCTTTTCCCCTTTTTCTTCTGCTCTTCGAACAGCTAAGCAGGCACACAATGTGTAGTAAATACAACTCGGCTAATCGACCGAGGGCTTGATTTTTTCCAATCATCCTAACGTACCAACTCCGGCATTGCTTCTCGTAATGTGCTCGGTGTCTCGGATATTGCATTATATGCATCGGTACAGAACTATGTCTTGGATCAATAGTTGGGTTGCCCGGCTCCTGTGCCTGCCTCCTTACGTTTCGCATGTTCGGCTAAGAAGGCAAAGGGAGAACCCCTGCGATTGTATTTTTGGTTAGTCCAGATAGGTACCTCAGGGGAGAAAGTTGAAAACTGACTGTCATAGTAAGCAAGAACTGGTCAGCGATTCGATGACAAGTGTTACAACTAAAAAATCGTTGGCGATTTGTCCGTGTCATACGCAGGGTTCGTCCTACCACAAACCAAGTGGTCACTCGGGCAGGCCTCAACCCCCTTGTACACCACAAAACCCTGGGGGCTAGTCACTAGTCCCCGCCGTCAAGCTCCTATGGCAAAGTGAAAGCAATAAAACCACATAGTCCGATTGCCTGGTATCTCTCTCGCACTACCGCCTTCGGGCACCAAGACGTTGGCTAAGGGTAACAGTGCGGAGACGAAACACTCCTCGTCCTATTAACTTGGGGGCTGAAGCCGCCGACTAGTAACTTTCAGAATAATAAAATAGCCGCACAGGAGTCAAAATTAAATAGTAACATCATCAACATACAAACGGGCCTCACTATAAAGTAACATGTTCGGATGGCAACTGGACAAAAAATCATTCAATGATTACATCCTTTAAACACTGACCCTCTATTGCCCGAGCACCTTCCATAACTCGGGCAAAGTATAGCACGGGGTGCCGGTGCTCCTTTCCAGCCGGCGGAGGACCAACGGCCATATCCATCGGCTTGATCTTCTGCCAATGCACCATGGTCTTCGCAAAGGACAGCCTCGCACCCTCAAGGCACGCGGATTGCTTTATGGTATCAATCTGTGCCAGTGCTTCATGCAGCCTCTACACCAAGCCAAAGTAGCTATCCGGAATAGGCTCATTGGGCCACAGCCAGACACAATGGTCCTTCAAGGCTAGTTCGGCCATTCGGTGCAGCTCCATCAAGTGCTTCATTTTGTTGCTGAGGAGCTGAAAGTGTTCGGGCGCCTGAAACTGCGACCAGAAGAGCCGCCGTTCCGAATTCTCCTCCCTCGCTGCATAGTGCTCCACCGCAATAGCCGCACTCTTCGGAAGCTCGGCAAAAGCGCCTATGGAGCGCCAGACCCGCGTCAGCAAGGCAAACATGTTGCCTCCAAACACACTTTGAAGTAAGTATTTCTTAACATCTGCGATTTGCCCCACTTGGCGGAGCTCTTCCCGGACACCTCCCACTTCGGTCCTCGCCTCCTGGAGATCCTTCTCCACCTTGGATAGCTCAGGAGACCGCTCCTCCTATTTCTTCTCAAGGGACTCCAATTTCTTGACGACATCCTCGAGCTCCACCTGTACCTCGGCTACTCGAGCCTCATGCTTTTCACCAGCAAGCTTGGCCTTCTCAAGCTCGGCCACCGCCTTTGCGGCGGCCGCTTTCTCTGCGGCCGCCTCGGCCTTGTCCTTCTTCAAAGCCACCTTCAAGCCCTCTACCTCAGTAGCAGCAACTGCAATATCCGCATATTATATGATTAGCATGCAGTCCAGAAAGTAAGTATCCGACAATAAGCAATCATACATCTTAAAAAAGGGCTTACCTTGTGCCTCATCAAGCCGCTTGTTGACAAGGTCAAGCTCTCCATCAGAGCGCTTGAGCTTCCGATCCATCTCCTCTAGTGTCGCGGCATTAGCAGCCGCGGCCAAGGAAGATGCCTATGACATCAAAAAGTTCACACTACTTTAAATTTTGGCCTACAGAAATTGGATCCTCCGCAAGTTCCTTTGTAATTCTTGCAGAGCCTCGGGGGCTTTTATACATACGACCTACTCAATCACGGAAACTAAGGGCTAAAACCACTTTACAGGAAAAGAGTATTACTTGACTTACCTCATATCCTATTAGAAGGCCTTGTATAGCGTCGTTCAGTCCGGATTGGACGGACCGAACACCCTGTAAAACCGCACCCATAAGGGAGCGATGCCCGTCGACGATGACGGAGTTGTTCACCAACTCCTCCAGCACGTCCGGCCATCCCGTCGCCGCCTGGTTGGAGGTGTTCAGCATAGGCGTCGGGCCCTCAATCCCTTCCCTGTCGGAAGGAGGAACCGGCACCTTCGAGGGCCTTGGGGGCTCGGGTTCGGATGGCTGAGGGGGTCCGGATGGCCCAGACCCCCCTCCCGCATTAGCCAGGAGGGGCACACCCTCCTGGTCTTCGGTGACCGAGGTGTCAGCCTCAGCCATGGTAGCATCACCCTCTTCCCCCATGCTCGGAGGGGGAGGGGTCCTTCGGGACAGCACTTCCCTGACCTCTTCGGGTATCGGGGGAGGCACGGAGCGAGACGCCGATCCGCTATCCGCCAGGTCGGCGGGCGGAGACGTTCCTTCCGAGGTCTGCTCGGTGGGGTGGCCGCGCGGTGGGCTATAACAACTCACGATCAGCTTCCATGAGTAAGGGATTGTTAAAAATAAAGTGACTAAAAACGCCAAAATATGTACCTAGCAGCAGGGGGTTTGACCATAGATTCCTTCTTCAGAGCTTTTTTGGATGCTTCAGACTACTCATCGGAGTCCGAGCTATCAGGCAGGGTTAGCTTAGGCCGACACTGCCTCTTCGAGGCTTGAGGGGGCGGTATCTCCTCGACCTCTTCGGACACCGCCCTCTTCTTGGAATGCGAGGAGGCGCTTTCCTCCTCGTCCTCGTCTTCGTCCCCGTCCTGAGCAGACGGGGCTGTAGCACCTCTGGACCGAGTGTCCGGATGAGCTATTCGGCAGAGGCCCTCCCTGACCTCCGGTACATCCTTCTTCTTCTGGCCCTTCTTGTCGGGCGCCTTGTAAGGCACCAGAGCTAGCAGCTTCTCTAGCTGAGCTGATCGAGGCTTTTCGGGCAGCGGCACCTGACTGCTGATCTTCTCAGCCTTTTTGACCCAGCCCTGCAAAAATCCACAAAGAGAGGTTTAGACCAAGTTGTGCACGGTATGATTATCTGAACACATGTCAGGCAAAAGACCCCCCACCGCCGTCGGGAGGGTCACAGCGTCGAGGCAGATGTCCTCCTCCTTGACCGGCCATGTCTCTTGAGGCTTGAACAACAGGCACCACGCCTTGTCGTAGGTTGTACCGACGAGGTACTGTACGGTGGCCAGGTCTTCGGATTTGTATGCCCACATCGGCTTGGCCCTTTGATGGCAAGGAAGGAGCCGGCGCTTGAGCATTATTTGGATCATGTTGGTCAGCTTAGCGCCGGTCTCCATCATGTTGATGACGCTCTTCTACAGCAGCTTCACATCAGCGGTGGACTCCCAGTCCGAACTTTTTGTAGTCCATGGGGCCAATCTCGCCGGGGGTTCGGATCTAAATTCGGGAGCCGCCTTCCAGGCAGCATCCCTTGGTTTGGTGATGTAGAACCATTCTTTTTGCCACACCTTGATGGTGTCGATGAACCTGCCCTCTGGCCATTGGACCCGTGTCAGCTTGCTGATCATGGCCCGGCCGCAGTCCGCCTAGGCACCGCCAACCACTTTGGGCTTGACGTTGAACACCTTCTGCCACAGGCCAAAGTGTGGCTGGACTCGGAGGAGGGCCTCGTAGATGATAATAAAGGCCAAGATTTGGAGGAGGGAGTTGGGGGCTAGATCATGGAAATCTAGCCCGTAGAAGAACATTAACCCCCTCACGAAGGGGTGTAGAGGAAATCTGAGCCCCCAGATAAAATGGGGGAGGAATACGACCCTCTCGCCCAGCTTGGGCGTGGGCATGAGCTGGCCCTCTTCAGGGGCCCGATGAGCGATGTCGGCCGACAAGTAGTTGGCCCGCTTTAGCTCCAAGATGTCGTTGTTGGTGGCGATGGAGGCGTCCCACTTGCTGTCTGCACCGGATCCAGCCATGGCTAGGGAGGGCAGGATGGGATTCGCTGCGGAGCAGAAAGACAGGGTGCTGGAGCTTTGGAGGATTGCACAAGCAGCAGCGGAAGGTGGGAGAAGGCGTAGGATGCTAACTATAGCAATCCCCCTCTCTATAGGCCACGGAAGAGCCAAGAGTTCCTCTTTCACGCTGTGGGCTTCTCCACTTCCCGATACTCTCACGACGTTATGCGTAGTAGGGAATCAAAATCATTGATCATATCCCCTAAAAAATGGGGCACGATCTCTACCTTAATGAGACGTGCCAATAGGGGGGCAGCCTTGAGCCGCGCATCGATAACTGCCAGCCGCTCAGCATTATGACCGGTCATGACCCTTCATTAAAGAAGAAAAAAGTTGTCAGGCGAGGGCACTATTCACACTGGAATGATTTTTGCCTTCAGGGCTAAGCAAAATGGACGCTTCAGATTCTGAACACCACTTGACTCCGACCATGTACAGGACACGATGAAGAACTCGCATCGTAAGCCGAAGACCACGAGGTGTGCGGATGCCGGACACAAGCCCTGGCATTGGAGGCAAGTTCAGGGGCTACTGAGGGAGTCCTCGATTGAGGGGTCCTCGGGCTGCCGGCCTGTTGTGATTGGGCCGGACGAATGGGCAACTATGGGGCCAAGATAGAGTGCTGGCCAGTGTCCGGATAAGGGATCTTCGAAGTCGTGGTGTGCCCTCAAAGCCAAGATTAGGCAGGATCTTCCTTTCTTTGTAACCGATCGCATGTAACCCTAACCCTACCAGTGCCTATATAAACCAGAGGGTTTTAGTCTTTAGGGCTAGAGCTACATTCATCACCTCATCGCCTTAGGGTTTAGCTCAACTGATCTCGAGGTAGATCTACTCTGTAACCATATCATACATCAAATACAATCAAGCAGGACATAGCGTTTTACCTCTTCGAGAGGGCCCGAACCAGGGTAAAGACTATGTTCATCGTCCCTTGTTCCCTGTCGATCCTAGATCCACAGCTTGGGACCCCCTAATCGAGATCCGCCAGTTTTGACACCGACATTATGCTCCCCTGAAACAGTGCCAGAAAATGCTTGATGACCTACAAGTGCACAGGGTTGTTGTAGCACTTTCATTGTGATAAGTAGAGTGTCGAACCACAGGGAGCTGATAGGAAGGCACCCCAAACACCGAAACTGTGTTGTCACTTTCACACAGCCACGTACGCACCCAAACAACAGTTTGGAAATAGTGTACTCTATCGTTGCTAGGAAAACTAGATAAAAAGTGTAATCAACTAAACTACTAACAAGAAGGATAAAAACAGGCATTAAAGGACACTAAGTTAGTAAGGAAGACACTTGAGTAGGAAAAGTTCTCGAGGGGTTCGGAATCACTACCGCATATGAACTATCATATCCTCTAGTAACTAGTCAAATGAATTAGTGGGCGGAGCTCGGTGCAGAACATGTTCTACTCTAGGTAGATTTCGTGCCACGCATGCCACCTTCATAGTCTTCCCCATAGGTTTACAACTCATGACAATTAAGGGTTGCCCCGTGGACGCAGTCTCTCCAAGGGTTCTCCGTAATTCCCCAATTCTTTGCAAAGACAAGGAACCGAGGCTTTTACTGTCACCTCAAATTACCGTAATATCCCCAACCATCACAAGGACTGTAACATACTTCACGACACAAGGCACAATTGTGAGTGATCACTCCTCTCAACATTCATGGAGACTATCGGGGTTCCGGGACCGGGGGTACCCAGAACCGTCTGCCTGCGGCCCAGTGTGTGGCATCGTCAAATGGCCCAGCATGGCCCAACTCCAAGACGTCGTGAACAAGACCCTCACGAGGGCCTCTATCTCGCGAGGTGAACTACATCAAGGCCTCATGAGGAACGGTCTCCCGAGGCTGCCTCCCGAGCAGCGGACATCTCTAGGCTCGCACCCCACCTCACGAGGCACGTGGTGACATGAGCCATGACGACTGGAGCCAGAAGGGCGCCAGCAGGCGCAGTCCAGGACAGTTTCCTCTTTGGTGCTAAAGGGGCAAAGCCAGCACATGGGTTCCCAAAGAATCCCCCAAAGGTTGCTGTTCCGGTGCAACAAAACCAGGACCACGGGCTCGGCAGGACGGAGGTCATCACCGATCCCACCTGCACGTCATGACCAGAAGCTTTGCAGACGGAGACCAGCTTTAGTCAGGATAGGGTGTACTCACGTCCCCCTTCAAATCTGGCCATTGTGGTATCCCTTCCCGCCTAGCGCTTTGGGGTAAGAGGATCGGGCCAGTATAAATATAGACTAGCCTCCACTGTAGAGAGGGATCGGATTCATTCACCCCTTGAGCTCTCCCGAGGCAGCTCACACTTGTACTGGTTCATACTCATCCTCCTCGTGAGGTAATCCACCACAAAGCAGGAGTAGGGTTTTCCACCATAAGGTGGCCCGAACCTAGGTAAATCACTGTGTCCATCTCTTCCTTCCTCTCGCTCGAGCACGACGGAGCCAAGTTGTGAGGCGATGGGCAGCAAGTCATAGCTAGGCAGGATCCTTCTCTCAGGTCCCAGAGTTCGAACCTTGTTTGGGTCCGCGGAGCCCCGATTCCGACAGAGGCAACTAACTTGAATCATGAATAGGTCATATTGGATCGCGACAAATATCATATAGGGTTCAACCATATCCTCAATAACAAGTACAACTACTCAATCAATGAGATGAAGGTTAGGGACAAGTTACAAGCCGACACCAAGCCAATGAAGGGAGAAGGCATGGTGGTGATGAAGATGGTGGCGCCACCGGTTATGGCGGTACCGGTGCGAGGGCACCTGCTCGGAGGTCGGTGCTTATGGTGGTGGAACCTCCTCTTCTTCCCTTGGTGGTTGTCCCTTCCTAATCTTGGTGGTGGAGCAGCAATGGACATGATGGTGGATGAATGAGATGGATGATGTTGTTGATTGGCGGTGGCTAGGGTTGAGGGTGACCTATATGGAGCCTCCCTAGCCTCCTCTCTTGATGGGATTCATCCAACGACTCAAGATGAGCCAAATCGTCTCCCAGCCTCTTCTTTATGAGCCAAGGATCTCATGGGATCGAACGGGGACAAAATTGGTGAAGGATCCCGTCTAGAAGGGCAACTTTCGGAGCTGTTTGCGCGTCAAATGACCGCCAAAAACAACCGTGAGCGGTCGTTTGAAACACCATCTGTTGTGATGCCTTTTTGTGTTGTCCTCTTCCAGTAAAATGGCCGTCAAATCTTCATACGAACTTAGAATTTGACGCTCTTGGGCTCGTTCAATTCATATGATCGATGATGATCCATTTCTTGTCTTAGATCTTTATTTGGAGCACTTTAGAAAAAATGACTTTTTCCGACCTTCGAAATGGCTAAGTCTGACCCCTGGCTGACTCTGTATCAAACCCATCCTTGGTCCTTTCATCGTTGTTGGTACTAGGTTGCTCCAAAACACCTGTGGAAATAAGGAAACAAGGAAAACTAATAAAAACCAAATAAAACACTAAATGTGTAATGCTTACAAGGACAAGTGCAAGTACCGATAATCATGCATAATGGACAACTATTCAGTTCAATCAGACATGATATATAAAGAGAACATGCAACAAATCAGCTCTAAAAATGCGTAAAATATAGAGCCATCACAACACAGGTACAATGTTAGCAACACCTACACACAAACAAAATAACTACTTGTCGGTGTACTAGAATAGGGGTACCCTAGTACCCCGTACTTGTGCACGGGCAGTAGTAGCATCCCGCGGCCAGGCTTGCGGGAGGACAGCCAGAGAGAAGCTCAAGATTATTAAGCCATTCAAGAACAAAGTATACAAAGCAAGAGTTAAGGCCCCGGAAAGAGGAGCTTGCCGGGAGGGACAGCTGAGGCCCAGCCTGGGCATTGCTGAAGCAGAGTACTTGCCGCGGCAAGGTACTTGCCCCGGCAAGTCATTGGCTGCGGCAAGGTACTTGCCCCGGCAAGTTACCTTGCGCGGCAAACTATGGGTTGCGGCAAGCTGTCAGGTGCGGCAAGGTCTTGCCGCGGCAAGCGTTACTGTACCACTGTGCTACTGTGCTGCTCCGGTGCCTCTGCCAGCGTGGCGCTTTGGGTCCCTCCAAGCGTGCGTGGCAGGGCACTGTGTAGACGGTGGTGCACTGTAGCTAGCGGTGCAGGAGCAGGTGGGATAGGCTTTTCCCACGTCCAAGACGTCCGGGTACATGTATGTGGACAGCAAAGGCATGGGCATTTAATGCCCTTGACCCCTGCCGTCAGTGGTAGGTAGGACATGTCATCCTGGTAATAGTGGCCTTACTGTAGCAACTTTCCACCTCTACCTTTACTGTTTGCCACCTGTTGGTGACCCCTTTGTGCGTATAAAAGGAGGCCCATAGGCAACGTGGAAAAGGAGGGGAACTGGGAGATGGAGAACTCCAGTATTGTACGCAGCTACTCGGTACTGTAGCGCTCCTGGAGCTAGAACAATCATACAGATAATAAACCAAAAAGCAGGAGTAGGGTTTTACGCATCCATGCGGCCCGAACCTGGGTAAATCTCTCTCGTGCACTGTCGTGTTCTTTGCTAGATTTGCTCTTCGTGCGACCGTCTCTCCCTGCCGAACGTAAAGGGGTCCTTCCCTGGGTCCCATAGGTGATCGCGGATTCGTCCCCGACATCTTTGGCGCGCCAGGTAGGGGGAAGGAGGTTGTGTGAACCTAATCTAGCGATTTGCGCGCTAGTTTTTTGGGCCATCCTCCGTCTTATGGCTCCAAAAAAGAAGAGTTCGGCCATCGGTGCGTCTACGTCCAACCCGCCTGCTCCCATGCAGGAGGGTGCCGACGTGATTGCGGCTGCTGGAGGGACTGGAGAGCGAGAGCTCCCATTACCTCCACCTGTCCAAAACCGGGCCAACAACGCCAATCTTGGCGCCGCTGGGTCTGGGAACGCAGCGCTGCTCGCTGCTGCTGGCCCCGCAAGCTCCAGAAATGGTGCTGCTCGTTCTGGAACGCCTGCGCCGGTTCAGACGCCGCGGCCTTCGCAAGAAGCCCGTGACAGGCAGCGTCCTGACGCCCCAGGTGCCAGGCGCTCCCTGGATAATGAACTTGCGCATCGATCTCGAGATGCGCGGGGTCACCATACGCAACAACACGTTGGCGGGGTCGAGGTGCGGTCGCCTGGGCGTGGAGATGCTCCTTCTAACACTATTAGGAGTAAGAGCATCCCACAGTCCTCACGCCACTCGATACCTCCCTCACCAGCAGAAGCGTTGGCGCGTGCGCAGCTGCTCCTGAACTTCCCTCCACCAGCAGATAAGCTTGACGAGTGGAGGGCAACCATTCAGAGCCTTCTCAGCTTCGCTGATGCCGACCCGGTGCGCGCGGCCGACAAAAGAACTGGTGACAATGCTGTCACCAACAAGAACGGCGAAGGGGCAACAACCGTACACTCCCCACCCAGACGGCCTCGGTCGCCGACACGTCGAAACGACGCCCGTGGCGATGATTCCACGGCGTCGTCTGACCCGCGAGCTCGTCGTGACCAGCGCCTCGTTCTTCAGGAACGCAGAGGAGAAGACGCTCGTACCACTATCGAGCGAAGGAGAGAAGCACATCGTCAGTCCGACAGACGCGCAGGGCCCGCTGTTGACATGCATGCGCCAGGGGATCCTGGCGACTTGCCGTACGCGGTAAGTTGTCCAGCGTTCACCCGTGAGCTGCGGCAGGTCCAGTGGCCCAATCGCAAGGCTTTCAAGCCTGACGTGCCGGAGAAGTATGATGGCAAGACACACCCGTCGGAGTTCCTCAGCATTTACACCATTGCGGTGCAAGCTGCCGGGGGACGAGACGACAAGATTCTTGCTAACTACTTCCCGCTCGTGTTAAAGCGCAACGTCGTCTCATGGCTCATGCACTTGCGGGAGAACTCCATTTCTTCATGGGCGGACCTGTGCCATCAGTTTGTTGGTGCCTTTACTGGCGGTCATCAACCTCATGGCCAGGAGAGTGATCTTCATCTCATCCCCCAGAAGGAAGGAGAGCCTCTGCGCAAATACATTCAAAGGTTCAGCCGCGTACAGTACAACATCCCAGATGTTCACCCCGCTGCGGTTATTAGCGCGTTCCATCAGAATGTGCGTAACCGCAAGATGCGGGAGGAAATGGCGATGACCAAGGTCAGAGACGTTGGCCGGCTATATGCTCTCGCCGACAAGTGTGCGCGCGCTGAAGAGGGAAGGAAACTTCCCGGTGAAGGTGTTGGCGCAGGGGGGAGCTCTGACAGCGAAGGTACCGCCCCGGCAAAGAAGGGCCGGCGGCGGAACAACAGGAAGAAAAAGGGCAAAGTTGTGCTTGCCGTCGAGCAGTCCAGCGGCAACGGCAGCGCCGACAAGGCCAAAGTCGAGGGCTCTGGCAAGGAGATTGCCGCGTGCGCCAACTGTCAGGCCTTGGCGGCTGCCGACAAGCAGGACGGCTCCGACAAGCAATATTGCAAGATCCACCGCACCAAGGGACACGATCTCCAGAACTGTCGACGAGTCGAGCAGCTTGTCGAACAGTAGAAAGCTGAGTATGAGAGGCGCGACAAGGAGAAGGCCCCAGAAGGTGCTGGCGGGTCCGGCAAGAAGCGCACTGCCCGAGGAGGGCGTCGCGGCAAGGCCAAGCAGCAGCAGAGAGACAGGCCTCCTCGTGGCCGCGACAAAGATGATGATGATGATGATCTAGATGATGAAGAATCCAGTGAGCACGAATTTCAGAAAGCCGCAGAAGTCTTGTGTGTTGACGGTGGTGCTTCGTTGCATTCTTCTCACCGCCAACTTAAATAGTGGGCGCGAGAGATCAATGCAGCGGAACCATCTGTTGACGCCAGAAAGCTTCTGAAGTGGTCCGACACGCCTATCGTCTTTGACATTGAGGACCACCCTGACCGCACAACGACGGTCGGGTGCTTGCCGATGTTGGTTTCACCAACGATCCGCAACCTCAAGGTCACGAAGATGTTAGTTGACGGTGGGGCCGGCTTGAATCTGATTTCGCCCGCTGTGCTCCGGAAACTTCAAATCTCTGACGGCGAGCTTGAGCAAACTGGTACTTTCCAAGGAGTCAATCCAGGAAGGAGCAAGCCGAAAGGGAAGATCACGCTGCCAGTGACATTTGGCGGAGAGCTGAACTACCGGACCGAGAAGGTCACCTTTGATGTTGCCGATATTCCATTGCCTTATAATGGGATACTTGGCCGTCCAGCACTCGCCAAGTTCATGGCAGCCTCTCATTATGCCTACAACGTGTTGAAGATGCCAGGTCCAGTAGGTGTTATCGCAGTTCCCTGCGACAAGAAGGAGACGCTTATTTGCGCCGACAAGATCTACTGGGAAGCAGCTGCCGCAACTGCCGCCAAGGCACTTGCCGCTGAAGCTCTCAGGGGGGGAGAACAAGAGGAAGTCCGGCAAGAGCTCCTGTGCCCACTCCGGCAAGCGCACCTCTTCGGAGTGCTGCGCTGCCGTCGAGGACGCACCAGAGAGCTCCACCGGCAAGTGCAAGAAGAACAAAGCCGCTCCGCCGGTGACAAAGAAGGTGCCCGCCAAGGAGGACGGCACTGGTGGTTCCGTCACCATCAGTGCCACACTTGACAACAAATAGGAAAACGCGCTCGTTGCTTTCCTGCGGGCGAATGTCGACGTATTTGCATGGCAACCGTCCGACATCCCCGGTGTTCCCAGGAAAGTAATTGAGCACCACCTTGCCGTTTGTCCCCACGCGAGGCCCATCAAACAGAAAGCCAGAAAGCAAGCTGTGGAGCGGCAAGAGTTTATTGCGGAAGAAATCAAGAAGTTGGAAGCAGCAGGCCTCGTCAGAGGAGTGCTCCATCCTACGTGGTTGGCCAATCCTGTTGTCGTGCGCAAAGCGAATGGAAAATGGAGGCTTTGTATTGATTTCACTGATGTCAATAAAGCTTGTCCCAAAGACCCATTTCCTTTGCCCCGCATAGACCAGATTGTTGACTCCACGGCAGGATGTGATTTGCTTTCATTTCTTGACGCATATTCAGGGTATCATCAAATCTTCATGGCTGAGGAAGATGAGGAAAAGACCGCATTTATCACACCCTGTGGCACATACTGTTTCGTACGTATGCCATTTGGTTTGAAAAATGCTGGTTCGACATTTGCAAGAGCCGTCCAGATTGCTTTTGAGCCTCAGCTGCACAGAAATGTGGAAGCCTATATGGATGATATAGTGGTCAAAAGCAAAGACAGGGCTACTTTGGTTCAAGATCTAGAAGAAACTTTTGTAAATCTGCGCAAGATCAACCTGAAGCTCAACCCCGAGAACTGCGTGTTTGGAGTTCCCTCCGGCAAGCTTCTCGGGTTCTTTGTGTCTCAACGTGGAATTGAAGCCAATCCTGACAAGATCAAAGCCATTGAGCAAATTGAAGCACCGAAGCGCGTCAAGGATGTACGACGACTTGCCGGCTGTGTTGCTGCCCTCAGTAGGTTTATCTCCAAGTTAGCTGAGCGCGCCCTGCCATTTTTCAAAATCTTAAAAAAGGCGGGTCCATTGAAATGGACTCCGGAGGCGGAGGCAGCGCTGCAAGACTTGAAGAGATACCTCTCCTCTCCTCCAATACTTGTCGCACCTAAACCACAAGAGAAGTTGTTGCTGTATCTAGCGGCAACCAATCAACTGGTTAGTGCTACGCTGGTAGCGGAGAGAGAGGTGGATGAGGAGGCAGTAACTGCGGCAAGCACGACCAGCGACAAGCTGGGGGCTCCCCCGACAAGTTTTGCTGCCGACAAGGATTCGTCTGCGCAGTCAGGCGAAGTAATACAAAAGAAGAAAATGGTGCAGCGCCCAGTCTACTTTGTGAGCTCTCTTCTGCAGGGAGCTAGGTCAAGGTATTCTGGTGTGCAGAAGCTGCTTTTCGGCCTTCTCATGGCCTCGAGAAAGCTGCGCCATTACTTTCAAGCACATGAAGTTACCGTCGTCACTCGCTTCCCGCTGAAAAGGATTTTGCAAAATCCAGAAGCGACAGGCAGGATTGTCGAGTGGGCGTTGGAGTTGTCGAGCTTTGGTCTCAAGTTTGAGAGTACATCAACCATACAGAGCCGAGCTTTGGCAGAGTTTGTCGCAGAATGGACACCAACGCCAGACGAAGAAATCCCAGAGACGACTCTCCCCGGCAAGGAGACAAGCAAAGAGTGGCTTATGTACTTTGATGGTGCCTTTTCACTGCAAGGCGCCGGTGCTGGTGTACTGCTTGTCGCACCCACCAGAGAGCACCTCAAGTACGTGGTCCAAATGCACTTTCCCAAGGAACAGGCGACGAACAATACTGCAGAATATGAGGGGTTGCTTGCCGGTCTCAGGATCGCGGCAGACCTTGGAATCAAGAAGCTTATTGTCAGGGGAGATTCGCAGCTTGTCGTCAGGCAAGTGAACAAGAACTACCAATGCCCATTGATGGAAGCTTATGTAGATGAGGTGAGGAAGTTGGAGGAACGCTTTGACGGCCTACAAATGGAGCACGTCCCACGTGCTGAAAATGACATTGCCGATGGTTTGTCAAAGCGCGCCGCACTCAAATTGCCTGTGGAACCAGGCACTTTTGTGCTCCAACTAACTCAGCCATCCGTGACGCCATCAGTAGGGCAAGGCAGGAAGAGGAAGTTGGCTTCTGGTGACTACTTCCCGACAGAGCTCCCCGAAGCCGCCGGCAAGAAGGCTGCCAAAGCCAGCGCCAAAGATGCAGAGGGGCAACTTGCTCCGACAAGGCTTCACGCTCTTGTCGTTGAAGCGGGTGCTCCTAGGCAAGAGGCAAAGGGGCAACTTGCTCCGACAAGACTTCAGGTCCTTGTCGTTGAAGCAGGCGCTCCTGATTGAAGCGCTGAGGAGCAAGATGCTCCGACGAGGCCTTGGGCTTCCGTCGTTGAAGCAACCGCTCCCGACGAGCTTGATGAAGGACAGCACGCTCCAGCAGGGCCCCAGGCTCTTGTCGTTGAAGCGGCTGTTCCCGCCAAGCTCGTTGGGGAACGGCCAGCTCTGGTAGAGCGACGAGCTCTTGCCGTAGGGCCTGATGTTCCCGCAGCAGAAGAAATGCCTTTAGTCCTCGTTGTCGAGCCACAGGCTCCAGCGTGGGCGCAGCAGATCGTCCGTTTCCTTCAGACAGGAGAACTTCCCGAAGGGCAGGAAGAAGCAGAGAAAGTAGCCCGACGGTCCAATATGTATCAATTTGTCGATGACATGCTGTGCAGAAAAAGACCAAACGGTGTGAAATTGAAGTGTATTCCCCGGGAAGAAGGACAGGAGCTGTTGGCGGAGATTCATGGAGGCATATGTGGTCACCACATAGGGTCAAGAGCCCTTGCTGGAAAGGCTTTCCGGCAAGGTTTCTTTTGGCCCACCGCCCTCCAGGATGCAACTGCACTAGTAACCAAGTGTGAAGCGTGCCAGTTTCATTCCAAGCAGATTCATCAGCCAGCTCAAGCTCTCCAGACAATCCCTCTCTCCTGGCCATTTTCGGCCTGGGGGTTCGACATCCTCGGCCCCTTTCCCCGTGCCACCGGGGGCTTCGAGTACTTGTATGTGGCCATCGACAAGTTTACGAAGTGGCCAGAAGTGGAAGCAGTGAGGAAGGTGACAGCACAATCAGCCATCAAGTTCTTCAAGGGAATTGTTTGTCGCTTTGGTGTTCTTAACAGGATCATCACCGACAGCGGTACCCAGTTCACGAGCCACGCCTTCATGCAGTATGTCGAAGACCTTGGTGCCAAGGTCTGTTTCGCTTCTGTTGCTCACCCCCGAAGCAACGGTCAAGCTGAAAGGGCAAATGCTGAAGTGCTGCGTGGGCTCAAGACGAGAACTTTCGACAGGCTGCGCAAGTGCGGCAAGAACTGGATCGAGGAGCTGCCAGTGGTTCTTTGGTCGATCAGGACGACGCCAAATCGAGCTACTGGCCAGACGCCTTTTGCTCTAGTTTATGGAGCAGAGGCAGTTCTCCCCACGGAACTCGTATACGGGTCACCTCGAGTGCTCGCTTACGATGAGCTTGAGCAAGAGCAACTGCGGCAAGATGACGCTGTGCTCCTCGAGGAGGATCGTCTTCAGGCTGCTGTGAGAGCTGCTCGCTACCAGCAAGCTTTGCGTCGCTACCATAGCCGCAAAGTTAATGCCAGAAGTCTCGAGGAAGGCAACCTTGTTCTTCGGCGCGTTCAGTCGGCCAAGAATTCAAACAAGTTGACACCGAAGTGGGAAGGCCCTTATCGGGTGAAATGAGTCACCAGGCCCGGCGCTGTCCGCCTGGAGACCGGGGATGGCATTCCAGTGATCAATTCCTGGAACATTGAGCATCTCCGTAAGTTTTTTCCATAAGGCGCGGTTGCCGGGCCCTTCCCCGGCAACCACCTTTTGTACAAGTCTTGCCGCTGTTGCATGTAATCCTTTGTACGAAGCCAGGCGCAGACCCTGTGCATAAATAAAGCTTTTGTATTTCGCAGTTTTTGACGTTTTCATGTTTACTTTTATTTTGCATGATTATCTGACATACTGTGCAGTACAGCCTCCCCGGTAAGCATTAACGAGCCGCCAAGCTCCTATATCTTTATTTTCTCTTCTTTCTTTTTCTCAAAAAGACAGAAGCTTCCCTCGCGCACAAGTTTGCCGGGGGGGATGGGATAATGATATGGACCAGGCGTCGTTCAAAGAAACTTTGCCTTGCCGGGAAGAAGGCAGCGGCAAGCAGTGACAAGACCTTGCCGCGGAGAGATCAGCGACAAAGCTAAGTGCCAAAGTTTGAATAATCAAATTCTTTTTTATTTTCAAGGTTATTTTCCTTGAACGATACTACTCTTTGTATGGAAAACCTGTGCGCGACGGAACCTAAGCATAATCGGTCGCGCCCTTACCTTGTTTCGAATCCGCTCAACAACCTAAGTGGCTGCACTGAGCGCGACAAGGTTGCTTGCCGGCAGCGGCACCGCCAGCAGGCTGCTGGAGTCCCGCACCCAGCGCTCGCGGCGATGGTGCGCGCACCGGCAAGTTCCCTATAAGCGTAGGGCAAGTACACACAAAGAAAGAAATTGCTCAAGGGAGATGACATGCATTAACTTCAAAATATTGCATGTTATATTACAAGATAAGTTGCCGCGGCTTAAACAGATTGTTCTTTAACATATCTAGCGGCGGCAAGGAGGGAGAAGAATGGGCTCTCTAATTGCGATGCTCGCCTTCGACTCTCTGGATTTGGTCCACCCTCTCCACGATGGGCGCGACAAGGGCCTCTAGTGGCGCGGGGTCGTATCCCTTCGGCAAGCTTTTGAAGATGTTGCTGAAGTCGATGCCCGGGTTTCTGTATGCTATCTTCACCAACAACCTCCGGAGAACTCCCCGGCAAAGCCTGCGTGACTCGTCGGCCAGTTGAGCCTTGTGATTGACTTGGAGCTGTTGGAGTGCTTCTACTACTCCGTCGAAGAACTCGGCTAGCTTGACGCTAGTTTGCGTGTTCTTGTCGGTGGAGTACCCGATGTCCGGCACCTTCAGGGCAGTCAGCTCCTTGTCGATGTCCTCAGCGGCGCTGGCAAGCCTGTCTGTGAAGATCCCCACGTTATCCTTGAACTTCTTGTGGGTTGCAATAGCGTCTTGAAGCAGCCCCTTTTCCTTCTGGAGCTCTGTCATTAGAAGCCCTTCGCGCTTTCTGGTGGTGTCGAGCGTCTCCTTCAGCGTGGTCAGCTTCAGCTTCAGGTCTGCTTTGGAGTCGTTGGCGGCGGCAAGCAGATTGTTCTTCTTGGCTATGGTAACTTGCATCTCTGCCAAAGTGTGGGTCACCTTTGCCCTCTCACTTTCAAGCGTTGAGAGCTTGTCACCGTTTGCCTTGAGGGCGGCCTCTAGTCTTGCCACTTTCTCCTCCGTTTCCTTCCTATTCACTTCTGCAGCAGCAACAGTGTTGGCGGCCTCCACCAACTTGCTGGCGTACTCTTGGGCCAAGGCTTCGATTTCCTTCTGGTGTTTTTGTGCCTGCCCCTGGGTCCGCTCTGCGACAAGTCTTGCCACCTCCTCGTCTTTCTGTCGGAGGGTTTCGGCAAGTTTCCTCTTGCGCTCGGCAAGTTCTTCTTCGTGGGCATCAAGGTCCACTTTCCGCTGGTTCAGATCACCGGCCTGAGCAGACAACTCCTTGGCGGTCTCCTCCTGTTTTTGTTCAATGTCTTGCTTCATCAAGAGGAGGGCCTGCAGTTCTTCGGCCAGCTGTGCCCGCTTGACCTCTAACGCATTAAGAGATCGCGCGCGGACGTCCGCCAAGATCTCCGCGCGCCTCAACATGTCAGCTTCGGCCTTCTCGATGAGCGCCTCCCTGGAAGCTAGCTTCTCCCGTCGGGTGCGATGAAGATTCAGCAGCTTTTGAAGCAGTTGCTCCTCTTCAGACGTGCTGCTGCTGCTGGCGCCTGGCGCATCCACAAGCTGGAGCCCGGCAGCGGCAAGGATCTCCTCGTCCACAACATCCTCCTCGGTTGGCGCTCTGGAGCCCACCGTCCAGGGGAGGCTGACGTAGACGTTCTCGCCGACCCGGATGTATTTGCTTGGCGGAGGCGAGTTGGGCGCTGCCGCCTCGTCAGTGGTTGAAGGACCCGTGGTCGGAGTAGCGCCTGGCGCTCCTGTGGCCGCAGGGCCATCAGTACGACCACCGGCTCCCTCGCCGGCCTCCTCAGCAGCTTTCTGGGCGGCCTCAGCTTCAGCAGCCTTGGCGGCTTCATCGGTGGGCGCCTTGGCGGTATTATCCTCGGCGGCCTTGCCGGCCTCTTCGGCAGCATTGGCAGTTTCTTCGTCGGCAAGCTTGTCGGCTGCCAGCTTGTCGGCCTTGGCAGCGGTGGCCTTGGCGGCCTCGTCGTCGACGGCCCCTGTGGTGTTCTCCTCGGCAGAAGAGTCAATGTTCATTGGCTCCACCGAGGAGGGCTCTGCCAACCCGAGAAGTAAGGCAAAAAGAGCTTCAGGAAGAAATTCAAGAAGACAAAAGAAAGAAAGCAAAAAGAGTTTTGCGGCAAGTGGGTTTACCCGTGTTGAGCTCAGGAGCGGTGGGCTCCCCTCCCCCGTCCACGTTTGTCATTGGGGTGGGGTCGCCAGCGCTGGTGCTTGGCACTTTGGCGCTTGCCGGCTCCTCTTCGTGGCTCGGCTCGCTAGTGGGAGCCCTTACCGGAGATCTTCTCCTTGGCGGTGTGGTCGAGGGGGGTGGTACTTCTGGAGCACCTTCAGATGGCTCCACTTGCTGCTCCTCTCCTACACGCCCAAAGATGTCAGTGACAAAATGCTTGTTCCTCAGCGACCGCCAGCGAAAGGTAGTTGAAATACTTACGCTGGGGGCTGCGCTGGGGGCTGCGACGAGGGCTGGGCTCCGAGCTGGTCGGCATGGTCTCAGACGCTCTCCCGGTGGTTGCCGTGGGTTCATCTTCGACGACCACCACGGTCTTGCTCGTCGAGACCTTAGCTCTCTTCCTTGTCCTCTCCGCCAAGGTTTCCTCCCTGCGGAAGCAAGGCCGGAGCGCGACAAGTGAGGATAGAAACAAAACCTTACAAAGATTGAGGGTCGCGGCAAGGGAACTTACTCTTCCTCGTCGTCCTCTTCGCTGAGAGCGGAAAAATCAAAGTCCGCCTCCGTGTGAGGAGGGGGAGGAGGGGGAGCTGGACTCCTTGGCCGCTTGGCGGGGGTAGTAGCAGCGGTCTTTGATGACCCTGCTCCAGTTGCCGGGGCCGCGTGAGACGCTCCCGCAGCACCAGCCCTTGCCGCGGTCGAGCGCGTCGAACGGCGCTCCGGCGGTTGTTGAACCTCTTGCCGCTCAGCCACTTTGCCAAGCCTGCGAAGGCGTTTCCTCCTCCGAGGGGCTGGGGACTCTGACTGCGGTGGGCTTTCGGTGCCCTCCTCGGAAGAGGAGCCCTCATCCTTCGAGCTGCCTGACTCGTCGGCAGGCTGGCTTGGCCCGACATCCTTGCCGGGTGCGGCGAGCTCGCCCTTCCCGGCAAGCATCCCCTGCTCGGCAAGGATTTCCCTTTGTGCCTCGTCGAGCTCCGCCAAAGTATAACCAAAATCGCCAGCTTCCCTGGCGAGCCTGTCCTCCTCCACCCTTCGAGCAATGAATTCTATTTCTTGCTCAGTGGTGTTGCGGACGAGCCATTCCTCCTCCCGGACCTGCTTTTCGACCGTGGAGTCAAAGAATCGCTGCACGTCTTCTTCGAGCGGCACGTCCCAAGTTGCTTCAACGCTGTGCGCATTGCAGAGCGGCATCATAGCGATGATTGCACTCAATGCGGAGTTGTTGCAAAGGGGCACGATGTGCTTCGGCAGCGTGAACGCCTTGTCGCGCTTCTCTGGATCTGTCTCTTGCTTGAACAGTTCTCGCATGAAAAAGTTGTGCTGCAGAACTGTGAAGTTGTTGATCAGTCCAGCGCGCAGCCGCATGATATCGGCTGGGTTCTTCCAATCAGAGGCCGGCCTTCCTCTGTGCTGCAGAGGAGCAATGCGGCGGCGGAGGAAGTCTGCGCCAAGCATCCCTATGGTGAGCCCGGCCTCCCTGAGCCGTATGATCCTGGTAGCGGCAATCTCCAGCTTTTTGTCCTGGGGATCCAGATCGCTCCAGTCTGTGCCACGCGCTGCTGGGGTCTTGCGAAGCGCACAGTATGGTGGCGGCTCGTCGTCAATGATCCAACACCATTCAGACCGGATTTCTCCCCATCTTGGGCGGAGATCCCCCTTCAGATAATGCTCCTTGGCGCCCAATCTTGAAACGAACGAGACGCCAACAGTGAGAGGCTCCCCCTTTTTAGCACGGGGAGTGAAGTAATGCCTGAACAGCGCAGTGTTGGGTGCGACGCCGACGAAGTTCTCGCACAGATGCGCAAATATTGCCATGGTGGATACGGCATTCGGTGTGAGATCCAGCAGACGGAGGTTGAAGGTGTACATGACGTCGCTAAAGAAATCCGAGTACGGTGGGCAGAGCCCGCACCAAAAGTAGCAAGCGAAGAAGGGGTACTTGCTCACTTCGCTCTCGTCGGTGGCTGGGCGAACGCGGGTGGCCGGATGCGCCTTGGTCCTCGCGGCCCACATGCCTTGGAACTTGGCCTTCAGATCCGCCCCCGTGAGCGTCGGAGCGAAGAGCGCATACTTCTGCCTCTTCAACTGCGCCTGGGTCTCCGTCCTTGAGGACTTCCCCGTCTTCCCCTTTTCTCCTTTGGGAGGCATGGCGAAGGCGGAGCTGAGGACCGAGGGAGATGCAGACGCACGCGGTGGCGGAGGATTGGGAAACCGCTTTGTTTTAGAGCGGAGGAAGAAGAAGGCGGAGATTTGGAGATCGAGAATGGTGAGAGGGGTGTGTGAGTGCTTCTGCAGGTCCCTCCTTTTATGGGGAAAGATGCGGAACCATCCGCCCCTTCGTCATTCGAGATAGCTGCGCACGCTTCCCACGCTCCGCATTCAACGCGCGACGCGTGGGAGAGCGTGCAATTAAACAGCATAGGGACGTTTCGGCTTATCCCAGCCACGCGTGCCCATGCACTGTTTGGACCTGGCCCAACAACGCCCGGCACATTGTGTGGCCCAGGCCCGGGGGCTCCTGTCGGTGTACTAGAATAGGGGTACCCTAGTACCCCGTACTTGTGCACGGGCAGTAGTAGCATCCCACGGCCAGGCTTGCGGGAGGACAGCCAGAGAGAAGCTCAAGATTATTAAGCCATTCAAGAACAAAGTATACAAAGCAAGAGTTAAGGCCCCGGCAAGAGGAGCTTGCCGGGAGAGACAGCTAAGGCCCAGCCTGGGCATTGCTGAAGCAAAGTACTTGCCGCGGCAAGGTACTTGCCCCGGCAAGTCATTGGCTGCGGCAAGGTATTGGCTGCGGCAAGATAGCGGCTGCGGCAAGGTACTTGCCCCGGCAAGTTACCTTGCGCGGCAAACTATGGGTTGCGGCAAGCTGTCAGGTGCGGCAAGGTCTTGCCGTGGCAAGCGTTACTGTACCACTGTGCTACTGTGCTGCTCCGGTGCCTCTGCCAGCGTGGCATTCTGGGTCCCTCCAAGCGTGCGTGGCAGGGCACTGTGTAGACGGCGGTGCACTGTAGCTAGCGGTGCAGGAGCAGGTGGGATAGGCTTTTCCCACGTCCAAGACGTCCGGGTACATGTATGTGGACAGCAAAGGCATGGGCATTTAATGCCCTTGTCCCCTGCCGTCAGTGGTAGGTAGGACATGTCATCCTGGTAATAGTGGCCTTACTGTAGCAACTTTCCACCTCTACCTTTACTGTTTGCCACCTGTTAGTGACCCCTTTGTGCGTATAAAAGGAGGCCCGTAGGCAACATGGAAAAGGAGGGGAACTGGGAGATGGAGAACTCCAGTATTGTACGCAGCTACTCGGTACTGTAGCGCTCCTGGAGCTAGAACAATCATACAGATAATAAACCAAAAAGCAGGAGTAGGGTTTTACGCATCCGTGCGGCCCGAACCTGGGTAAATCTCTCTCGTGCACTGTCGTGTTCTTCGCTAGATTTGCTCTTCGTGCGACCGTCTCTCCCTGCCGAACGTAAAGGGGTCCTTCCCTGGGTCCCATAGGTGATCGCGGATTCGTCCCCGACACTACTTGCACCCAACAAAGGAAAAGGGTCGTCACTCCCCTTGTTCTTGCTAGCCCGAAGGTTAAATGCAAATAACAGTAAAGATGGCAAAGAATGATAGTAACTAGAATAATGATAACAAATTGATAGCAATTTTAGGAACATGTAAAGATATGGAGAATGGACCCGGGGGCCATAGGTTCACTGGAGGCATCTCCCTCGAAAGCGGAGTAGCGAAGGGTAAGCAAATTATTGTTGGGTAATTGACAGAATTGCGCATAGTTATGAAGATCATCCAAGGCATAATTAGGCATTACATTTGTGACAAGTAGACCGTTGAACTTCCCGACATCTACTACTATTAATCCACCCCAAGAATGTTTTCCACCATGCATCTCAAAGTATTAAGCTCATACAAACAAAGTGACGCATTAAGGAAGATGACATATTGTAGACAAAATAATATCAATCAATATGACCAAACCCCATCATTTTATCCTTAGTAGCAACAATACAATGCGTGCCCTTGTCCTTTCTATCATTGGACAAGATCACCGCAAGATTGAACCTACTACAAAGCACCTCTCGCGCTGAAGATAAATCAATCAAACTTATCAAAACTAGATCGATAGGTCAGAGATAAATACAAATCTATAAAATTACTCAACAATGAAGGCTGAAGAACTCAAAATAGATCCATGAATGATCCCACAATCATCAGTTCCAAACAAACACATCGCAAAGATTACATCGGATTGATCTCAGAGGTGATCATTGTATTGAAGATCAAAAGAGAGAGATAAAGCTATCTAGCTACCACTATGGACCCATCGGTCCTTTAGGAACTACTCATACATCATCATGGAGGTAGCAAGGTTGATGAAGATGGCCTCCCCAATGATTTCCCCCTCCGACAGAATATCGGCAAAGGGATCCAGATGGGATCATGGCCGAATATAGGCTTTCGGCATCGGAAGATTTTTCGGGTCTCGTTCCGAGGGTTTTGGAATATTACCGAACTTATAGGCCAAAGATTAGGGCAAATGAAGCATCAAGGGGCCCACAAGCTTACCCGATGCTCCTACCCCCTTGGGCGGGCCACCAGGGCTTGTGTCCCCCTCGTGCGTCTTCTAGTCTCTCGCCAAAGCTTCTAGGGTCTCTTATGTTCAAGAAAGAATCACTGTAAAGTTTCATCGAGTTTGGACTTCGGTAGGTATGGTTTTTCTACGAAACAAGATACATGCAAACAATAGAAATTGGCACTTGGTACTAAGTTAATAGGTTAGTCCATAAAAATAAAATAAAATGGCAAATAAAGCATACAAAAGTGATAATATAATATTACGGAATAATAAAAAATTATAGATACGTTGGAGACATATCAACATCCCCAAGCTTAATTCCTACTCGTCCTCGAGTACATAAATGACAACCAAAAGAATTTTTGATGTGAAATGCTACCCAACATGCTCTTGATCAAAATATGTAACTTGGATACGAATATTGGGATATGAATGATTCAAGGCAGTAATCTATCAATTTGACATTAAAACGATAATACATAAACATGTAGGTAAACAATTATTGCATTTCGAAATAATGATGTTAAAGAAAGTGATCCCTACACACTTAATCACAATAAGCATGGCATGCTCAGTCTTCCCTGCATAGAGATATGAAATTAGAACAACCCTGGTGCCAAACCAAGGAATTAAATCCTACTTTTTCTCTCTTCAACTTTTCAAACTTTCATGCAATATTTGGAAACAAGGTCTTTAGCACTTAGGATGGCAAAGAGAATGATGATTGGGGTTTGTCGGAGAAGACAAAAATGTATAAGAAAGTCTCACATCAATGAGGCTAGACCATTAAGCAACGGAGAGGCCTTACAATCGATATTGATGCGAGGAATAGGGATTGCCTTGCAATGGATGCACTAGAGCTATAAGTCTATGAAAGCTGTCTATATGAAATTAAGTGGGTGTGCATCCAACGTACTTGGTCATGAAGATCTTGAGCATTTGAGGAAGCTCATAATCGAAATATGCAAGTCAAGTTTTTATAATGAAAAATCCCACTAGTATATGAAAGTGCAAATCATGGAGACTCTCTATATGAAATACATTGTGCTAATTTGAAGTGCAAGTGTGGAAAAAGGATAGTAGTGTGCCCCCTCTCTCTTTTTTCTCTATTTTTCATAATTTTTTTGAATGGCTTCATGGAGCATATCCCCTTTTTTCGAGGTCTCATAAGTCTCCTCCATTTCATAACCTCACGGGTAGGGGCACACTCTAATAATGATAATGATCATCACACTATTATTTTACTTACAACTCAAAAACATATGAACAACATGATGGTTGAAGATGAATGCCTCTGGCAGTTGCTTCTACTACTTGTGGTAGATGTTGGGCTTTCCTGGAAAAGGAAGGGTGAAGTAGTATAGTAGGAGATAATATTTCCCTCAGTTAAGAACCAAGGTTTATTGAACCAGAAGGAGACGTTTCATGGGGGATCACGATCACCTATGGGGCCACAAGCCCCTTTGTGGTTCAGCAAGGGGGGGATCATGTTGACAAAGAGCAGAAGCCATGAAAACAATGGTGGTGACGCTGGTGGTTTTTACCCAGGTTCGGGCCGCCGTGAGGCATAAAACCCTACTCCTACTTTGGTGGAATTGATCGAGGAACCCAACGAACGTGTAGCGCTCAAGCCCGGCAAGGTGGCCTCGGGGAGAGCAACTACACGTGTACAAGTGTGTGAGGGTCCGAATCCTTTGCTAGGTCGCCTTGGACCTCCTTTTATAGCTTAAGGGGTAACCATAATGGCAAAACAGTCTTTATCTACTAATTAGATAGCCCACAGTGCTATCATACCTAACTCTGGCAGTTAGGACAAAGTGCAGTAAATGCACTGCTAGGTGTCACGCTGAGGGCGAAACCTCATAGGCCTGCTGAGCCGCTTAATCATCTCTTGCCTATCATCTTGACACGCCTCTGGAAGGGTGTCACTTGGATAAATCTTGTCTTCTGACAGGTCGCCACGTGCTTAGGAGAGGCCACATAATCACTTCGGGGCTCGACACCGAAATGATAAGTGACTTGCGTCGCTGTGCGGTGGAGCGGTGGTGTCTTGGCGGGGAGCCCCGCCCCTGGCGGATCCAGCAAGCTTGCTGGGGAAATCTTGGACTTGCCCTTGGGGCGACCTAGACCCAGCCAGGCTCTCCTGTCCGGCAAGGGTGGCCTTCCCAAGGTGATATTCTTTTGTCTTGCTTATTCTTGGTCTTCTTGATCTGCTCTTTGGTCTCACTAAGAGCTGCTTCCCTGGCTTGGCCTTGGTTTGTAGTGTTGATGTTAAATAGATGACGCCAGCGCGCCCGTGTGCAAGTCTGGGCAACAAACGTAAATGTTTGTTGTACCGACAAGACGACACAAAGACAACGTGAATGGTACCTACACACACAAAGCAAATGCTTGCACCCAACGAAGGGAAGAGGGTTGTCAATCCCCTTGTTGTCGCCAATTGCAATATTTAATTCTGATAGTGATAGTTGTGATAACCAAATAAAAATAGCGAGCAATTTTAGGTTTTTAGTAATAATGGAGAATTTACCCGGGGGCCATAGTTTCACTAGAGTCATCTCTTTTAGAAGCATAACATCGGCGGGGACACAAATTACTGTTGGGCAATTGACATAATTGCGCATAATTCTGGTTATGATTCTTCATGGCATGATTCATATATAGGCATTACATCTGTGACAAGTAAACCGTTAATCCAACTACGTCTACTACTATTACTCCACCCCAAGACCGCTATATAACAAGCATCTCAAAGTTTTAAGTTCATGACTAACGGAGTAATGCTTTAAGCAAGATGACATAATGTAGACAAAGTAAGACCAAGCAATATGTTCGAACCCCATCGTTTTATCCTTAGTAGAAATAATACAATACGTGCCTTACAGCTGCTCCTGTGGTAGAGTGAGGACACCACAAGATTAAACCCACTACTATGCACCACTCCCTCTGAAGACCTACTCATCTAATTGGCCAAAGAAGACTCATTGACCGGAAAGCATACATAGCTGTAAAATCACACATAAAGAGATCTCAAAAGACTCAAATAGTTTCAGTGAATAATCTGATCATAAACCCACAATTTATTGGATCCCAACAAACACACTGCTAGAATTTCATCGAATAGTTATCCGAAGAGATCATTGTATTGAAGATCAAAGAGAGAGAGATAAAGCCCACTATGGACCTATAGGTCTTGAAGAAACTACTCACACATAATCATGGAGGCAGCAAGGTTGATGAAGATTACCTCCCCAACGGTTTCCCCCTCCGATAGTGTACCAGAAAAGGCCTCCATTTGGGATCACAGAAGAACAGAGGCTTGCGGTGGCGTTAAAATTGTTTCAGGTCTCGCTTCGAGGGTGTCGTGGTTTTGTCACGGCAGATGTCCTAGAGAAAGGACTTAGTCATGGAGCCATCGCGACAGGTTAGCTTAAAGGGGTTAAAGCAGACAAAAGACGCAGAGAGTTTATACTGGTTCGGCCCCTTGCGGTGAAGGTAAAGGCCTAGTCCAGTTGTTGTGGAATTGCTAGGGTTTCGATGACCAGGGAGCGAATCCGCTATGCCTGGCTCTCGAGTTGTTGTCTCCCTCAAACCGCCGCCGGGTCGTCCCCTTATATACATGTGTTGACGCCCGTCGGTTTACAGAATCCCGAGGCCGGCTCATAAACGTGTCCGGCTCGGTCTCTACTCTTTTCTTATCTTACAAGTTACATATAATATGGCGGTTTACACCTACAAGCCCTTAATCCGCCTTTGGGCCCTGGGCCTTCATAAAGTGCCATACTCCTTGTCTTCATGGGCTTCAAATATAAATAACTCATTATGGGGATAACCCGGCCTCTCCCGGCCGGTTTACGGCCAGTAATAATATCCCCAACATTAGGCCCCAGATTGATTTGAACTTGTTCACATCAATCTTCAATACCTGCCTTGTCACAATCTTGCATCACTTGTCTGAGAAACCTTGCTGTAACCCGCCATGACGTCAGCTCACAGAATTTTCTTTAACCGCCATGACGTCGCTTCACATTAACCTCGCACGTGGCCCAGAACATCTTAACTGATCTTTATCTTAATAACCATCCCGAGAATCGAGGCGTCCATATAGCCATATGATGATTTTGGCCTCCTCGATTCCCGCAGATGCATTGTATCCACCCCCTTATAAATAGGGATAGGGGTCCTTATCATTTCCCCTCTTGTTTCCTCCTTCGCACAGCCGCACCAGTGCTCGAGCTCCGCCGCCACGACCTTCGACCGCCGCATCAACGCAGGCCGCTGCATCGACCTGATCAGACCAGAAAATCGCGACGCCTCTCCGCTGTTCCTTTTATACTGGTAAGCCTTCTCTCCTTCCACCCTAGCTCTTATCATTAGGGTTTGTACTCATCGGAGTTCTTCGAAGTTCTAGAGCTGTTCTTCCCTGTTCTTCTCAGTAGCGTAAATGGCAAGTTAGATCTGATATTTTCCGGTGCCTTTGTTGTTAAAGCTCCCTTTTTCCCCATTAGAGCATCCCTTACATATAGAAAAACTCATCTGAACCTGATGAACTGTTTAAGTACCTGAAGTTTAGGTCTGAGTATATTCTAGTTTTCTGTCGCGCCGCAGATCCGAATTTATCATATCACTTTGTGAAACTTGTTTTTCCCTCACTTAGGTATTTTAGATCTGTTATCTTTCATACCAATATAGGCGGTTTAGCTTTGTCAAAGAACAATAATCCGGTAGGCATCATTAGTCCCCTCTTAAACCGCCGATTCATTGATCTTTGCACCTTCTCCACTGTCAGACGCCGGTTTAGTAATACCAAACTCCGGTTTTACAATATGTATATACCTCTGCTTCTGCTTATCTTGCATTGCTTTATGCTCACCCGTCATAAATCTTAAATCGGCAATAAATGTGTTTCAGCTTCCCATTGAAATGGCCAAACAAGTTTACGAGTGCAACTGGGTTCCTTCCCGGGTTACGGAAGAGCAATTAAACATATGTGTCACAACTGGAGCTTTAGCCAAGAAAGAAGTCATCCACTGGAGGGCCCCTGGTCCAGAAAATCCTCCTGAACCCAAGGATGGAGAAGTAGTTGTATTCACTGACCATCTGGGTCGAGGCTTTAGCCCTCCCGGTTCAAAAAATTTCCGGGATGTGCTGGCCAGCTTCCAACTCCACCCTCAAGATATTGGACCAAACTCTGTGTCCAATATTTGCAATTTCCAAGTATTTTGTGAGGCCTATCTTCAAGAGGAGCCCACAGTTGAACTGTTCAGTGATTTCTTTTAGTTAAACCGTCGCACAGAGTTCACAGACGGACCCAACACTGACCTTGGTGGAATGGCAATTCAAAAGAGGAAGGATGTCAGCTTCCCTCATGCCAAGCTTCATAGTCACCCCAAGGACTGGAATCTGACTTGGTTTTACTGCAAATACACATCTCCAACTGATGAAAATCCTCTGCCGGGTTACCGTCCCCACCGGCTTAGCAACACTCATCCCTTCCCTCAAAGGCTGACTGCCAAGGAACGGTCCAACTATGCACCACAACTGTCAAAGCTCAGAGCCTTTATGGCAAACGGTTTGACAGGTGTCGACTTTGTTCGCTGTTGGATAACTTGGAGCATTCTGCCCTTAAGCCGGTGCCTCGGTTTAATGTGTGAGTACACAGGGGATTTGAAAGACCCTCAACGACACATCGACATTCAGCTAACAGAAGCCGAAATTACTGAGGCTGTCAAGAAAATACTGAATGAATCGGAAGCTGTCTGTAGCCAGACCAGGTTAAGCCCTTTCTGCGTCTCCAACAGGCCGCCCACTTTAAGAATCACAACTTTCTTGTTTTAGCTTACCCCTTTTCAAATAATCTCAAAATTTTGTCCATCTTTCACAGGGCAATGACCCATTCTGGAAGAAAAAACCACAGGATAAACCGGCCAAACCACTTCGCCCGAAGACCAAGGTCATCAAGAAACCTGCCAAGAAGAGGACCATTGAATCTTCTGAACCAAATGCTGACGCGGATCTGGCTAATGTGGACTCAGAGGTAGAACTTGACTCTCTTGGTTCTTTCTTCATACACCTTATTGACAACGACTGTTATCAGGACGACGCCGAAGGCAGCCAGGCTGACAATGCAGAGGTAGCTATCCTTTCTTCCGGTTCAGACCCTCTGCCAACACAGAAACTCCGTCAAGCAAACCGGAAAATAAAATTTTCTCACCCCTTAGCTCACTTGGACCCAAACTTTCTTTTGAAGAAACAGCAACACGAAGCCTGCCGCACAACCCGGCACAGTGGCCAGGTAGTTACCTCTGCCGGTTTACTGAACACTCCAGTCCGAAAACATTGAACAGAGGTCTCTTATACTCCTGATATTTCTTGCCCCAAGGCGGGTTGTTTTCGACAGCCCCTTAATCCGTCTGATTCAAATTATCAGGGAACACCTAATTTGTCCTCTGGCGAGTCAACGGCCACACAACTTCCAACCCTCAAGACGGTCCCTGCGTAGGTTATGCTTTAATCTTATCCTTAATGTGTTATGTTTGCATACTGTACTGACCTTTATGCTTGTTCTTCTCAGTGCCAAGCCTAGACCCAGTAAGAAGGCCCGGTTAAATAGACCGTCTGATGACAATGGGGATATTGAACCGGAGAAGACTCCAGATCCAGAAAGAACAAATATTGATGTTACACATGATGATCCACCGTCTCAAGATTATAACTTCATAGTTGAACAAACAGAAGTTGACACCACAGGCCACACTAATAAACCGACTAGCACGGCTCGCGCGGATGATACGTGGGCCAGCCCAGCTAAGGCTGCTGATAAACCGTCAACTCCTGTGAAGACGGCTGATGATAAAGAAGATGATATTATGATTACTGGCATCGGACACACCGCTCCTGGCAATCCTGTTGCTTTATCGAAGCATAGTGCCAAGGACGAGGTTTCTGCTATGGGCAAAGGCAAATGGAACACAGATTTGTCAACCTATGCTCACCTCAACGCCCAAGACATCCATTCTGGTTTTTTAAACTGCATGTACACGAGCCGCGACTTTGAAGCCGGTTTAGTGAATCTAATGAAGGAGCGATATGAGGTAATTGCATAACTGCTTCTCTCTTGTGTTCAATTCCAAATATTAACTCCAGTAGCCCCCAAGTACCGGTTTATGATAATCATCTAAACTGGGACTTTGTAATATCTCAACTTTGCATGCTTATCCTCCAAGGGCCGGGTTATCTTTCTAAGATGAAACGGTACCTTATAATTGCAATACTACAGCTTTCGCCGGTATAGTCCCCAAGGGCCGGTTTAACTGATGAAGATGAACCGGGACTTTTAGAAGAATACTCATAATGTCACTTTGAGCAAGCATACATTAGCCCCCAAGTGCCAAGAGTAATACTTGTATTGCACTTGGGACTTGCAAACTTCTGATTACGAGCAAATATGCATTAGCCCCCAAGTATCAGGTGCATAACTTGTTATGTGCTTGGTACTTCAAATATGCATTGCCAATTCATGATATGTTTGTCTCTTATAGGCTAAGCTAAGCAAAAAGGAAACTCAAACCGCTGATCTGCAAGAAAACATCAAGTCCCAACAGGCAGAAACCTCCAAAACCAAAGCTGAGCTTACCAGTGCCTTAGCCGCTATGGAGAAGCTGAAGGAGAGTTTCAACAAGGAGCGGGCGGATTGGGACAAAGAAAAATCCGCATTGCAAAATAGAGCCGAGGACGCAGAAGCAGCTCTCAAACCGGTGGTGGATGAGCTAACTGGTGTAAAGCGGCAAATACATGCCATGACTGCTGCTGTGTTTGGTAAATATCCTGGCTTTACAATTTCAACATATCATCCCATACATTGCCTGTTTACTGATGTTTGTAATGGCGCAGGAACTCGCATTAGTCATCTGGGCTCTGACATACAGAAGAAGCTGAAGGCTGCCTATACTCTTATAGAGCAGTTATATACCGGTGCGCAACGGATCATCTGCACTGCTTCTCACAACAAGCCGCCCCCAACTTTAATCAAGGAGACCTTAGAAAGGTTGTCAATGCTGCCTGTCCAGGTAGAAGAGCTAAAGAGATCTGCTGCCAGGGCTGGTGCTCTGACCGCACTAACCCGGGCAAAAGCGTGGGTGCCTGATCTTGATCCGGTGGATGTGGCTAAAGGCTATCCAAGCTTAAAAGAAGACGGATCAAAATTTGGCCATGAGGACCTCCGAGCAATAAACCGGGAAGTACGTCCACTGGCTTGCCAACTGGCTGAAGAAACTGATCTTTAATATTACCAGGCGAGTTATGATGTCAACAACAAACGGGTTGCTGCACCAACCCCTGAGGCTCAAAATCTTATCCCGCCAATCCGTATGCACACCTATGCCCCTGACGTTGAACCGTCAACACTTATAAGCGATGAAGCTGTGTTCCGAGCCTTAACTGGGATCGATTGGGCCACCATTGTCTTCCAGCCGCTGGGTAGAGAGGAAGAGGATGAACCGGCGCAAGGCGATCCACAACCGTCAGGGCAGCCCGGTGACGAGTCATGATCCGGAGGCCGATTTAACCTTCCGCGTGCTGCAATACTTACCAAAAAACAATTATTCTTTTGGGCACTGAAACGCCTTGTAATAGGCTAATTTAAACACTTGGTCTGCTATGCCATCGTGCATATTTTCTTTGCTTGATACTGTTAATTCACCATGCTTAAGATATATGATGTTCATAATCCAGAGCGATTTATTCAGGCTGTTCCTGCATACAAAAAGTTGAACTTGTCCTGGCGGTTTACCACCGGACGGGTCATGATGCCCAAACATATAGCCTGGGTTTATAAACAAGGTTGTTAAAAATAATCAAATATGAAAATAAATGATACCTGTGACATTGAATCACATCGTAGGTTGACCAACTTTTGTAGTAAGGGCGATACCCCTAACCATGAGTATTGATAACTCCTTCCATATTGTGCCGGTTTATGATAAACCCGTACCGGGTTGTGAAAAAACACCAGATTACTCATATATAATACTGGTGACTTATAGTCAAAACCAGACCGGGTTAATAAGCACCGGAATATGACTAATCATGTACTGACAGCTTGTAGTTGAAAGCCGAGCCGGGTTGATTAACGCCGGTTTACCAAAACCATCATAAATCTTATCAAAGGAGAAAAAACTTGGCAAATAAAATCATATGAAAACTTGTAGTCGAGGCTTTTCACGGGCTGCCAGGCCCCAAATTCGAGGCTTTTCATGGGCTGCCAGGCCGCTGAGTTAAACCATTTTACAAAGCCTTTTAAGATGGACCTCAATCTTTAACCAATCGTCGTTTTAACTTTGACAAGTTCAGGGTCTTATGAGATTGACTTGTCGAAGTTCGACGGGTCGTACCAGGTTTACCTGGATGGAGTGACTTACTTAAAAAAGGCAGGCTAACCCGGGGTTTTAGGTGTATACACCAGGCTTCCAAGCCGTGGCTTGATAGCCTATTACAAGCATAGATTCTTTGTTCATTGCGATAGCAAAGAATCCCCAAGCAATATTTTGAGTTGTGCTCAGTGGGTGCCTATGTTTGAGTTGTTCTTTTGGAACACTCTCTTTGGCCCCTAAGTAATTTTTCTTTTTTGGCTCTGAGCCAATCAAGAGGTGTAGCTATGGTTCGAATATGACCAAGCCCCCAAGTGATTTTTCTGGTGGCCTTGCGCCTATCAAGAGGTGTAGCTAAGGTTCGAATACGACCAAGCCCCCAAGTGATTTATATATATGGCTTGATAAGCCAAATCAAGGGATAAACCGGACGCCGCTTTATAAGCAGAAATCTCTATGTAACCACACCTGATGTAAGAAAAAACAACAGATACCCCGCTTTAGCTGAGGCTCCGGTTTACTATATTGATCATAATATATACATTGTCATAACTATGTACATAGTAGAGCCTAGGGCTCAGGTATAGTAAGGCCGTAGATGAGCGATATTCCACGGCCGGTGGGTCTCCTCCTCCGATTTACGTGAGTCTTTGTGCTCTCGAACATTGATTAGGTAGTATGACCCGTTGTGCAGGTTCTTGCTGACCACAAAGGGTCCTTCCCAAGGCGGGGATAACTTGTGCATATCCGTCTGATCCTGGATGAGTCGGAGCACCAGATCACCTTCTTGAAAAGTTCTGGTTCTAACCCGGCGGCTGTGACAACGACGCAGATCTTGCTGATAAATCGCCGAACGGGCTGCTGCAATGTCACGCTCCTCATCTAACAGGTCAAGTGCTTCCTGTCGTGGTTTTGTCACGGCAGATGTCCTAGAGAAAGGACTTAGTCGTGGAGCCATCGCGACGGGTTAGCTTAAAGGGGTTAAAGCGGACAAAAGACGCAGAGAGTTTATACTGGTTCGGCCCCTTGCGGTGAAGGTAAAGGCCTAGTCCAGTTGTTGTGGAATTGCTAGGGTTTCGATGACCAGGGAGCGAATCCGCTATGCCTGGTTCTTGAGTTGTTGTCTCCCTCAAACCGCCGCCGGGTCGTCCCCTTATATACATGGGTTGACGCCCGTCGGTTTACAGAATCCCGAGTCCGGCTCATAAACGTGTCCGGCTTGGTCTCTACTCTTTTCTTATCTTACAAGTTACATATAATATGGCGGTTTACACCTACAAGCCCTTAATCCGCCTTTGGGCCCTGGGCCTTCATAAAGCGCCATACTCCTTGTCTTCATGGGCTTCAAATATAAATAACTCATTATGGGGATAACCCGGCCTCTCCCGGCCAGTTTATGCCCAGTAATAATATCCCCAACAGAGGGTTTTGGAATATACCAGAATTTATAGGCCAAGAATTAGGTCAATGGAGTGCTCAGGGGCCACTAGTGCTGGTGGCGCCTCCCTAGGGCATGCTCCTTGAGCTTGTGGTGCCCTCTTGTATCTTCTGGTCTCTCCCTGAAGCTTCTAGGGTCTCTTTAGGTCCAGAAAAAAATCACCGTAAAGTTTCATCGTGTTTGGACTTTGTTTGGTATGGTTTTTCTACGAAACAAAGAAATAGGAAAAAGGAAACTGACACTGGGCACTAAGTTAATAGGTTAGTCCATAACAATAATATAAAATAGTAGGAAACAATAAAAAATTATAGATACATTGGAGACGTATCAGCAGTGTACCAGGATGTGCAATGATGTAGCGTAACATGTATTATAATGATGAACGGTGGGTTTGCCACAAAATATCATGTTAGCTATCTATGATCTTGCAAAGCAATATGACAATGAGTGGTAAAGTCATATGAAAAGTAACAATGGAAGTTGCATGACAATATACCTCGGAATGGCAATGGAAATGCTTTAATAGGTAGGTATGGGGGTTGTTCTGAGGAAGGGTATAAGGTAGCTTGTGTGTGAAAGAGCATATCATTTCATGGATTTGGATGCATCAGCGAAGTTTGCAAGTCTCAATGTGAGAGAGGGTAATGCATGGCACCAAAGAGGCTAGCAAAATATGGATAGGTGGAAGTGCTTTCAAACCAAAGGCTCACATTAAACATACAGAAATCAAGTATTTATTATGAAAATTTAGTTAGTCCTCGAAGCAAAGTATAACTTGCATGCCCCTAGGGAGGAGGTTTGGACAAGTTAACCATCAGATGCCCCAATCCGAACACACAAAGGTTTATTCAATCAACAATAAATTGTACTCCGACCTCATCGCTAATGCCAGCGGCCACCCTTTCATTCATAAAGACTCACAAACTTTAAAACCAATATGTATACTTAGCTTTTGATACATCTCCAACGTATCTATAATTTTTTATTGTTCCATGCTATTATATTATCCATCTTGGATGTTTTATATGCATTAATATGCTATTTTATATCATTTTTTGGGACTAACCTATTAACCTAGTGCCCAATGCAAGTTGCTGTTTTTTTCCTTGTTTTTGTCTTTTACAGAAAATCAATACCAAACAGAGTCCAAACGGAATGGAGCTTTTTGAGGATTTTACTTGGACCAGAAGACAACCACGATGCTTCGGGAGGAGGCCAGAGAAGCCACAAGACGGCCACAAGACATAGAGGCGTGCCCTAGGGGGGGCTTGTGGGCCCCTCAGGACCCCCCTAACCCTAATCTCAGCTCCATAAATACCAAAATATTCCCCTTATACCAGAGGGCACACCCAAAATACTTTTCCTCCGCTGCAAGATCCTGTTCTCGCTAGATCCCATCTTGGGGCCCTTTCCGGCACTCTATCAGAGGGGGATTCGATCACGGAGGGCCTCTACACCAACCTTGCTGCCCATCCGATGATGTGTGAGTAGTTTACCACATACCTACGGGTCCATAGCTAGTAGCTAGATGGCCTCTTCTCTCTCTTTGATCTTCAATACAATGTTCTCCTCGAAGTTCATGGGGATCTGTTCGATCTAATCTTCTTTTGCGGTGTGTTTGCTAAGATCCGATGAATTATGGGTTTATGATCAGATTATCTATGAATATTATTTGAGTCTTCTCTGAACTCTTTTATGCATGATTAAGATAGCTGTGTATTTCTCTCCAATCTATTGATTTGGTTTGGCCAACTAGATTTATCTATCTTACAATGGGAGAGGTGCTTTGTTTTTGGTTCAATCTGGCGGTGTCCTCACCCAGTGATAGTAGGGGTAGTGAGGCACGTATTTTTATTTTTGCCATTAAGGATAAGAATATGGGGTTTTCACCATATTGCTTGGATCTATCCCTCTACATCATGTAATCTTGCTTATGGCGTTACTCCGTTCTTGTTAACTTAATACACTAGATGCATGCTGGATAGCGGTCGATGTATGGAGTAATAGTAGTAGATGCATGCAGGAGTCGGTCTACTTGTCACGGACGTGATGCCTATATTCATGATCACTGCCTTGGATATCGTCATAACTATGTGCTTTTCTATCAATTGCTTAACAGTAATTTGTTTACCCATCGTATGCTTTCTCCAAGAGAGAAGCCTCTAGTGAAACCTATGGCCCCCGGGTGTATTTTTTATCATATTATTCTCAAATCTATAAAATCAAAAATACAAAAATACCTTGCTGCAATTTATTTATATTTCCTTTAGTTTACACTTTTACTTATCTTTTATACCTATCTCTATTAGATCTCACTCTTGCTAGTGACCGTGAAGGGAATGACAACCCTTTTTCGCGTTGTGTGCAAGTGTTTGTTAGTTTGTGCAGGTGCATCTATTGGAGACTTGTGTGTTCCTCCTACTAGATTGATACCTCGGTTCTTAACTGAGGGAAATGCTTATCTCTACTTTGCTGCATCACCCTTTCCTCTTCAAGGGAAAAATCAACGCAAGCTCAAGAAGTAGCAGGAAGAATTTCTGGCTCCGTTGCCGGGGAGGTTCTACATCAAGCCTACTAAGTACCTATCATAAACTATCATCTCTTACATTACATTATTTGCCATTTGCCTCTCGTTTTCCTCTCCCCCACTTCTAAAACGTTTTCAGAAAAGACACAAAAATATTTGCCTTTTTATTCACCCACTTTTTGTTCGTCTTTTCGTTTGCTTTTTGTTTGCTTGTGTGCTAGATTTCTTGCTTTGCTATCATGGCTAGTACTTCTACAGTAGTTGTTACCCCGGAAACTGAGGTCCTTAATTTTAAACAAAGTGGGGGGAGAAAATATAAAAGATGCTTGGTATAGAATTTGCGATGCTCAGAATAGATCTACCCGTAAGCAATCCACTACAGTTCTTCTTCGAAATTTTTATGTGGGTGTTACTACTTGGTATAGATAAGTGCTAGAAACTATTACTAGGGGTAATTTCTTGGGTTGTCTACCTATGGATGCTTTTGATGCTATGGGAAATTTCGTAGGATCCCCACCAATCATAATTAATGAAACAGCTTTAACTTTGGAACTTGTGATGCAAAGGCATGATATTATTGAAAATAAAATTTCTACCATTGAGTATATTGAAATTTTGGATAAGAAGATCCATAATCACATCACTCAAATTGGATCCAAGGTAGGAATCACTTTAAAAACCCTAAAACAGAAAGAGCCTATAATTGATGAAGATGTAGAACAAGGCCGCTAGAATCGATAAGTTAGAAGATTTTAATACCAATTTGGGTTCTGCTTTTGCCGCTTTTAAAACTACTCCAAAATTTCCTCCTAATAAAACTACTAAGTTTATTTATGTTCCCAAAAATAAGGGTGGATCATCTAGTAAAGGAAACAAGGATCTTAAGATGATTAGTATTTGCCCCAACTTTATCAATATTATTAAGGAATCGATCCCAACAAATGAATTTCTTGATTTTCTACCTAGGAGCATGATCACCAATAAACCTAATGAAAACACTAGGGGGTATGGTTGTGCAATTGAGGAATTAAATACCAAAGATGACAATACCTAGATCTATGCATTATGCCTAGCTAAGGGCGTTAAACAATAGCGCTTGTTGGGAGGCAACCCAATTTTATTTTGTGTTTTTGTTTTTGCTTCTGTTCTTGAATAAATATGCAATATTACTTGTGTAATAATTGTGTTTTAGTGTTTAATTAGTGTTTGGGCCAAGCAAGACCTTTGGGATTCGTTGGTATATCATTGATTTGATTTTGCTGCAAAATAGAAACTTTTAAATCCTGTAGCAGAATTTTTAAAATTCACTGGAGCGCGAAAAAACTCTCAATTTTTTACATAAGATTTATATATGAATTTCCCCTGGCTTCCTAATTTTTCAGAATTATTAGAGTGACAAAAGTATGACTAATATGCAGGTCTTTACAGACTGTTCTGTTTTTTGACAGATTCTGTTTTCGATGTGTTGTTTGCTTATTTTGATGAATCTATGGGTAGTATCGGGGGGTATGAACCATGGAGAAGTTAGAATAAATTAGATATAAAACCAATATAAAATTTGAATGAGTTCACAATAGGACCTAAAAGTGGAGATTTGTTTTATCATATTAACGGATCTCACGAGTTTTTTGTTCAGTTTTGTGTTGTGAAGTTTTCAAGTTTTGGGTAAAGTTTTGATGCACTAAGGAATAAGGAGTGGCAAGAGCCTAAGCTTGGGGATGCCCAAGGCACCCAAGGTAAGATTCATGGACAACCAAGCATCTAAGCTTGGGATGCCCTGGATGGAATCCCCTCTTTTGTCTTCAATCCATCGGTAAAATTACTTGAGGCTATATTTTTATTCACCACATGATATGTGTTTTGCTTGCAGCATCTTCTATGATAGGAGTCTTTGCTTTTTAGTTTGACACAATCATCCTTGATGTACACACCTTTTGAGAGGGACACACATTAATCGTGAATTTATTAGAATACTCTATGTGCTTCACTTATATCTTTTGAGCTAGGTAGTTTCTCTAGTGCTTCACTTATATCTTTTTAGAGCACGGCGGTGGTTTTATTTTGGAGAAATTGCTGAACTCTCATGCTTAACTTATATTATTTTGAGAGTCTTAAAACAGTATGGCAATTTGCTTAGGTTATGACTAGCACATATGCCTGTGCGTTGCAACGGGAGATTATGAATTTAAACTCAATGAAAATTATATTTGCAAGCAAAACCCTGTGTGCACACGAAAAAAGAACATTTAGCTTCTCGGTTTCGCCGCCTGTGAAGGAATCAATCCGCTATTTTTCCATTCATCGATCGAGGGCATTTAAAAGTTTTGTTACGTCATCGTACACCAGAGAAGGCCCATGAGTTATTCAATCTACTCTGCCTTTCAATCCTTTCAATCGAGGGGATTTTAAGATATGAAGTTTCTGAATATTATAGGAAACATGAATAATTTTTTAAATCCTGAACAGTTTCTTGAAAATTATGTACACTTTCGAAAAGACACGAACAAAATATGAAAGGGAACATCTTTTAAAATTTACAATTTTTTTTTGAAAATACCAACTTTTTTTTAAAAACATGAACATTATTTGAATTTGTGAACATTTTTTTAAAACAGGAACATGTGTTGAAAATTCATAAGATTTTTAGAAAATGTGTATTTTTATACACGAACATTATTTTTAATTTTGAAAATTCACTAAAACAAGAATATTTTTCGAATTTGGAGGATTTTTTGAAAACACATTTTCTTTTTAGAAATCTCGAACAATTTTGAAAAAGAATAATTTTTTTTTAAAATGGGCAACTTTTTGCAAGTTCCGAATATTTTTCAAAATAGCAAAAAAATTTGGAATTTTGGGCATTTTCCAAAATTGTTTTTAATTTTTTACGTTTTTTGAGAATTTTTTATTTATGAAATAAATTCTAAAAGAAAAATAAACTTGTAAGGAAATAAAGGAGATAGGAAAGAAGAATAAAAATAGAAGTAAAACACAGAAAAAAGGAAAACGGGCCAGCCCATTATTGGTTGTCCTATGCGAAACGCCAACTATTTGTCGCCCGGTGCGAAAAATAGAATTTTTCCAGCTGCGTGGGCAGAAAAATAAGCGGGTGGCTTCGCTGGGCCACAGTGCGCGGCACACTTACAAAAATTCTTTTTCTAGCAAATAAACACATAAGAATTTAGTACCACCTCGGATAGAAAAAAAATCCTTTTCGGAGATGAAAGGATGAAAAAATTGGCGAAACGCACCTTGCTTTATTAGTAGGTATAGAATTTGGTCCTAATATGATGGGTATTCAAGAGGGATATAATAAAAACTTTTATGAAGATCATTGAATATATGGGAAGTTTGATTCCTTGCATTTGTTTTGAGATATGAAGATGGTGATATTAGAGTCATGCTAGTTAGTAATTGTGGATAAGTAGAAATACTTGTGTTAAGGTTTGTGATTCCCGAAGCATGCATGTATGGTCTCTCGTTATGCGATGAAGTTAGAGCATGATTTATTTTTTATTGTCTTCCTTATGAGTGGTGGTCGGGGATGAGCGATGGTCTTTTCCTACCAATCTATCCCCCTAGGAGCATGCGTATTAGTACTTTGTTTTGAGGGCTAATAAATTTTTGCAATAAGTATGTGAGTTCTTTATGAATAATGTTGAGTCCATGGATTATATGCACTCTCACCCTTTCACCTTTGCTAGCCTCTCCAGTACCGCGCAACTTTCACCGGTGCATTAAACCCACCATATACCTTCCCCAAAACAGCCACTATACCTACCTATTATGGCATTTCCATAGCCATTCCGAGATATATTGCCATGCAACTTCCACCGTTCCATTTATTATGACACACACCATCATTGTCATATTAGTTTGCATGATCATATAGTTGGCATAGTATTTGTGGCTTGGCCACCGTTCATATTTTTTATACATGTCATGCTAGATCATTGCACATCCCGGTACACCGCCGAAGGCATTCATATAGAGTCATAATTTTGTTCTAGTATCGAGTTGTAATTCTTGAGTTGTAAGTAAATAAAAGTGTGATGATCATCACTATTAGAGCATTGTCCCACGTGAGGAAAGGATGATGGAGACTATGATTCCCCCACAAGTGGGGATGAGAATCCGGACTTAACATAAAAAAAAGAGCCCAAAAAGAAAAAAAAGAAGAAGAAGAAAAAAAGTGAGAGAAAAAGAGAGAAGGGACAATGTTACTATCCTTTTCCACACTTGTGCTTCAAAGTAGCACCATGTTCTTCATATAGAGAGTCTCCTATTTTGTCACTTTCATATATTACTAGTGAGAATTTTTTATTATAGAACTTGGCTTGTATATTCCAATGATGGGCTTCCTCAACTTGCCCTAGGTCTTCGTGAGCAAGCAAGTTGGATGCACACCCACTTAGTTTTCTTTTGAGCTTTCATACACATATAGCTCTAGTGCATCCGTTGCATGGCAATCCCTACTCACTTGCACCAATATCAATTGATGGGCATCTCCATAGCCTATTAATTTTCCTAGTTGGTGTGAGAATTTCTTTCTCCTTTTTGTCTACTACCATCATATTCTATTCCACCCATAGTGTTATATCCATGGCTCACGCTCATGTATTGCGTGAAAGTTGAAAAAGCTTTAGAATGTCAAAAGTATGAAACAATTGCTTGGCTTGTCATTGGGGTTGTGCATGATAAATACTTTGTGTGATGAAGATAGATCATCATGAGATTATATGATTTTGCAGGGATAACTTTGTTTAGCCATGATATTTTGAAAAGACATGATTGCTTTATTAGTATACTTAAAGTATTATTGTTTTTATGTCCATATTAAACTTTTGTTTTGAATCTTATGGATCTGAATATTCATGCCACAATAAGAAAGATTACTTGATAAACATGTTAGGGAGCATTCCACATAAAAAATTTGGTTTTATAATTTACCTACTCAAGGACGAGCAGGAATTAAGCTTGGGGATGCTTGATACGTCTCCAACGCATCTATAATTTTTCATTGTTCCATGCTATTATATTATCCATCTTGGATTTTTTTATATGCATTAATATGCTATTTTATATCATTTTTTGGGACTAACCTATTAACATAGTGCCCAGTGCCAGTTGTTGTTTTTTCCTTGTTTTTTTCTTTTATAGAAAATCAATACCAAATGGAGTCCAAATGGAACGAAACTTTTTGAGGATTTTTCTTGGACCAGAAGACAACCACGAAGCTTCGGGAGGAGGCTAGAGGAGCCACGAGAGGGCCACAAGCCCTAGAGGCGCGCCCCAGGGCGGCACGCCCCCAGGCTTGTGGGCCCCACGGGACCCCCTAACCCTAATCTCAGATCCATAAATACCCAAATATTCCCCGTATACCAGAGGGCACATCAAAAAGCTTCTGTTCTCGAGAGTTCCCATCTTGGTGCCTTTTCTAGCACTCTACCGGAGGGGGATTCGATACGGAGGGCCTCTACACCAACCTTGCTGCCCTTCCGATGATGTGTGAGTAGTTTACCACAGACCTATGGGTCCATAGCTAGTAGCTATATGGCCTCTTGTCTCTCTTTGATCATCAATACAATGTTCTCCTCGATGTTCTTGGAGATCTATTCAATGTAATCTTCTTTTGCAGTGTGTTTGTTGAGATCCGATGAATTGTGGGTTTATGATCAAATTATATATGAATATTATTTGAGTCTTGTCTGAACTCTTTTAGGCATGATTAAGATAGCTTTGTATTTCTCTCCGATCTATTGATTTGGTTTGGCCAACTAGATTGATCTATCTTGCAATGGGAGAGGTGCTTTTTTTGGGTTCAATCTTGCGGTGTCCTCACCCAGTGACAGTAGGGGTAGCGACGCACGTATTAGTATTATTGCCATTAAGGATAAAAAGATGGATTTTTTACCATATTGCTTGGATCTATCCCTCGACATCATGTCATCTTGCTTAAGGCGTTACTCTGTTCTTGTTTACTTAATACACTAGATGCATGCTGGATAGCGGTCGATGTGTGGAGTAATAGTAGTAGATGCATGCAGGATTCGGTCTACTTGTCACGGACGTGATGCCTATATTCATGATCATTTCCTTGGATATCGTCATAACTATGTGCTTTTCTATCAATTGCTCAACAGTAATTTGTTTACCCATCGTATGCTTTCTTCAAGAGAGAAGCCTCTAGTGAAACCTATGGCCCCCGGGTCTATTTTCTATCATATTATTTTCAGATCTATAAAATCAAAATTACCTTGCTGCAATTTATTTATATTTACTTTATTTTACACTTTTACTTATCTTTTATACCTATCTCTATTAGATCTCACTCTTGCTAGTAACCATGAAGGGATTGACAACCCCTTTTTCGCGTTGTGTGCAAGTGTTTGTTAGTTTGTGCACGTGCATCTATTGGAGACTTGTGAGTTCCTCCTACTGGAGTGATACCTTGGTTCTTAACTGAGGGAAATGCTTATCTAACCTTTGATGCGTCACCCTTTCCTCTTCAGGGGAAAAATCAACGCAAGCTCAAGAACTAGCAGCTTTCACTATCCATTAACACACTCACATATTACAACTTTAATATCACCAAATTATTGCAAGGAATCAAACATACCATATTCAGTGATCTACAAGTGCATGCAAGTTTTTATTATACCACCTCTTTATATCCATCATTTTTGGACCAAACATATAACTCATGCAAATTACCACTTCCTATTCAACTTTAAAAAATATATAAGTGAAGCAAGAGAGTGCAAATAATTTCTACAAAATATATCGCCATGCTCGGACGAGTATAAGTGAAGCACTAGAGCATTTGCCTCAACTCAAGAAGTTATAAGTGAAGTACGGATGCACATTCTATAAATTAGATGAATGTGTGGCTTCTGGTAATAAATTTGTACAGGAAAAGATGATCGTAAAAGACTGAAAAAAAAGCAATGGCACCCCAAGCAACGCACATTGTCGGTGTACTAAGTATTGGGCCACTAGTAGCCCATACTTGAGCACGGGCAGTTCTAGCCATCCTCGCGGCAAGGCTTGCCGGGAAAAGTTCGAGTTTGATTCAAGCCATCAAGGGAATCATCAGGTCATAGATCTGAGGATCAGCAGATAAGTAAAGCTGGAATTCGAAGGCCAGCTTCCCCGGCAAGATCCTTGCCGGGATGGCCTGTGGAGCCCGGCAAGGCTCGGCGCCCGGCAAGGCTTGGCGCCCAGCAAGCCCTGGCACCCGGCAAGGTTTGGTGCCCGACAAGAATCGGCGCCTGGCAAGATTCCATCACTGTGCCACCGCTTCGGCATAGTAACAAGTCTGACATTCTGGCTCCTTCCCTGGATGCGTGGCGACGCGCCAGTGGAGGGGAGCTTAAGCAGTGCTGATGGGATGGCCCCTTTTTCCATCCCCAAGAAAGTGAGGACACCTAAATGGACACCTCACGGTGCATTAAATACGCTTGTCCTAATCCGTCAGGGGTTAGGTATGATACCCTGTAGCTACTTTACACCTCAATGTACGTACATTTTGCCACTGTGGAGACCCCTTTGAGCATATAAAAGGAGGCCCAAGGCAACTGCTACAGAGGAGGAGAACTTCCGGCCCATTCTGCATGCGTAGCTGCTCTTTGAACGTACTATTCATTGTGAGCGCTCCTGAAGGCCGGGCTTAAGAACATCAATAAGAACACAAAGCAGGAGTAGGGTTTTACGCTGATCAGCGGCCCGAACCTGGGTAAAAACTTCCCGCATCGATCACTGGTTCTGCTCTTTGCGTATACCTCTCCCCCCACCGAATCGTAAAGGGGTCTCTCGGGATCCCATAGGTGTGACCCCTTTATGATTCAGCCACCTATGGGATCCCGAGAGACCCCTTTACGATTCGGCGGGGGGAGAGGTATACGCAAAGAGCAGAACCAGTGATCGACGCGGGAAGTTTTTACCCAGGTTCGGGCCGCTGATCAGCGTAAAACCCTACTCCTGCTTTGTGTTCTTATTGCTGTTCTTAAGCCCAGCCTTCAGGAGCGCTCGCAATGAACAGTACGTTCAAAGAGCAGCTACGCATGCAGAATGGGCCGGAAGTTCTCCTTCTCTGTAGCAGTTGCCTTGGGCCTCCTTTTATATGCTCAAAGGGGTCTCCATAGTGGCAAAATGTACATACATTGAGGTGTAAAGTAGCTACAGGGTATCATACCTAACCCCTGACGGATTAGGACAAGCGTATTTAATGCACCGTGAGGTGTCCGTTTAGGTGTCCTCACTTTCTTGGGGATGGAAAAAGGGGCCATCCCATCAGCACCGCTTAAGCTCCCCTCCACTGGCGTGTCACCACGCATCCAGGGAAGGAGCCAGAATGTCAGACTTGTTACTATGCCAAAGCGGTGGCACAGTGATGGAATCTCGCCAGGCGCCGATTCTTGTTGGGCACCAAACCTTGCCGGGTGCCAAGGCTTGCCGGGTGCCGAGCCTTGCCGGGCTCCACAGGCCATCGCGGCAAGGATCTTGCCGGGGAAGCTGGCCTTCGAATTCCAGCTTTACTTATCTGCTGATCCTCAGATCTCTGACTTGATGATTCCCTTGATGGCTTGAATCAACTCGAACTGTTCCCGGCAAGCCTTGCCGCGAGGATGGCTACAACTGCCCGTGCACAAGTACGGGGTACTAGTGGCCCAATACTTAGTACACCGCCAGGAGCCCCCGGGCCTAGGCTATACATGAGTGAGAGGCGTTGTTGGGCTAGGCCCAAACAGTGCACGGGCACGCATAGCAGGGGATTATGCTCATAAATATGTCGCTTTACTGTGCCCCCCACTACGCGCACGGAGCGCGCGATGTGGGAAGCGTGCCAAAGATGTCGGGGTACGACACCTATGGGATCCCGAGAGACCCCTTTATGATTCGGCGGGGGGAGAGGTATACGCAAAGAGAAGAACAAGTGATCGACGCGGGAAGTTTTTACCCAGGTTCGGGCCGCTGATCAGCGTAAAACCCTACTCCTGCTTTGTGTTCTTATTGATGTTCTTAAGCCCAGCCTTCAGGAGCGCTCGCAATGAACAGTACGTTCAAAGAGCAGCTACGCATGCAGAATGGGCCGGAAGTTCTCCTCCTCTGTAGCAGTTGCCTTGGGCCTCCTTTTATATGCTCAAAGGGGTCTCCACAGTGGCAAAATGTACATACATTGAGGTGTAAAGTAGCTACAGGGTATCATACCTAACCCCTGACGGATTAGGACAAGCGTATTTAATGCACCGTGAGGTGTCCGTTTAGGTGTCCTCACTTTCTTGGGGATGGAAAAAGGAGCCATCCCATCAGCACCGCTTAAGCTCCCCTCCACTGGCGCGTCGCCACGCATCCAGGGAAGGAGCCAGAATGTCAGACTTGTTACTGTGCCGAAGCGGTGGCACAGTGATGGAATCTCGCCAGGCGCCGATTCTTGTCGGGCACCGAACCTTGCCGGGCGCCAAGCCTTGCCGAGCGCCAGGGCTTGCTGGGCGCCAAGCCTTGCCGGGCGCCGAGCCTTGCCGGGCTCCACAGGCCATCCCGGCAAGGATCTTGCCGGGGAAGCTGGTCTTCGAATTCCAGCTTTACTTATCTGCTAATCCTCAGATCTCTGACTTGATGATTCCCTTGATGGCTTGAATCAAACTCAAACTGTTCCTAGCAAGCCTTGCCGTGAGGATGGCTACAACTGCCCATGCACAAGTATGGGGTACTAGTGGCCCAATACTTAGTAAACCGACAGGAGCCCCCGGGCCTAGGCCATACATGAGTGCGAGGCGTTGTTGGGCTAGGCCCAAACAGTGCACGGGCACACGTGGCAGGGGATTAACTGCTCGTAAATATGTCGCTTTACTGTGCCCCCCACTACGCGCACGGAGCGCACGACGTGGGAAGCGTGCCAAAGATGTCGGGGTACGACACCTATGGGATCCCGAGAGACCCCTTTACGATTCGGCGGGGGGAGAGGTACACGCAAAGAGCAGAACCAGTGATCGACGCGGGAAGTTTTTACCCAGGTTTGGGCCGCAGATCAGCGTAAAACCCTACTCCTGCTTTGTGTTCTTATTGATGTTCTTAAGCCCAGCCTTCAGGAGCACTCGCAATGAACAGTACGTTCAAAGAGCAGCTACGCATGCAGAATGGGCCGGAAGTTCTCCTCCTCTGTAGCAGTTGCCTTGGGCCTCCTTTTATATGCTGAAAGGGGTCTCCACAGTGGCAAAATGTACATACATTGAGGTGTAAAGTAGCTATAGGGTATCATACCTAACCCCTGACGGATTAGGACAAGCGTATTTAATGCACCGTGAGGTGTCCGTTTAGGTGTCCTCTCTTTCTTGGGGATGGAAAAAGGGGCCATCCCATCAGCACCGCTTAAGCTCCCCTCCACTGGCGCATCGCCACGCATCCAGGGAAGGAGCCAGAATGTCAGACTTGTTACTGTGCCGAAGCGGTGGCACAGTGATGGAATCTCGCCAGGCGCCGATTCTTGTCGGGCACCAAACCTTGCCGGGCGCCAGGGCTTGCTGGGCGCCAAGCCTTGCCGGGCGCCGAGCCTTGCCGGGCTCCACAGGGCATCCCGGCAAGGATCTTGCCGGGGAAGCTGGCCTTCGAATTCCAGCTTTACTTATCTGCTGATCCTCAGATCTCTGACTTGATGATTCCCTTGATGGCTTGAATCAAACTCGAACTGTTCCCGGCAAGCCTTGCCGCAAGGATGGCTACAACTGCTCGTGCACAAGTACGGGGTACTAGTGGCCCAATACTTAGTACACCGACAGGAGCCCCCGGGCCTAGGCCATACACGAGTGCGAGGTGTTTTTGGGCTAGGCCCAAACAGTGCACGGGCACGCATGGCAGGGGATTAACTGCTCATAAATATGTCGCTTTACTGTGCCCCCACTACGCGCACGGAGCACGCGACGTGGGAAGCGTGCCAAAGATGTCGGGGTACGACACCTATGGGATCCCGAGAGACCCCTTTACGATTCGGCGGGGGGATAGGTATACGCAAAGAGCAGAACCAGTGATCGACGCGGGAAGTTTTTACCCAGGTTCGGGCCGCTGATCAGCGTAAAACCCTACTCCTGCTTTGTGTTCTTATTGATGTCCTTAAGCCCAGCCTTCAGGAGCGCTCGCAATGAACAGTACGTTCAAAGAGCAGCTATGCATGCAGAATGGGCCGGAAGTTCTCCTCCTCTGTAGCAGTTGCCTTGGGACTCCTTTTATATGCTCAAAGGGGTCTCCACAGTGGCAAAATGTACATACATTGAGGTGTAAAGTAGCTACAGGGTATCATACCTAACCCCTGACGGATTAGGACAAGCGTATTTAATGCACCGTGAGGTGTCCGTTTAGGTGTCCTCACTTTCTTGGGGATGGAAAAAGGGGCCATCCCATCAGCACCGCTTAAGCTCCCCTCCACTGGCGCGTCGCCACGCATCTAGGGAAGGAGCCAGAATGTCAGACTTGTTACTGTGCCGAAGCGGTGGCACAGTGATGGAATCTCGCCAGGCGCCGATTCTTGTCGGGCACCGAACCTTGCCGGGCGCCAAGCCTTGCCGAGCGCCAGGGCTTGCCGGGCGCCAAGCCTTGCCGGGCGCCGAGCCTTGCCGGGCTCCACAGGCCATCCCGGCAAGGATCTTGCCGGGGAAGCTGGCCTTCGAATTCCAGCTTTACTTATCTGCTGATCCTCAGATCTCTGACTTGATGATTCCCTTGATGGCTTGAATCAAACTCGAACTGTTCCTAGCAAGCCTTGCCGTGAGGATGGCTACAACTGCCCATGCACAAGTATGGGGTACTAGTGGCCCAATACTTAGTACACCGACAGGAGCCCCCGGGCCTAGGCCATACATGAGTGCGAGGCGTTGTTGGGCTAGGCCCAAACAGTGCACGGGCACACGTGGCAGGGGATTAACTGCTCGTAAATATGTCGCTTTACTGTGCCCCCCACTACGCGCATGGAGCGCACGACGTGGGAAGCGTGCCAAAGATGTCGGGGTACGACACCTATGGGATCCCGAGAGACCCGTTTACGATTCGGCGGGGGGAGAGGTATACGCAAAGAGCAGAACCAGTGATCGACGCGGGAAGTTTTTACCCAGGTTTGGGCCGCAGATCAGCGTAAAACCCTACTCCTGCTTTGTGTTCTTATTGATGTTCTTAAGCCCAGCCTTCAGGAGCACTCGCAATGAACAGTACGTTCAAAGAGCAGCTACGCATGCAGAATGGGCCGGAAGTTCTCCTCCTCTGTAGCAGTTGCCTTGGGCCTCCTTTTATATGCTGAAAGGGGTCTCCACAGTGGCAAAATGTACATACATTGAGGTGTAAAGTAGCTATAGGGTATCATACCTAACCCCTGACGGATTAGGACAAGCGTATTTAATGCACCGTGAGGTGTCCGTTTAGGTGTCCTCTCTTTCTTGGGGATGGAAAAAGGGGCCATCCCATTAGCACCGCTTAAGCTCCCCTCCACTGGCGCATCGCCACGCATCCAGGGAAGGAGCCAGAATGTCAGACTTGTTACTGTGCCGAAGCGGTGGCACAGTGATGGAATCTCGCCAGGCGCCGATTCTTGTCGGGCACCAAACCTTGCCGGGCGCCAAGCCTTGCCGGGCGCCAGGGCTTGCTGGGCGCCAAGCCTTGCCGGGCGCCAGGGCTTGCTGGGCGCCAAGCCTTGCCGGGCGCCGAGCCTTGCCGGGCTCCACAGGGCATCCCGGCAAGGATCTTGCCGGGGAAGCTGGCCTTCGAATTCCAGCTTTACTTATCTGCTGATCCTCAGATCTCTGACTTGATGATTCCCTTGATGGCTTGAATCAAACTCGAACTGTTCCCGGCAAGCCTTGCCGCAAGGATGGCTACAACTGCCCGTGCACAAGTACGGGGTACTAGTGGCCCAATACTTAGTACACCGACAGGAGCCCCTGGGCCTAGGCCATACACGAGTGCGAGGTGTTGTTGGGCTAGGCCCAAACAGTACACGGGCACGCATGGCAGGGGATTAACTGCTCGTAAATTTGTCGCTTTACTGTGCCCCCACTACGCGCACGGAGCGCGCGACGTGGGAAGCGTGCCAAAGATGTCGGGGTACGACACCTATGGGATCCCGAGAGACCCCTTTACGATTCGGCGGGGGGATAGGTATACGCAAAGAGCAGAACCAGTGATCGACGCGGGAAGTTTTTACCCAGGTTCGGGCCGCTGATCAGCGTAAAACCCTACTCCTGCTTTGTGTTCTTATTGATGTCCTTAAGCCCAGCCTTCAGGAGCACTCGCAATGAACAGTATGTTCAAAGAGCAGCTATGCATGCAGAATGGGCCGGAAGTTCTCCTCCTCTGTAGCAGTTGCCTTGGGCCTCCTTTTATATGCTCAAAGGGGTCTCCACAGTGGCAAAATGTACATACATTGAGGTGTAAAGTAGCTACAGGGTATCATACCTAACCCCTGACGGATTAGGACAAGCGTATTTAATGCACCGTGAGGTGTCCGCTTAGGTGTCCTCACTTTCTTGGGGATGGAAAAAGGGGCCATCCCATCAGCACCGCTTCAGCTCCCCTCCACTGGCGCGTCGCCAAGCATCCAGGGAAGGAGCCAGAATGTCAGACTTGTTACTGTGCCGAAGCGGTGGCACAGTGATGGAATCTCGCCAGGCGCCGATTCTTGTCGGGCACCAAACCTTGCCGGGCGCCAGGGCTAAGGGTACGACACCTATGGGATCCCGAGAGACCCCTTTACGATTCGGCGGGGGGAGAGGTATACGCAAAGAGCAGAACCAGTGATCGACGCGGGAAGTTTTTACCCAGGTTCGGGCCGCTGATCAGCGTAAAACCCTACTCCTGCTTTGTGTTCTTATTGATGTTCTTAAGCCCAGCCTTCAGGAGCGCTCGTAATGAACAGTACGTTCAAAGAGCAGCTACGCATGCAGAATGGGCCGGAAGTTCTCCTCCTCTGTAGCAGTTGCCTTGGGCCTCCTTTTTATATGCTCAAAAGGGTCTCCACAGTGGCAAAATGTACATACATTGAGGTGTAAAGTAGCTATAGGGTATCATACCTAACCCCTGACGGATTAGGACAAGCGTATTTAATGCATCGTGAGGTGTCTGCTTAGGTGTCCTCACTTTCTTGGGGTGGAAAAAGGGGCCATCCCATCTGCCCCGCTTAAGCTCCCCTCCACTGGAGCGTCGCCACGCATCCAGGGAAGGAGCCAGAATGTCAGACTTGTTACTATGCCGAAGCGGTGGCACAGTGATGGAATCTCGCCAGGCGCCGATTCTTGTCGGGCACCAAACCTTGCCAGGCGCCAGGGCTTGCTGGACGCCAAGCCTTGCCTGGCGCCGAGCCTTGCCGGGCTCCACAGGCCATCCCGGCAAGGATCTTGCCGGGGAAGCTGGCCTTCGAATTCCAGCTTTACTTATCTGCTGATCCTCAGATCTCTGACCTGATGATTCCCTTGATGGCTTGAATCAAACTCGAACTGTTCCCGGCAAGCCTTGCCCCGAGGATGGCTACAACTGCCCGTGCACAAGTACGGGGTACTAGTGGCCCAATACTTAGTACACCGACAGGAGCCCCCGGGCCTAGGCCATACACGAGTGCGAGGCGTTGTTGGGCTAGGCCCAAACAGTGCACAGGCACGCATGGCAGGGGATTAACTACTCGTAAATATGTCGCTTTACTGTGCCCCCCACTACGCGCACGGAGCGCGCGACGTGGGAAGCGTGCCAAAAAGGCTGCAAATGGTCTCGCGCCTAAAGAGGCGCATTCATATTGGGGAATAAACAAGGCGGCCCCGCTCCTTCCCCATAAAAAGGAGAAGTCGCAGAGGCGCAAACCTATTTACCCCCCTCTTCTTCTCAATCTGGCCATCGCCATCGCCTTCCTCTTCTCGAGCTCAGAGTGAAACATTTTCCCTTCCGCCCGCTGCTCCCGCACTCGCTCCGCCCCCAGCTTCCGTCCTCACAGTCGCCATGCTGACCAAGGCCAGCAAAGGCAAGGGCAAGGACAAGGAGGCGAAAGCCGAAGTTCCAGAGAGTGAAGTGGTGAAGATGCGGAAGAGGCTCGTCGTCTTCCCTCCGACGCTCGATGCCGAAGCTTTGAAGGGGCGATACCAATGCATGTGGGCGAAGGGAACGCAAGCTCACCCCGCCACACGCGTAATCCCAGGTGCTTGCTCCAAAGGTGGATCGGACAGATACCCCTTCTTCACTGGATATTTCTATTGCGGGCTCTGTCCCCCCTTTTCCGATTTCTTCAACGACATCATGTACACATACGGCTTCCGCCTTCTTGATTTCACGCCGAATGCAGTACTTTGCATGTCTATCTTTGCCCATCTCTGTGAGAATTTCGCTGGCGTTATCCCCAATTCTGCTCTTTTCCGCCATTATTTCTACCCTCGTATCCGAAAAGGAGAGGCTCTCTCTGGATCTATTGCCTAGATTCCAAGGGCTTGGAACAAAGAGATATACCCAGAGGGAGTTTACCGCGAAAAGTGGGACGAGTGGCGGGCCGAATGGTGCTGGATCCAAGAAGTAGATCCCCATCCTTTTTGTCAATCCCGGCAACAGAAGGTGGTCCGCGGCAAGGATTGGAGCAATCTAGCTGCGAAAGACGAGAGGCTCACAATCGCCACTACCAGGATCCTTCGCTTGAAGGCTGCCGGGCTGACGATGGAGATGATCGGCTTCGAGTTTCTCCGCCGCCGCATCGCCCCTCTGCAGAATAGGGGAAGGCCAGTCTGGGAGTACAAGAACGCGGCAGATATCATGAGACTGCGCCCCGGGCTGAACAACAATCCGACCACCATGCAGCTTGGCGCTCTCCGCCAAAAGTTATTCCAGCGCGAAGACAAGCACCGGCTGCCGGCAAGGATTGTCCCCTTGTGCAACAACTCTGTCTTGGGGTCAATTATTGCCTTCTTGCCGATGTTCAACGCCCACGGCCTCGACCCGACCTGGGCCGAGCCAAGCGAGGAGGAAGCGCAGAAATTCTTTGATAGCTTGACGGAGAGGCCTGTTCGGAAAGAGTCAGATTTCATCCGAGCCACCACTGACCAAGAAGTAGCTTACATTGCTACTAGGGTGGAAGAGGCAAATCTTGCCGCAGAGGCCGGCAGCATCGGATTCACAGAGTGGGAAGCTAGCGACACAGAGGTGGTAGTGGAGGTGAAGCCTACCGGGGAGGACGAGGTTGCTGGGGAGGAGAGCAGCGCAGCCGCTGAAAGCTCGTCCGGCGAGGACTCGGTCGAAGAAGAAGAAACGCGAGAAGAGCCCCCACCCCCGAAGAAGAAGGCGAAGCGTGTTCTTCGGAAGGCTGCGTCTGGCATCCCGGCAAGCCAGCCCTCTTCGAGCGGCGAAGCCCCCGGCAAGAAAGTGGCCGGCAAGACTGGACCGCGGCAGGGGGCTCGTCAACAGCCTGCACGGCGCGCGAGGCCCACACCAGCGGCCACTGCTGGGGCGGCAGGAGGGTCTCGTACCACCGCACCGGAAGCTGCCCCGGCGCCTGCCATAGCCAAGCGGCCTAGGACTCCTCCTCCGCCTCCCCACTCAGACACCGCAACGGAGGTCGACTTCGACATCTCCGGCTTTAGTCTGGAGCGAGAGGAAGAAGAGTAAGTACTTTGCCACAGCTTTTACCTTCCAATCTTGCATCAATCTTTACTGACTTGCTTGTATTGTTTCTGCAGTGACACAGAAACCTTGCTGGAGAGGATGGCGAAGAGGTCAAGGACTTCTACGGGCGACGAGCCCCCGGCAGGCTCCACTAGCGTGCCAGAAACCGTCATAGTGAGCCCGGAGTCTAGTCCTGAACGCAGCCCCCAGCGCAGCCCCCAGCACAGCCCCCAGCGTAAGTTCATTGTTCTTTTTCCGTTGGCGGGTGCCGAGGTTTTCATTCTTGCCTACTGATATCTTTGGGTTCGCAGGAGAAGAACGGCAACAAGGAGAAGACATTCCCATTGTGACTCCTTCATCGACCGCTCCGCCCACAAGCACGTCCCCGGCAAGAGATCTTGCCGACGAGCCTGTCTTAATGGAGGGGGAGGCGGCAAGCGCGGACTCCGGCGACACGCCCCCGGCAACCGGAGTTGCCGGGAGGGGTGAAGCCACCTCCCGACAGCCCGACGTAGGTACTCGATTGCCTCAGAGTGCTCGTTATTCTTTTTCTTTTATCTTTCTGTCTTTAGTCACTTCGAACTTCAACCTCGATCTTATTCTGTTTCCCTCCTTTGCCCTTCAGAGTTCCATGTGATGGAACACATGGAGGTCGATGTTGTGATTGAGGAGACCGCCAGGGATGCTCCCGCCGAAGCAGACAGGATCGCTGCCAGCGAGGCCACCAAGGATGACATTGTCGAGGCTGGTGGTGCTCTTGACGGTGAGGCCGCCAAGACAGCACAAGAGGAAACCGCCGAAGAACCTGCTGAAGGGGGTGACAGGGAGGCTGAGGACCACACTGATAGCATTCCTGCCGCAGGAGCGCCAGGCGCTGCGCCGGCCACAGAGCCCCCTGCCACTGGTGAGGCGGCCACTGAAGACCATCCATCAACATCTGAAGGCCCCTCATCCAGCAAGTACCTCAAGGTCGGCGAGAACCTGTTCGTCAACTTGCCGGGGGCGGCGAGCACTGGGGCACTAGCCGAAGGGGAAGTTTTTGAAGAAATCATTGCAGCTGCCGGGCTCGAAGTTGTCGACGCCCCCAGCACTAGCAGCGGCAAATCTGAAGAGGACCAGCTCCTTCAGGCCATGGGCGAGAATTTCCGCAAGCTCCAGGCTCTCCATCGTGCCCGAAAAGAGAAGGCGGACTCTAGAATGGCAGTTGTCGAGGCAGCCGAAGAGGATTTTCAAAGGCGCGTCGCACAAATGCAGATCTGGCACGCCGAGGCCCTCCAAGAGTTGGTTGCCGGCCGAGAACAAGTGAGCCAGCAGTGGAATGAGATCCTCCTGAAGTAATCAGATATGGAGAAGGCACATGATGAAGCTGTTCAAAGGATTGCTGCCGAAGATGCCCTCCTGATGGGGCGCCGTGGTTCTCTTGATGCTCATGAGGAAGATCTCACCGCACGTGAGCAGGCGCTCGCCGCCAAGCTTCGTAGCAAGGATGAGGACATTGAAAATCTTGTCGCGCGGCGGACCCAGGAGCTGGAGCAAAAACATAAGGAGGCGCTCGAAGCTCTGACTGCAAGTCACGCCGGCAAGCTCAAGGAGGCCGTCGATGCTGCCGAGGCTGCAGAGGCCGCCAAGAACGAGCTGAACGGCAAAGTGAAGAAGCTGGAAACAGATCTTGAGGAGCACGGCAAGGAGCTCTGAAAGCTCAAGGGGGACAGGGAAAAAACCCTCCACTCCTTGGCGGAGATGCAAGTTGCCCTGTCTGACAAGACCAAACAGCTCTCCTCTGCGGCTGATAACATTGCGGTTCTGGAGCTGAAGCTCACCACGCTGCAGAAGTCTCTCGAGGCCGGCAAGGCCCATGAGAAGGCTCTACTCAAGGATCTCCAAGGAGAGAGGAACCTGCTCAAGAGCACCGCCGCTGCCCAAAACGAGTACGAGAAGGGAGTGGAGATCTGGATTGGACGCCTCATCGCCACCGCGGAGAAGCTTACCGCACAACTGTCAACCATGGGCCTGTCGAACTTCAAGTATTCTTCCGAGGAAAGAATATCTCCAAGTGCCAGGTTGACGATGTTCTTCGAAAGCATCATCAACGCGTTGAGGGCGCTCCAGTCTAGCCGGGCAACCCAACTGGCGAACGAGACCCGCCGGCTTTGCCGGGCCGTCCTCCGCAAGGTGCTCATCAAGGTGGTGCACAGCAACCCCGGCATCGATCTCTCCAACGCGCTCGGCCATCTGCCAAAGGACGCAAATGTTGAGGCGCTTGAAGAGTGCATCACGCCCATCCTTGAGAAGGTGGACTCCATCAAAAGGATCGAAGGCCAGCGCAGGGATTGAGTGCTTCCCCCTTTTCTTGCCGTCATTATTCCATGTAAAAGACAATCAAGTCTCAAATTAGAATTGCGGCGACTCATGGATGTAATACAATTTGACTATGTTTAGCCTCATGATTGCTACTTTCCTTGTCTGTTTCCTTTATGTAAGGGGTTCATCCTACGCTTATTGAAAAACTTGCCGGTGCGCAACCTGTCGCGAGCGCTGGGTGCGGGACTTCAGTAGCCTGCTGGAGGCGCAGCGGCCGGCAAGACTCCTTGGCGTTCTCAGTGCAGCCACTTAAATTGTTGAGCGGACTCGAAACAAAATAAGTGCGCGACCGATTACAACAAGGGTTCCTTCGCGTGCAGATTTTAAGCGACATATTTACGAGCAGTTAATCCCCTACCTGGTGCGCCAAAGATGTCGGGGTACGACACCTATGGGATCCCGAGAGACCCCTTTATGATTCGGCGGGGGGAGAGGTATACGCAAAGAGCAGAACCAGTGATCAACGCGGGAAGTTTTTACCCAGGTTCGGGCCGCTGATCAGCGTAAAACCCTACTCCTGCTTTGTGTTCTTATTGATGTTCTTAAGCCCAGCCTTCAGGAGCGCTCGCAGTGAACAGTATGTTCAAAGAGCAGCTACGCATGCAGAATGGGCCGGAGCGGAGGGAGGCGGAGCCGGCGCTGTAGTCCAGCGGCGAGGCCGGGCTGGACCGGGCGCACCTCGCCTTCCCCCCCACCGCGGACGACGAGGCACCGTCCTCGCCGCCGAAGTTCATGCCCGAAGCCTTGAGGAAGGCGACCTTGTTCTTCGGCGGATTCAGTCCGCCAAGAATTCAAACAAGTTGACGCCAAAGTGGGAAGGCCCTTATCGGGTAGTACGAGTCACCAGGCCTGGCGCTGTCCGCCTGGAGACCGAAGATGGCATTCCAGTGAGTAATTCCTGGAACATCGAACATCTTCGCAAGTTCTACCCATAAGGCGCGGTTGCCGGGGGATCCCGGCAACCACCTTTTTGTACAAGTCTTGCCGACAAGGCATGTGATCCTTTGTACAAAGCCAGGCGCAGACCCTGAGCACAGATGAATAAATTTAAGTGTTGTACATTCCCTTATTGATTCCCATGTTCATATTTATATATATGCATGTTTATCTAAGATGTTGTATAACACCTGATCCCAGTAAGTTCTAACGAACCGCCAAGGTTTCATGCCTTTATTTTCTCTTCTTTCTTTTTCTCAAAAGACAGAAGGATTCCTCGCGTGCACATTTTCCCGGGGGGGGGGGGGAAGGGAGATATGAATACCAGTTGGTGACATTCAGAATTGACACTTGCCGGAGGAAGAACAAAGACAGGAAGCTAAGTCCTAAAAACTCAGAGCAAGTTTTTCTTTTATCACCAAGTTATTTTCTTGGACGATTCCGACTCTTGTATGGAAAATCTGCACGCGAAGGAACCCTTGTTGTAATCGGTCGCGCCCTTATTTTGTTTCAAGTCCGCTCAAATATTTAAGTGGCTGCCCTGAGAACGCCAAGGAGTCTTGCCGGCCGCTGCGCCTCCAGCAGGCTGCTGAAGTCCCGCACCCAGCGCTCGCGACAGGTTGCGCGACGGCAAGTTTTTCAATAAGCGTAGGATGAACCCCATACATAAAGGAATCAGACAAGGAAAGTAGCAAGCATGAGCCTAAACATAGTCAAATTGTATTACATCCATGAGTTGCCGCAATTCTAATTTGAGACTTGATTGTCTTTTACATGGAATAATGACGGCAAGAAAAGGGGGATGCACTCAATCCCTGCGCTGGCCTTCGATCCTTTTGATGGAGTCCACCTTCTCAAGGATGGGCGCGATGCACTCTTCAAGCGCCTCAACATTTGCGTCCTTTGGCAGATGGCCAAGCGCGTTGGAGAGATCGATGACGGGGTTGCTGTGCACCACCTTGATGAGCACCTTGCGGAGGACAGCCCAGCAAAGCCGGCGAGTCTCGTTCGCCAGTTGGGTCGCCTGGCTAGACTGGAGTGCCCTCAACGCGTTGATGATGCTTTCGAAGAACATCGTCAACCTGGCACTTGGAGATATTCTTTCCTCGCAAGAATACTTGAAGTTCGACAGGCCCATGGTTGACAGTTCTGCGGTAAGCTTCTCCGCGGTGGCGATGAGGCGTACAGTCCAGATCTCCACTCCCTTCTCATACTCGTTTTGGGCAGCGGCGGCGCTCTTGAGCAGGTTCCTCTCTCCTTGGAGATCCTTGAGTAGAGCCTTCTCACGGGCCTTGCCGGCCTCGAGAGACTTCTGCAGCGTGGTCAGCTTCAGCTCCAGAACCGCAATGTTATCAGCCGCAGAGGAGAGCTGTTTGGTCTTGTCGGACAGGGCAACTTGCATCTCCGCCAAGGAGTGTAGGGTTTTTCCCCTGTCCCCCTTGAGCGTTGAGAGCTCCTTGCCGTGCTCCTCAAGATCTGTTTCCAGCTTCTTCACTTTGCCGTTCAGCTCGTTCTTGGCGGCCTCTACAGCCTCGGCAGCATCGACGGCCTCCTTGAGCTTGCCGGCGTGACTTGCAGTCAGAGCTTCGAGCGCCTCCTTATGTTTTTGCTCCAGCTCCTGGGTCTGCCGCGCGACAAGATTTCCAATGTCCTCATCCTTGCTATGAAGCTTGGCGGCGAGCGCCTGCTCACGTGCGGTGAGATCTTCCTCATGAGCATCAAGAGCAATGCGGCGCCCCGTCAGGAGGGCATCTTCGGCAGCAATCCTTTGAATAGCTTCATCATGCGCCTTCTTCGTATCTGATTGCTTTAGGAGGATCTCATTCCACTGCTGGCTCACTTGTTCTCGGCCGGCAACCAGCTCTTGGAGGACCTTGGTGTGCCAGATCTGCATTTGTGCGACGCGCCTTTTAAAATCCGCTTCAGCTGCCTCGACAACTGCCATTCTGGAGTCCGCCTTCTCTTTTCGGGCACGATGGAGAGCCTGGAGCTTGCGGAAATTCTCGCCCATGGCCTGAAGGAGCTGGTCCTCTTAAGATTTGCCGCTACTAGTGCTGGGGGCATTGACAACTTCGAGCCCGGCAGCTATAATGATTTCTTCAAAAACTTCCCCTTCGGCTGGTGCCCCAGTGCTCGCCGCCCCCGGCAAGTTAACAAACAGGTTCTCGCCGACCTTGAGGTACTTGCTGGATGATGGGCCTTCAGATGTTGATGGCTGGTCTTCAGTGGCCGCCTCACCAGTGGCAGGGGGCTCTGTGGCCGGCGCAGCGCCTGGCGCTCCTGCGGCAGGAATGCTGTCAGTGCGGTCCTCAGCCTCCCTGTCGCCCCCTTCAGCAGGTTCTTCGGCGGTTTCCTCTTGCACTGTCTTGGCGGCCTCCCCGTCAAGAGCACCACCAGCCTCGACAATGTCATCCTTGGTGGCTTCGCTGGTAGCGATCCTGTCTGCTTCAGCGGCGGCATCCCTGGCGGTCTCCTCGATGACAACGTCGACGTCCATGTGTTCCATCACAGGGAACTCTGAAGGGTGAAGTAGGGAAACAGAATAAGATCGAGGTTGAAGTTCGAAGTGACTAAAGACAGAAAGATAAAAGAAAAAGAGTCACAAGCACTCTGAGGCAATCGAGTACCTGCGTCGGGCTGTCAGGAGGTGGCTTCACCCCTCCCGGCAACTCCGGTTGCCAGGGGCGTGTCGCCGGAGTCCGCGCTTGCCGGCTCCCCTTCAGTTAGGATGGGCTCGTCGGCAGGATCTCTTGCCGGGGACGTGCTTGTGGGCGGAGCGGTCGATGAAGGAGGCACAATGGGAATGTCTTCTCCTTGTTGTCATTCTTCTCCTGCGAACCCAAAGATATCAGTAGGCAAGAATGAAAACCTCGGCACCCGCCAACGGAAAAAGAACAATGAACTTACGCTGTGGGCTGCGCTGGGGGCTGCGTTGAGGACTAGACTCCAGGCTCACAATGACGGTTTCTGGCACGCTAGTGGAGCCTGCCTGGGGCTCGTCGCCCGTAGAAGTCCTTGACCTCTTCGCCATCCACTCCAGCAAGGTTTCTGTGTCACTGCAGAAACAATACAAGCAAGTCAGTAAAGATTGATGCAAGATTGGAAGGTAAAAGCTGTGGAAAAGTACTTACTCTTCTTCCTCTCGCTCCGGACTAAAGCCGGAGATGTCAAAGTCGACCTCCGTTGCGGTGTCTGAGTGGGGAGGCGGAGGAGGAGTCCTAGGCCGCTTGGATGTGGCATGCATGGGGGCAGCTTCCGGTGCGGTGGTACGAGACCCTCCTGCCGCCCCAGCAGTGGCCGCTGGTGTGGGCCTCGCGCGCCGTGCAGGCTGTTGACGAGCCCCCTGCCGCGGTCCAGTCTTGCCGGCCACTTTCTTGCCGGGGGCTTCGCCACTCGAAGAGGGCTGGCTTGCCGGGATGCCAGACGCAGCCTTCCGAAGAACACGCTTCGCCTTCTTCTTCAGGGGTGGGGGCTCTTCTCGCGTCTCTTCTTCTTCGACCGAGTCCTCGCCGGACGAGCTTTCAGCGGCTGCGCTGCTCTCCTCCCCGGCAGGCTTCACCTCCACTACCACCTCTGCGTCGCTAGCTTCCCACTCTGTGAAGCCGACGCTGCCGGCCTCTGCGGCAAGATTTGCCTCTTCCACCCTAGTAGCAATGTAAGCTACTTCTTGGTCGGTGGTGGCTCGGATGAAATCTGACACTTTCCGAACATGCCTCTCCATCAAGCTGTCAAAGAATTTCTGCGCTTCCTCCTCGCTTGGCTCGGCCCAGGTCGGGTCGAGGCCGTGGGCGTTGAACATCGGCAAGAAGGCAAAGATTGACCCCAAGGCAGAGTTGTTGCACAAGGGGACAATCCTTGCCGGCAGCCGGTGCTTGTCTTCGCACTGGAATAACTTTTGACGGAGAGCACCAAGCTGCATAGTGGTCAGATTGTTGTTTAGCCCAGGGCGCAGTCTCATGACATCTGCCGCGTTCTTGTATTCCCAGTCTGGCCTTCCCCTGTTCTGCAGAGGGGCGATGCGGCGGCGGAGAAAGTCGAAGCCGATCATCTCCATCGTCAGCCCGGCAGCCTTCAAGCAAAGGATCCTGGTAGTGGCGATTGTGAGCCTCTCGTCTTCCGCAGCGAGATCGCCCCAATCCTTGCCGCGGACCACCTTCTGTTGCCGGGGATGACAAAAGGATGAGGATCTGCTTCCTGGATCCAGCACCATTCGGCCCGCCACTCGTCCCACTTTTCGCGGTAAACTCCCTCTGGGTATATCTCTTTGTTCCAAGCCATTGGAATCCAGGCAACAGATCCAGAGAGAGCCTCTCCTTTTTGGATACGAGGGTAGAAATAATGGCAGAAAAGAGCAGAATTGGCGATCATGCCAGCGAAATTCTCACAGAGATGGGCAAAGATAGACATGCAAAGTGCTGCATTCGGCGTGAAATCAAGAAGGCGGAAGCCGTATGTGTACATGATGTCGTTGAAGAAATCGGAAAAGGGGGGACAGAGCCCGCAATAGAAATATCCAGTGAAGAAGGGGTATCTGTCCGATCCACCTTTGGAGCAAGCACCTGGGATTACGCGTGTGGCGGGGTGAGCTTGCGTTCCCTTCGCCAACATGCATTGGTATCGCCCCTTCAAAGCTTCGGCATCGAGCGTCAGAGGGAAGACGACGAGCCTCTTCCGCATCTTCACCAGTTCGCTCTCCGGAACTTCGGCTTTCGCCTCCTTGTCCTTGCCCTTGCCTTTGGTGGCCTTGGGCGGCATGGCGACTGTGAGGACGGAAGCTGGGGGCGGAGCGAGTGCGGGAGCAGCGGGCGGAAGAGGAAAAGGTTTCGCTGTGAGCTCGAGAAGAGGAAGGCGATGGCGATGGCCAGATTGAGAAGAAGAGGGGGGTAAATAGGTTTGCGCCTCTGTGACTTCTCCTTTTTATGGGGAATGAGCGGGGCCGCCTTGTTTATTCCCCAATATGAATGCGCCTCTATAGGCGCGAGACAGTTTGCAGCCTTTTTGGCACGCTTCCCACGTCGCGCGCTCCGTGCGCGTAGTGGGGGGCACAGTAAAGCGACATATTTACGAGCAGTTAATCCCCTGCCACGCGTGCCCGTGCACTGTTTGGGCCTAGCCCAACAACGCCTCGCACTCGTGTATGGCCTAGGCCCGAGAGCTCCTGTCGGTGTACTAAGTATTGGGCCACTAGTACCCCGTACTTGTGCATGGGCAGTTGTAGCCATCCTCGCGGCAAGGCTTGCCGGGAACAGTTCGAGTTTGATTCAAGCCATCAAGGGAATCATCAGGTCAGAGATCTGAGGATCAGCAGATAAGTAAAGCTGGAATTCGAAGGCCAGCTTCCCCGGCAAGATCCTTGCCGGGATGGCCTGTGGAGCCCGGCAAGGCTCGGCGCCCGGCAAGGCTTGGCGCCCAGCAAGCCCTGGCGCCCGGCAAGGCTTGGCGCCCGGCAAGGTTTGGTGCCCGACAAGAATTGGCGCCTGGCGAGATTCCATCACTGTGCCACCGCTTCGGCACAGTAACAAGTCTGACATTTTGGCTCCTTCCCTGGATGCGTGGCGACGCGCCTGTGGAGGGGAGCTTAAGCGGTGCTGATGGGATCGCCCCTTTTTTCATCGCCAAGAAAGTGAGGACACCTAAACGGACACCTCACGGTGCATTAAATACGCTTGTCCTAATCCGTCAGGGGTTAGGTATGATACCCTGTAGCTACTTTACACCTCAATGTATGTACATTTTGCCACTGTGGAGACCCCTTTGAGCATATAAAAGGAGGTCCAAGGCAACTGCTACAGAGGAGGAGAACTTCCGGCCCATTCTGCATTCGTAGCTGCTCTTTGAACGTATTGTTCATTGGGAGCGCTCCTGAAGGCTGGGCTTAAGAACATCAATAAGAACACAAAGCAGGAGTAGGGTTTTACGCTGATCAGCGGCCCGAACCTGGGTAAAAACTTCCCGCGTCAATCACTGGTTCTGCTCTTTGCGTATACCTCTCCCCCCGCCGAATCGTAAAGGGGTCTCTCGGGATCCCATATGTGTCGTACCCCGACAGACATATCATGTGAAGATTAAAAATATAGCTCCAAGTGAGGTTTACCGATACTATTGATGACAAAAGAGGGGATGCCATCCGTGGAATCCCCAAGCTTAGATGCCTGATTCTTTGTTGAATATTACCTTTGGGTACCTTTGGCATCCCCAAGCTTAGGATCTTGCCGCACTTGGTTGTCCTTCATATCTCCATCTCACCCAAAACTTGAAAACTTCGTTCACACAAAATTTAACGGAACTCGTCAGATAGGTTAGTATAATAAAATAAATCAATCACTTGCATACTATAAAGATATGATTAAAGTTGTTCCCACATACACTACAAAAAGAGACACATCTGCGACAATATGGCCCGAACGAAAACTTTTTGTGTCATGGTTATGACACTTCTATGACGATTATTGTGACAAAAACATGTATCATCATAGATGTGGTGGGGTCCTACTTGTATGGCAAAAAATCATGACAGAAATGGGCTTTTCATCCTGGGCAGGCCGGGGACGCACCTGCATGACATTTTTTGGGACATCCATGACATGAAAAATCATGGTAGAAGTGAGGGCAAGGAAATTTTTGGGGAGTTCCCGGTTACGGTGGGTGGTCGGGGCTGAGCGATGCAGTGTGGTTTGCGCATTTCTCTCTCGTATGTGGGCGTGGTTCGAGCCGTGTTCGCTATAGCTGAACCTGAGCGAGGCTTTCGCTTACTGAACCCGAGCGATCGCGCTGCTACGTACTGAAGCCGATCGATTGATCCGTTCGCTGCTAACTAAACCTGAGCGATTCCTTTGCTGCTAACTAAACACAACCGACTCCTTCGCTGCTACCTAAACCCAACCGACTCCTTCGCTGCTAACTAAATCCGATCGATCACCGCTGCTACTTACTAAATCCGATCGAACCCCCATGCGAGACGTAGCTAGCCAGTTGGGTTGCCTCTGGATGAACATTGCCCATTGTTACCACGCGCGTGATATGTAGAACGAGTCGAGACGTGGTGAGTCTAGCCGGTTGGTTGGTTGTGGATGAACAGTTCCCGGTGGGGGTTGGATGAACATGACCCCTATCGTGTGTAGGAGGTTGCCACTGGATGAACAGGACCTGGTGGTAGTAGGCGGTTGCCGCTGGCGGAACAGGATGCCGAGGAGGCTGTGCCACGGTACGCCACACCCAGCCAGTTGGGGGTGGATGAACACGACCCCATGGAGGCTGGATGAATAGTAGCCGGTGGAGGCTAGATGAGTAGTAGCTCGTGGGTGAACAGTGGCTGGTGGAGGCTAGAGGAAGTCGCGGTGGATGAACAGTAGCAAGTGGAGGCTGTAGGAAGTCGATGGTGGATGAACAGTAGACTGTGGAGTCCACACCACACCCATCTCGATGAACAGGACCCCTTTTCAACTGTAGGCGGATGGCCAGAAGTCCATTTCCTCCGTTTTGCGGAACGCCACACCCCTCCCGATGAACAGGACCCGGTTTCCAGCATAGGCGGTCAAACATAATTCCATCTACTCCATTTTTCTGTACGCCAGACCTAGTTTCGGCTGTTCCATCCAAGCCGGTTCGCTCCCGATGAACAACACGCATTCTGACCCAGTCAGTTGCCTCCTGATGAACATGATGTTGTTTCACCGTTCCGACCCAGTCGGTTAGCTGGCGATGAACAGGAGGCTGTTGCTATCGTCCATTGCCTCTCCATGTATATGAGCTTTGACCGTACGTATGCATGAGTACACATTCGAGATCCTGCCCGTATGTAGGTATGTGCCCGTATTTTTTGCAGCGTGGTTGTACATATGTGTACTCGATTTAGACGAGACTACCTGGACTGCTACGTAGGGGGGCTCTACTATGACATGTGCCACTACTTACTCGGCCATGGTTCATCCTTGTAGAGACACCGATCGACCAGTATGTACATAGGCGTTCGCGACCAGACACACAACGCTACATACGCTTCGAACGGGTGGGTCCCAGCTATCAGGGAGGCTAAAGAGGCACTTCTTTGTGTGTGAAGATATAGCTGGTGGGTCCTAGTTATTAGTGGAAGGAATCATTTTCTTGAGCGTAATATGGAGGCACGTCCGTGCGAACGAAGATGTAGCTGGTAGGTCCAGCTGTCAGTGTCACAGTGTCACAGTGTACAGTCCTCTTTCGATGGCTGTCATTCGTTGACCATGTTAACCTAGCCACGCTGAGAGTGCCAAGGTGGTGGACGAAGGCGAGGCCTAGGAAGGAAACAACACGGAGCCGGGGAAGACGAGGCAGTGGATGCCCACGTGTAGGAGAGTATGACAGTTGACTGGTTTGTCCAGGCTACCGTCGCTGGAGAATAACAGGGCATGTGGGTGAGTAGAGGGAAGGCCTGGCCAGATGTGGGAGTAGGGTGGGGCGGTGAGGTATGTGTGGCAGCACATCCGACCATGGGAGCAGTAGCAGGCAGTCCGCTGGCGCTGGTTTGGGTGGCTGGAGCAAGAAGATCAGTGATTGAAGAAGCAGCACCGCCGTTGGATTAACATCCAACGGGCACTAATGCTAGAATTGTTTATTCACTAAGTTGACAAAGCCCTGCGTATGCGTCAACTTAGTACGCCCACAAGTCAGCCTCCAACTCTGGTGAGTCCCTGCTAGCAGGGGGAGGAATCATTTTTCTTGCCCGTAATAAGGAGGCACTGCCTTGCATGTGAGCATGTAGCTGCTGGGCCCCAGCTGTCAGGTGGAGGAAGCTTTTTTCTCGCGAAATAAGGAGGCACTTCATGATGTAGCTAGTGGGTCCAACCTATCAGGGGGAGTAATCATTTTCTTTCACGTAATAAGGAGGCACTTGCTTGCATGCGGCCATGGACCATGTGGGTCATTACTGTCAGCCTCTCGACGTACATCCCTCTTCTGATGGCTCTCGTTTGTTGACCATGTTGACCACGCCGCGGCGAGATCACCAACGCAGTGGACGATGGTCAGGCCTAGGAAGGGAACGACCCGGAGCCAGCCAAGACATATTAGTGGTTTCCCACGCGGAAGGGAGTACGAGGGTTAACTGGTTCGGATGCGGGGTAAGGGTGCCATCACTGGAGAATAACAGGAGGTGCGGGTGGGTAGTGGGATGGCCTAGCCAGCGGTGGGAGTAGGGTGGGCTGGTGAGGCCTTCGATGCATCATAGTCGGCCACGGGAGGAGGGAGCAGGCAGTCCCACCAGTGCTGGTTTGGGCGGCAGGAGCAGGAAGATTAGAGATTGAAGAAGCACAACAGCCGTTTTTTGAACATCCAACAGTCACTGCTGCTAGAATCACGTGTTGACGATGAGTTGACATATCCTTGCGTATGGGTCAACTTAGTAGACCAGCAAGTTAGCCTCAAAATCCGTGGCGTGTACAGCTGATTTACTATTATTTTTACAATTTACAGCCAATTTGCTAACTCATAAGGAATATATTGTAGCCCATTTTCTATTTTTAAATTTGCTGCCAATTTTCTGGTTAGGATGAGGTTAAAAATTTGAACTAAAAAATATGCAATTTTTTTGACATTTCACATATTTTTGCTGGGGTCCGAACTATTTTTAATCCCAAAATTAGGAGCGAGATTTAAAACTAATTTCAAAATAAATTAATATTATGTTAAAATCCAATGAAATATAAAAACTCAATGGAGAACGAAAACAAAATAGAAAACTAATTGCGAATTTGCTGTGTGTTTTTGGGAATTTGCGTCCCATTTCATATTACTTTTAAGACTATTGCCCATTTTCTGCCCAGGCCTAATGCATCCCTCCTCGTCTTGAAAGATTTGCAGCCCAGCAAGTCAGAGAAAACAAATAGGCCTAGGTTGGGTATTCTTTAAAAAGATTTGGCGGGCAACCTATTTTCCCAAACAAAAAAAACAGCTGGCCTGGTCATGTTGTTAGACAAGCCACAGACACCGCACAACCCAATTTATACCCTGCTCCGTCTGAACAACCAAAAAAAACTACTCGAGCTACTGGATCCCAGGTGTCAACCACTCCTTGTGCAATATTGTCGTTAATTTACTATGTATTCACAATGATGTGGGTCCCAAAGATCAGCAGGGGTGGATCTGAATAGTAAGGAGGCACTTGCTTGCGTTCCATAGTGGACCAGGTGCATCCCTAATGTCATACTCTCAAGTACAGTCCTCTCTCGATTCACCGTGTTGACAATGTTGACAAGGCCAGACAGCGGCACCGTGGCGAGCAAAACAAGGCAAATGACGACAGCGAGGCCTTGGATGGGAATGAACAGGAGTCGGGGAAGATGCGGCAGTGTGGTCCTAGGCAGTGCCGGATTCAGGGCTCCGCAGGCCCAAGAAGGTTCGAACTCTGGTGCATGTGCGAAGATCTCAACCAACCCAAGTCTCAAGATCGATGCCCTACGGCCTAGCCTCGTCGAGCTCATGCGAGCGGGGAAGAAGATGAACACGGCAGTTTACCCAGGTTCGGGCCACCTTGCAGTGTAAAACCCTACTCTTGCTTTGTGGTGGATTGGCCTCACGAGGAGGCTGAAGATGAACTAGTACAGTGGTTTGAGCGGCCTCGCGAGGGCTCAAGTGATGAGGGTAGAATTGCCAAGGGTCGATTTCGGATCCCTCTCTACGGTGGTGGCTAACCTATATTTATAGTGGCCTTGGTCCTCTTCCCTCAAAACTTAGGCGGGAAGGGATCCCACAACGGCCAATTTGAAAGGGGACAAGAAGTACCTCTAATCCAGACGAAAGGTGGTCTTCGCCGGCAAAGCTTCTGGTCGTGACACAGCGGTGGGTTCGGCGATGACATCCGTCCTGCTGAGCTCGTGGTCTTGGTCTTGTTGCACCAGAATGGAAACCTTTGGGGGACTCCTTGGGAACCCGCGTCTGTCCTTGCCTCCTTGGCACCGAAAGGGAAACTGCCTCCTCTGCGCCCGCTGGCACCCGCCTGGCCTTGGTCGTCATGGCTCACTTCATCATAGCCTCGTGAGGTTGGGTACCTGCATAGAAATCTCCACTCCTCAGGAGGCAACCTGGGGAGGCCGCTCCTCTGGAGGTCTTGATGCCGTCCGCCTCGCGAGGCTAGGGGCCGTCGCGAGGGTCTTGCCTTGGAGTCATTGTAGCTGGGCCGTACAAGGTCATCGATGGGCCCACACGCTGGGCTGTAGGCAGGCAGATCTGGGTACCCCCGATCCCAGAACACCGACAGTAGCCCCCGGGCCCAAGGCACGCTCGGGCTGGCTTCGAGGCGAAGCCAAGGAGAGAAGGGCGAAGCACCGCCGGCCAGAATCGCTTGCTGGCAGGCTTGACGCGTGGCGCATGATGGGACGCGGATGCCTCCACTCCCCCACGTCACCTTGGCAACTGCCCAGGCTGACAAAAGACTGGCGCACGCCGCAGAGCCATCATTGCTGGAATGCGAAGGGGCGCCGGTTGGCCTTCGACCACCAATAAGAGGGCGAGGGAGGCGGAGCCCCCAGCCCATCTTCATCTTCTTGCTTCCCCGGTCCGTACTCTTGCAGCAGCATCCATGGCGCCGGTGAGAAGGTTTTGTGCCACCGAGAAGGGGAAGGCTCCACGGGAGGAACCGGAGCCACTCCCACCGAAAAGGGGCGCGGCCGCCCTCGCAAGGCCACTGCAACACCCATGGTTGCCCTTCTCTGATGCGAGCGCGCCCCGCTAGGAATCCATGCCGGCCCAAGCGTTCGCACACAGGGTCGTTCCCATGGGGATGGCCATGGAAACTGCGGAGGATGAGGCCAAGGAGGGAGGCAGGCGACGGCCGTCCGACCACCTCACCGACGGGCCCATGCTGATGGCACAGCCCACGAGTTTGTGGTGTTGGTGGCGATGCCATCGTGCACCTGTTTTTGACTCCCACGTGCCTTGGCGTAGGAGCTGCCAGTGTGGGGACCTGTCCAGCTGTGGCTATAGCACGATGGCTGCTTTAACCAGTCCTCATAGGCGGAGGTCGAGGCCACCTTCATGACACGGGGATGGGGAACAATCTCCCACGCCTCCGGCTCGGAGGGGAGGCATGCCCCTCATTTTAAGTATGACGGGGCATTTATGCTCTTCTTCAAGGTGTTCGGAAAAGACGGCGAACGCCTAGAATACTGCCCTAGGGGCGGCAATGATGGCGGCGAAGCCCTCAGTGGTGAACTTGCCCTTGGCCTCGCCCGTGATGCCTCCAGCAGCGGCGACACCTCCTCCGGGCCAAGCTCGAGCGACGACGACTACGACGAGCCGCCGCGCCGCCACGCCCGGGTCAAGGAGGGGGAGGAAACCGACTAGGCGCCATGATGCCAGAGCTGGCGCCTCCTGAGCTGCGGCCCTCGGGAGGCCTTTCCTTTTGATTTATTCCCTACATCAAAATCATGAGGGGCCCCGCGGGGCGTGTAAGAACCGTGGCGCTTGCGCCTTTATATTACAGTTTCCAATTCATGCTCTTGGTTGCACTCGTGTTTCTTGATTGGGCATCGGTCCCCTTTTCGGTCTTGCTATAGCGTGTTACTCTGCGTCAACAGGACCCAGTCCCCAGGTGAGCTTCAGTCGTCACTGGTATGCCAGGTCGCGATGCCGTGTGCAAGGCCAGGAGGTGAGCGACCCGAGGTCCAGTAAGAGCCCCTGAGACGCGATGCTCAGGAGGTCCCCTTTGGCGCGCAAGTGGCTACCGAAAGATTAAATAGGGGGTCCCTTGCCCGAGTGAGGTTGCGAAAGAATAAAACATTAGCGGTGAGGCTAATGTTGGCGTGTGTAGGATAACTTAGCTTGGCGAGGTTGTGGTCCGCGGTGGTTCTTTCACCGCGAGGGCGAGCTTCTCTGGAGCTTTTGACCTTGTGCATGTTCCCTGTTCTGCAATGGATTAAGGTAAACCCCGCTAGAGGTGCGTGAGGGGACTGATGCCCATCATATTCCGAAAGAACGAATGCTAGCGCTATCGGGCCACAACCCTCTCCCTGTATTCCCCCATGAGTCAGTCAGCCCCCCTTTCTTTGCCCATCATGGTGCTCTATGTCCTCAGCACCCAGCCCTCGAGTGGAACTCAGCCGCCGCAGGTATGCTAGGTCGCGATGCCGACGTCAAGGCCAAGGGGTGAGTGCTCGAAAGCCCATAGGAGCTTCTGAGGCGCGATGCTCAAGAGCCCCCCTTGTGACGTGCAAGCGATTTGCACAAAAGAGGAACGACTCGCCTTGCAGAGGCGCTTGGGAGAGGCCGTACCCAGTGGCATGCGGCGTACAAAGCAATTTTACTTAGCCTTTTGCGAGCTGGAGCGCAGCCTGATCACGAGGTCCTGTCTCCTGAGGCTCCTGCGTATTAGTTAGTCATGAAATACAAGGGGTGGTGCGCGCTTGCTGATCTGCTCGTGATCGTTCCGTGAGAAGACGAAGGCACAAAGGACCTGGTGAGGTGACATGCATGGGGCCGGCCTGCGAGCCAGAGCTCGGTCTCTTAGATTTATCAGCGCTGCAGGGATAGACCCGAGTACAAGCGCCGTGCCGGTAGCCCCCTCTCATGGAACGTTCAAGGGGAGGGCTGGCAATGCGCGAAGCCCGTAGGGGTGGCTCCAGAGGTGATGCATCATCAAGCGCAAGGTTAAATATCATAGTAGTTCATGAAAGCATAACTGATCCAGAGTACACGAATTAAACCATTGTAACTGTGGGGGCGAATCCTGACAGCTTGAGGATAATGCTGCCCGAGGGGTGCCCTCAACTGAACAAACCAAAAAATTACTAGCACTAGTGTTGTGGAAGCGTCGGGGTAGCTGAAGACAGGTGCCACGAAGACCGCTCCTCACGAGCTGGGCAGCTCGGGAGGCTCATGAGGGTCGAGGGGCTCGTGAGGATCCAGGATCTCCTGAGACATGACAGCCAAGCGCCTGGCCTCGTGAGACGCCAAAGCATGCTGCACGAGGCATTGGTATGTGGCGCCCATGTTCAGCAGGCCAAACGGCATGCATACGTAGTTGCAGGGGTAGCCCCCACTCCGGCCATGCGGGACGGCTAGAAGAGATCCTGTGACGTGGCCCTGTTGAGGCCCGGGATGTTGACACAGACACGCAGCTCGTCGCCCGCATCAGGGGGTGCAGCCACGCCGGGTGGTGCGGGGCGACGCTTGCCATGCATGGCCTGCGCCTCCTAAAGCTCCTCGATCGCCTTGGTGATGAACTCCCTTGCTCCTGGTGCCTCACGCATTGCTCTTTGCTTGTGGGGGCGCGCGTCAAAGCACGCCTCCAACTAGTGCCTGAGCACCTGCCTCATCGCGCTGGTCAGGTCAGAGGCTCGCCAGACGGAAGCCCCTGAGCCCGTCCTGAGGGAGGCGCCGGGCGCGCCTTCCTATGCGGGAGGAAGAGGCACCCAGACGGTGGGCACGGAGCCTGAGGCGCTGCCAGCGGGCGTCCAAGCCTCTTGATGAGTCTTGGGGAGGAGTTGCTTCTTCTTCTTGGGGGTGGCCTCGGGAGGCAGGATGCCGCCCTCGTCGTCAGAGTTTTCAGCCGCCACAGCCTGATGGGCACGCTCAAGGGAGCAGGCTGCATCCTTCTCATCGCAAGCGACCGTGATGATGGCGCTGCAACCTGGCATCTTGAGGATGTTGTAACCATGGTGGGTCACCGCCATCAACTTGGTGAGGGCTGGATAACCGAGGATGGTGTTGTACGGGAGGCCGATGTGGGCGACGTCGAAGTCGATTCGCACTTGCTAAAAGTGACTGGGAGCCGTATCTGCCCCAGGGGGGCGATGGAGCCATCGGTCACTCCGGAGAACGCCTTGGTTGGCATGAGTTGATCATAAGGCACCTGAAGCATCTTGAACGTCTCAACAGAAAGAATGTTGAGCCCGGTGCCACTGTCGATGAGGGTCTTGGTGATGAGGACGTTGCTGATGGTGGGCGTGCAGAGCATGGGAAGTGCGCCAGCAGCGGCTGAGCACTTGAGGTGGTCCTTGGAGTCAAAGGTGACGGCGTACTGCGACCACCTGAGGGGATGCGCGGCCTCAAGCTTCGGGAGGGCCGCTTTCACCTCACGAGAGAACTGCTTGAAGATGCGATATGAGGCGGGGGCCTGAGCACCACCCAGGATGCAGGCGATCACACGAGGCTCTTGGAAGTCCCCAGCCCCATCATCCTATCGGTTGTCATCGTTTCTCCTTGGTGGCGGCGGCAGTGGAGGGAGGCTGGCATTACCCTGAGGGAGGTCCTCATGAGGCTGGTCTCACTAGGCGCCATCGCGAGTCTGATCCCGCCAGCGGTCCTCGCGAGGGTCGTCGCGCCAGTCCTGACGAGGGTCGCGGTTGTCCCAGCAGCCTCCGCCACGGCCTCCTCCATAGCTGTAGCCATGGTCACCGCGCTTGAGGCGGCGGCCAAGGTGCCCGTCGCGGAGCGCCCTGAGCTCCTGGCAGTCGTTGGTGTTGTGGCTGTGTACATTGTGGAAGAAGCAGAATGGGTGGTTTCCCTTGGGAGGCTCATCGTGGTCACGGCCACGCTTCATCTCTGGCTAGGCCGCGAGCACGGCAGGACCCTTGCACATTGCTTCCTTAGCCTTGGCTTTCTTGTCTTCAGGGTCGGCCTCCGGAAGCTCGAGGAGGGAGGGGCGGCCTTCCTTGGCCCTAGCGCACTTGTTCGCCGGGTTGAACATCTCCAGGGCAGAACAGAAGTCCTCGTGGATGGCGAGCTCCTACTTCATCTTGACGTCCCGGACACCATCCGTGAACGCCGAGATGATGGCCTCATCTAATGCCTTCGGTATCTTGAGGCGAACATTCGTGAAGCGCTGTATGTACTTGTGCAAGGTCTCGCCCGGTTCCTGCTTCACGCGCCGCAGGTGGCCTACTGCAGGGGCGCGGTCACGGGTGCCCTGGAAGTTGGCGATGAAGCGCTCGTGGAGCTCATCCCAGGAGGAGATCGATTCCTCCGGGAGGTGCAGGAGCCAGGAGCGCGCGCCATCCTTGAGGGCCATGGGGAACCAGTTCGCCATGACCTTGTCGTTACCATTCGCTGCCTCGATGCTCAACGAGTAGAGTTGGAGGAACTCCGCAGGGTCGGGGGTGCCATCGTAGCATGGCGGCAGTTCTGGCATGAACTTGCTGAGCCACACGATGCGGCGCAGCTCCCGGGTGAAGGCGTGGTAGCCCGCCGCACTCACGGGCGTAGTGCGCACAGGGTGAGCTCGGTCTTGATGCCCACGCGCCAAAACCTCCGGCGACGCGTGGTCTTGTTGCTGGTGTGGTGGCGTTGGGAGTGCGCGTGCATTAGCTTGTGGCCGCTGCACCACCTGACAGCTTGCCTCGTCGCGCACCGGCGCTCCACGCGGCAGGTCACACTAGGGCGCGTCGCGCCTGGGCTCAGGGTCGGCACCGCATAGAGGAGGAGGAGGAGGCGCGCCGTGGGCTACGTCACCCGCCTGAGATGGCGGGGGCGGAGCGAACGGGACAGCTCAGGGACCTCGTCGGTGGCGTTGACGAGCTCAGCGATGCGGCCGAGCCTGTGGTCGTAGCGGTCGTTGGCGGGGCGGTAACGCAGCAGCTCGCGCACCATGAGTAGCGCAGCCTGCATGTTCACCCGCCCGTGGCAGATGTGACAAGACGACACCGTGGCGCGAGTGGGTGACGGAGTGGCGGTGCGTCCATCGCGCCGCATAGAGGGTGGCAGCGATGAATCCCCCTGCTCGTGAGCAGCAGGGTCAGTGGTAGCGTTGGCCGCGGGAGAGGCCGAACGGCGAGGGACACCGTGGCCCACGGGCGTCGTCTGGGCGATGCGAGCAGCCCGACGCTTGGCGCCGGCTCGGCGTGCATCGACCATGGGAGCAGCGAAGCGGAGATGAAGCGGAGACGGAATGGAAGGAGGATTTCGACACGCCCCTACCTGGCGTGCCAAATGTCGGATTCAGGGCTCCGCAGACCCAAGAAGGTTCGAACTCTAGGGCATGTGCGAAGATCTCAACCAACCCAAGTCTCAAGCTCGCCGCCCTACGGCCTAGCCTCGTCGAGCTCACGCGAGCAGGGAAGAAGATGAACACGGCAGTTTACCCAGGTTCGGGCCACCTTGCGGTGTAAAACCCTACTCCTACTTTGTGGTGGATTGGCCTCACGAGGAGGCTGAGGACGAACTAGTACAGTGGTTTGAGCTGCCTCGCGAGGGCTCAAGTGATGAGGGTCGAATGGCCAAGGGTCGATTTTGGATCCCTCTCTACGGTGGTGGCTAACCTATATTTATAGTGGCCTTGTTCCTCTTCCCTCAAAACTTAGGCAGGAAGGGATCCCACAACGACCAATTTGAAAGGGGACAAGAAGTACATCTAATCCTAACGAAAGGTGGTCTTTGTCTGCAAAGCTTCTGGTCATGACGCAGCAGTGGGCTCGGCGATGACATACATCCTGTTGAGCGCGTGGTCTTGGTCTTGTTGCACCAGAATGGAAACCTTTGGGGGACTCCTTGGGAACCCGCGTCTGTCCTTGCCTCCTTAGCACCGAAAGGGAAACTGCCTCCTCTGCGCCTGCTGGCGCCCACCTGGCCTTGGTCGTCATGGCTCACGTCATCATAGCCTCGTGAGGCTGGGTACCTGCATAGAAATCTCCGCTCATTGGGAGGCAACCTGGGGAGGCCACTCCTCTGGAGGTCTTGATGACGTCCGCCTCGCGAGGCTGGGGGCCCTCGCGAGGGTCTTGCCTTGGAGTCATTGTAGCTGGGCCATACAAGGCCGTCGATGGGCCCACGCACTGGGCCGCAGGCAGGCAGATCTAGGTACCCCTGATCCTAGAACGCCGACAGGCAGAAGGGAGTATGAGGGTTCACTGGTTCTAGTGCGGGGTGGGCTACCGTCGCCGAAGAAAACAGGATGTGTGGGGCAGTAGAGGGATGGCCTGGCCAGCATTTCAGGGTACGACAGGGCGAGTATGCGTGCACGGCACCGCAACCAGTCGTGGAAGCCGGAACAGGCGCTCCCACTGGCGCAGATTTGGTTTTGGCGGCTAGATTGGTGTGAAGCCGAGCACCTTTTTTTTTGCAGTGTGAAGCCGAGCACGTTCAGAAGCCCTGGGATAAAGTGGTGTCACCACATGCGTTGTGTTGAGTTGGGCATTCTTATCAAAAATAATGTTGGGCTGGAACTTTTTATCATACAAAAAAACTTGGTTTCTCAAAAAACTTGTTGTACTTGGGATTCGAACGGGATACTTGGGCAGCACAATCCCCAAAAGATACAAATGCTATGGAAAAAAGGAGATATTTTTTACAACTTGCTACTAATAATTATTAGATGTTGACTATGTTGACTATGATTTGCATGGGCTTCAACCTGGTCGTGACCATATAACAGTCCGCTAGTTGCAGGAAGAAAATGGTGGGAGAAAAAAGACTGGTTGCTATCTTTGCCTAAGAATAATATTGACTGAATGTAAAGATACTCTCAGAGGAAAATAATATCCTCCTGTTAAAATCATACTTTTGAAATCATAAATTTAAAGAACCTATGGATGAGCATTTAGCTTTATTCATATATTTATTTAGGGGACCATGAGCATGTACCTGGTCCGGATTCATGTGAGAGCCTGCGTCCCAGTTAATTATGGGCTCCTCTATTGGGACTAAATCACTGGGCTGCATGTCCTCAACAAGTGGAAAATTGGTTCCGTACGAAAAATAGTATGTGCTACGTACGGGGCACTAAAGGATCGGAGGGTGCAAAGACTTCGAAAACATTGTGTTTATTGTTCTAACACCGCTATTTGTTCAACCAACGAACGAAATATATTACTGATTGTACATTGAAATTAGCAGCAGCAACAACAGAAGCAGTCAAGAGGCCAGAAGAGTAAAGACGCAACTCTCTCTTCCAAACCAAACATCAGCCAACATTACAAAAGGGCTACAAGAAAAACCAAGTGTATGCATCAAACTAAATAAAGATCCTACTACACAAGTGTACGCATCTAACTAACTGACTCAGTTAGATGTTACTATTTCTTAAGCTGTGGTGATTGGCTGAAGGCTTGAACCAGATGGGTGCCTAGTGGGGCAAATTCCAGCTAGTACACTACTATGGAAAAGCCTAGCAGTAGCGTGGGTCAAAGGCCTAGCAGTAGCGCGGGACGCCACGCTACTGCTATGGTGATACAACTAACTTGTAGCAGTAGCGCGCCATAGCCCGTGCTACTGCTATCTATATTTAGCAGTAGCGCGTGTTACTTAACCTCGCTATTGCTAATAGTTTTAGCACTTTATTTTAATGCTCGCTACTGCTAAAGACACGCTGCTGCTAAGAACACAACAGGCGCTACTGTTATTAGTTTCTGAAAAAAATCTGCTGCGTATTTCCTTTGTATTTGTACAGGTTTATACAATAGTCTCTAGCATATCATACACATACAAATCTAATCATATCATACTCATACAAATATTCTCATCAAATCATGTCATCATCATAATCATCATCCAACACAAAATGATGTCTCTCGTCATCATCTCAAAATAGCGATACAAGTTATGACATGTCTCGAATACTTGCAACTACATCGTCATCCATCCAAACAATTATATAGAAGAGAAGAGCTATCACTATGAGTGAGAGCGGAACTATGCAGCACATGCGGCGGTGGTTCTGATTCCTCTCTCGCAATAGCATGAACCTCAAGTAACTAGCTTCTGCTTCTTGTCTGCTATCGAACCCTTTATGGCTGGTGCCCAAGAACTGCTCCACTTGAGCCTGACACTTGGGCCACTCGTCATACACTCCCGGAACCTTCCGTATGTACACGACATAGCACTTCTTTGCCATCAAGGATCTATGTACATGTTAGAGATGCATCTTCATCAAGGAAATCAACAATAATATGCAACAAAATATATTTGAGCAACACAAAAAGAAAGGGTTAGCAAATTGATGCAACATATAGTAAACATAAATAATCAACAGAGGTTCATCATACGCAAACTAATTAACTAGAGGTATGCTGATCATCATACCTAAACTAACAAACTAGCGTTAGGCAAGTTTGGCAGGGACCACGGACATCACAAAGTTTCATCGCTACACAAAGTATACAAGTTCAACCGACACATCATCATCGGCATCGTAATCACTTGAAGTTCCATCCCTCCATATTCGGGAGGATGCACCCTAGCTTCGTGAATGGCATTAGGTCTTGACGTTGTAGGCCAATGCGAGTTGGACGTCAGCTCGTGATATAGGGTCGTGGTGGAACATCCCCTTCTCTTCGACGACTTCTTTCATGATGATCATTGCAATGTCCCTCTGGATGCGAAAGAAGTCATCTCTGAGTTTATAATTGGGTTCTTGTCCTAGGGATTTTGCCCATTTGCTGATATGATCATCATTTCTGGTTGTCATGCGAAGCTGTTGGTGATCCCTTCTGAACACCATCATGAGATGGAGGAGGTAAAATCCATCGTTCTTGCTTGCTGTCGGTTGATGGATGCCGCAGAAGCTAGTTTTATACGAGAAACACGGATTTCTCTTCCTTTATTTCCTGATCTCAAGGTGGCCACCCCTCATGCTGAAGCCGTGGAGAGCATCATCTAGAATACATGGCGTGGCAGACTCGTGTGAAAAGAACGATAAGGACGGCGCGCCCGTTGCTGCGGGAAAAACACACCTCAAATTATTCTCCATATGAGCGAGAAGGAATGATTGAAATGTACGAAAGGGTTGTCCGGCAATGAGTTACATTGGATGATAAGGCAGGAGAACCATTTCCTTGTCCTTATTCCTTATCATGAAGTTTTTGATGTACTCCCTAGCAGTTGTACGCTCAAGGACGCCGAGACTCAAGAAGGACTCGTGCATGTAGTATGGATTGGCCACACAGATTTGCGAGATTTGCTCTCTCGTGATGACGAAGTTCATATGTAGTGCAAAAAGGCGGTCGATTGTAAAATCAAGCTGCCTTGTGAGAAACATCTCAAAGATATGATCAAACCGCAGGAAATACACCTCCGCGGGCAGTGTGTCGACGTAGCACTTCCCCTTAGGCACACGAACCGTGTAAAGCGGATATCCTGGATCCTTCGAGGCAAGAAGGCTTTTCTCAGTCGTCAGCACATGGTCGTGCAGTCTCCTAAGATCCCCTAATATGCCGTCCAGCAGTTTCGGCAGTAGGATCGGCTGGCCCAAGACATGGTACATTGCTGCACCTTTGACCGGTACATGGTCTGCAAGTCAGTAGAACCGACTGGCTGCTAGAAGCTTTGGCCTGTTTGTAGGCAGCAGAGCCTCTCTTTAATGGTCTCTTCCTCTTCTTTTTCTTGGGCTGACCTTCCAGACCCTTTCTTAACCCTGACACCAGTGTTATCGGGCTAAGCGTTGTTCGACCTTGCTCGGCTAATTGACCCTGCGCTGAGGCAGCATCTGGAGGCGTGTCCTGTGAGGAATTCATGAAGAGAGACTTCTTGCAATCAACCCTAGGATGTTCCTGCCCAAGCACATCATCCATCTCCTCATCCGCATGCTCATAGCCCGAGTCATATGGCTGACTCATTAGTTCTCCAGCGTCATAGGCGCCGGTATTGAGGAACCGAAGAGGGTCCTCATCCATCTCATCATCCATTTCTTGTTCCACAGAGGCAATTCCATCATGCACTATTGGACCCCCTTCCTTGCGTCATGTGCCACTCTCAACTGGCACGAGATCAGGCGCTGGTAATTACGTTGGAGGGGTGGTGTTCATACCTTGCTGATGTGATGTCGTTGGTGTGCTCTCGGTCGCCTCCACACGAAGAAGATTCTTCGGCCACAGTAGCATCCAACCCTTGCGTTGACCAAGCCACATCGGGGTATTGTCATCCTCTTCCCTGAGCCGTACTAGAGGAGCCAAATCCTCGTTAACCACTTTGACACTCGCCAAGGAAACCCTAAAGGTGCCAACGGGGATCGGCTGGCCGTGGACAAGCTTTCCTTGGGCTTCTCTATCGTTGTGGTTCTTATGTCCACCTTCTGGCTGTTGATCCTGTACAATATGGTGCATGGGGTTTAGTCCACCTGTAAAGACATGTCTGCAGTGTCAGACATCTGAAAGGCAACGGAAGCAGAAGATTATAGATATGTTGGCTGGACGCGTAATTACCGTGAGGGCATCGAGCTCAGGCAAAGTCGAAGCCCCGCCTCGCACGCCAGAGACGGAGGACGGGCTACTATGAGCGGGTGCGGGACCTTGTGCGGTAGCGGTAGCAGGTGTTATCGGTGCGATGGCGATCGAGTTGCTCCCGACAAAGCTAGGCATGCAAAAGTCTTGTGGCCCTTTGATACGTCTCCAACGTATCTATAATTTTTTATTGTTCCATGCTGTTATATTATCTGTTTTGGATGTTTTATATGCATTAATATGCTATTTTATATCATTTTTGGGACTAACTTATTAACCTAGTGCCCAGTGCCAGTTTCTGTTTTTTCCTTGTTTTTGACTTTTAAAGAAAAGGAATACCAAACGGAGTCCAAACGGAATAAAACTTTACAGTGATTTTTCTTGGATAAGAAGAAACCCACGAGACTTGGAGAGGAGGCCAGAAGACCCACGAGGAGGCCACAAGCTGTAGGGGCGCGCCCCGGGGGGGGGCGCCCCCAAGGCTTGTGGGCCCCTCGGAGACCTTCCAACCTAATTACACCACTATATATTCTCAAATATTCCCCCTGTCCCAGAGGGCACACCAAAAATACTTTTCCGCCCCCGCAAGCCTCTGTACCCGTGATATCCCACCTTGGGGCCTTTTTCGGCACTCCCCCGGAGGGGGATTCGATCATGGAGGACCTCTACACCAACCTTGCTACCCTTCCGATGATGTGTGAGTAGTTTACCACAGACCTACGGGTCCATAGTTAGTAGCTAGATGACTTCTTCTCTCTCTTTGATCTTCAATACAATGTTCTCCTCGATGTTCTTGCAGATCTATTCAATGTAATCTTCTTTTGCGGTGCGTTTGTTGAGATCCGATGAATTGTGGATTTATGATCAGATTGTCTATGAATATTATTTGAGTCTTCTTTGAACTCTTTTATGCATGATTAAGATATCTTTGTATTTCTCTTCGAACAATCGGTTTGGTTTGGCCAACTAGATTGGTTTTTCTTGCAATGGGAGAGGTGCTTAGTTTTGGGTTCAATCTTGCGGTGTCCTCACCCAGTGACAGAAGGGGAAGCAAGGCACGTTTTGTATTGTTGCCATCAAGGATAAAAAGATGGGGTCTATATCATATTTCTTGAGTTTATCCCTCTACATCATGTCATCTTACTTAAAGCATTGCTCTGTTCTTTTGAACTTAATACTCTAGTCGCAGGCAGGGGTCGGTCGATGTGTGGAGTAATAGTAGTAGTGCAGAATCATTTCGGTCTACTTGTCACGGACTTCATGCCTATATGCATGATCATTGCCTTATATGTCTTCATAATTATGCACTTTTCTATCAATTGCTCAACCATAATTTGTTTACCCACCGTATGTTCTCTTTAAGAGAGAAGCCTCTAGTGAAACCTATGGCCCCCGGGTCTATTTTCCATCATATATTTTCAGATCTATAAACCAAAAAACCCAAAAATACCTTGCTACAATTTATTTGTATTTACTTTATTTTGCTCTTTTATTTATCTTTCATACCTATCTCTATTAGATCTCACTCTTGTTCTTGACCGTGAAGGGATTGACAACCCCTTTTTCGCGTTGTGTGCAAGTGCTTGTTAGTTTGTGCAGGTGCATATATTGGAGACTTTCTTGTTCCTCCTACTGGATTGATACCTTGTGAAAGTGCAACTAATCCCTGGGTGGTTTTTGTAATTCATAACAACATATAGCTCATTGAACTAATATCCATTCAAGTTAAATATTTCAGGTAGTTCAATTATTGGCATGGCACATGGACTAGAGATGTGGACCCCTCAAAATGCTAAGGACAAATATTGGCAAATGCTCAAGACTCTTCATTTCTATTTTAGTGATCCAAGATCACATTGAGTCCATAGGAAAAGCCAATACTATTAAAAGGGGATGAGGTGTTGCTTAATGGTCTACTTGCTCAAAATGCTTAGTGATATGCTCCAAAGCCCTCAACCACTTTCTCAATTCCATATATGTCCTAAACCTAAAGTCAAACTCGGCCCCACCGATTTGATCTATCCGGCGCCATCGAGTTCTTTTGACATAGCCATAGCCAGAAACCCTAATCAGTTAGGTCTCACCGATAGGGATCTCGGTCTCACCGAGATGGGATTACAAACTCTCTATTTCCCTTCGTAACATTTCGGTCTCACCGAAATGAGCGATCGGTGCCACCGAGTTCGCAATGCAAACTCTCTGTTTACCTTTTGTAACGTTTCGGTTTCACTGAAAGGAGTGATCGGTCCCACCGAGTTTGCCTGACCAACTCTCTGTTTGCTCATTGCTGAAATCGGTCTCACCGAGTTCATGCAATCGGTCACACCGAGATGAGGCTTTGCCCTAACCCTAGCGCATCGGTCCCACCGAGTTGATCATATCGGTCCCACCGAAAATCCTAAGGTTCACATTTTGAATTGAATCGGTCTCACCGAGTTCTTCTATTCGGTCTGACCGAGTTGGGTCAAATGTGTGTAACGGTTAGATTTTGTGTGGAGGCTATATATACCCCTCCACCCCCTTCTCTATTCAAGAGAGAGCCATCAGAACGTGCCTACACTTCCACTACTCATTTTCTGAGAGAGAACCACCTACTCATGTGTTGAGACCAAGAAATTCCAATCCTACCACAAGAATCTTGATCTCTAGCCTTCCCCAAGTTGCTTTCCACTCAAATCATCTTTCCACCATATCCAAATCTGTGAGAGAGAGTTGAGTGTTGGGGAGACTATCATTTGTAGCACAAGAGCAAGGAGTTCATCATCAACACACCATTTATTACCTTTTGGAGAGTGGTGTCTCCTAGATTGGTTAGGTGTCACTTGGGAGCCTCCGACAAGATTGTGGAGTTGAACCAAGGAGTTTGTAAGGGCAAGGAGATTGCCTACTTAGTGAAGATCTACCCGAGTGAGGCAAGTCCTTCGTCGATGATGGCCATGGTGGGATAGACAAGGTTGCTTCTTTGTGGACCCTTCGTGGGTGGAGCCCTCCGTGGACTCGCGCAACCGTTACCCTTCGTGGGTTGAAGTGTCCATCAACGTGGACATACGATAGCACCACCTATCGGAACCACGTCAAAAATCTTCGTGTCTACATTGCGTTTGCCTTCTCCAAACCCTTCCCTTTACCTTCATATGCTGTGTTTTAATTTCCGCTGCTATACTCTTAGAATTGCATGTGTAGGTTGATTGCTTGACTTGTGCTAAGTTGCTAAAATCTGCCAAGACTTAAAATTTGGAAAAGGCAAGATTTTTATTTGGTCAAGTAGTCTAATCACGCCCCCTCTAGACCTACTTTCGATCTTACAAGTGGTATCAGAGCTTTGGTCTCCATTTCCCTTGATTTCCATAGCTTTGGTGATCATAGCCTTGGTTTCACAACATAGGAGAGTATGGCGTCTAGCGAGGGAAATTACCACCATAGAGGTCCTTACTTTGATGGTACAAATTTTGCTAGTTGGAAGCATAAGATGAAAATGCATATTCTTGGACATAACCCCGCCGTTTGGGCTATTGTATGTATTGGTTTGCAAGGTGAATTCTTCGAAGATGGAAGAGAACCGAATCGTGAAGCAATCGCGGAAGAATTGAAGATATTGTAATACAACGCTCAAGCCTGCGATATCCTCTTCAACGGATTGTGCCCGAAGAATTCAACAAAATCATCCGTCTTGAGAATGCAAAGGAAATTTGGGATACTTTGGTTGATATGCATGAAGGTACCGAGTCCGTCAAGGAATCCAAATTGGATGTGCTTCAAAGTCAACTTGACAAGTTCAAAATGAAGGATGGTGAAGGTGTCGCTGAAATGTACTCTAGGCTTGCTCTCATCACAAATGAGATTGCCGTCTTAGGAAGTGAGGAGATGACCGAGAGATTCATCATCAAGAAGATCCTAAGAGCCTTGGATGGAAAATATGATACCGTGTGCACTTTGATCCAAATGATGCCCAATTACAAAGATCTCAAGCCAACGGAAGTCATTGGTAGAATTGTTGCTCATGAGATGTCACTCAAGGATAAAGAAGAGCTTCACAACAAGTCTAGTGGTGCTTACAAAGCTTCATGTGATGCTCCTACAACATCAAGTGAAAAACAAGTCTTCAATGAAGAATTTAGCCTAATGGTGAAGAACTTCAACAAGTTCTACAAGAGTAGAAGCAAACAGAGAAGTTCCAAGTCAAGATACTACTATGACAAGAGATCTTCTAGTCTTGAATGAAATTGCTACAATTGTGGAAGACCCGGACATTACTCCAATGAGTGTACGGCTTCCTACAAAAGAAGAGAAGACTCACCTAAAAGGAGGAGTAAAAGAGAGGAATCACCTCCAAGAGAGAGAAGGAGTAGAGATGATCGTTATGAACGAAGACCTCTCGCAGAAGCAAGGATTCGGAAAGGAAGGACAAGTCATCAAAGAGCTACACAAGATGAAGACATCAAGCTCATGTTGGTGAATGGGTATCCGGTTCCGACTCCGAACACCACTCCGAGAGAAGTTATCACTCTGACTCCGAACATACTCAAGATGAAGGTGTTGCCGGTCTTGCACTTGTGTCATCCAACTCCTACGACATATTTGACTCACCAAATGAAGGGATTGGAAGATGCTTCATGGCTAAAGGCCCCATGGTCTCACACCCCGAGTATGTTGATTTCAATAGTGATGATGATGATTTGCTAGGTGATGATGATTTACTTGTTGACAACTCTAGTGACGAAAACTATGATGAAATTGCTGTTAATCATGCTAATCAAGATGAAACAAATGACAATGATAAGAAGGAGATTGAGTGTCTAACTAAAGAATTAAACACTCTTAAGTTAGCTCATGAAACTACCTTAGAGGATCATCGAGAGCTTTTAAAGACTCTTGAGAAGCTATGCTTTGAAAAGCTCAATCTAGAGCAAGAGCATGGGTTCTTAAAAGCAATCAATGATGATCTTCGCAAGAAAAGTTCTTCTTACATTGCCAAGCATTTACTCTTGTCTACTTACATGCCACAGGTAAAATCTAGCAACAAGAGCAAGAAAGATTCTTCTTCTAGTAGTAACAATAATCATGCTAAATCCAATATTGTTGCTTCTAGTAGTTCTCTTGATTCCACTAATGATTCTCTTAGCCAAGTTACACTTGAGCAAGAAAATAGCTTATTGAATGGAATTATAGAGAAAGGTGTTTACAAGAGCCTTGCCGGAAGTAAGCAATTTGAGGAAATTGTACGCAAGCAAGGAAGGCACAGGAAGAATCAAGGTGTTGGTTTTGAACGCAAGTTCAATGCCAATGGAGTTGAGTGGGAAGAAGATCAATACCCCAAGACGAAGTTTGTTCCTCAACAGGAGAAGTATGACCCCACTTCTTTCGAGGGAACACAAGCTCAAGATGATCTTCCACCACAAGACCACAAGTTAAAGGCAAGGATAAGCTTCAAGAGGAGATTGATTCATTTGAAGAAGCTCCAAAGGCCTTGGTCAAGTGGGTTCCCAAGACTACATCAAGTTCTACTCAATCAAGTACGACTACGGCTCCAAGGATTCCATCAAGATGATGTGGATCCCAAAGAAGAAGAACTAGAGAGTTCTTGAGGGTGACTCCGCCAACATACTTCACTCATATTCATTTTGGCAAGGACAAGTGCAATCAACTTCCATATCTTGCACTAGTTCAAGGAGTCACAAACCCTCTTGTTGGTAAGACAAGGGACAAGGTAACCTAATGCTTTCATGGACAACATCATATGTGTATTTCACTCTATGTCTATGGATATCCTTGTGTGTTCCTTGTGGGACTAACCCATGTAGGTATTGAAAGTGCAACTCACTCCAACGGATCGCTCCAAATGATCTACATCAACATTGAGCATCCACATCTTCAACATCTACATGAAGTCATCATCGAGAAAACCCAAGGTTAGTTCATCCCTCTTAGGGGGGATATCACATCTAGGGGGAGCTTTACTCTAAGAATTGAGCTAAAGCAACTCTAATGGTGTGAACACAACAATGCTTTATGTAAAAGTGGTAACCGCACTTGTGCTTAAACGATGAGTATGACCTATGATCAAATGTTCTCATTTGACTCCTAAATCAATATACTCATATATAGATGACCTAGTCATCGCCAATTGCTTGATAGATGCTAGAGTGTTTGTGCATGCTTTGACACATATTTCATTTGCTATCTTATTGTGTGAGCATGTTGGATGAATAAATTTTTTCTCCATTCGAGGACATCCATTTGTTGTTTTGATTGATTGGTTTTTCTTCTTTCTGCCAAATGGATGGAAAAGAATGCCTAAGTACTCCCTCTAGCTATCTATGATTTTCTTGTCTCAAACTCTATTCATGCTACATCACAAAGTTTGATCAAGTCATATTCGGACCCTCTGAGTGAGGAGCACTCGGAGCCACCGATTCGTCATAGACTTAACTTCCAAAACTTCTTAGTGCATTTTGGTCTGACCGATCCATCCCATTCGGTCACACCGAGTTCATTAAGTTGATCTATGTTTTAATCTTGGTGCAACCGATTTGAACCATTCGGTCTCACCGAGTTGCAGCAACCACTTGCGATTCTACATCTTCGTGCCATCGAGTCGTTCCACTCGGTCATACCGACAGTGATTGGACATATATTCTCATGGGCTGAAAATTTGGAAATTTCTTCAAACGCTTCGCCCGCGCCTGTCCACCTCTGCCGACTCGAGGTCTCCGGATCGTCTCCTCATCGCCAGCATCCTCCTGCCACTGGTTTTCGCCGCCATCAATGGGAATCTTCACTGCCGTTGTTTCCGTAGCGAGTTCATCGCCAAGTTAGGGTATGAACTCATCCCATTGTGCCTTCCCCACTCCGATTCCGAGCACAAAGATCAATGCCATGAATCTTGCCACGTTTTGAGATTACTCTATCCACTAGAAACTCCGTTAGATTAGATTTGATGCAAAAATTTAGGTTTAGGTTTCCACCGAACTCATCTCGGACCGACCGATATTAGGATTTCGGTCTCACCGATTTGGCTCAGGCCATAGCACAAGTATTTTTTGGTCTGACCGAAACATACCAATCGGTGTGACCAAGTTCATTTCTCTGTGAAACCCTAGCATCTCGGAGTCACCGAACTGTGTCTCGGTCTGACCGATTTCACATGTTTAGACTCTAAAGCTGCTTCGGTGTCACCGAGTTTGTAATATTGGTAGCTCCGAAATGCTTTCTGTAGGAAACTAAGACTAAGTTTTTGACTCATTTGTTTTGCAAAATGGCTGTATTTTGTGATGCTTATCCACTCTATCTCAACCTATCTATTCACAGGGTCAGCTTTCAGTGTCAGAGATGTCAGACAACAGTGACAGCCAGAACAAATCAGAGGAGCAAGCAAATCTGAGTGAGGGCACTAGCCCCTCAAACAGTAGCAATGATGAAGGTAGCAGAAGCACCCCAAGCAACTTGCCTATGGCTGCAACTAGGCAAAGGAAGAAGAGAACCTCAGATTCTGAAGATGAAGACTTTGTGGTTGATGAGGAGGTCACCTCAAAGAAGAAAGTAGTCAAGAAGGAGTATGCTGCTGCTGCTACCATCAAGCCTGGCATGAAGAAGAAAGTTCCTACCAAGAGAGTGCCCATGTCCAAAGCCAGAGCCTCAACTCAGGAAACCATGGAGTTCATTGCTGAACCAAGAGAAGAAGAGGCTGCTGGAGGCAAGAAAAGGAAAGAAAGGGTCAAGAAGACCATCGCCAGAGTGATTGGCAGATCATCAATGATGAGAGATCCAGATGAAGATGATGAAGAAGAAGATGCTGCACCAGCTCAGAAATCCCAGAAATTGATGGGAGATGCTATTAAGTTTGGGGCTGCTCCATCCAAGCCCAAGACAGCTCCCAAGCAATCTTCACAAGCTCAAGCTCCAAAGCCAACATCACCTAAGAGAAGCACTGAAAGTGCGTTATATCGACAAGAGGGGGGTGAATAGGCGATTTTTACAAATTCGTCACTGAGGAATTTCAAGGTGAGGAAATTCCTAAGCGACGAACTACTTAGCAGCGGAATAAGTGCTCAGATGCAAGCATAGCAGAGCAGTAGCACAGTCATCATGATGAAATGAAAACAAGCACAGAGTACGAGTAGCGTAAACACAGGATAAGCATGCTGAAGACAAACTGACTGAAGAAATTGAACTGAGGAAATTGAGAAAGTCTTCAGACAAAGTCTTCAAACAGTAATGGTCAAATACATAGCAAGTATGCGAGGAAATGAAAGGGTTGAGGAAATAGAACCAGTAGCTCGGTGAAGACAATGATTTGGTAGACCAGTTCCAACTGCTGTGACAGTTGTACGTCTGGTTAGAGCGGCTAGGTATTTAAACCGGAGGACACACAGTCCCGGACACACAGTCCTCACCGTATTCTCCTTGAGCTAAGGTCACACAGACCTCTCCCAATCACTCGTGGTAAGTCTTCAAGTGACTTCCAAACCTTCACATACTCGGTCACTCGGCAATCCACAATTTCCTCTTGGATGCTCTAGACCATGACGCCTAACCATCTGGAGGATGCACAGTCCTGAAAGGTAACAAGCGTCGGTTCCACATAGGAACAATCTCTTCAGTGATGCTCAATCACTTTGGGTTTGTAGGTGTTTGGGTTTTTGGGTTTTTCCTCACTTGATGATTTTCGCTCAAATTCCTCGGAGGATGGGATGCTCTAAATGACAAGTGTCAATCTATTTCTTGGAGCAGCCAACCAGCTAGTGGTTGAAGGGGGCGGCTATTTATAGCCTAGGGAGCAGCCCGACATGATAAGACATAAATGCCCTTCAATGATATGACCGTTAGGTGGGTAGGATATTTGGACAGCTGGCGCGTAGCACAGCAACGGTCGGATATTTGAGTATCAAATTCCTCAGGGCTATCATGTTCCTCACTTGTAGGCAATCCGCACTGGCGAATTCCTAACTCCTCAGTCAGAACAAATTCCTCAGAGAACAGAAGAACTTCGTCTCTGTCACTGAAGAACTTGACTAAACTGTATGAGATTTCCAATGGCTTCACTCGAAAGGATTGGGTAGGTGTAGGATTTTGAGTTGAGCATCACTTGGAAACTTTTCCTTAGTTTTACCTCGACCCCCTTTAACAGTACGGTGTTTCCTATGACTCAAGAAGAAGAAAATAAAACTACGAAAACAAAAGTCTTCACGCTTCGTAATCCTCGCATGAATATCAAGTCTTCAGGGTCACACCAATTTCTTCACTTTCAAAGTCTTCAAGAAAACCAAAGTCTTCAGTTGAAGACATTCATTTTTAGGGGTCGACATTCATCGTAAATAACAAACTCCTCATAGACTTATAGACCTGTGTACACTCACAAACACATTAGTCCCTTAACCAATAAGTCTTCAATACACCAAAATCACTAAGGGGCACTAGATGCACTTACAATCTCCCCCTTTTTGGTGATTGATGACAATATAGGTTAAGTTTTCAACGGGGATAAACATATGAAGTGTAAATACTAATATTGAGGAATTTGACTGCAAGATATAGAAGAACTCCCCCTGAAGATGTGCATATTTGAAGAATTTGCTTTGAAATAGCAAATTGCACATTGTTGAATAATATCATGGAGATCTCCTCCTATATCTTGAAATTCATACACGCATTTATCATATGATATGAAGAATTTGAAATGCATGATGAAATATGGTGTCTGACGAAATTCAGCATGCGTGCATTATGGTATTGAGGAAATAGCATGCAGAAAAACAGAGCAAAAGTATCAGACCACCATAGGACATAAGTTTACAACTCATCAGAGCAAACACCTCAGAAAAGCAAGAGTTGAAACTTAACAGAAATATAGCCCATATATATAAGACCCGCTTGAAGACTAAACTCAAATTTCTCCCCCTTTGTCATTGAATGACCAAAAGGGACGAAAAATGAGGACTAACGCCCCTGAAGAATATCATCATGATGTCGATGGAGGAGCGCCAACATTGTTGGGGTCGTCTGTTGAGGTAGGGCCTGCCGCAGTGTCGTTCAAGTCTTCAGCTTCATCCGTCTCACGCGATGAAGAATATGAACTGGCAACAAGCTGAGGAACTTTGACTTTCTTGAATTTCTTCGAAGGTGGCTGGGACCAGTCAAAGTCCTGTTGGAATCCCATCTCCTTGAGTTCTTCAGCACTATGAAGATTAGACAGAATCACCCAAGTGCGGTCAAAGACTTCATGCAAGTAGTAGTGATTCTTCTTCACAATATTTTGAGTGACTATCATGTTCTGAAGAATTGCACCAAACTGACGCTTGACCCACTTGTGATTTCGATCAACTTTCTGATGAAGACTAAGGAGAAGTTCACGATCAGTCATCACACGCGGAGCTGTGGCTTGAGGATGATGTTCTGAAGCTTTGGCGGCAGAATCTTGAGTTGCAGAGTCATCATTGGTGGAATAGGAAGTAGCTTTGCGAAACTGTCCATCCAATGGACGAGTACCTTCATCAATAACAGCAGCCTTGCCCTTCTCGTCAGCTGAGGAAATAGTCCGTTTGAGGACTTCAATAGGGGGCAAATAGCTGAGATGATTTTGAAAGTCAGCCTTATAATGAATTGAAGACCTTGATCTGATGAATCTCATGATCCAGGGAGCATAAGGCTTCAACTCAAAAGGCGACAGAGCAGCATTGGCCAAAGTCCTTATGAAGAAATCATGGTAGTTGATAGGAATACCGTGAATGATATTGAACAGCAGATTCTTCATAATGCCAACAACTTCTTCATCATCAGAGTTGTGGCCCTTGATTGGACTGAGGGTTTTGGTCAATATGCGATAGACTGTCCTTGGCACATAGAGCAATTCCTTGACGAGGAATTTGGTCCTTGGAGCTTGGCCTGGCTTCAAAGGCTTCATCAGCACTTGCATCAGATGATCAGACAGTTCAGGTTCAACATAGAGAAGCCTTGCACCTTCAGTGGGAGGACTGACTGGGACGGCATGAAGCAATTCAGAGGCCGGTGCTTTGAAATGAGTATTATCGGTCATCCAGTCCAATACCCTTGAATTGACATCATCAACATTTCCAGTAATGTGCAGCGTGGCGAAGAATTGAAGAATGAGTTCTTCATTCCAATCGCAGATGTCGGTGCAGAAATTGAGTAACCCAGCGTCATGAAGAACACTGAGGACTGGGGTGAAGCAGGGTAGCGATTCCATATCTACATGAGGAATTTGCTCATGTTCAAAGATCTTATCCTTATCAACCAACAATGAGGAGTAGAAGTTCATCTGGCTTGCAGTCCAGAAACGCTTGCGACGAAGACGAGCAGAGTCATAGGGATTGTAGTCAGTGAAGAATATGTGCTCGTTGAAGAAATCCTCAGCATTAAACTTCTGCTTCTTGGAGTGAGGGTTCTATGGCTTGGGCTGAAGATTAACAGTTGAAGAATTTACAGCCTCTTGAGGTATAGCCACTGGAGCCATTGGCTGAGGAATTTCAGCAGCAGCCTTGGCCTCCATTTCTTCAGACATATGTACATCAGCGCTAGTGGCTGGAACTTCTTCAGGAATAGAATGAAGTGAAGCTTGACGTTCATCAGAGCCCGTATGAATTTCTTCAGTTGGCACAGGGGACTGAGGAACATGATGTAGAGGGGTTGTCAGAGGTGAATTGGGGTGATGACTTTCCCAAAAGTCATCATTCAGAATAGGTGTTGTAGACCCAATATCCACATCCTCATCTTCTTCAGTTCCTTTGACGCCTGCCTCTTCAGCTGTGAACTGAGGCATGGGCGATGATACCAGTGGGGTTGAAGGGAAAGTATCCACTTCAATTTCTTCATCCATCTGCTCTGTCGAAGCAGCAGAAGGATCTTCTTCATCAGATTTACTTGGAATTTCATATTCCTCACCAAAGGGAATGATCTCCTTTGATGGCATGCTTGATATTGGAATAGCATCAATTGGGTTTTCAGATGAACTCGTCAAAGTCTTCACTTTCTTGGGAGCTGAAGACTCTGAGGAGGCAGATGCTTTCCTTTTCTTCACAGCTGCTCGCTCCGCAGCCTTGGTTTTCTTCGCTTCTGTTGCAGAAGGAAGGTTGATGCTTGTCATCGGTGCAGGAGGAGCAGAGGAAATTGGTTGAATTTCTTCAGGCACAACTGATGCAGTTGCCCTGGCTTGTTCAGATTCCTCAGGCACAGTAACAGATGCTTCAACTGGCCTGGATTGCTCTTTAGGCGCAATATTGGAGGTTGCCCTGGCATTTTCTTCAGAGACTGGAATTTCTTCATCAGCTCTGGCGCTTTCATTTTCTTCAGCAGACTGAACAGATGTTCCAGTCTGAGGAAATTTGGGTTGCGATGAAGCTGCAACACTTGGAGTAAATCCTTTTGCCATTCTGATGAATCTGACTTTGGCACCTAGCCAATCTGCATGGAATGCATGAAATTCATCACTGAGTGCTTTGATCTCAGCCTGCATAGACACAAGTTCTTCAGGAGACATTTTCACAACATTGTTCTTCAGAAAACGCTCCTTCTTGTACTGAGCCTTCTTCACCTGTCTGGCCTTTTCAAATTTCCATTTCTCTTCATTTATGAAGGCCGTCAACATGTGACTTTGACCAGGAGTGAGGTTTAATTCAGGCAAAGGTGTATTTGGATCCTTGTGCCATAGATCGATGAAATCAAGGATCTTCCTTGGATCCAGCATGAGGGGCACAGCACTGCCTTTGGCTCTAGCGGCCCTTTGTTGTCGATCTCTGATGATCTCAGCTAATTCTTCATCATCAGCTTCGTCTTCGCTTGACGGAACCTGAAAGGCGACTTGGTTCTTGTGAGGACTTGGCCTTGTGCCTCGTCCAGCAGTGGCCTTTTTCTTCAGCAAGGTCGGAGTTGTTGAAGACTGAGGTGGAGCTGAAGAACTTGCAGAGACTCCTGAAGCAATTGAGATTCCAGTAGTCCTTTGGCATGTGGCAAGATGCACAAGTGCTGAGGACTTTGCAGGAGCAGCTGAGGATTTTGCAACCGAGGGAGTTGGAGCTGCTTTTGAGGAATTTGCTTGAGGAACAGGCCGTGAGGGCTTTGAAGAGATTGGCCGTGAGGGCATTGCAGCTGAGGAACTTGTCTTGACAGCTGATTTCTTCAGCATAGCCTTCTTAGGCTTGATAGCAGAGGCCTTAGCGGCGGCAGCAACAGAATCTTCATTGAATTTCTTTACTGCCTCTTTAGCCACTTTGGCCAGCTTGGCTTGACGCTTAGCCCACTCCTGAGGAAATTCCTCACCTCTTCTGATGCTAGTGGGATCAGCTTCTTGGCCAGGAGCCAATGGAGGTCTTGGACATGGAGGGTTAACAGCAAATTTCTGCATGTACTTGGGAGTGACATAGCGATATTCCCTCCATTCTCTTGCCCATCTCCTCTCAATCTTCTGAATGCGCACTTTGCACTGATTTTTGTTCTCCTTGCCATGAGTTGCTTCATCAGGAGTACAATATTCATCATAGATGTCATCAGGGATCTCAAAAGCAGTATTTGTTTCTGGCCTCTTTCCTCCCTTCTGAGGTCTTTTACCATCAGCCATTTTCTTCACTTGAGGGTTTTGAACAATCGAATTTTCTGATGAGGTATGCAATTTTTCTTCAAGGAACGCTGCAAATGAGTTAAATTGATGAGAACCTAGAGATTCAGCAGCGGACATGTGTACCTGTGAACAGAATATAGGTGCGAAGAGTTTTGGAGAGGTCATATGCGTTCTCAGAAGATTTTCAAAAGTATCAAGTTTGAGGAAGATGACCAGGAGTGTCTTGAGGAATTTCACTAAGCATTTTGACTTAGGTTCCAGAGTTGTGTAGATTGAAAATCCACACAATTGAGGAATCTTGAAGAAAAACGTTGCTTAGAGAAACTGATCAAGGACAGAAGCAAGTTGGTGTTTAAGAACATGAAAGTTGAAGAATAAACACCTTTTGAAGATTTTGTGGAAATCATCAGAATCAACAAGGGCAGTAAAAATAAATTTTATTTACCCTTGACGAAGAACACGACGAACTGAGAGTGGTAGTGGAGATGTTCGTCCGTTCAGATCTTCCACGCCCTAACTTGGCGATGGAAAACAGCTATGGCAGCGGCGGAGTGAAGATTTCCGCGGCCGGCGTGAGTACGACGGCGACGAGGTCGAGGCAGTGAAGCTCTTCCTCACCGGCGACGATGGAGTGTAGCGGCGGCGCTAGGTCTGAGAGCTCGAGCGAGGGAGTAAGATCGAGCGGGGTAAATGAGCTCTGAGGAGGGTGAGGGGTATTTATAGCCGAGGTGAAAAACCGCTCGTCCGAGGAAAATGGACGAACCTGCCCCTGACCCTTCTCATCCTAGCGACATGTGTCACCCACGTACTGTGAAGTGGAGATCGTGTTAGATAGTGGGTGAATAGATAAATCTTATCGAGGGATATGGAACGGTTTGAGCGGCAAAAGCCGAAAATTCAAATAAGAATATTTTAATGTTTCGTTCGCAAATTCTTCAGCTGTCAAGGACACAGTGAAGACTTTGAACGGGTTTCAAATAGAACGCACATGAAGAATTTGTGAACGGACTGGATTGAGTTTAGCATAGAGGGGGAACGGGTCCGATCACATTCACTTAGAAGAAACACAACTTGAAGAATTAGCAATAAGTGAATGCTGTAGAGGACAGAAAACTCAAATATATATATATAGTCAATGAAGAACACAGTCGGAAAGAGTGAAGATTTTGCAAAGTTGAAGAATTTGAAAATTTGAAGAATTTGCACAATGATGAAAGACTCAGATTTTGAAGATTTTCAACTTTTTGTGGTGGCGTGACCAACCGTGTAAGAATGATGATTTCAGACACCGCGTACAATTATCGTAGGGTTCTGAGAATCAAATTCTTCATTAATTTCTTCACACTTAGAGGGTTAGTCTTCATTGATTGAAGAAAAATGTTTCTTCGTGTGTTGCACACCTAAGTCATCAATTTGCATAAGTGTTAGGATGTGTGTCCTTTTCAAAGGACATTCGAAGATTCTAAGATATTTAGCTCACACCGCAACTTGCTAAATCTCTTCTCATCCAAGGGCTTTGTGAAGATATCCGCTAGCTGTTCTTCAGACTTCACGGGATCAATAGAGATGTCACCCTTCAACACATGATCTCGAAGAAAATGATGACGAATCTCGATGTGCTTTGTCTTCGAGTGCTGAACTGGGTTATGAGCAATTTTGATGGCACTCTCGTTGTCGCAGTAGAGTGGCACATTCTTCACATTGATGCCGTAGTCCTTGAGGGTTTGCTTCATCCATAGCAATTGAGCACAGCAAGAACCAGCAGCAATATACTCAGCTTCAGCAGTAGAGAGTGATACGCAGTTCTGCTTCTTAGAGGACCAACATACTAAGGATCGTCCGAGGAAATGGCATGTGCCTGAAGTTGACTTGCGGTCCACACGATCACCGGCATAGTCAGAGTCAGAATATCCAATGAGATCAAAAACCGAGCCCTTGGGATACCATAATCCAAGTGTTGGAGTGTGAGCTAGATATCGAAGAATATGTTTCACAGCCTTATGGTGTGATTCCTTCGGTGTAGCTTGAAAACGGGCACACATGCAAACACTAAGCATAATATCCGGCCTAGATGCACATAGGTACAATAAAGAGCCAATCATGGAGCGGTATACCTTTTGATCGAAGTCTATTCCATTTTCATCAGTGCATAGATGGCCATTTGTGGGCATAGGGATTTTGACGCCTCTGCATTCTTGCATACCAAATTTTCTCAGAACGTCCTTGAGGTATTTCTCTTGAGAAATGAAGATGCCATTACGTTGTTGACGAATTTGAAGACCTAAGAAGAATTTCAATTCTCCCATCATGGACATTTGATATTCCTCACTCATCATGTAAGCAAATTCGTCACTGTAATGTTGGTTAGTACAGCCAAAGATAATATCATCAACATATATTTGGCACACGAATAATTCATCATCATAGGTTTTGGTGAAAAGAGTTGGGTCGAGTGAACCGGGTTTGAAGCCTTTCTTCATGAGGAATTCCTTCAGAGTATCATACCACGCCCGAGGGGCCTGCTTGAGGCCATGGAGGGCCTTATTGAGTCTGAAGACTTTGTCAGGATGCTTAGGATCTTCAAAACCTGGGGGTTGAGCAACATATACTTCTTCCTCAAGCTTACCATTAAGGAATGCACTTTTCACATCCATTTGATATAAGATGATATTATGATGGTTAGCATAAGCAAGCAATATGCGAATAGCCTCAAGTCTAGCAACAGGTGCAAAAGTCTCATCGAAATCAATTCCTTCAACCTGTGTGTAGCCTTGAGCTACAAGACGAGCCTTGTTCCTCACCACTAGGCCATTTTCATCTTGCTTGTTGCGGTAGATCCATTTGGTACCGATGATATTGTGCTTGCATGGGTCCGGTCGCTTGACAAGCTCCCACACATTGTTCAGCTTGAATTGATGTAAGTCCTCTTGCATTGCTTGAATCCATTCAGGCTCCAGAAATGCCTCATCAACTTTGGTGGGCTCTGTGATAGAGACGAAAGCAAAATGCCCACAAAAGTTAGATAAATGTGAAGCTTTTGAGCGAGTCAGAGGACCTGGTGCGTTGATGTCGTTGATGATTCTCTCAATCTGTACTTCATTTGCAACGCGGGGATGAGCAGGTTGACGACTTTGATTTGGCTCAGCATTTTCTTCAGAGCCATTTTCTTCAGGTGCGCCAGCATGCTGTTCTTCATGTTCTGGAATGATTTCTTCAGCAGATTCTTCAGTAGGAATGACATCCTCAGTAGCTTTAAACTTGATGGTTTCCTCAGGCGTCTTTTCATCTAGCGCAGGAGGTAGGTGCTCTCTTTGCGAGCCGTTAGTTTCATCGAACCGCACATCTATAGTTTCAACAACCTTGTTGTGATAGGTATTGAAGACCCTGTAGGTGTGCGAGTCCTTTCCGTAACCAAGCATAAAACCTTGATGTGCTTTCGGTGCAAATTTAGAATTGTGATGTGGATCTCTAATCCAGCATTTAGCACCGAAGACTTTGAAATAACTCACATTGGGTTTCTTGTCAGTGAGGAGTTCATATGAGGTCTTCTTGAAGAATTTGTGAAGATATACCCTGTTGATGATGTGGCATGCAGTTTCAATTGCCTCAGGCCAGAAGTGACGAGGTGTCTTGTATTCATCAAGCATGGTGCGAGCCATCTCAACAAGAGTCCTGTTCTTGCGCTCCACAACGCCATTCTGCTGAGGAGTGTATGGGGCAGATAGCTCATGAGTAATACCAAGTTCATCGAGATAGTCATCAAGACCAGTATTCTTGAACTCAGTCCCATTGTCACTACGTATATGCTTGATCTTCACGCCGAAATTCGTCGAAGCCCTTGAGGAAAATCGTCTGAAGACTTCCTGCACTTCAGTTTTGTAAGTAATGACATGCACCCATGTGTAACGAGAATAGTCATCAACAATGACAAAGCCATATAGAGATGCTGCATTTGTTAGTGTGGCATAATGAGTAGGACCAAAGAGATCCATATGAAGCAATTCAAAAGGACGAGAAGTAGTCATGATAGTCTTCGAGGGGTGCTTGGCTCTGGTCATCTTTCCAGCCTCACAAGCCCCACAAAGATGATCTTTGAGGAATTTGACACCCTCGATGCCAATGACGTGCTTTTTCTTCACGAGCGTGTGTAAGTTCCTCATGCCAGCATGACCCAGTCGTCGATGCCATAGCCAGCCTTCTGAAGCTTTAGCAAGTAGACAAGTGGCAGGCTGTGGTCCTGCAGAGAAATCAACAATATACAAGTCTCCTCTCCTAAAGCCTTCGAAGACTTTGGAATTGTCAGATTCCATGAGCACTAAGCAACGATATTTGCCAAAGACAACAACCATATCAAGATCACAAAGCATTGAGACAGACATGAGGTTGAATCCGAGGGACTCGACAAGCATGACTTTATGCATGTGTCGATCCTTTGAGATTGCAACCCTACCTAGACCCAATACCTTGCTTTTGCCTTTGTCAGCGTAGGTGATATGCTTCAAGTGTGATGGAGATAAAGGAGTGTTCATCAGTAAGCTCTTGTCACCGGTCATGTGATTTGTACATCCACTATCGAGGACCCACTCAGTAGCTTTGGGTAAATCATCCTGCAGATGAATTAGTGCATCTTACGAACTCATATACTTCAGAGTGAAGAATATGACATCAAATTCATCAGACATATTTCATCAATTAACGCAACATATGTATATATAGCAATGTGAGGACGTGAGAAATGAATAAATCATTTCTTCATGATTAGCTTGCGTCCTTTCAAGCATTTCAGGTCTCCAGCAAATTCTTCAGACGATTTAGTTCGTCTGGAGACCTGACCCTGCATAAGAGATTAGTTCCTTTTCTTCACCACCCACATCTGGAGGGGTGGCAAAGAGTTCATCATTCTGTGAGCTCCATAAGAGAAAGGTGGCATAGACGCCAGACCACTTCGTTTCACATAAGAGGGGTTAGGGTAAGCATATGAATAAGCAGAGAAATTCTTCGAGGACTTACGAACATAATGATTTGAAGAATAATGCATATATTCATAGCCCTTAGGCTTTCCCTGCGAAACAGAAGTGTTAGCACGATGATGTTCATGTGAGGACATGGATCGATGTGAGGAAGTTGATCCATAAGAGGACTTGGATCCATATGAAGACTTCGGTCCATATGAAGAATTTGATCTGGGGTTCTTATTCTTCATAGGTGGTGTCATGAGGACATTCACCTGAAGACTTTCAAGGCACCTTTTGGGAACCCAGATTTTCTTCATAGGGGGACCTTTCCTGCAGTTAGATCCAATATATCTAGCAAATACTTCACCATTCTGATTTTTGAACAGTTTATAGTTGGAGTCAAATGACTCATCAGATGAATATGAGGATTCACAAGTAAAGCCAGATAAAGTGGATGGATCTACGGGAGGTCCCTTCGCAGCAACCCATGAGGTTTTGGGATACTGCTCCGGTTTCCAGTATGTTCCATCAGCATTGAGTTTCCTCTCAAAGGCAATACCCTCTTTCCTAGGGTTCCTGTTCAAGATCTGCTTTTTGAGCACATCACAAAGAGTCTGATGCCCTTTGAGGCTTTTGTACATGCCTGTCACATACAATTCCTTCAACCCTGCATTTTCGTCAGTGATACTAGTGGTATCCTCAGATGAGGAATTTGTGACCACAGAGATAGTTGAAGAATTTGCAGCAATGGCAGCATTTGAACATTCAGGTGAAGAATTAGCAGTTTCACGTTCAATGCATTTCAAGCATGGTGGAATAAATTCTTCCTGAGCGGAACTGATCTGTTGAGCAAGCAAAGAATCATTTTCCTTCTGAAGATCTTCATGACTCACCCTTAGCTTCTCAAGATCTTGCTTTCTTTGAAGAAATTCATAAGAAAGCTTCTCATGATCGGCTAGGAGAGTTTCATGACGACCTTGAAGGTTGTCAAACTTAGACTGTAGTTGCTGAAGATTATCAGTCAGTGTTTGAGTTCGATCCATTTCCTCACCTAACAGATCATCGCTTTTGTCTAGCATATTTTGAACCTTTTCCAAAGCCTTTTGTTGTTTAACAGCAATATTAGCAAGTTTGGAATAGCTGGGTTTGAGGTTATCATCAGATTCGTCCTCACTTGATTCAGAGGAGGGATATTTGAGTACCTTGGCACCTTTTGCCATGAAGCAATAGGTGGGAGCATAGTCATCGTTGCCGTCATCAGCAGTGTTGGGGAAGCCATTTTCCTCATTGTTGAAGATGGACTTGCTAACGTAAGCAGTAGCGAGGGCTAGGCTCGCCACACCAGAGTCTGACTCCTCAGATGCCTCCTCTTCCTCATGTTCCTCAGATGCAGCTTCAGAGTCCATTTCCTTGCCAATGAATGCCCGAGCTTTCTTGGAGCTGCTCTTCTTGTGAGATGAAGACTTTGAAGATCTTGATGATGAGGACTTTGAAGATTTCTTCTTCTTCGATTCCTTCTCCCACTGAGGACAATCAGTAATGTAGTGACCAGGTTTCTTGCATTTATGGCAAGTTCTCTTCTTGTAATCACGGGATGAGGAATCTGATTTCATGTCATCACCTTTTGAGGATTTTCCAAATCGGCCACGTCTAGAGAACTTCTGGAATTTCCTCACGAGCATTGCTAGCTCCTGACTCAGTTCTTCAGGATCACCAATGCTGCTACCAGAATCTTCATCTTCAGATTCAGAGACTGCCTTGGCTTTCAGTGCACGAGATCTACCATAGCTCGGTCCGTAGAGATCTCTCTTCTCAGCTAGTTGGAATTCATGAGTATTTAGCCTCTCGAGGATATCAGCAGGATCAAGTGACTTGTAGTCTCCACGTTCTTGAATCATCAGTGCTAGTGTATCGAATGAAGAATCGAGTGACCTCAGCAATTTCTTCACCACCTCATGGTCGGTGATGTCAGTGGCACCCAGTGCTTGAAGCTCGTTTGAAATGTCAGTGAGGTGATCAAAGGTTTGCTGAACATTTTCGTTGTCGAGTCTTTTGAAGCGGTTGAAGAGATTGCGAAGAACGTCAACTCGAGAGTCACGTTGAGTTGAGACTCCTTCGTTGACCTTGGACAGCCTATCCCAGATAAGCTTAGCTGTCTCCAAAGCACTCACTCTGCCATACTGCCCTTTGCTCAGATGGCCACATATGATATTCTTCGCTTGAGAGTCGAGTTGCTTGAATCTCTTCACATCAGCAGCGTTTACGGAAGGAGTGACAGAGGGAACAACCTTTTCCACAACATACCAGAGATCGTTGTCAATTGCCTCAAGATGCATGCGCATCTTGTTCTTCCAGTAGGGGTAGTCCATCCCATCGAAGGAAGGACACCCAGCTGAGACCTTGATCATGCCTGCAGTCGACATAACTAAAACTCCAGGTGGTTAAACCAAAATCACACAGAACAAGGGAGTACCTTGCTCTGATACCAATTGAAAGTGCGTTATATCGACAAGAGGGGGGGTGAATAGGCGATTTTTACAAATTCGTCACTGAGGAATTTCAAGGTGAGGAAATTCCTAAGCGACGAACTACTTAGCAGCGGAATAAGTGCTCAGATGCAAGCATAACAGAGCAGTAGCACAGTCATCATGATGAAATGAAAACAAGCACAGAGTACGAGTAGCGTAAACACAGGATAAGCAAGCTGAAGACAAACTGACTGAAGAAATTGAACTGAGAAAATTGAGAAAGTCTTCAGACAAAGTCTTCAAACAGTAATGATCAAATACATAGCAAGTATGCGAGGAAATGAAAGGGTTGAGGAAATAGAACCAGTAGCTCGGTGAAGACAATGATTTGGTAGACCGGTTCAAACTGCTGTGACAGTTGTACGTCTGGTTAGAGCGGCTAGGTATTTAAACCTGAGGACACACAGTCCCGGACACACAGTCCTCACCGTATTCTCCTTGAGCTAAGGTCACACAGACCTCGCCCAATCACTCATGGTAAGTCTTCAGGTGACTTCCAAACCTTCACATACTCGGTCACTCGGCAATCCACAATTTCCTCTTGGTTGCTCTAGACCATGACGCCTAACCGTCTGGAGGATGCATAGTCCTCAAAGGTAACAAGCGTCGGTTCCACACAGGAACAATCTCTTCAGTGATGCTCAATCACTTTGGGTTTGTAGGTGTTTGGGTTTTTGGGTTTTTCCTCACTTGATGATTTTCGCTCAAAGTCCTCGGAGGATGGGATGCTCTAAATGACAAGTGTCAATCTATTTCTTGGAGCAGCCAACCAGCTAGTGGTTGAAGGGGGCGGCTATTTATAGCCTAGGGAGTAGCCCGACATGATAAGACATAAATGCCCTTCAATGATATGACCGTTAGGTGGGCAGGATATTTGGACAGCTGGCGCGTAGCACAGCAACGGTCGGATATTTGAGTATCAAATTCCTCAGGGCTATCATGTTCCTCACTTGTAGGCAATCCGCACTGGCGAATTCCTAACTCCTCAGTCAGAACAAATTCCTCAGAGAACAGAAGAACTTCGTCTCTGTCACTGAAGAACTTGACTAAACTGTATGAGATTTCCAATGGCTTCACTCGAAAGGATTGGGTAGGTGTTGGATTTTGAGTTGAGCATCACTTGGAAACTTTTCCTTAGTTTTACCTCGACCCCCTTTAACAGTACGGTGTTTCCTATGACTCAAGAAGAAGAAAATGAAACTACGAAAACAAAAGTCTTCACGCTTCGTAATCCTCGCATGAATATCAAGTCTTCAGGGTCACACCAATTTCTTCACTTTCAAAGTCTTCAAGAAAACCAAAGTCTTCAGTTGAAGACATTCATTTTTAGGGGTTGACATTCATCGTAAATAACAAACTCCTCATAGACTTATAGACCTGTGTACACTCACAAACACATTAGTCCCTTAACCTATAAGTCTTCAATACACCAAAATCACTAAGGGGCACTAGATGCACTTACAAGCACAAGAAATATCTCAGCTGCAGAGAAGAACAAGACCCCAGTGCCTGAAGCTCAAGAAGATGAGGAGCAACAAGTGCTCAGGAAGCTAAAACCAAAGATACCAGATCATGATGACACTCATCCAATAGCAGAAAACATGAAGTTGAGTAAAGATGCAGGTCTCAGACTATGGAGGCAGACAAACCCCTATGCTATAAGGAGGAGGACTGTTGTGGATTACAGGTTTCACACCAACGAGCAGCAAGACTTCTATGAGATAGTTCTTTTGGACAAGAAGCCCATAGTAAGTGACATGAGATGGGTCGACTGGAAGTTCATTGATGACAATGAAGATTACTTCCATGGAGTTCATGAGAGCTTTAGGATGAATGGAGTTGACACTTTTGTTGCTCAGAAATGGACAAAATGAAATGATGAGATGGTGATGCAATTTTATTCCACTACACATTTTTACCCAGATGGCAAGATAGTCTGAATGACTGAGGGTACTAGGTACCAATCTTCAATTGCTGAGTGGGCCAAGCTGATCAATGCCCCTCAAGAAAGTGAGGATGACACAGATGTCTATGCCAAGCCCAGGAAAGATCATAACTCCATGGAACACATGTACAAGGAAATTCTAGATGCTGCATTCGGGACTCACAAGTTTGGGTCCATTTACTACTTGCTGTCAGGGCTGCCTACAATCAACACTATACTGAGGCACACCTTGTAGCCCAAATCAGGAGATGACAGGATGATCAGAGGTCACTCAATTAACTTGTTACATATGTTTGATGTGCCAGAGAAGTTCAAGGTGATGACGTTGATTGTTGAAACAGTTAAGAGGACTGCAGCAGATCAGAAGAGGTCATGTGGATATGCCCCACACATTCAGATGCTCATCAACTCCAAGATAGGCACAAGCACATATCTACTAGACAGAGAGCACCTTCCCCTGAGACCAGACTTTGAGGACAATGTTGTTGTCATGGATGCATCACATCCTACATCTGTGGAGGATCAGGAGAAGAGAGAAAAAGCAAAGGCCACAAAGACTTCCAAGATTCCAGATGTCTCAGCTGTAAATCTCAAGACCAAGCAGGATAAGCTCAGCTATCTGCTTGAGGCCACTATGAGAATTGAGAAAGGACTAGCTACCCTGACTCAAAATCAAGAAAGTCTTTAGAGAATCATTGAAACAAAATTTTATGATCTATACTTGAAGATCACAGAAATTCAGACCACAGTTGAGCAACTTCAAGAAGAAGCAGAGGACAGGAGAGGAAGAGCTACCACAGAGGCATTTCAGAGAGTGCCTAGAGCCAATAGGTCTGTAGCTGTGCCAGTCAGTGACACAAGAGCCACCACTTCAGCACCTGCAGCCACTGCCCCAGTTGCCCCTCCAGTTGCAACTCCTCCATTTCCTCAGTCATCATCGGAAGCTTTTGTAGATGCTGTCCTCTCCACGCCATCTTCGCACACCGGAGCTCCCAAAGATCGTGCTTAGAGTGCCGCATAGCACTATGCATTTTCAAGCTTTTTGGTAACTTGTTGCCAAAGGGGGAGAAAGTGTATAGATCATAGGCTTCGAGAGAGAGAGAGTGTTTTGCTTTTGTTTGCCTCTCTTGCTACTTGTTATTTGCTCGTTTGTTTGCTACAATATTTATGCTTGTGTGTGATTGATCATATTATGCTTTAATTTGTGCTTGAATGATGATATCTTATTACTAGTGTATGATCAATCATGTTTGCCTTGGTGATGAGTGCATGCTATTTATATTCTATCATTTTGAGCGCTCCACCAAGATGTATGTGACATGGAAGAGTAATCCATGATCCTAATCGATTGTGCATTTGCATTCAAAAGCAAATTTTAAATAATGCACAAATTTAGGGGGAGCTCTTGCTTATCACATACTTCTCAAAGCGACGATATATTTCATTCATATTATCATTTGTCGAAGCTTTAATCAATATGTTGTCATCAATTACCAAAAAGGGGGAGATTGAAAGTGCAACTAATCCCTGGGTGGTTTTGGTAATTCATAACAACATATAGCTCATTGAACTAATATCCATTCAAGTTAAATATTTCAGGTAGTTCAATGATTGGCATGGCACATGGACTAGAGATGTTGACCCCTCAAAATGCTATGGACAAATATTGGCAAAAGCTCAAGACTCTTCATTTCTATTTTAGTGATCCAAGATCACATTGAGTCCATAGGAAAAGCCAATACTATTAAAAGGGGATGAGGTGTTGCTTAATGGTCTACTTGCTCAAAATGCTTAGTGATATGCTCCAAAGCCCTCAACCACTTTCTCAATTCCATATATGTCCTAAACCTAAAGTCAAACTCGGCCCCACCGATTTGATCTATCCGGCACCACCGAGTTCTTTTGACATAGCCATAGCCGGAAACCGTAATCAGTTCGGTCTCACCGATAGGGATCTCGGTCTCACCGAGATGGGATTGCAAACTCTGTTTCCCTTCGTAACATGATCGGTCCCACTGAAATGAGCGATTGGTCCAACCGAGTTCGCAATGCAAACTCGCTGTTTACCTTTCATAACGTTTTGGTTTCACCGAAAGGAGCAATCGGTCCCACCAAGTTTGCCTGACCAACTCTCTGTTTGCTCATTGCTGAAATCAGTCTCACCGAGTTCATGCAATTGGTCACACCGAGATGAGGCTTTTCCCTAACCCTAGCGCATTGGTCCCACCGAGTTGATGATGTCAGTCCCACAGAAAATCCTAACGTTCACATTTTGAATTGAATCGGTCTCACCGAGTTCTTCTATTCGGTCTGACCGAGTTGGGTCAAATGTGTGTAACGGTTAGATGTTGTGTGGAGGCTATATATACCCCTCCACCCCCTTCTCTATTCAAGAGAGAGCCATCAGAACGTGCCTACACTTCCACTACTCATTTTCTGAGAGAGAACCACCTACTCATGTGTTGAGACCAAGACATTCCAATCCTACCACAAGAATCTTGATCTCTAGCCTTCCCCAAGTTGCTTTCCACTCAAATCATCTTCCCACCATATCCAAATTTATGAGAGAGAGTTGAGTGTTGGGGATACTATCATTTGAAGTACAAGAGCAAGGTGTTCATCATCAACACACCATTTATTACCTTTTGGAGAGTGGTGCCTCCTAGATTGGTTAGGTTTCACTTGGGAGCCTCCGACAAGATTGTGGAGTTGAACCAAGGAGTTCGTAAGGGCAAGGATATCACCTACTTTGTGAAGATCTACCCGAGTGAGGCAAGTCCTTCGTGGGCGATGGCCATGGTGGGATAGACAAGGTTGCTTCTTCGTGGACACTTCGTGGGTGGAGCCCTCCGTGGACTCGCGCAACCGTTACCCTTCGTGGGTTGAAGTCTCCATCAACGTGGACGTACGATAGCACCACCTATCGGAACCACGCCAGAAATCGCCGTGTCTACATTGCGTTTGCCTTCTCCAAACCCTTCCCTTTACCTTCATATGCAATGTTTTACTTTCCGCTGTTATACTCTTAGAATTGCATGTGTAGGTTGATTTCTTGACTTATGCTAAGTTGCTAAAATCTGCCAAGACTTAAAATTGGGAAAAGGCTAGATTTTTATTTGGTCAAGTAGTCTAATCACCCCCCTCTAGACCTACTTTCGATCCTACACCTTGTTTCTTAACTGAGGGAAATACTTATCTGTACTATGCTGCATCACCCTTTCCTCTTTAAGGGAAAAATAAACGGAAGCTCAAGAAGTAGTAGGAAGAATTTTTGGCACCGTTGCCGGGGAGGTTCTACATCAAGCCTACCAAGTACCCATCATAAACTCTCATCTCTTGCACTTACATTATTTGTCATTCGCCTCTCGTTTTCCTCTCCCCCACTTCTAAAAACACAAAATATTTTCCTTTTCATTCGCCCTTCTTTCGTTTGTCTTTTTCATTTGCTTGTGTGCTAAATTGCTTCCATGGCTCAACCCAAGAACCTTGATTTTAACTATAGAAAGTTGGAAGAAATTGAAAATAATACCAAAAGCTTCATGTCCTTACAATTTGAGCATAATAGTTTCTTCAGGAATGAATTTAAGGAACAAAAAACTATGATTGAATATATTAATAAAGAGCTTGATGATGTTACTAAGGAAATATATGGTCTTAAATCTCAATTTGCTCATATTGAAAATTTAGTAGGCCAAATTTCGGATAAGCAAACCACTTTGGTAAATAAGATGGCTGCTAACCCGGAGTCTTTTAATAATGATGAATATCTTAAAGTGACTGGTGTGACTCCTATTGAATCTTTGTTTGCTAATATAAAACTTGAGAAAGACGGGACTGGAGATAAGTCAACTTTAGCTAGAAGGTGTCCCAATAATTTGGAGGGTGAAGATCTTAATGAAAAAATTGATAAAAGTGGGATTGCCGAGGTCAAAACTTTATGTAGCGGTGAACCCACTCTTTTGGATTTCAAGGACTTTAATTATGATAATTGTTCTTTAATATATTGTATTTCCTTGTTGCAATCCAAGCTTAATTCACCTCATGCTTATAATCAAAATAAGGCTTTTACTAAACATATCTATGATGCTATGATGAAATCTTTTGAAGAAAAACCTGAGTTGGAAGTTTCTATCCTAGAAAGCTTTATGATGAGTGGGAACATACTATTAAGATTAAAATTAAAGATTATGGGTGCAATGCTTTGTGTGATTTGGGAGCTAATGTTTCCACTATTCTGAAAATTATATGTGATGTGCTAGGTTTCCATAAATTTGATGATTGTTCTTTGAATTTGCATCTAGCGGATTGCACTATTAAGAAACCTATGGGAAGGATTAATGATGTTCTTATTGTTGCAAATAGGAATTATGTGCCCGTATATTTTATTGTGCTTGATATACATTGCAATCCTACATGCCCTATTATTCTTGGTAGACCTTTCCTTAGAACGATTGGTGCAATTATTGTTACGAAAGAAGGAAACATTAGATTTCAATTTCCATTAAGGAAGGGCATGGATCAATTTGCAAGAAATAAAATTAAGTTTTCATATGAATCTATTATGAAGGCCACTTATGGATTGCATAGCAAAGATGATAATACCTAGATCTATGTTTTATGCCTAGCTAGGGGCATTAAACAATAGCGCTTGTTGGGAGGCAACCCAATTTTTATTTTGTGTTTTTTGTTTTTGCTCCTTTTTTCAATAAATACACATTATTACCTATTTATTAATTGTTTTTTTGTGTTTTAATTAGTGTTTATCCAAGTAAGACCTTTGGGATGGTCTATGGTGATAGTTGATTTGATCTTGCTGAAAAACAGAAACTTTTGCTCTCATAGACAGAAATTTAAAAAATCACAGAGACGTTCTTTTGATCTGATTTTTTTACACAAGATTGATATACAAATTTCCTAGGTTTTCCTAATTGTTCAGAATTTTTTGAGTTACAGAAGTATGCGAAATTTCCAGATTACTACAGACTGTTCTGTTTTTGACAGATTCTATTTTCTATGTGCTGTTTGCTTATTTTGATGAATCTATGGGTAGTATCGGGGTGGTATGAACCATGGATAAGTTGGAATACAATAGATATAACACCAATACAAATTTAGAATGAGGTCACAATAGTACCTAAAGTGGTGATTTATTTTATATACTAACGAATCTTACGAGTTTTCTGTTGAGTTTTGTGTTGTGAAGTTTTCAAGTTTTGGGTAAAGTTTAAATGGACCACGGAATAAGGAGTGGAACGAGCCTAATCTTGGGGTTGCCCAAGGCACCCCAAGGTAATATTCAAGTACAACCAAGCATCTAAGCTTGGGGATGCCCCGGATGGCATCCCCTCTTTGGTCTTCAATCCATCGGTAAATTTACTTGAGGCTATATTTTTATTCACCACATGATATGTGTTTTGCTTGGAGCGTCTTGTATGATATGAGTCTTTGCTTTTTAGTTTTCCACAATCATATTTGATTTACACACCTTTTGAGAGGGACACACATTAATCGTGAATTTATTAGAATACTCTATGTGCTTCACTTATATCTTTTGAGCTAGGTAGTTGCTCTAGTGCTTCGCTTATATCTTTTTAGAGCACGGCGGTGGTTTTATTTTATAGAAATTGATGAAATCTCATGCTTCACTTATATTATTTTGTGAGTCTTTAAACAACATGGTAATTTCCTTAGGTTATGAATTTAGTCCTAATATGATGGGCATCCAAGAGGGATATAATAAAAACTTTCATATAAGAGCATTGAATAATATGAGAAGTTTGATTCCTTGCATTTGTTTTGAGATATAAAGATGGTGATATTAAAGTCATGCTAGTGAGTAATTGTGGATTGGTAGAAATACTTGTGTTAAAGTTTGTGATTCCCGAAGCATGCACGTATGGTGAACGGTTATGTGATGAAGTCGGATCATGATTTATTTTTTGATTGTCTTCCTTATGAGTGGCGGTCGAGGACGAGCGATGGTCTTTTGCTACCAATCTATCCCCCTAGGAGCATGCGTATTAGTACTTTGCTTTGATGGTTAATAAATTTTTGCAATAAGTATGTGAGTTCTTTATGACTAATGTTGTGTCCATGGATTATACGCACTCTCACCCTTCCACCATTGCTAGCCTCTCTAGTACCACGCAACTTTCGCCGGTGCATTAAACCCACCATATACCCTTCCTCAAAATAGCCACCATACCTACCTATTATGGCATTTCCATAGCCATTCCAAGATATATTGCCATGCAACTTCCACCATTCTGTTTATTATGACACATACCATCATTGTCATATTGCTTTGCATGATCATGTAGTTGGCATAGTATTTGTGGCTTGGCCACCATTCATATTTTTTATACATGTCACTCTTGATCATTGCACATCGTGGTAGTCCACCGGAGGCATTCATATAGAGTCATATTCTGTTCTAGTATTGAGTTGTAATTCTTGAGTTGTAAGTAAATAAAATTGTGATAATCATCATCATTAGAGCATTGTCCCATGTGAGGAAAGGATGATGGAGGCTATGATTCCCTCACAAGTTTGGATGAGACTCCAGACTTAAAAATAAAAGAGGCCAAAGAGCCCAAAATAGAAAAAGAGGCCAAAGAGCCCAAACAAAAAATGAGAGAAAATAGAGAAGGGACAATGTTACTATCCTTTTTCCACACTTGTGCTTGAAAGTTGTACCATGTTCTTCATGATAGAGAGTCTCCAATTTTGTCAGTTTCATATACCAGTGGGAATTTTTCATTATAGAACTTGGCTTGTATATTCCAATGATGGGCTTCCTCAAATTGCCCTAGGTCTTCGTGATCAAGCAAGTTGGATGCACACCCACTTAGTTTCTTTTTGAGCTTTCATACACTTATAGCTCTAGTGCATCTGTTGCATGCCAATCCCTACTCACTTGCATCGATATCAATTTGTGGGCATATCCATAGCCCATTAATTTGCCTAGTTGATGTGAGACTTTCTCCTTTTTGTCTTCTCCTCACAACCTCCACCATATTCTATTCCACCTATAGTGCTATATCCATGGCTCACGCTCATGTATTGCGTGAAAGTTGAAAAAGCTTGAGAACATTAAAAGTATGAAACAATTACTTGGATTATCATCGGGGTTGTGCATGATGAGATATTTTGTGTGATGAATATAGAGCATAGCCAGACTATATGATTTTGTAGGGATAACTTTCTTTAGCCATGTTATTTTGAGAAGACATGATTGCTTTATTAGTATGCTTGAAGTATTATTGTTTTTATGTCAATATTAAACTATTGTTTTGAATATTATGGATCTGAATATTCTTGCCATAATAAAGAAAATTGCATTGATAAATATGTTAGTTAGCATTTCACATCAAAAATTATGTTTTTATCATTTACCTACTCGAGGACGAGCAGGAATTAAGCTTGGGGATGCTTGATACATCTCCAATGTTTCTATAATTTTTTATAGTTCCATGCTATTATATTATCTATTTTGGATGTTTTATATGCATTAACATGCTATTTTATATTATTTTTGGGACTAACTTATTAACCTAGTGCCCAGTGCTAGTTTCTTTTTTTCCTTGTTTTTGTCTTTTACAGAAAAGGAATACCAAACGGAGTCCAAACGGAATAAATCTTTACGGTGATTTTTCTTGGACCAGAAGAAACCCACGAGACTTGAAGAGGAGGCCAGAGGACCCACGAGGAGGCCAAAAGCCGTAGGGGCGCGCCCCAGGGGGGTGCCCCCGGGCTTGTGGGCCCCTCGGAGACCTTGCAACCCTAATTCCACAACTACATATTCTCAAATATTCCCCCTATACCAGAGGGCACACCAAAAATACTTTTCCGCCGCCGCAAGCCTCTGTTCCCGTGAGATCCCATCTTAGGACCTTTTCCGGCACTCCACCGGAGGGGGATTCGATCACAAAGGACCTCTACACTAACCTTGCTGCCCTTTCGATGATGTGTGATTAGTTTACCACAGACCTATGGGTCCATCACTAGTAGCTAGAAGGCTTATTCTCTCTCTCTGATCTTCAATACAATGTTATCCTCGATGTTCTTGGAGATCTATTCGATGTAATCTTCTTTTGCGGTGCGTTTGTTGAGATCCGATGAATTGTGGATTTATGATCAGTTTATCTATGAATATTATTTGAGTCTTCTCTGAACTCTTTTATGCATGATTAAGATATCTTTGTATTTCTCTTTGAACTATCGGTTTGGTTTGGCCAACTAGATTGGTTTTTCTTGCAATGGGAGAGGTGCTTAGTTTTGGGTTCAATCTTGCGGTGTCCTTACCCAGTGATAGAAGGGGCAGCGAGGCACATATTGTATTGTTGCCATCATGGATAAAAAGATGGGGTTTATATCATATTGCTTGAGTTTATGCCTCTGCATCATGTCATCTTACTTAAAGCGTTGCTCTGTTGTTATGATCTTAATACTCTAGATGCAGGAGGAGTCAGTTGATGTGTGGAGTAATAGTAGTAGATGCATAATCGTTTCGGTCTACTTGTCACAGACATGATGCCTATATGCATGATCATTGCCTTAGGTGTCTTCATAATTATGAGGTTTTCTATCAAGTGCTCAACAGTAATTTGTTTACCCACCATATGTTTTCTTTAAGAGAGAAGCCTCTAGTGAAACCTATGGCCCCCGGGTCTATTTTCCATCATATATTTTCAGATTTATAAACCAAAAAACCCAAAAATACCTTGCTGCAATTTATTTATATTTACTTTATTTTGCTCTTTTATTTATCTTTTATACCTATCTCTTTTAGATCTCACTCTTGTTCTTGACCATGATTGGATTGACAACCCCTTTTTCTCGTTGTGTGCAAGTGTTTGTTAGTTTGTGCAGGTGCATATATTGGAGACTTGCTTGTGCCTCCTAATGGATTGATACCTTGGTTCTTAACTGAGGGAAATACTTATCTCTACTTTGTTGCATCACCCTTTCCTCTTCAAGGGAAAAATCAACGCAAGCTCAAGAAGTAGCACCCTTTGTCAGGGTTTTTCTTCGTCTAGTCGACAACAGCCGGAACCAAGGCCTCCACCAAAGATAGAAGATCTACTCTGCAGGCAGATACTGCTCATCGACTGCCGCTTTGAGCAATTCAGCTCTCAGGGCTTCTTGGCTCTCAGCTGTCACTTTGGCCAACTCAGCTTTCATGGCTTCTTAGCTCTTAGCTGCTCTTATGTCAACCGCAACTGCCACATTCTCATTGATGTTCACCTGACTAAACTTTGTTATTTGCCTTCTGGCCTCCAGATCCTCATTGTAGTAGTACTTCCATGTGGCGCCATCTTCGACGCCGTGCACATGTCCATACTGCGGCCGCTGGCCCTCAGAAAGTCCCTTCAGTATGTTCCAGGCCCGGTTGAGAGGGGTGTCCCACTTGGGCCTCGCCGACGACTGAGACGACGAGTCGCTTTTTGCCGCAAGCTTGTTGTGTTTATCTTTCTGCAAAAGGAACATTGACTGTTTAGAAATGTTACTACAATGCGTAGTCGAATTGATCAGAACTAATATAATTAAGCTGGTAATTACCAATATTCTCATCAACTTCCTCATGGGCTCATCATTGTAGAAAACCTTTTTTTACTCTATCCCACTTGTACCGAGCCCTGATAACGTCATGCTCCAGCTAGTCGGTGAACTCCGCCAAGGGTTCTGGGATCCCCGCGGCTTCACGTTCCGCGTGCTCCTTATCCCATATGGGTTTCTTGCCAAGGTAACCACGGCTTCTGAGGCGGTTGTCGGCGTTCTGGGAACCAGGGTACCCAGACTTGCCTGCCTGCGGCCCATAGCGTGGCGCCATCGACGTCCTGGTACGGCCCATCTACAGCACCTTCAAGACAAGACACTCGCGAGGCGGACGGCGTTAAGACTGCCGGAGGGAGCGGCCTCCCTAGGCTGGCTCCCGAGGAGCGGGGATTTCTATGTAGGTACCCATCTCATGAGGTGAAGGTGATGCAAGCCATGACGACCAAGGCCAGGCGAGCGTCAGTGGGCGCAGAGCAGCAGGTTTCCTCTTTGGTGCTAAGGAGGCAAGCGCAGGCGCAGGGTCTCGAGGAATCACCCAAAGGTTTCCATTCCCGTGCAACGAGACCAGGACCGCCAGGGCGGCAGGATGGATGTCATCACCAAGCCCACCGCGACGTCACGACCAGAAGCTTTGCAGACGAATACCACCTTTTGTGAGGATAAAATGTACTACTTGTCCCCCTTCAAATTTGGCCATTGTGGAATCCCTTCTCGCCTTCATTTTCGGGGAAGAGGACCAAGGCCACTATAAATAGGTTAGCCACCACTATAGAAAGGGGGATCGGATCAGATCGGACCCAGGACCACTAATCCCCAGCAGAGCAAGCCTCGCGAGCTTGTTCATCCACTGTACTAGTTCATCCCCAGCCCCTCGTGAGGCAAATCCACCCCAAAGCAGGAGTAGGGTATTACACCGCAAGGTGGCCTGAACCTGGGTAAACTGCCGAGTCCTTCTTCTTCCCTGTTCTTTAAGCTAGGCTGTAGGGCGGTGCGTTCGATTGACTGGTTAGGTTGAGTTCTTCGCACATGCCCTAGTGTTCGAACCTCCTTTTGGTCTGCGGAGCCCTGAATCCGACATTTGGCGCACCAGGTAGGGGGCGTGTCGAAACTCGACCTCTTCGTCAATCGCGTCCCACCCTCACCTCGTCGCGTCCATGGTGGAGGATCCTCGAGCTCACGCCAAGCATTGGGCCGCTCGCCCTGCCCAAGCGGCGCTCCCCGACCACAGAGCTCGCCACCCCGCACTCCTCGCGGCTAGCATGGTCGCCGGCATTGCCGAACGTCAGCGGTACGGGCCACCCCCGCCCTCTCCCGTGCGGTGCCACTATCGTGTCACCGCGCGGTCTTCTCGGTATGCAGTGGCATCGACCCTGCGCGCTCATCGAGAACAAGCGAACACGCGAGCTGCACTCGTTGTGGCGTGCGAGTTACTGCAATGCAGGTTGGTGAAAGGAGGCCATGATGCCTTGCTTGAGCGGGTCGCCGAGCTGCTTGACACTGCCTGTGAGGGCGCGGCACCTTTCTGCATCCTGCCCACATCGCAGGTGACGCTCGGGGTTCGCGCCCGCCCCCACTGCGTCGGCCAGCCCCTTTGGAGGGGGTCCAGAGGGCCTCACAGTGGCGCCCTGGCGCGTGACGGTGTAGGTAACCCCTCCTAGAGCCGCGCCAAAGGATCGCCCCCTGACCGACGCGGCCGGGCGCCAGGGATAACGGGCGGCGGAACAGAGGCTAGCCTCGGGATGATGGCCCCTGGAGCTTCCATGCCGCCACCGATGGGATCGTTGTACGGGCAGAGGAGAAGCCCATGCACGTTCCCCTCATCAGCCTGGACGGCGGAGTCGCCAAGGCCACACAGGGCTAGGGCCCCCCATGAGCCGACCCAACGCCCCGACGACACCCCCCACAGCAATAGTTATCGGTTACAACCCGTGCTTTCGGGATATGCCGCACTAACTTTGGATCATAGGTAGATCGTGCCAAGACGGCACGCCTCCGGGGGCTAGCCTCACCCTGGGCTGGCGGGGCGCACCAGGAGGTCGCGCAGGGACGCGCCCCATACGCGGCGGGGGCCCGGTGCCAAGGCTCCCCCGTGTCGTGGGGCATGTGGCTCCACCACGACGGTGGCGTGTGTCACCCAGAAGCAGGTCCCCTCCTGGGGGAGGCGCCGGCGAGCCCTCCCCTCAGGAGGAGACCCACGGCCCCCACACCACCGCTAGCATAGTCCCTCGCCCCTTGGTCCTGTCCTGGTTTCCGGACGCCCCAACGATGGCCGGGGTATGCGTGGAGCGGGGTACCTGCCCAGGGGGCAAGGAGCGCCTCTCAAGATCTCTGCCCGTGACACTCCCACGTAATAATGAGTGGGGCTGTACATGCCCCGGAGTCTCCTGAGCGCTGCCCCTGAGCCTCACGGGGGCTCCCACCCATGTCCAAGTGGAAGCACCATGCTCCGTGCTGGCAGTCGACACTGCCCCCCAATGGCTATGCCCACGCCCAGTGGAGGCCCCATGCTGTGCGCTGGGGGAAGACTACAAGATCAATGTAGACACCGGACACGACCGTCTTTGTTTTGCCCTCTTTTGTAATCCGATTTGCTGCCTTTGGAATGAAATTTAAAACTTCTTGCACTTATTTAAAGAAAAGGGGGGAATTTTTCCGACTCGCAGTGTTTTCTTTTCCTTCGATTCATGTTTTCGGAGGCACGGTTTCTACCTGCTGCTCTCCCCAGAGTGCCCCGCGAGCGGGGGCTGGGTGTGGCATGTGCATCTGGGTAGCCCGAGCGGCATCAGGGCCCCATCAGGGCCAAGCACATCTGCCACGGGCCCGCCCGTGCGCACACTTAGCCAAAGCTTTGGCGTTTGGCTCCTCACGCGGCGCTCTCGCGCGAGCCGGCAAGCACGCGCCATGCCCGGTATTCAACCCGGGCTTCAGGGGCACTCAGCGTTAGGGGCTTCCCCCCCCCCCACACTCCCGCGAAGCTTGACACCTGTCAGGCGCGCACCAGGAGGCCCTAAGCCCTCACGAGTCCCTCCCGCGATCCCGCGGACTGGGGGCTCTGGAGGACCCGTCTCAGGAAAAACGCGTCCTGCAGTACAAGAACCCATCCAAGGTCGCGAGCATAAAAGCTAAGCCATGCCAACTACTCTAGTCGGGAGCTCACCGGCTCACGATGGCATATTTTCAAAGATAATTTAGATAGCACATCATTGTTTCGTACATTACGGGGAAGCCCCCCCAAAAAATACTTTCACGCCCCGCGGGGCCATATCCGAAATCTTGGCAGGCAAACAAGGAAATGCAAGCCTAGTGAGACGCGCTGCCATCGGCGTCGCTATGATCATCATCATCATCAGCTTCGTCCTCTTCGGCTGTGAGCGCGGCCACATCGTCGGCAAGGGCAAATTCTGCGATCAGGTCGTCCATGTGGTCGTCAACCCAGCTCACCAGGTCGCCTTGAATTGCTCCGGGCACGGGGGCTATTGCGGCGTTGAAGTCGAAGTCGGGGTTGAGGCTAAGAAGGTGGCTGAAGACGCGTGAGAACACATACCCGAGAAGGTCGTGGCTCTTCTCTTCAACGAGCAGGCGCGCCTTCGCGGCCCCACCTTCGAGGCAGGTCACGACCTGGGTGAAGAAGTGGAGGTAGCCGGCATCATCAGCCTCGTACGGATGGGAGATGCTCTCGTCGCAGATAGTGCTCAGGGCCTGATTGGTCCTGACCCTGAGGTCCTCGAACATCAAGGAGTGCTCATGCTGCAGCGTTCGGCGATGGCCAGCCTCGTCCGAGGCCTTCTCCACGAGGGACGTAACACCATCGACCTGCTGAAGAAGGGAGGACAGCTCAGCCTCGGCGGTAGCCCGGGCCGCCTCGGCGGCTTTCTCGCACCGCTTGGTCGCGGCTAGCTTCGCTTTGAGGGCATCAACTTCACCCTGCAGTTCAGCGTGCTGTCGCTGGAAGCGAGTCTCCTGGAGCCCTAGCTTCTGGCGATATTCCTCGACAAGGGTCGCACGAATCTCCGCCGTCTTCTTCTCGACCTTCTGTGGGATGCTCGCCTCCCGAGAGTCAAGGGCCTCCTCGGCCGTGATCTCCTAGCGCTCCATTACCTCCAGCCGCTCGCGTTCCAGGCTCAGCTCCACCGCCTCCATTGTCAGCAGGTCGTTGGGCGTGCAGGGCTTCACCGCGCTCGCGGACGGCCCAGTTGTCGGGGCAGCAAGCGCCGCCATGCGCGCAAGGACTCGTTGCTCGAGTAGGGCGTTCGAGGCTTGAAGCTCCCTCTCGCACTCCTTAGCCACCTCACGACGGCGAACCGCGGCCCAGGCCTCCTCCAGGGTGCGAGCGCAAGCCTCGTGAGAAACTGCAAGGGACTCCTCCGCCTCCGCATGGGCACGCTCATGCTACGAGCGCCCAAGGTTGATGGCAACCTTTAGTTGGTGCCATTCGCATGCCAGGCGGAGGGCTTCTGCCTCGAGGTGCGCGTCGATGTCGGCAAGCTCTGCCCCGAGACGGCCTAGTGTGCCCGTCGCCTCCAGGAAAACCTTGTGATGGACGGACCCATCCACCGCGCCTGGTCCACCGGAGGGGCACGAGACGACTCATCGTCTCCGGTAGGGGACCGGAGGCCGCAGCTCCTCTGGCCGCTCCCTGGGCCACGGACGCGGACCAGCGCAGTCTAGACCCGACGCTTGAAGACGGAGCTGTCGCGCGGATCGCCCAACCACCAGCAAGAACCAGTGGAAGAGCCCTCGGCATGGCCTCCGTGCGCCATGAGTTCCTCCGGAAGAAGGACGCCGGGAGTGTGGGCCTGTGACCCTCCAGCAGCGGCCTCGGCTCATGAGCCGGCACCACCTCATGTGCGGTCGTCCGACTCAGGAGGGCCGGCGTCGCTGCCAAACCAGGGGCCTCCTGAGGTCGCGCATCGGGCAGGCTCACCACCTCGGCGGAAGGGATCCTGAGGAGCAAAAGTCAGAGGAGGACGCGGTATGCGAAAATCTAGAAGGGCAAGGTACTTACTCATCCACGGCTATCCATTTCCTCTTTTTCAGGGCCCGTGAGGCGTCGCCGCGATGGCTCCCGAGCCCTTTCCTTTTGCGGGGTACCCCGAGGTCTGGTAGGGGCGTGCCGCAGGCCGGTGAGGAGCCCTTCACGGTGGGGGCAGCGGATGCGTCCGTAGGCGGGGCTCCCGCGCTGCCTGCAGAGGAGTAGGCCACCACCAAAGGAGCGCTCAATGATGCTTGCTCCCCCGCGACCTCGGCAGGAACGTGCACCGCAGGGCTGGCGAGCACAGGAGCCACTAAGATGGGGTTCTCGCGAGGTCCTTTGTGGCCCTCGGGGAGCAGCCCCCACTCGTTGAAGCATGGCATCTTCTCGACAAAGGCCCTCCAGTTTGAGCAGTTGTACAGAGGGCACCCCTCGGTAGGTAGCACAGCAGGAGCGGGGTCACCTGTCAGGAGCTGGAGCATTGTGCGCAACGTCTTTAAAGGAAGCGAAGGCGACTGGAGCCTCATGGGATCGTCCGGGCCGGTGAAGGCGCACATCAGGCGAGAATGGCGCTGGAGCGGAGCGATGCGCCGCCGGACAAACTCCCTCACCGCCATCACCGCCGTCACCCCAGCCTCCTTCAGCTTGCCCAGCCTGGACTAGACATGCGCAAGCCGATGGTCAATGAGCTCCGCGTTCCCCCAGCCGAAACTCGGCTCCATCGGCGCCGATGGGAGAAGGAGCAGAGGGCTGTGCACGGTGGCGTCCACATACACCCAATGCTTTCGGAATCCCATCGCATCCGGGCGAAGCGTGAAGTCGATGCAGGAGCCGGCCATTGCCGCCACCGCTTGGAATGACACGCACCCCGAGCATTGCCCGCCATCGACTAGGTGGAGCGGGAAGAAATGGCGGAGCAGGGCCACGGATGGAGCGATGCCCACGAAGGCCTCACACAAGAAGGTGAAAGCAGAGAGGAGGTTGATGGACCGAGGATCTAGATTCAGCGCGTGGATCTGGTAGTGCGAAAGCACTGCGTTGAAGAAATCGAAGAACGGAGGTAGCATGCCGGTGAAGAGAGCATGCAGATGAAGGGGATTTCAGTGGCCTCCATGTCGATCAAGGCCCAAGAAGCAGGCCAGACCATCGTCGCCTTCCATTCATTGGAGTCGGCGGCAAGGGCCAGCCGGACCTTGTCCACTCCCTCACGCTTGACCATCGTGGACAGGTCCAGCACTGGTTTTGGCCCTGGCAAGGGCTCCGCGGTCACTCGAGCCTTCCCCTTCTTCGTCTTGGGGGCCATGGCGGCGGAGCGGATGGGAGCTGGCATGGAGCTTGGTGAGGAAGACGCGAACTTGCAAGAAGGAAGGAGAGCAGAAGGCAAGCACAGCGGGCAATGATGGCCGGGCAACATGCGCCAGGAAGATGTCAAGTCGCGCATCTTGCCGAGGCGGCGTGGGGAAGTGGAGACGCCCACGTCCCATCAAGCGCCATGCGTTAGCCTGGTCCGTAGGCGATTGGAGCCCGCGGCACTTCGCCCTTGCCCATTGGCTTCGCCTCGAAGCCAAGTCCGAGTGCGCCTTGGGCCCGGGGGCTACTGTCGGCGTTTTGGGAACCAGGGTACCCAGACTTGCCTGCCCGCGGCCCACGGCATGGCGCCATCGACAGCCTGGTACGGCCCATCTACAACACCTTCAAGACAAGACCCTCGCGAGGGGCCAAGCCTCGCGAGGCGGACGGCGTCAAGACCTCCGGAGGGAGCGGCCTCCCTAGGCTGGCTCCCGAGGAGCGGAGATTCCTATGCAGGTACCCATCGCATGAGGTGAAGGTGACGCAAGCCATGACGACCAAGGCCAGGCGTGCGCCAGCGGGCGTAGAGCAGCAGGTTTCCTCTTTGGTGCTAAGGAGGCAAGCGCAGGCGCGGGGTCTCGAGGAATCACCCAAAGGTTTCCATTCCCGTGCAATGAGATCAGGACCGCGAGGGCGGCAGGATGGATGTCATCACCAAGCCCACCGCGACGTCACGACCAGAAGCTTTGCAGACGAAGACCACCTTTCGTCAGGATAAGATGTACTACTTGTCCCCCTTCAAATTTGGCCGTTGTGGAATCCCTTCCCGCCTTCGTTTTCGGGGAAGAGGACCAAGGCCACTATAAATAGGTTGGCCACCACCATAGAAAGGGGGATCAGATCAGATCAGACCCAGGACCACTCATCCTCACCAGAGCAAGCCTCGCGAGCTTGTTCATCCACTGTACTAGTTCATCCCCAGCCCCTCGTGAGGAAAATCCACCCCATAGTAGGAGTAGGGTATTAAACCGCAAGGTGGCCCGAACTTGGGTAAACTGCCGAGTGCTTCTTCTTCCCTGTTCTTTGAGCTAGGCTGTAGGGTGGCGTGTTCGGTTGGCTGGTTAGGTTGTGTTCTTCGCACACGCCCCAGAGTTCGAACCTCCTTTGGGTTTGTGGAGCCCTGAATCCGACAGCGGTGGTTCCCAGTGTTCCTTAGCTGAAGCCCCTTGAATTTCTCGGACTTACGCTTGGCATCTTCAGTAGCACAAGTTTCCTTGAATTTTTCAAAGTCATCTTCCGAAAGTGTGGGATTTTCATCAAAAATCTTGGAGTATGGTTCATTCTTGGCAATCAATTGCTTTACCCTGACTTTCCAGGCGGACAATGCACCGCTAAACTTCCCCATAGTGGTGTTCTTTATCTTCTTCATGGCATCATCATCCCACAGAGCTTTGGCGTCATCCCAGCCGGGGAAATGGTATCCATGGTGCAACTTCGTTAGGAGAAGGTGCTCCATATTTTTTGGTTTAGCCCTTAACTCCTTGTCATTGATGCTCGCGACATCCCGTAGGATGCATCCGAGTTGCTTGCCATAGTTCCTGCAAGCTTCAACTGACAATAGTGGCTCAAATTTCCGGGGGTGCACCTCTATGACTACTAGTTTGCCGGTGCCGAGCTTATTAGGTTTTCATGTCCTCGAACTCTTTTGCTTCGGCCCCGATGCTTTGGGCCCGGTCTCGGCACCGGTGTAGATGCCATCGGTGCCGGTGGTTGTGTAGGTGTAGGGGTTAGTGGGAGTAGCACTGTCCGCTATGACAAGGGGGCCGGCGCACTGTCCTGCCCTAGTACACAAAAAATCAATGTAATCGTGTTCACCCTGTAAGGGATCGCTTACCTCATGATGATCAGAAGCCCCGGCTTCGTCATTGTTTAACCTGTTTCCTACGTAAGGGTTAGTTGCTCATTTAATTCTCAAACTATATATAATAAAATGAATAATGACATTAAAAAGGCCTATGGTTTGCCGGAATGCTGTTTCATTCCTGTCCCGGCAATTCCTGGGCACTTGATATGTTCTACTTTGGAGCACAAGTCATGCCGAAATTGACGTGAAATTTTGGCATGACCTTTGCTAAAAAGTGGATATATCGAGCGCCTGAAATTCACCGGAATGGAAATGAATCAACATTCCAGCAAAACATAGGCCACTCAGATCATTTTCCCTGTACATAACCATCAGTTTCCAAATATCACATGGCCACTTAAAATTTTCATATAACAGGACCTCTTCAAGAAAATATATAACTTGAAGAAAAATGCAAGCTAGCTGGTGGAGTGCAAGAACTGATCATTACTTGTAAAATACAATCTTAAACTGAATAACCCTAGATCACAGCAAGCTATACTAGATCCTATAGATCATTCTATAAACCCTAGAGCACTAGCTATACTTGCTGCTATTACTAGCTTCAAGTGGCCAATCCTAATTATTTTTATATAATAAACAAGAAGTCCTTTTTCTTCACAATATTTGACACTAAATTCAGCACTTGTCAAATTTGATACTAAATTCAGCACTTGTCAAATTGTGAACAAGAAACCCTAGAGCACTAGAAATAGATCCTAATGGCAGCAACACCTACGGTTCATATATCATCATCCATCATCCACACGAAAAATTTACACTAAATTCAGCACTAAATCCTACTATTGAATTAGAACTAAAACCTACTTTTGAACTAAAATCCTAATGAACCCTAGCTAATGAACACTAGGAACCCTAGCTACTGTTGAATCCTAGCTAGTGTTATAGAGAAGAGAGGGGGAGGGTAGAGAGAGGGCTCACCGAAGGGCTGTAAAGGGCGGAGGGGGAGGTGGCGCGATGAGGAGGAGAGGCGTCCTCGGGTGGAGGCGGCCTATGCTCTGGCGACCTCGGGTGACGGGGGGAGACCGCGACAATGATGAGGAGGCTCGGGGGAGACCGCGGCGACGACGGCACTGGGAGGGGTCCGGCAACGACGGCGGGGGCACGAGGTCGACGACAGCGTGGGTGCAACGACGATGACAGGAGTGGGGAATCGGGGAAACTGGAGAGAGGGGGATTTGGGGGAAGAAGAGCGAGGCCCGCGCGCGCCGAAGAGGGTTAACTTAAAATAGCAGTAGCGCGGCTTAGCAACCCGTGATATAGCTAACTTAGCTATAGCGCGGGTTGCAAAGCCGTGCTACTACTATTCTTAGTAGCGGTAGCGAGGTTTTTCATAAAACACGCTATAGCTAAGTTAGCTATAGCGCGTTTCTAAAAGCCGCGCTACTTCTAGGATAAGTTAGAGGCAGGCGGGTTTTCCTCTCCATTCTTTCCTTTTTATTTTTTTTTCATTTTCTTTTTCTTTTCATTTTCTTATTCCTTTCCTTTTGCCTTTTCTTTTCATTTTCTTATTCCTTTCCTCTCTTTTTTTCATTTCCTTATTCTTTCCTTTTGCTTCTTCTTATCATTTTCTTATTCCTTTGACCGATATATAACATGGGTATATTAATAGTGCATAACATATAGGTACATCATTTGACCGATAACGCGGTCAACTGCGGATACAAAATAGGTACAAATATAAATGTTGTTTACTCAGCGTCGACGTTTTCATTTCTGAGTGACCTTCTTTCCTTTCTTGTTCGCTGTCGAATAATTGAGCCCCTCGTTGTGACTTTTTATTTTCCATGGAGTACGATCTTTCTTCGGTATTGTAGTCTTGATTCTTATTTGACGTACGCTTCATCGCCATTGTCATCTTTCCTCATAGGGTTGCCATACTGGTTGTAGTCATCCTCGTTGGCAACTCCATCCATTCCGACGATGCTCCTTTTGCCTCTCCTCATGACAACACGGCTCAGATTGCTTAGGTCGGTTAGGAAGAAGCATTGTGTCACGTGCTTAGGGTGTACCCATGGCTCATTTTTGGCAATGACATTCATGGTAGCGCTCTTGGTGTCGGGTATGGACATGGTGGTGAAAAAACAGGTTTCTCTTTGGACGCACTTAGCCCATCTGACATGAAACATCGTCGCATTGTGCAGTCCAAAGTAGTTAAGCTCACAGATCTCTTCGACCCTTCCGTAGAATCTTTCAGTTGCGTCGTTCTTGCCGGTCATGCATTCCATCATCATCCCTAAGTTTTGGTAATCACTGTTTATATCTTTGCCTTCGTGTAGAACGTGTATCCGTTGATATCGTACGCATAATAGGTCGCGAGGTTGGGCACGGGGCCATGTGCTAAGGCGTATATGAGCAATCCGTTAGTAGAGCCCTCTTCCGAGGGGTTAGCAAGAACTTGCTTTTTGAACCAAGTCAAGAAAGTGAGCTTGTGCTCTCTAATAACTTCGGTGTCCGTCCTGCACAGCCCCTGGTCATGGTGTTTCTTTGCGATGGTTTCTTTGTATAGTGTCACGAAAGGAACTACCACGTCTAGGTGCTATAGCACTACTAAGTTTGCTATGTCAAAGTTGTTGCGTCGACCCTCATGGTCCACATGCAGTTCCCTCTGACCGTTGGTGTGACTTTCACCTTCGAGCCTCCCAAGGTGCTTGTTGATGGGCAAACCAACAACAGGGTCTCCAACGCCTGAATAATTCTCGTAGAAGGAGATGCACTCTTGGGTAAGAAAGCCCTGAACGATGCGTCCATCCATACGGGACATGTTACCAATGAATCGTTTGATGATCCCATTCATCCTCTCAAACAACATCATGTTGTCTAGGAATGTCGGCCCAAGGTTGATGATGTCGTCCACAATGTGGAAACATAGATGCACCATGACGTCAAAGTACGCGGGCGGGAAGTACATCTCAAGCTCATTTAGTGTGTCAACAATATCTTCCTGTAGCCTTCGGAGTTGCTTCACACTGATTGACTTTCGAGAGATAACGTCGAAACTATTGTAGAGACCAGTAAGCATATTGCGGACATGCTAGTCCATTATCCCTCTAATGGAAACAGGAAGTATCTGCGTCATCATCACGTGACAGTCATGAGGCCTCATCCCACTGAAACTTTTCTTCTTTCTGTCTAGAAATTTGCTTATCTTCCCATAGTAACCCTAGCTAACTTTGATTCCAGTAAGGAACTTGAAGAATAGATCCATCTCCTCGGATTTAAGGTGAAGCAAGAAGGGGGGCAATATTTCTCTTCCTTCTTGTTGACTTTTTTTCCCTGTCCCCTGCCTCCGTCTCCGTCTCCGTGTCCTCCGATCACTTTTTACCGAGCATGCGGGGATCTGCCCTGATGTTCAAATCTTCTAAGTCTTTTATTGCCTTCGGCCCATCCTTGGTCTTTTCCGGCATGTTCATTAGTGTCCCAAGCAAACTCTCGAGGACATTCTTCGTGATATGCATTTGATCAAGGCAATGAGGTGTGTCGAGTTTGGGCCAGTACTCCAAGTCCTAGAAAACTGACCTCATTTTCCATACCATCAGTAGCGGCTCTGACGCTTTTTTCATCTTTCCTAGCGTGGGGCACTCTTCCCAGTTTTTCAACAACTCATAGATTTTGGTGCCGCTCCTCTTACATGGAGGTCATCGATGCTCGGCCTCACCATTGAATAGATCTCCATGGTTTCTCCACGGGTCATCCTTCTCGAGCCTTCTTCGATGCCCCATGTACACGATTTTTGTAGACCCACCATCTTTCATTAGATGCTGAGACATTGTATCATCCATGCACCAGGTGCATCCACAATATCCGTGGCACACTTGTCCTGCGAGATATCCGTAACCGAGATAGTCGTGCATCGTCGTCATCAGCACGGCTCTCATATAGAAATACTCTCCTTTGCTAGCGTCCCATGTCTTGGCCGGTGTTTTCCATAATGTGTCTAAATCCTCTTTCAGTAGCCCCAGATATAGATTAATATTATTTACCGGTTGTTTCGGCCCTTGAACCAGCATGATCATGTGTATTTACTTTTCCTTCATGCACAACCAGCAGGGAGGTTGTACATCCATACAAACACGGGCCATGTGTTATGGTTCGTGTTCTGGTTGCCAAACGGATTCATGCCATTGGTACTCATGCCAAGCACTATGTTCCTTGCATCTCCTGTGAAAAATCGATATGTGGCGTCAAACGCTCTCCACTGGCTTGCATCCGTGAGGTGTCTCAGTTTCGGATCATCTCCATCGTCGGGCTTTTTCCTCTTCACGTGCCAATGCATTAGCTTTGCTTCCTTAGGATCTACGAAATAACATTGCAGACGGGGAGTGATCAGTAAGTACCATACAACATTCTGAGGACATTTCTTTCCCGCCTTCTTGTATCGAGAAGCATTGCACACCAGATAACATGTTTTTTCCGCGTACTCCTTCCGATAAATGATGCAATCGTTGATGCATGCGTGGTATCTAATGTGCGGCAGATCAAGAGGGCACCATTTTCTTGGCCTCGTCGACACTAGTAGGACACAGGTTCCCTGCAGGGAGAACGTTCTTTAGATACTTGAGAAGCTCATCGAGGCTTCAGTCGGTCCATTTGTTTTTAGCCTTCGTCTTTAGAAGTTCCAGCGTTAAACTCAAGCGGTTCACCTCTGGACCGCAACCACCATACAATGGACACTTCGAGTCTTCCTCTAGTTGCTCAAGCTTGTACTCCTCTCTAGAAGCAGCTGTGTCTCTAGTCGTCTTCTTTGGAAGTAGGTCTCAAACAAGAGGGTCCCCCATGATTGAACTTAGTACCGAAGAAGGCTGCGGCGTGTCCGCGACTTCTCCGTCATGTACGACCTCTTCTCCGCCTACATGTGCAGCCTCTTCTACGCCGTCATGTCCGGTCTCTTCTCCGATGCCATTTTCGGCCTCTTCTCCGCCGCCATTATTAGTCGTCATCTCTTCATACGGCCCAACAATGTGGACATTGGCTGCCCCATCGATGTCATCATCTTCACTTATCCACCGAGTATAGCCATCCATGAAACCATGCATGAGCATGTGCGCTTTCACAAGCCCTCCCTAAAAGGGGTCGTGCAAGACTCCTCCTTTGCATCTTCAACACGGACATAAAATCTCCTTTCGGTTATTCTGATACATGTCCTGCACCGCGGATTGCAACCATCTTTCCACTAGCATTTCGTTGACCTTCATGATCGCCTGCGCGGTATAATTAATAAGCAAAAGGATTATAAACGCATCCATGCATCAAAGGCATACAAAAATTCGGCATGACCTTCCCTAAAAAAGGACATATAGGGTTTGCCCAAAATTCGCCAAAACGGAAGTAAATCGACATTTCGGCAAAACATAGGCAACTCATGTCACGCAGGATCCGACAAATACACATAGGCGGCAACTCATACATGCCACATGCATATTCCCACAATCATATAGCGCAAACACACATATTTCCATTCTTGCAAAGCACAATTTTTTAGTCACCTATTGTCGTGAGAGAGGAATCGAGCACACGGTAGTTGGCGACCGGTGCCGCTATCTAGGGATCGAAAGTAGTGGACAAAGATGCATGGCTTACTTCTAAAATGGCTAGATCTAGTTGGAAGGAGATTCTCTAAATAACTAGTGGAGAGGGAGGAGATCTAGCTAGTGAGACAAAGGTAGGAGTGGGGAAAGGGAAGGAGGGAGAGACAAATAAAGTGAGGAAGAAGCTAGCTAGAAAGAGAGGTCATTAATGGAGGACATGGTGGATAGGGGCATTAATGGGGAGAGAAGAGAGGTAGCAGAAGGAAGAACTAAGTGAAGGAGGTAGAGGAGGGAGAGGGGAAATGTGGAGGGGGAGAGGGAGGGTGGGGAAAAGGTGGCTGCTACGCATAGTAGTAGCGCAGGATGGCTAACGGCACAACTGCTAATCTCCGTAGCAGTAGCGCATGTCGGTGGCCCATCACTACTGCTAAGTGGGGCCGACCTACGGGCACCGTCCACGCATAGCGGTACGGGTGGCCACCGACACGCGCTACTGCTACGGCTATAGTAGTAGCATTGTTTTCTGCCTGCCACTACTACTATGGGCAGCCCCGGTCAGGGGCAATGGGACCACTTAGTAGTAGCGCGGCATGGCCGTCCCGCGCTACTCCTACTTTGCTACCTGTAGCGCCTGTTCGTGTGCCTCTCTATTACTAATTAGCAGTAGCACCTCTCTCATGCCCGCTCTACTGCTAAGATTCTATGTGCTAGTTCCAAAATGATGCTGGATTACACAAAAGGTGCCAGTCCCCTAATGATGCCGGATTAGACACAAGGTGCCAATTGCCAAATGATGCTGGATTACACACAAGCCAGGTGGAGTCCTCAAGTATTCATGTCCTCATGGCTCTAGTAATGGCTGAAAGAAAGCATGCCATAGCCATTGAGAATGTAGTTGAGTTCCTGAAGAAGCGAAAAGGGAAATCTGATGCTCTCTTCATCCAAGCCAAACAAGAGATGGAACAAGCCAGAAAGAAGCTAGCAGAGGCAAAGCAAGATAAGTGTCTCCTGCTATCTAAAACTGTTGTCAATCCAAATTTTCATTCATAATATCTAGGTTCAAATGTTTATCCAGTCAGCATGCATGTTGTGATGCCCGTGCATCGACTAAGATGTATGTAAGTCTGTGATGCTGACATGTGGCACAAAATATATATTTTTCGGGTCATGTAATAACATGCATTACTTCCCGAACAATAACAGACAAAACATTGGACATGGTATAGTTCACACGCAAGCCCAACATTCCAAGTTCAACTTTCACACCAAATTCATGTTCACAGATGGAGCGTGTGTGTGTGTGTGTGTGTGTGCATCAGAGAGAGAAATGGGAGAAGTCACATGGAGTACACATGAATGGTTAGGGAGTGAGTTGCATTGTTTCCAATGGAGGCATAGAGAGACTGGGTGCCTGAAACGAAAGGGCCTACAAAATATATGTGAGAAAGACCTAGAGAGAGCGTGGAAGAAAGAGTGTCGAGTGTGTGTGTGTGCTACAAAAAAGAGGTTCTTACAAAAAGAAATAGGGAGCGCGGGAGAGACTACATAGAGAGGGCATGTTTCAAAAAGGCATGCGATATCTACATAGATACAAGGAGCGTGAGAGAGACATATACGAGAGGGGGGAAGCCAAAGTGTGCGATAGATGGATAAACCTAGCTAGAGGTTGGCTGATCAATGTTTGTGAGAGAGACCGGAGTTGGGTTGCGAAAGCGAGAGTTTTGTGTGTGAGAGATAGAGATGGGAGTCGGGAGAGGGAGCAAAAGCGATAGTTGTGTGTATGTGTGTGCGAGAGAGAGAGAGAGAGAGAGAGGGAGAGAGTGAGATAGTTTGTTTGGTCAGTAAACGAACGAATAATGTTAGTTTTGGAACAGAGATAAAGACGGAAAGGAGACCCCGACAGATGGTGTGTGTGCGATAGATACTGGAGTCAGGAGGTGGAGCAAAAGCATGAGTTGTGTGTGAGAGAGAGAGAGAGGGAGAGAGAGTGAGAGAGTTTGTCTGATCAGTATACAAAGGAATAATGTTAGTTTTGGAACAGAGATGAAGAGGGAAAAGAGACCCCAACAGACCGTGTGTGTGCCAGAGAGAGAAATTTTAGTGGTAGGAGTCATATCTGGAATGATGTATGGTGCGTAGGTAGCTAGAGGGAGACAACAGAATGACAGAGACATCAGAGATAATAAAAGCAGAGTGATCTATGAAGATATAGAGAGTGTGACACCTCTCTCGAGAGACGGTCAGAGACTATGTTTGTGAAAAAAGGAGAAACATATTGTGAGTGTGCGAGTGAGATGGAGAAAAGAGATTGATAGCTACATGAAGGAGCACGCGAGAGAGACCTAGAGAGAGATGGGCAGAAAGGAGATTCAAATATTTAGTTATGTGTGTAAAAGATATCAACATAAAAGGGATTCAAATATTTGAATCAGAGATGATGATACATGTAATTCATACTCAAACAAAAAATGTTTATCAAACATGCATACTCATTTGAATTTGGTCACATGTAAGTTATTTAATTTCTTGATATTAGTGATCCATACATTTGAGTTGAACATAAATTGGTTTCAAAAATTTGAATTAAACCTTATGAATTTGAGATCATTGCATTTGTAAATCATATTTTATATATAAAGGAGCAGAATTCTTTGTTGTGCTTTTGAAAGTGTATATATATAAAAATGATGTATATAGATTTGTATTCGAATACAAAATGGATCCTGCCCAAAAAAAAGTACAAAATGGATTCGAATTTAGTTGCCACGGTAAAAGTGCAAGGTTATTCTCCTCGGCTGAAATAGCCCTCACCATGATTCATACACGGTGGGTGCCATAAATGGGCACTAAAATGAACTCTCATCGGTGAAATCGCTCTTGGCAAATATTTGGGATATGCTAGATTACCATCCTATCCCCAACCGACCAATATCACTCTTGTCATGGGGGAATGCATGATCACCTATTGGGCAGGGTTGCCCCTTTGTGGTTTGGCTGGGGAACAATTCACATTGCACAAAGAGCAGAAACAACAGGGCAGCACCGTGATGGACTACTCTCTTTTACCCAGGTTCGGGCCGCTTTGTAGCATAAAACCCTATTCCTACTATGGTGGATTGATTTGGAGGAACACGAAGACATGGAGCACTCAAGCCCGGCAAGTGTGCCTCGGGGAGAGTAGCTACGCGCGTACAAGTGTTAAGGGATCAAAGATTCGAACCCTTTGCTAGATTTGAACCCTCGGGCCTCCTTTTATAGTTTAACGGGCGACCACAGTGGCAAAACAGTCATTACAACTTGATTAGATAGCCAACAGTGTTATCATACCTAACTCTGGCAGTTAGGACAAAGTGCATTAAATGCACTACTAGGTGTCATGCTGAGGTTAAAGCCCTGCAAGCTTGCCATGCCGCTTATCCATCTATCTCTTATTAGCGTGACACGCCATCAAGACGGGTGTCAATAAAGCTAATTCATTCTCCAGTAGGTTGCCACGTGCTTGACGGGATCCACCTAGCCACTTGGGAGCTCAACACCGCATGGATTAGCGACTACCGTACGATGAGGTGGAGCGGTGGCATCTTGGCGGAGGCTTGCTAGACGGAGCATGCCGAGACTCTGTCTTGTGATCTTAGCGGCCCCGGGAACATTTATGGGGTGGTTTGGACTTGGCCTCAGCCGTAGCCTCACCCCAGTCGGGCTTGCCTGCCCGGCAAGGGAGGCCCTCCTGGGATATTCTCTGGCTACTTTGATCTTCTTAATGCACTCCTTGATCTCACGAAGAGTGGTTTCTCTGGTTCGTATTGTACCATGTTCTGGCATTACCTGTATGGGCGGTTGTATGCCAGTGCATAAGTCAGGTCAGCAAACACACCTGTTTGTTGCACCGACAGGAGCCCTCGGGCCTGGTCCAGACGTGCCGCCGGGCATCGTTGGCATAGGCCCAACCAATGCATAGGTGTACGCGAAGATCTTGTTGGGGCTGGCACTTGTATTTTTTAGATCTTCTTTGCTTCTTCATTAATCTAGACTTGGGTTAATTTCCAGGGATCCCGCGACGCCTTCATATCCATACGGTGTGCGTTGTTCATGTCACAAACCAGAGGTGTCCACACCCACGAGAGCCCATTACGACGCTTGTGCGTGAATTGTGGTAACTGCCATTTTACCTTAAGTTCACCTACCATGAATGCCGTTTCCGCCACGCGTGCCGCATGCATTGCACGGGGTTGGTGGTGGACATGCAGGGGCGCGGGAATGTGTGCCATTGGCAGAATACGCAGCGTCCTGGATTGGCGTAGTGGGCCGGCAGATGAACCAGGATGCCATCAGGGATGCAGGGGGCTGGGTTGGAGAAGTGGGGTGGTTGCCCCAGATGTCAGATTCAGGGCTCCGCGGACCCAAGAAGGTTCGAACTGTGGGGCATGTGCGAAGATTTCAACCAACCCAAGTCTCGAGCTCACCGCCCTATAGCCTTGCCTCGCCGAACTCACACGATCGGGGAAGAAGATGAACACGGCAATTCACCCAGGTTCGGGCCACCTTGCGGTGTAAAACCCTACTCTTGTTTTTTGGTGGATTGGCCTCATGAGGAGGCTAAAGATGAACTAGTAGAGTGGTTTCAGCCCTCGCGATGGCTCTGGTGGTGATGGTGGACTTGATCTGATCTCCTCTCTCCTTCTATGGTGGTGGCTAACCTATATTTATAGTGCCCTTGGTCCTCTTCCCTCAAAACTTAGGCGGGAAGGGATCCCACAACGGCCAATTTGAAAGGGGACAAGAAGTACATCTAATCCTGACGAAAGGTGGTCTTCACCTGCAAAGCTTCTGGTCATGACGCAGCGGTGGGCTCGGCGATGACATCCATCCTGCCGAGCTTGTGGTCTTGGTCTTGTTGCACCGGAATGGAAACCTTTGGGTGACTCCTCGGGAACCTATGCCTATCCTTCCTCCCTTAGCACCGAAAGGGAAACTACCTCCTCTGCGCCCGCTGGCGCCCGCCTGGCCATGGTCGTCAAGGCTCATGTCATCGTAGCCTCATGAGGCTGGGTACCTGCATAGAAATCTCCGCTCCTCGGGAGGCAGCCTGGGGGCCGCTCCCTTGGGGGTCTTGGTGCTGTCTGCCTCACGAGGCCAGGGGGACCTCGCGAGGGTCTTATCTTGGAGTTGTCGTAGCTCGGCCGTATAGGGCCATCGAGGGAACCACGCCGTGGGCCGCAGGCAGGCAGGTCTGTGTACCTCCGATCCCAGAACGCCGACAGTAGCCCCCGGGCCCAAGGCGCGCTCGAGCTGGCTTCGAGGCGAAGCCAACGAGAGAGGGGGAAGCGCCACGGGCCCCAATCACCTGCGGGCTAGGCTTGACGCGTGGCGCTCGACGGGACGCAGACGCCTCCACTTCTCCAAGTCGCCTCGGCAACCACTCAGCAGCCTGGTGCATGCAGCAGGGCCATCATCACTCGGAACATGGAAGGGCGCCGGTTAGCCTTCTTTCGCCTATAAAAGGGCGAGGGGGCGGAGCCCCCAGCCCATCTTCATCTTCTTGCTCGTGCCCTCTTCGCACTCTTGTAGCAGCATCCATGGTGCAGGTGAGGAGGTTCTCTACCACCAAGAAGGGGAAGGCTCCACGGGAGGAACCGGAACCGCTCCCGCCGAAAAGGGGCCGCGGCCGCCCTCGCAAGGCGAGCGCAACGCCCACAGCTGCCCTTCCCCGGTACAATCGCGCCCCGCCGAGAGTCCATGCTGGCTCAAGCATTCGCGCACAGGGTCCTTCCCACGGGGATGGCCACGGAGACTGCGGAGGACAAGGCCGAGGAGGGAGGCAAGCGACAGCCGCCTGACCACCTCACCCACGGGTCCATGCTGACGCCACAGCCCATGAGTTTGTGGTGTGGGTGACAATTCCACCGTGCACCTAGATCCGACTCCCACGCGCCTTGGCAGAGGAGTTGCCAACGCGGGGACCCGTCGAGCTGTGGCTAGAACACGACGGCTGCTGCAACCAGTCCTTGCAGGCGGAGGTTGAGGCCACCTTCTCCGATGACGTCTTCATGACCCGAGGATGGGGAACGGCCGCCCATGCCTGCGGCCTGAAGGGGAGGCACGCCCTCCATTTTAAGTACGATGGGGCATCGATGCTCTTCTTCGAGGTCTTCCTATAAGACGGAGGATGCATGGAGTGCTACCGCAGGAGCGGTAACCGTGGCGACGAAGCCCTCGGTGGTGAACTTGCCCTTGGCCGCTGCACCTCCAGCAGCGGCGGTGCCTCCTCCGGGTCAAGCTAAAGCGACGACGATTACGACGAGCCGCCGCGTCTCCGCGCCCAGGTCTAGGAGGGGATGATACCGACTAAACGCCATGATGCCAGAGCTGGCGCCTCCTGAGCTGCAGCCCTCGGGGGGCCTTTTCTTTGGTTTTCTTCCCTGCATCAAAACCATGAGGAGCCCCGTGGCGTGTAAGAACCATGGCGCTTGCACCTTTATATTACTGTTTCCAGTCCACGCTCTTGGTTACGCTCGCATTTCTCGCTTGGGCACAAGTCCCCTTTTTGGTCTTGCGATAGCGTGTTACTCTGCGTCGACAGGACCTAGTCCTCAGGTGAGCTTCAGCCGCCGCTGGTATGCCAGGTCGTGTTGCCGTGTGCAAGGCCAAGAGGTGAGTGACCCGAGGTCCAGTAAGAGCTCCGGAGGCGTGATGCTTAGGAGGTCCCCTTTGGCGCGCAAGCGGCTGCCGAAAGATTAAAGAGGGGGTCGCTTGCCCGAGCAGGTCGCGAAAGAACAAAACGTTAGCAGTGAGGCTCATGCTGGCGTATGTAGGATAACTTAGCTTGGCAAGGTTGCGGTCCGCGGTGGTCCATTCGTCGCGAGGGTGAGCTTCTCTGGAGCTTTTGACCTTGTGCATGTTCCCTGTTCTGTAATGGGTTAAGGTAAACCTCGCTAGAGGTGCGTGAGGGGACTGATGCCCATCATATTCCAAAAGAGCGAACGCCAGCGTCGCCGGGCCACACCCCTCTCCTTGTATTCCCCCGCAAGGCTGGTGACCCCCCTTTCTTTACCCATCATACTACTCTATGTCCTCAGTACACGGTCCTCGAGCGGGACTTAGCTGCCGCTTGTATGCCAGGTCGCAATGCCGTAGTCAAGGCCAGGGGTGAGGGCTCGAAAGCCAGTAGGAGCTCCTGAGGCGCGATGCTTAAGGGCCCCCTTTTAACATGCAAGCGATTTGCGCAAAAGAGGGATGGCTTGCCTTGCGGAGGTGCTTGGGAGAGGTCGTACCCTGTGGCATGCGGCGTGTGCAGCAATTTTACTTAGCCTCTTGTGAGCTAGAGCGCCGCTTGATCATGAGGTCCTGCCTCCTGAGGCTCCTGCATACTAATTAGTCACAAAATGCAAGGGGCGGCGCGTGCTTTCTGATCTGCTCGTGATCGTTCCACGAGAAGATGAAGGCACTAAGGACTTGGTGAGGTGACGTGCGCGGGGCCGGCCCATGAGTCAGAGCTCAGTCTCTTAGGTTTATCAGCGCTGCAGGGACGGGCCCAAGCACAGGCGCCGTGCCGGTAGCCCCCTCTCGTGGGTCGTTCAAGGGGAGGGCTGGCAACGCGCGAAGCCCGTGGGGGCGGCTCCAGGGGCAATACATCATCCAGGGCAAAGTTAATAACCACAATAGCTCATGATAGCATAACTGATCCAGAGTACACGAATTGAAACGATGTAACTGTGGGGGCAGACCCTGACAGCTTGAGGATAATGCAGCCCGAGGGGTGCCCTCAACTGAGCAAACCAAAAAAGTCACCTGGCACCATTGTTGTAGAAGCGTCGGGGTAGCTGAAGAGACGTGCCGCAGAGATCGCTGCTCACGAGCAAGGCGGCTCCAGCGGCCTAGGGAGCTCACGAGGCCCGGTGGGCTCGCGAGGATCCGATACCTCCTGAGACATGACCGCCAAGCGCCTAGCCCCGTGAGACGCCAAAGCATGCTACGCGAGGCTCTGGTACGAGGCGCTCACATTCAGTAGGCCAGACGGCATGCGGACATAGTTGTAGGGGTAGGCCCCGCTCCGGCCGATGCGGGATATCCAGAAGAGGTCCTGCGTAGCGACCTTGTTGAGTCCCGGGATGTTGATGCCGACGCGCAGCTCGTCGCCCACATCAGGGGGCGCAGTTGCACCGGGTGGTGCAGGGGGACGCTCTCCACGCATGGCCCTCGCCTCTTGAAGTTCCTCGATCGCCTTGGTGATGAACTCCCTCGCTCCTGGCGCCTCGCGCCTTGCTCCTTGCTCATGGGGCGCGCATTAAGGCATGCCTCCAAGTGGTGCCCGAGCCCCAGCAGTGGGCGCGAAGCCTGAGGCGCCTTCGGCGGGCGTCCCAGCCTCCTGATGACTCTTGGGGAGGAGCTACTTCTTCTTCTTGGGGGTGGCCTCGGGAGGCAGGATGCCGCCCTCGTCGTCAGAGTTCTTAGCCACCACAGCCTGATAGGCATGCTCAAGGGAGCAGACTGCGTCCTTCTAGTCACAAGCGACCGTGAAGATGCCGCTGCAACCTGGCATCTTGAGGACATTGTAACCATGCTCGGTCGCCGCCATGAACTTGGCGAGGGCCGGATACCAAAGGATGGCATTGTACGGGAGGCTGATGTGGGCGACGTCTAAGTCGATGAGCTCCGTGTGGTAGTTATCGCGCTTGCCGAAAGTGACTGGGAGGCGTATCTGCCCCAGGGGACGATGGAGCCATCGGTCACTCCGGAGAACGGCTTGGTGGGCATGAGTTGATCATAAGGCACCTGAAGCGTCTAGAACGTCTCGACAGAGAGAACGTTGAGCCCAGCGCCGCCGTCGATGAGGGTCTTGGTGACGAGGACGATGCTGATGGTGGGCATACAGAGCATGGGGAGTGGTCCAGTGGCGGCTGAGCACTTGAGGTGGTCCTTGGAGTCGAAGGTGACGGTGTACTGTGACCACCTGAGGGGATGCGCGGCCTCAAGCTTTGGGAGGGCCGCGTTCACCTCACGAGAGAACTGCTTGAAGATGCGATGTGAAGCGGGGGCCTGAGCACCACCCGTGATGCAGGCGATCGCACAAGGCTCCTGGACGCCCCCAGCCCCATCATCCTATTGGTTGTCATCAGTTCTCCTTGGCGGTGGCGGCAGCGGAGGGAGGCCGGCATTGACCTGGGGACGGTCCTCACGAGGCTGGTCTCGCCAGGGGCTATCGCGAGGCTGATCCCGCCAGCGGTCCTCGCGAGGCTAGTCAGGCCAGTCCGGACAAGGGTCGCGGTTGTCCCAGCGGCCTCCGCCACGGCCTCCTCCACGGCCGTAGCCACAGTCGCCACGGTCGGAGCAGCGGCCAAGGCGCCCGTCACGGAGGGCCCTGAGCTCCTGGCAGTCATTGGTGTTGTGGCTGTGTACTTTGTGGAAGATGCAGAATGGGCAGTTGCCCTTGGGAGGCACATCGTGGTCACGGCCACGCTTCATCTCAAGCTTGGCTGCGATCATGGTGGCGCCCTTGCGTTTTGCTTCCTCAGCCTTGGCCTTTTCTTCAGGATCGGCCTCCGGAAGCTCAAGGAGGGAGATGTGGCCTTCCTCGGCCCTAGCGCACTTGTTCGCCAGGTTGAACATCTCTAGGGCCGAGCAGAAGTCTGTGTGGATGGCGAGCTCCTCTATCATCTTGACATCCCGGACGCCATCATTGAACGCCGAGATGATGGCTTCGTCCGAAGCCTTCGGTATCTTGAGGCGAATGTTCGTGAAGCGCTGTATATACTTATGTAGGGTCTCACCTGACTGCTGCTTCACGCGCTGCCGGTCGCTCATCGCAGGGGCGTGGTCACGGGTTCCCTGGAAGTTCGCAATGAAACACTTGTGGAGCTCATCCCAGGAGGAGATCGATCCCTCCGGGAGGTGCAAGAGCCAGGAGCGCGCACCATCCTTGAGGGCCATGGGGAACCAGTCACCATTTGCCGCTTCAGTGCTCAGCGAGTAGAGCTGGATGAACTTCGCAGGGTCAGGGGTGCCATCGTAGCATGGAGGCAGGTCTGGCTTGAACTTGCCGGGCTAGACGACGCGGCGCAGCTCTGCGGTGAAGGCGTGGCAGCCCACCGTGCTCACGGGCGCAGCGCGCATGGGGTGAGCTCAGTCTTGACACCCATGCGCCGCAGCCTCCAGCGGCGCGTGGTCTTGGTGCTGGCGCGGTGGCGCCGGGAGCACGGGGGCATCAGCTTACGGCCGCTGCACCACCTGGCAGCTTACCTCATCACACGGTGGTGCTCCGTGCGGCGGGTCACGCTAGGGCGCGTCACGCCTAGGCTCGGGGTCGGCGCCGCACAGAGGAGGAGGAGGAGGCAGGCCATGGGCCATATCGCCCGCCTGGGATGGCGCGGGACGGTGGAGGGACCTCGCTGGCGGCATTAACGAGCTCGATGATTCGGCCGAGCCAGTTGTCGTAGCAGTCATAAGCGGGGCGGTAACACGGCAACTCGCGCGCCATGAGCAGTGCAGCCTACGCGTTCACCGGCCCACGGCGGACGTGGGAAGATGATACCGTGGTGGGACTGGGCGACGGAGTGGCGGTGCGGCCATCACGCCGCATGGAGGGTGGCAGCGATGAATCCTGCTGCTCGTGAGCAGCAGGGTCAGTGGCGGCGTTGGCCGCGGGAGAGGCCGAACGGTGAGGGACACCGTAGCCCACGGGCGCCGTCTGGGCGATGCGAGCGGCCCGACGCTCAGCGCGGGCTCGACGTGCATCGGCCATGGGAGCGAGGAAGCCGACACGAAGCGGAGACGGAACAGAAGGAGGATTTCGACACGCCCCTACCTGGCGCGCCAAATGTCGGATTCAGGGCTCCGTAGACCCAAGAAGGTTCGAACTCTGGGCGTGTGTGAAGATCTCAACCAACCCAAGTCTGGAGCTCACCTCCCTACAGCCTAGCCTCGCCGAACTCACGCGATTGGGGAAGAAGATGAACACGGCAGTTTACCCAGGTTCGGGCCACCTTGCGGTGTGAAACCCTAATCCTACTTTGTGGTGGATTGGCCTCACCAGGAGGGTGAGGATGAACTAGTACAGTGGTTTGAGTGGCCTCACGAGGGCTCTGATAGTGAGGGTGGAACGATCTGATCTCCTCTCTCCTTCTACGATGGTGGCTAACCTATATTTATAGTGGCCTTGGTCCTCTTCCCTCAAAACTTAGGCGGGAAGGGATACCATAATGACCAATTTGAATGGGGAAAGAAGTACATCTAATCCTGATGAAAGGTGGTCTTTGCCTGCAAAGCTTCTGGTCGTGACACAGCGGTGGGCTCGGCGATGACATCCATCCTACCAAGCTTGTGGTCTTGGTCTTGTTGCACCGGAATGGAAACCTTTGGGTGACTCCTCGGGAACCTATGCCTGTCCTTGCTCCCTTAGCATCGAAAGGGAAACTGCCTCCTCTGCGCTCGCTGGCGCCCGCCTGGCCATGGTCATTGTCGGTGTCAAAACCGGTAGACATCGGGCTATGGGGTGCCGAGCTGTGGATCTAGGATCGATGGGGAACAAGGGACAACGAACACAATGTTTACCCATGTTTGGGTCCTCTCGAAGAGGTAATACCCTACGTCCTGCTTGATTGTATTGGATGTATAGTATGGTTTACAGAGTAGATCTACCTCTAGATCAGGATGAGCTAAACTCTAAGGAGATGAGGTGATGAATGTAGCTCTAGCCCTAAAGACTACAACCCTCGGTTTATATAGACACCGGTAGGGTTAGGGTTACCGAAGATAGATTACAATAAGGGATTAAAGAGATCCTGCACCTTCTTGACTTGGAGGGAACACCACAGCTTCATAGATCTCCTATCACTATACGACTCCACCAGTTCGGCCCACATCAATGGGCCATCGCCCCGAGGACCCCTTAGTCCATGACTCCCTCAGTCGTCATGGCTCATGTCATCGCAGCCTCGTGAGGCACGTTACCTACATAGAAATCTCCGCTCCTCGGGAGGCAGCCTGGGGGGGGGGGCACTCCCTTGGGGGTCTTGATGCTGTCCGGCTCGCGAAGCCAGGGGGACCTCGCGAGGGTCTTGTCTTGGAGTTGTCGCAGCTGGGCCATATAGGGCCGTCGAGGGAGCCACACCGTGGGCCGCAGGCAGGCACGTCTGGGTACCCCTGATCCCAGAACGCCGACACCAGAATAGTGGAGAGCCAGCCTCCCTCCCCCCTCTTATGCCGCTATAAAAAGGGAATGTGAGGGGGGTGATGCTCACCCATCATCTCTTCCTTCTCCTTTCCTGCTTCCACTTCCACCATGGCGAGGGGAAGGGGCCGAGCCCGTGCTCCGACAGTAGAGATGAGAACTTCCTCCTGGCACCCAGCCCCTCCCTCTGCCGGAGCTATAGAGGCTTGATCTAGTGCACAAGGTGCAGCTGCGGGGCGCGGTAGGGGTCGACGTAGCATCCACGGGCGAGGTGGGCAAAGTGGTGCACTCACCGCTCCTCCTCTAGCTGTTCCAACGCCAACAGAAGGCCACGTGGGGGACACGGTGCTGGAGTTCATCATCAAGATGCGTGATCCTCCACGTAGTCATCTGTGGCTCGCTCGCCCCTTTGCCAAGGTGATGGAGGTCGATCAGCCGCTCAGGCTGGGCCTACGTATGAGTGGCTGCTGCAATGGCGCTGTGCGGGCAAATGTCGAGTTCCCTGCACCGCACGTCATGCTTCTTGGGCGTTGCTAGAAAACCTTCGCCCGTGCCCATTATCTGGCGGAAGGGCATGTTCTCCGCTTCAAGTTGGTGGAGTCCGATACGCTCTTCATCGAGGTCTTTGGGTGTTTAGGTGCTCGCCTAGGGTGCTCTGTGAAAAGCTCGAGCGATGACGAAAGCTCCTCCTTGAGCGACAGCGACGAGGAGGACACTGATGGTGAAGAAGGCAATGTCGAGTCCCCGGTCATCAAGCATGAAGATGATGACTCGGACTCCTGCTAAACACCGGATGCATCGTTAGCGTCAGCTAGGCATCGGCAGCACCGTCATCTATAGCTGGACCCCGGCAGAGCGATTTGCCAGGGGTGCTTGGCCTGGTCATCTCCGCCACCTCCAGCTGGACCCCGACAGGCTCGTGGACTCCGGCTTCATCTTCCTTGCCAGTGTCCCTGCTGAGCCGCGTCCTTCTGGTCCTGGCGGGGGTGACCCTAGTCGCTCTCCCCATCCCCGACCTCATCTTCCTTGCCTGGGAAGCGCCCTCCCGATCTTGTCAGGCTGCATCCTGCTAGTCCTGACGGGGTCAGGGTGGGCTTCTGCCCAGGCGCTCCTTTTGCCCTCTTTTCTTCTCAATGTAACTCCTAGGAGGAGAGGGACAAGAAAGGCATTACGGGGCACTTATCTTTTTAATTTTGAAAAAATGTAGGCACTCATCAATATTTGAATCAAAATTATGTAATCCTTCATCCATGTTAGTACTCGTATGATCGGTACTTGTTTGTCCACATATTTTGAAAAGAAGGACTTGCCGGGCACTTCTGCATGTATTTAAACATACTGAAGGACGAGCCTTCAATACTCTTAGTAAACAATGCTTTCCAGCAAGATATCTAGTCGGCCCTCAACGCAGCTGCTACTAAAACCTCGTTAAATGAGCTCAAAAATGGGTTAGGAGCGTGAACGAAGGCTGGCCCCTTGCCAACCTCTCCATGTGCAGCTACAACCAGCCTTATCGAGTAGACTCGAGACAATGATAGGAGCGCGAATGGCAGAGGCAGCAAGGTTTCCTTACGTGCAAGTTTCTCATATGTAAGCACAACACAGAATAATGGTGTGTGAACTTATCTTCCTTTGCTGTCCGTCTTATCGTCCTAGATAAGGAGAGGTTGTTAGGGACCGAGTATGCGGGCCCGAGTTTATCCTTCCTTCCAGGAGAAAATCCTTCTGGTGTCATCAAAGGAAGAGGAGAAAGTAGGATAGCACATGGCCTTTCTCAGCATGTTAGTCATTTGCTCTAGAAACTAGTGTAATCACAATAAGATCATACTTCAGCAAAAAGGAAATCATGTATGCAAGTTTTGTGAAAACACTTCGTTTTATTCAACTATGCACAGGGCTTACGCCTAGCTTTGTACAAAGGGTTACAAGTCCTGGGGACTATGCTTGCACAAAATAGGTTGCCGGGGCAAGGCCCGGCAACCGTGCCTTACGGGTTGAACTTTCGAAGATGCTCAATATTCCATGAGTTTTGCATCGGGATGCCATCCTCGGTCTCCAGACAGACTGCACCAGGTCTGGTGACACGTACTACCCGGTAAGGGCCTTCCCACTTTGGTGTCAACTTGTTTCACCCTTGGAGGACTGAATGCACCTAAGGACAAGGTCACCTTCCTCAAGGCTCCACGCGTGAACCCTACGGCTGTGATAGCGGCCAGGGCTTGCTGGTATCGTGCAACACGTATAGCTGCCCGCAGACGATCTTCCCCGAGGAGTGCGGCATCGCCATGCCACAGCTGCTCTTGTGCTACTTCATCGTGGGCAATACTCGAGGTGACCCGTATGTGAGTTTCGTGGGGAGTACTGCTTCGGCACCATATACTAGGGAGAAGGTAGTGTGGCCAGTAGCTCGATTTGGTGTCGTCCTGATTGACCAAAGAACCACGGCAACTCATCAACCCAGTGCTTGCTGCATTTTTGCAATTTCTCGAAAGTTCTTGTCTTGAGCCCTCGCAACACTTCAGCGTTCATGCTTTCAGCCTATCCATTGCTCCTGGGGTGGGCAATAGAGGCGAGAGATCTTGCTTCCAAAGCTTTTGATGTACTGCATGAAGGCGCGGCTTGTGAACTATGTGCCATTGTCGGTGATCACCCTTGTGGGTACTCCAAAACGGCACACCAATCTTTTAAAGAACATGATAGCTGATTGCGCAGTCACCTTCCTCACTGGCTCCACCTCGGGCCACTTTGTAATCTTGTCGATTGCTATGTACAAGAATTCAAAGCCTCCGGTGGCACGGGGAAAGGGGCCCAAGATTTCGAGCCCCCAGACCGCGAAAGGCTAGGATAAAGGGATTGTTTGAAGGGCCTGAGCAGGTTGATGAATGTTCTTGGAATGAAACTGATAGGCTTCACACTTAGTGACGAGCTTAGTTGCATCGGAGGGCGGTGGGCCAGTAGAATCCTTGCTGGAAGCCTTTCCCGACAAGTGCCTTGATCCTAGGTGTAAACCACACACACCTCCATGAATTTCTGCCAACAACATTAGTCCATCTTCCTGGTTGACACACCGCAACTTCACACCGTTCGGCCTCTTTCTGTACAGAGTGTTATCCACAAACTGATACATACTCGACTGGCGGGCTACTTTTTCAGATTCCTCCGGGCCATCGGGAAGTTGTCCTGTCAGCAGGAATCAGACTATATGTTGTGCCCATGTCGGAGCTCGTGGCTCGATGACGAGGACCAAAGGAATCTCCTTCGCCACGGGAGCATTAGTTTTAACTCTGAGAACTCGAGGTTCCGCTGGAGGATGCAGCTCAGCCACCAACATAAGGCTCTCTCTGGCAACCTTCTCACCAGCAGCCCCGGGGAGCTCTGCCAGGAAATGCTTGCAGTGTTTAGTTTTCTTCTCTTTCTAGCCAACGCTGGCGGGGAAATTGACGGTTGAGTTAGATGGAGTACAAAAGTTCCCAGTTCCACAGGAAGCTTCTGAGGGGTGCACTTTGATAGGTGGTCAGCAATGCTGCTCTCCGCACGGGGCACGTCCCGTCAAAGTGCTCCTCCAACTTCCTCACTTCTTCCACATATGCTTCCATCAGTGGGCTCTGATAATCCTTATTTACTTGCTTCACGACGAGCTGAGCATCACCACGGATGACTAGATTCTTTATCCCTAGTTCCATCGCAATCCCGAGGGTGGCAAGTAGCCCCTCATACTCGGTTGTGTTGTTGGTAGCATCTTCCCTGGGGAAGTGCATTTGGATAACATACTTGAGGTGCTCCCCGGTGGGTGCGACAAGCAGCACTCCAGCCCCGGCGCCTTGTAGCGAAAATGCTCCATCAAAGTACATTATCCATTTTTTGGGGTCTCCTTGCCAGGAGGGTTGTTTTTAGCACTTCTTCATCAGGCGTTGGCGTCCATTCTGCAATAAATTCCGCTAGTGCCTTGCTTTGGATAGTCATCGTGCTTTCAAACATCAAAGCAAAACTTGACAATTCCAGCGCCCATTCCACTATCCTGCTGGTAGCCTCGGGGTTCCTCAGAATACGCTGCAATGGAAGGCGAGTCACAACTGTGAACTCGTGATCTTAGAAGTAATGGTGCAGTTTCCTCGAGGCCATGAGAAGGCCGAAGATCAATTTTTGCACCCGAGAGTACCTTGACATAGCCCCATGCAGGATGGAGCTAACAAAGTAGACTGGCCGCTGCACCATTTTCTTCCTTGCTAACACCTTCTGATTATCAGCATTTCCTTGAGGCCCCCTTTCATTGTCAATGTCAGGCCTTGCTGGGGATAGGTTCGGTTCATCACGGGGTGGCTCTACTGCTTCAGCTTCTACGCTACCTACTTCTCTTTGCGCCACCAACGCAGCACTAACCACTTGATTTGTCGCTGCTAGGTACAACAGCAATGGCTCTTGCGGTCTAGGTGCGACCAAAGTTGGCGCAGACGAAAGGTAGGTTTTCAAATCCTGCATGCAGCCTCTACCTCCGGAGTCCATTTCATTGGGCCAGCCTTCTTCAAAATTTTGAAGAAGAGCAAGGTACGCTCGGCGGATTTTGAAATGAACCTACTAAGCGCGGCAACACAGCCAGCCAGACGCCTCACATCCTTGACGGTTTTCGGGGCTTGGATCTGCTCTATTGCTTTGATCTTGTCGGGGTTGGCTTCTATCCCTCGCAGAGACACAAAAAAATCCAAGGAGCTTGCCGGACGGAATACCAAACACACATTTCTCTGGGTTAAGCTTCAAGTTGATCTTCCGCGGGTTTGCAAAGGTTTCTTCCAAATCTGCAACAAGCATGGACTTGTCCTTAGTTTTTACCACTATATCGTCCATGTTGGTTCTATGTTTCTGTGAAGCTGAGGCTCAAATCCAATCTGCACAGCCCTCGCAAACGTAGAACCGACGCTTTTTAACCCGAAGGGCATATGTACAAAGTAGTATGTGCCGCACGGGGTAATAAACGCAGTTTTCTCCTTGTCTTCCTTGGCCATGAAGATCTGATGATAGCCGGAGTATGCATCAAGGAAGGAGAGCAAATCACATCCCGAAGTGGAATCGACGATCTGTTCGATGCGCGGCAAGGGGAAGGGATCCTTTGGACATGGTTTGTTCAAATCAGTGAAGTCAATGCAAAGTCTCCACTTCACATTTGCTTTGCGCACCACCAACTAGGTTTGCTAACCAAGTTGGGTGCAACACTCCCCTGACCAAACTAGTTGCTTCAAGTTTCTTGATCTCTTCCGCAATGAACTGTTGCCGCTCCAAGGTTTGCTTTCTAACATTCTGCTCGATGGGACGGGCATGAGGGCAGACAACAAGGTGGTGCTCAATTACCCCCATGGGAACACCGGGGATGTCAGATGGTTGCCATGCAAACACATCGACATTCACCCACAGGAACTAATGGTGAAAGCACCATCAGTGCCATCCTGCTTCGCCGGAACTTTCTTCGTTGCAGGGGGAGCAGCCTTGGATTTCTTGCTAGCCGAACTTTCCGGCAGGTCGCAGCCGGGTGTAGCGCACTCCAAAGAGGCGCGCTTCTCGGGGTCATTGTCGGTATCCTTGCCAGCTTTTTAACTTTCTTTTCTTCCTTGGCGAGAGCTGGGACATTGATGGCCTCAACTGCTACCACATCCCGATACATCTTGTCGACGCACATGACTGCATCCCTCTTATCTGACGGGATGGAGATGACTCCCATAGGGCCCGGCATCATCAGGGTGTTATATGCGTAATGGGACGCCGCCATAAACTTAGCCAAAGTTGGACCACCAAGGATTCAGTTGAATGGCAGGGGAAGCTTAACAACATCAAACACAACCTTCTCGGTCCTTTAATTTAGTTCCCCGCCAAATGTCACTAGCAACGTAATCTTCCACTTAGGCTGGCTCCTTCCTAGGTTGATCCACTGGAAAGTGCCAGTCTTCTTCAGATCTTCATCAGGAATTTGAAGCTTCTTAAGAATGTTAGTTGAAATCAAATTCAACCCTGCCCCACCGTCAACCAACTTCTTTGTGACCTTGAGGTTGCGGATTGTTGCTGAAACAAACAACGGCAAACATCCAACCGTAGTGGTGCGATCTGGGCAATCCTCAATGTAAAAAATGATGGGCAGGCGGGACCACTTAAGTGGCTCTCGAGCGCTGTCTACCGGCTCTGCCGCATTGACCTCACACGCCCACTGCTTAAGTTGGTGGTGAGAGGATTGCAAGGACGCGCCCCCGTCAATGCACATTGCCTCAGTAGCTTTCTGAAATTCCTGTTCACTTGTCTCATCATCCTCCTCTTCACTGTCATCCTCACTTTCCTTTTTCTCACAGCCCCTGGCGGGCATCTCTTTCTGCTTATCGACTTTGCCACGACGACCACTGCAGCCACTACGGCCTTTCTCGCTAGTGCCATCGTGGCCTCTCTCCTTCTCACGCCTTTCTTATTCAACCTTCTGCCTTTCAACCAGCTGTTCGACTTGTTTGCAATCTTGCAGATCATGGCCCTTCCTCCTATGGATCTTGCAGTCTGGCCCATCAGATTTGCTAGTTTTCTCAGCTATTGCCGCCGCCCGGCAATCAGCGCATGTAGCGGCTTCCTTGCCGGGTGCTTCGGTCTTTGCTTTCTTGCCGGCGCTAAGATCATCCGAGATCTCCATAGCCATCACTGCTTTCCTGTTACGCTTATTGTTGCGCTTTCTGTTCCTCTTCCTAGGGGTGGCAGCGTCATCGTCATCTTCTGAATCGACTTCGACACCGACTTCCTCCCCTGGAAGTCTTCTCCCATCTTCAGCACGAGCGCACTTGTCGGCCAACGTATAGAGCTCGTTGACGGTCTTGGGTAGCCGAACATTCGTCTTAGCGCGCATCCTCCAATTGCGCACATTCGTATGGAATGTGGCAATCATGGTTGCCATATGTATCTTTAAAATGTTGCGGTGTACTCGGCTGAATCGCTGGAGATACTTGCGCAGGATGTCCCCTTCTTTCTGTAGGAGCGCTTGCAAGTCACTGGGCTTCCCAGGCTCTTGATGGCCGCCCGTAAAGGCACCAACGAACTCAATGCCCAGGTCTGCCCAGGAGGAGATGGAATCCTCAGGCAGATGCATCAGCCAAGATCTCACATTTTGGGCTTAAGTGCCAATGAAAAATAATTGGCAAGCACTTTTTCATCCCTTCCCCTGGCAGCTTGGACATCAATCGTCTAAATGCCCAGAAACTCTGCCTGGTTCAGTTTTCCATCATATTTCTCTGGCAAGTCAGGCTTGAAGGTGTGAGACGATGGCCAACAGACTTTCCGCAGCTCGCGAGTGAAGGCGGGGCACCCTACCTCATAAGGCAAGTACCCGCCAGCACCTGGCGTGGATTTGTTAATGTTCAGGCCATTAGGCCTATCTGATTGGCGACGTGCCTCGCGGAGCCACTCAATGGTGATGCGGGCGTCTTAGTTCCTTCTATCCTTCAACACTTGGCATTGATCTTGCTGGAGCTGCGGATCAGACGAGGCCATTGATATCTCATCAGGCTCTTCGACACGCTAGGTTTGCTGAGCCTGCCGTGCCTGATCCTGGGTGGGTTGCCACAGAAGGGACTGCACCGTGGGTGTAGTCGTCTCAGCGTGACCACCATCGTGGGCTGCTAGCATCGCCTGCGGGCATCGCGAAGGTTCTACGCGCTGCAATTTGTTGGCTTCAGCAAATCTGATGAGGCTTAGAATTGTGGTTCTCCACTCGTCCATCTTTTCTGCCGCTGGAGGAAATTTCAGCAGTAGCTGAGCCCTCGCCATTGCTTTGGCCACTATCCCTGGCATGGCGTGGGAAGCAGAGTGCGATGTCGCTTGACTCCTGGTCGAGCAGGAAGGAGCGTCGTTATGCTATCTCCACAATGGACCAATCACATGGGCACTCTGGCGCGGCTGATGTTGATCCTGGTGGCCAAGCTCCTGATCAGCTGAGCCCTTTTCGTGAGAGCACGGTTGTTGTGGGTCGACGACGCCGCTCGGGGTCTTGTCACGCTCGCCCCACCCGGGGCGGGGTGCATGTCTTAATGTCTCCCCCTGGTCGGTGCAGCCAGAGGGTCATGGCTTGCTCCAGAGCGGGCGTCGTCGTTATGTCGGTGTAGCCAGAGGTGGAGGCGGAGCATCACCATGACCCGCACCAGTGTGAGCGTGCTCATCAGAGGAATGAGGGAGCTGGGCACCCCTAGTGGCCCCAGTTCCCGCTCCAACTATGGTGGGGACAACAGTCGCACCGTTTGCTGTGATCGCACCGCTCGTGGCGCCTACTCCACCCATCGTGGCTTCGGCACCTGCTTCGCCCGCAGCCGCGGGTGAAGGAGCTTTCGAAGCGGAGGGTTGTGCCGCCGTCCTGCTCTTCTTCTTGGGAGCCATTGATGATGTAAAAGGCGATGAAGATTGACGCGCTGGTTATTGCTTCAGATTCGCACAAGCGAGTTCCCCTACCTGGCGCGCCAAGATGTCATGGGCGAATGCGTGATCACCTATGGGGCAGGGTTGCCCCTTTGTGGTTCAGCGGGGGAACAATTCACATTGCACAATGAGCAGAAACAACAGAGCAGTATGGCGATGGCCTACTCTCTTTTACCCAGGTTCGGGCAGCTTTGCAGCGTAGAATCCTAGTCCTGCTATGGTGGATTGATATGGAGGAACACGAAGACACGGAGTGCTCAAGCCCGGCAAGTGTGCCTCGGGGAGAGCAGCTACGCGCGTACAAGTGCTGAGGGATCAAATATTCGAACCCTTTGCTAGGTTGCCTCGGGCTTTTCTAGTTTAAAGGGCGACCACACTGGCAAAATAGTCATTACGGCTTGATTAGATAGCCAACAGTGTTATCATACCTATCTCTGGCAGTTAGGACAAAGTGCATTAAATGCACTGCTAGGTGTCATGCTGAGGTTGAAGCCCGGCATGCTTGTCGCACCGCTTATCCATCTATCTCTTATTAGCGTGACACGCCATTAGGACGGGTATCAATAAAGTTAATTCCTTCTCCAGCAGGTTGCCACGTGCTCGAGGGGATCGACCTAGCCACTTGGGAGCTCGACACCGCACTGATTAGCGACTGGCAAACGATGAGGTGGAGCGGTGGCGTTTTGGCGGAGGCTTGTCGGACGGAGCCTGCCGGGTCTCTATCTTGTGATCTTAGCGGCCCCGGGAACCTTGCCGAGGCAGTTTGGACTTGGCCTCAGGCGTAGTCTCGCCGCTGCCGGGCTCGCCTGCCCGGCATGAGAGGCCCTCCTGGGATATTCTCTGGCTACTTTGATCTTCTTAATGCACTCCATGATCTCACGAAGAGCAGTTTCTCTGGTCTGTATTGTACCATGTTTTGGCATTAGCAGTATGGGTGGTCGTACGCTTGTGCATAAGTCAGGTCAGCAAACACACCTGCTTATTGCACCGACAGCTCTGATGTCTGAAATTTTAAATGGGGGCTAAGTTTGTAACTCCCTCGCATTTGAGACAATTGTGTCCCAAAGACATGGTTCCCCCTACCTCTCTTAGTCTCTCTCCCTCCATTTCCCCATTCATACTCCATGGGCATCAAAACACCCTCTCCACCCTAGCCTCCTCTGGCTACCATCCCATCCACCGCAGTCCTCCTCCACCATGTCAGAGATGATACCCGATGCCGTTGTCCATTACAAGAGATCGACCTCTCTCATCTACGTCTCTCGACCAGGATCCTCGCATCGCATCCTCTCGCTTCATCCATGCTGCCGTCCACCTTGCCGGGGCCACTCCTATGACCATCTCGTCCACCGCGCCAGGACATATCCTCCGTCGGCACTGTCTACCCTCCCAGATCTGCTTCCACGTAGCCGACAGCCATTGGTACCGTAGCACCCTCAACGTCTCAGCAGATGCTTACACAGCGCTACACTAGAGCTGGTACTCTTTCGTATCAGCTCAACTTATTCATCTCCGCAAGAAAATAGATTGTCACTGCTTTACTGTGGTTTCTTGTCCATCACCTAGAATCCTACTTGTTAGTTGAAAGCAAATATTGTATGCGTAGTAGCCTTTCTCCAGTTTGCACCTTCTGATCTGCCATGGCAGGCTCAAAACTATATTCGCATATGGTTTTACCATTTTATATGCCACATTAGCTAAATGACAATCGACTAAATTTCAATTTGGGGTCAATTGATTTTTGAGAGTTCACCGGAGGGAAGCAAGGAGAAGAGGGCTGGCCGGGGGGCGCTGGGGGTGGGGCCGGTGGTCCTGCCCGTGCGGTGGTCTCTTTCGGGAAGAAGAAGAGGTGAGAAAGAAGAAGGATTAGTAGATGTAGGATCTTCATTCATCCAACCGCCTGAAATGGTCGACTGACCCAAATGACGAAAGTCAGGCGACTTGCATGTAGAGATTCCCTTTATATTCAATACCATCATCCTAGGTGCTTAGCATTGCTCCTCAACCAATCAAGATAAACAACATGCCATTCATAATTCCATACTTAGTTGTTCAAATATGAATCTTATATGATGCTGATATTGCGAAAACAGAGAATGTTTAATTTGTCAGCTAATGTTCCTACTTTAGTTTCGATAAGCATGTGCGCCACGAATAGAGAGATAGCAGGGAGTTACATTCTTTATGCGCTCTGGTTCATCATGGGTGGGCAACGGACATTTTGTTATCCAAAATCTGCTTGCTCTTATTTAACATGTTCCTCTTCAGTTCTTCTTTAATCAGTATAATAGTAGTACATCATGTTCCTTGTAGTGAAGAGGAGCAGGGACATTTGCAGTCTACAAGTCTATTCGGTCACTTGTGTTGGTCTGCCATAATATCCAGGAAATGCTAGGAGCTATGCCGCCTTTGTGAGTGTGACTGATAGTAACATTACTGCGCCTTCATTTGAAGAGAGCTGTTATCCGAAGCCTTTCTAGCCGCACCGGCAATACTGGCACATATTTTCTAGCAAGTTCGACTTTCCTGATTTTACTCGTGATGCTTATGGTTTTCCCATTATATCTACACTAAGATCTGCGTAAGTGCTTTGTGTCATACTAGCAGCAGTTCACCCTTGAAGTTAAACAACATACAAATCATAATTCCAAAGCTTAGTTGTTTAAATACGAATGTGATATGATATTGATATTAGTTAACAGACACACATTTAATTGGTCAGTTAATGCTCCCACTTGAGTTTCCAAATGCTTGTGGCCACATATAGAGAGACAGCACGGAATTGCATTTCTTTGGGTGCTCTAATTCATCATGGGTGGCAACCAACATTGTATAGAAAGAAGTGGAATCTCCATAATATGCTTCCTCTTCTATTCTTTAACATGTTCCTCTTCTGTTGTTCTTTAATAAGTATGTTCCTTGTCAAGAAGGGTAGTAGGGACATACTACAAAAAAAGACACATCCGTGACATTATGGCCCAAACGAAAAAAAATATGTCATGGTTATGACACTTCTATGGCGATAATTGTGACAAAAACACGTATCATCTTAGATGTGGTGGGATCCTACTTCTATGACAAAAAATCATGACAGAAAATGGGCTTTTCATCCTGGGTGGGCCGGGGATGCACCTGCATGACATTCTTTGGGCCATCCATGACATAAAAAATCATGGTAGAAGTGAGGACGAGGAAATTTTCGCGGAGTTCTCGGTTACGGTGGGTGGTCGGGCCGAGGGATGCAGTCTGGTTTGCGTGTTTCTCTCTCATACGCGCGTGTGGTGCGAGCCGTGTTTGCTATAACTGAACCCGAGCGAGAGGCGTTCGCTTACTGACTCGAGCGATCAATCGATCCCACAATGTACTGAAGCCGATCGATCCCTTCACTGCTAACTGAACCCGAGCGATTCCTTAGCTGGTGCTACTAACTAAACCCGAGCGATCGATCACTGGTACTACTTACTGAAGCCGATCGAGCCCCCATTGTAGACTTAGCCACCCGGTGTGTTGGGTTGCCTCTGGTTGAACAGTGCATGTTGCTGCCACGCGTGCGATATGTAGAACGAGTCGAGACGTGGTGAGTCGACCTAGACGGTTGGTTGGCTGTGTATGAACTGTTCCTGGTGGGGGTTGGATATGAGCAGGACCCCAGCCATGTGTAGGCGGTTGCCACTGGATGTATAGGACTCCGTGGTAGTAGGCGGTTGCCGCTGGATGAACAGGACCCCGAGGAGGCCGCCACACACCCAGCCGGTTGGGGTGGATGAACAGGGACCCCGTGGAGGCTGGATGAACAGTAGCCGGTGGAGGCTGGAGGAAGTCGATGGTTGATGAACAGTAGCCGGTAGAGGCTAGAGGAAGTCGACGGTGGATGAACAGTAGCATGTGGAGTCCAGTTTTCTGGTACGCCACACCCCTCCCAATTAACAGGACCCCGTTTCGACCGTAGGTGGTTGAAGTGAAGTTCGTTTCCTCCATTTTGCGGTACGCCAGACCACTCCCGATCAATAGGACCGTTTCGACTGTAGGAGCTCGAATAGAAGTCCGTTTCCTCTATTTTGCAGTACGCCAGGCCCCTCCTGATGAACAGGATCCCATTTCGACCGTAGGCGGTCAAACAGAAGGCTGTCCATACTGCGGTATGCCAGACCCCGTTTTGGCTGCTCCGTCCAAGCCGGTTGGCTCTCATTGAATAGGATGCATTCCGACCCAGGTTGTTGCCTCCCGATGAACACGATGTTGTTTATCCGTTCCAGCCCAATGAATAGGACACCGTCGTTGTACGTGTTCGATACTACGCCTGTATGTACGTACGTGGCCGTCTTTTTTGCAGCATGGCTGTCGTATGTGTACAGGATTAGGACGGGACTGCCTGAACTGCTACCGCTCCTTACTCGGCCACGGTTCATCATGGCAGACAGACCGATCGATCGATATGTGCGTACACGTCTGCGACCACATAGATAACGGTACGTACGCTTTGACCTGGTGGGTCCCAGCTATCAGGGAGGATAAGAACGCACTTCCTTGCAGGCGAAGATAAAGCTGGTGGGTCCAAGCTATTAGGGGGTGTCACACCCTGATTTTCATGCCACAACACTTAAGCTAATAAATCATGATAAAGTGTGGTTTGACAAAAACTTTTGAGTGTTTTGATCTTTGCTTTGATTGGATCTTGTCTGTGTTTGCAAGTGCTACAAAAATCAAATAAATCCGCCAACTCTTATACTCCTTCTCTTTGATCCAAGACTTTGCCCAATGATCATGCCATGTGTATAGAACAGAATATTATTTTCTTACAAAAATAATTTGGCCAAAAGGTATTTTCTAAATTAGGTTTTCCAAAACCCCCTGAATTGAGACTTGAACTACAAGTACTTAATTAAGGATGTGAAAAATCTTTCAAAAATTTTATTTGGCTCCTATTAGATATAGGACTTCCAAAAACCACAAAAATATTATTTTTAAAGTTATTTCTCTATTTTATTTAAAGGCTTTTTCTTTAGGCCAGAAATGGTCTTTAATAGGTTAAAATTATTTTAATGTTTCAAAAATATTTGAGAAGCTGAGTGGACATATATTGTCCATATATAAGAGTTTCAACACCTGGTCATGTTCGAAATATTGGTTAAATCCATCAAAAATACTTTCTAGATATTTCAAGATTTTGAAATATTTACAAAGGAAATATTCTCCATTAATTCCAAGAAAATTCTAGCATGTTACAAGTGTCCTATTTGGTGATCTTGCCAAGTCTCATGTCTTGGAGAACAAGTAACATCACCAAAACCCCTCAAAACTATTTCTGTCCATTTTGGGGTTTGAGAAGCTTCACATTGCCAAACATGTCCAAATGCTCTCAAACTTGGTGCACATGCTCAAATGGTGTAATTATGCATCTAGATCAAATTTCACAAGTTTGAGAGTAGGATAATTTGATCAAAGTGCCCCAAAACCCTCTCTCTCCAGAATCAAATTTGAACAACTCTACATTGCCAACTGTCTCTTCTTGATCTCAAATTTTGTGGACATGCTCATATACTCAAATGATGACACTACACCAAGTGGTGCATCAAGGATAGGAGATTTCATGACTAAATCTTGGAAATACCCATTTTTGTTGATTTCTAGGGTTTGCCAAAGATACATTGGAAACTTTCTTCAAATGAGCTCAAACTTAGTGACCAACCTCATTTCTATATGCCATTTGATCCTGTTAAATCACAAGTCAAGTGGAATCCATTTACTTGCCCAAACTTGCATCAAACACCTTCTGCCATATTTTTGTGATCACTGTTTGGAGCCCCAAATGAATTCCCCTTTAGCTCAACTTTTTACCAGGGCTTCTCCTGACCCTCACCTATCTCCAGTACCTCCCACTCCTCCACAGCTCAATGATTGAGGGGTAAACCCCCCCCCCCATTTACCTCTCTGGACAAGCTCAACCTCTCTCTCCCTCACCACCCTTCTCTCACCAGGGCCACTCCAGGGCATCCAATGCCCCTCCCCACTTATTTACTTCCCCCTAGAGCTGCTGGACACTAGAGGCCAAGCCCAAAGTGCCAAAAAAATGGCCATGCCAGCCAAGACCGCGCTCTGCAGCACGCTACACAGAGCTCCCGCACTGTAGCCGCCCCCTGCCAAACGCCTCCGACCACCTCGGCTCTCCCCCGCGCGCCAGCAGGACCACCTCGACGTCCACAGCACGCCACGCCCCTGTCCCCTCCTCTTTCCTCCTCCTGCTGCCTCCCTTCGCATGCACGCCGGCCGCCCGAGAGCTCCAATGGACAAGCTCGCATGCGCGATGCCTCTGGCCCTCCCCGCTCTGTCTTTTCCATCCCCTAGTCGTAAACCTCCTCCACGAACGCCCCAGACTCACCCCCGTGTGCTCCCGTGGCCTCCAGCGACGCCTACAAGCTCGCCGCTGCATGGATCCATGGTGAGCTGTCACCTGCCTATTTAAAGGCCCCCCCGAGCTCTCCTCTCCTCACCACTCGCCATCTGCAGCACCAAATCAACCCCCTGCACCACCCACTCCTCTCCAGAAGTGCCTGAGCTCGAGATCAAGCTCGAGCTCCACCGCCTCGGGTCACCGTCGATCCCGCGGTACATACCTCCCCCGGCCCTCTTTCTTATTCCTCTGGATAGCCCGAAGCGCGCTGACTCTTTCCCCCATCTTCCCGCCATGTTTTGCAGTCGGAGTAAACGCCGGCAACCTCCTCCTGAAGCTCCTTCGCCGCGGGACCCCGTCGCCGGCGAACCACTGCCTTCCTCCGACCAGCTCCGGCACCACCCGAATGGCGATTTGACGCTAAGCTCAGTGGTGCCATCTGGTAGCCTCGCCGTGCCCTGCATCATCACCGGTGAGCTCGCCGACCTCCCTGGTCGCAAGGTTGGAGATGACAGGTGGGACCCACCTGTCATCCTCACCTCTCTCTCCGCTCCTCTCTCTCCCGCTGGCAGCCGGGCCCCGCCTGTCGGGTTTAAACGTGCGTGCGCACGACGGCTCGCCCGAGCCATTTCCCTTCTGGGCCTGCTGCGCTGTGGCTGTTCTGGCTCAGTAAGCATAGTAGCCCCCAGCCTTTTTCCTTTTTCTTTTTACAGTGGGTTTCCAAAAATTCCACAGCCCACATTATTTATCCAAATTAAATAATTCCAACTCCAAAAATCTTGTAATAATCCCACCTATTTAATGGTGTAACTTTCATGCATATCCATCACACTTTTTTGTACTGTTCAAATTTAAATTCAAATTTGAGCAAATAAATCCATATTTGAAAATCCATTTCTCTGTTTCTATAGCTCCAATTCCAAAACTAAGAATTTTTGCATTCTTAGTTTTCATCCTAATATTTAACAAAAATAAGTTGACATTTTTATGAGCACTTTTATTTTTCTGTTTGTGCTATTGCCTTATTGTGTGCCCGATACTTTGCGACGTTAGATTGCGAAGATGACGAAGGAGTTGGACCAGAAGGATTTGAAGACCTCGAAGACTTGTTTGAGCCAGGCAAGCAGCCCTTTGACCATGTCTATGAAACCCTTCTATGCATTTCATATGGCACCTTATTATTGTTGCATCAGAATCATGATGAGATGGTATCTACTTTAGTGGTTTGCCTCCGTTACTTCCTCGTTGATACTTGCATTGTGCATGACCCTACCTTCCTATGAGGGTTATGCAGGTGGGAGTAAATAGGATGCCAAAGCAGTTGCTACGCAAATGAGTTGGGTATATGCATGGTGATGGAGACAAGTATGTTTTCAAAGACTTTTCGAAAACCCCATCGGGTGCCACTATTGCCCGAGGGAGATGATGAGCTAGGTAACCACTTGATAAAGAAGTGGTGTACCGGAGCAAGTTGTGTGAGTGTGATTTTCGAAAACGGATTGGTTTAAGTTACGACCGTTATTCCAACCTTACATGTACAACCACAATACCCCTTATGGGACGGGGCTTTGTTGATTACTTTGGTCAATGCTAGCAGGGAGCCCGCATTACTAGTGGCGAGAGAGTATGAGTTACTCTCTCGATACGAAGTTGTGCCAGGTAGGGCGACTATGGATGTTTTTACAGACACTGGGCACATCGTTATCCCTCTCGGATGGTACTATCTCGAGTGAGTCTCATATGATGTACATCGCGAGGACAAGGGCCAACGAGTGGACTCTTTGGTAGTGTTGTCAAGGGAAAGATAATGTTCGGGTGCTTACCTCGTGTATGTAATATACCGCGAGTCGTGGCTTGACATGGAAGTTCCCCGAGTCTTGTGGGTAAAGTGTGCAACCTCTGCAGAGTGTCGAACTATTCGAATAGCCGTGTCCACGGTCAAGGACAGTTGGGTAACCGCTCTTGGGCTACATCCAAATGTTTACGAAACCTAGTGTGTGTGTATGGAAGAGTACTTGGGTCAAGTCAATAGACTTGACATGTTGATTAAGCTGGAGTTGATCCAAACTCTGTTTATGTTGGTATCTGTAACCTGTCCTCATGGTTACTTAAATTCTTATTATGCATGCTTTACAAATTGTTGAACATGACATAGCACTCAAAACTAGCATTCTGCAAAAATTTACCTATATGATGCATTATTGTACCTTATTCCAAAACATGGGTTGCTTGCGAGTACATTCAAAGTACTCATTGGCTTGCCATTGGTTATTTTATTGGCCAGGCATGAAAGAACAGGATATAATGAAGAGTACCTTGGTGATGAACATGCGAGCTAGGATGCTCCCCAGTCAGAGTGCTTGTAGGGTTAAGGCAGATGGCATGGGTTCACGCTATCATTGAAGATTTCTGCTGCGAGTTTATGAAGACTTGACCATAATGGTCATAATTTGTGTAAGACGATATGTATGGATGTAAGACTCCTGTTATTCAGCTTCTGTGTGTTTAGTGAGCATTGATCTCTGGGATCACTGTACACGTGCATTCGGTGATCACGACTTATCAGTCGGGGTCCCCATAGGGGGATTCATTTTTTCGCGTAATAAGGAGGCACTTCCTTGCGTGGGAAGATGAAGGTGGTGGGTCCAGCTGTCAGCCTCACTGCATATAGTCCTCTTCCGATGGCTGTCGTTCGTTGACCACGTTCACCACGCCGCATGGACAGCACCCAGGCGGTGGACGACGGTGAGGCAGGGAACGACGCGGAGCCTGGGAACACACGGAGGGTAGTACGAGGGTTGACTGGTTTGGCTGCGGTGTGCGGCTGCCGTCACCGCATAATAACAAGGGGTGTGGGTGAGTAGAGGGATGGCCTGGCCAGTGTTGGGAGTAGGAGGGGGCGGTGAGTCCTGCACGGCAGCACATCCGGCCACGGGAGGCAGGAGCACGCGGTGTTTTGGATGGCTGGAGCAAGAAAATCAGAGGTTGAAGAAGTTGGACGACCGTTGGATGTTAATAATCTAATGGTCACTACTGATAGAATTGTTTGTTGACTAAGTTGACAAAGGCCTGCGTACACATCAACTTTGTAGGGCCACAAGTCAGCCTCCAAATCTGGTGGGCCCTAGTTGTCATGGGGAGCAGTCATTATTTTTCACTTAATAAGGAGGCACTTCCTTCCATGTGAAGATATAGCTGGTGGGTCCCAGCTGTCATGGGGAGGATTCATTTTTTGGCGTAATAAGGAGGTACTTGCTAGCGTGTGGCCATGGACCATGTGGGTCCCTACTGTCAGCCTCTCCATGCACATCCCTCTTCCGATGTGGTCATTTGTTTAACATTGACCACGCCGTGCTGAGAACACCAATGTGGTGGACGACGGCGAGACCTAGGAAGGGAATGACCCGGAGGCGGCAAAGCCACAACAGTCGAGGGATGTGGGTGAGTAGAGGGATGGCTTGGCCAGTGGTGGGAGTAGTAGGGGGTGGCGAGGCCTGCGCGACAGCACAGCCAGCCACGGGAGGTGATAGCAGGGGTCCCGTTGCCACTGGATTTGGCGGCTGGAGCAAGAAGATCAGATATTGGAGAAGCACGACGGCTGTTGGATTGACATCCAATGGTCACTTCTCCTAGAATCGTTTGTTGACTAATATATAATAAGTAAAAAATCTTGCATACGCGTCAACTTAATAGGCCCACAAGTCAGCCCATTTCTTATTTTTTTAATTATTTACAACTCATTTGCAACTTCTTATGCAATTTATTGCAATCCATTTTCTTTTTGTTGGCCAAGGCCTGGGTAAAAAATTTAAACGAAATTTCACATATTTCGGTGGGGTCCAAACTATTTTTAATACCGAAATGTCGAGCCAGATTTAAAGTACTTTCAAGATATATGTAAATTAGGTTAAAACCCAATGAAATTGCAATCTGCAAATGTGAAAAAAATTCAAATTTTTTGAAAGCAATTGCCAATTTGTCGTGTGTTTTTTATATTTACATCCCATTTCATATTACTTTTAAGATTTGCAGCCGTCTTCAAAGAGTTGCAGCCCAGCAGTGCGGAGAAAAAAAAGTAGGCCTAGGTTGGGTATGCCTGGATTGGGTATTCTTTAGAAAAAATAAACTAGGCAAGCCATTTTCACAAAGAAAAAATAGTTGGGCTGGTCATGTGGTGAACGTAAAATTGAAGCTTGGGCTAGACGGGCCACAGCCGAGTTGAAACCCTACTCCGTCTCAACAATAAAAAAATAAAATACTGCTCGAGAAGTTACGTCCCAGGTGTCAGTCGGTCTTGTGCGGTTCTCTTGTCTATTCAGTATACGCTGACAATGTCGTGAGTCCCAGGTGTCAGCAAACCATTAGAAGGAAGCATTTTCTTGTTCTATACACTGACAATGGAGTATATAACAAAAAATGAGGAATTTGCTTGCTTACGGCCATAGACATGGTTGGTCCCTACTGTCATCCTCTCCACGTACAGTCCTCTCCCTATTCTCTCGTTTGTTGACCATGTTGTCAACGCGAGAGGGCGACGCTGCGGCGAGCACACCAAAGCGCGTGGAGGACGACGGCAAGGCCTCCGACAGGAACAAATAGGAGACGGGGAAGATTCGGAGGTGAAGTCACGGGCGAAGGGGAGTACAAGGGTTGACTGGTTCGGGTGCGGGGTGGGGGTGACATCGGTGTTAACGATTTAAGAGATGATGGGGCGGCAATGCGTGCGCTGAGGCGCAGCCAGCCGTGGGAGGTGGAAGTAGGTGGCCCCGCCGGTGCTGGTTTGGTTTTGGCGGCTGCAGGAAGACAAGACTGAAGAAACACGACGGACTACAAAAGCAGGAGGAGTACTCAACAACCTTAAATGAAACCAGCAGAGGCACTTAACAACCATAGCTAAAAGCAGTATGAGTACTTATACAGGTTCAACCGTACAAAGCACACCTCGAACAGTGCTACTTTGCCTACAGTTAACCAAGGGTGAGGCCACCAAGCCCCAGGACAAGGCCCGGGCACCACCCCGCTTATCCACAACCTTCTGAAAGTGGCTTCATCTCGCAATGTGGTCAATAAACAGGATATTTGCTTCAGAGCCATGGAAAAGCCTGAACATAACCTTCTGTCCTATTCTCCAAGATCGACGGGCCTTCATTATTTGAGACCACCCATGATTAAGTATCTTTTCACCTCTAAGGGAAAATGGAGTAGGTCAACATAAACATCATGTTGTGACCAAGCGCAAGTTTGACCCGACCATGGTCAGGCATCTGTATAGGAACAATAAAACTGGGCAGTTTCTGTTTCAAGAAGATCACAACTGTAAAACTGTGTATAAGCAAGAGTTTATGAACAACATATATAACAGAAAATAGCTCGTACCATCAGTTTCTTGACATAGTTGGACCTGTTCAACGTGTGCACCAGTGGCACACATATCCCACGTGGCCTTCCACCATTAAAACCGCCCACAACGACCTCGAGACGATCAATAAAGTGTAGGAACTGGTGGATGTCGTCCCAGTCAACTTTAGTGCCATTGGTAACAGTCGAGTTCTTATCAAATAACAAATGAGTAGTGTCCTAAACTTTGTAATAATCTACATGTGCCACCAATTATAAGAAATATTAGTTAGAAGTAGCATCTTCGTGAGAGAAGGGAATCGCAAATTGTTGCTACTTCTAAAGTCAAATTGTGATTAGTTAGACAGAATAGTTGGGTTAAGAAGTAATAGAGGCAACATGCAAGAACCAGATACAAAACTAATATGGATGAAATACTGTAACGACATCGGGGTGGAAGGTCACAGTGAAGATGAGGTCAGGTTCTGCTATTTCCATCAACATTCGTGCGCTAACTTTCAGTCCGTAACACTTGAGAAAGTTTATCCAAGTTCGGCCATAAAAAAAGGAGCGATCTTCTTGGTTCGTGAACCCAACTGGGAACTTATATCCGTGCCGTGTCTTCAATGTGACCATTAAACTATTGTATTCAGTTATGGTAAGGCCGACCATCTTGAGTACACGTATTCTGGCAGAGCAAGGGACGCACTGCAGGAAAAATAATATGAGAACACGGTTTATTCACTATCCAAATCTAGAAATAATTTCCTCTTTCACATTAGTGTTGACCATGGTACTAGTACCTTTTATCCAAATATAGCAATCCAAATTTCCAAATTAGTCGATAGCATGTTCAAAAACCCAAACCCTCCTGGATAGAAAAGAGGATTCTAGGAACATACTGTGCACATTTTAAAATCCCGTGTTAGGATGAGAAGGAACAAGTCTGGCGTCTCGCCAAGGGCTGTAGGGTCCTCGCACATTGGGCACTGCAAATGAAACACAATAGATTTAGTAGGAAGAAAAAGCATCAACAGCGGCGACTGCCATCCTAGGATTACCAGCGACCAAGGGACTAGGATTTATCGGGGATGGATGAAGAATTCGTACTTGGTTCTCCATGAGAAAACCCTAAGCAATCGCCAAGAAGAGGTTTTCTCTGAACAAGCAGATGAGGGGTAAGGGAATTCAGGCCCAGTGAAATATTGCTGCTTCATTCGTCCAGCTTACTGCTACTGCTGGAAAGGTGGGGTTTTGTGATTTGACAGCTCATTGGGCATTACTGCGGCACTACGACCGAGGTGAGTCTACCGTGCAGTTGTGCACTCTAATTTGGTGTATCGCACGTGGACCCCGTTGTCGGATGCCCCCCATATCAGTGAAAGGAAGTACAAAGGCAGGAGTAACTAGTTACACATAAATATATTTTTGATAGAGAGATACTCCCTCTGTAAAGAAATATAATAATCTTTTATATCACAACTTTATACATAAGAAAAACCAAGGGGAATATATATAACATAATATGGGGTTCAGATGAGAATAAAATACTCAGATAGGCTGACGGGTCTGGACTTTGGGCCACAGGCCAATGGCCCTGCATGTTTGGGGGCGCATGTGTTCTATCTCAGCGCATTTCATCCAGTAAATATTGCAAGCGATCGGTATAGCACTGGTTTTAGATGCTATCGCAAGGCGAATACAGAAAATTAAATAAAGCATGACAGCTGTTAGAATGAAATCGAACGACAATTCCTAACCAGCAATCAGAGTTGCAATTCTTTCACGATATCCTACGTGATAAATAATACTGTAGTACTACTTATACACACTGGACACTTATTTCACCATGACATAGTATTACATCAAAAGTTCTCGGAGGATAGATCAGTTTGGCAGTTGTGTGCTGCTACTGAAGAATTTCAAAGTTTATTAGGACCATCTCTCCTTGCCGAGCAAGTTCGATTTTGACATCATCCTCAACCGCAAGATTTGATACAGTTTTGAACCTTGACCATCCTTTAACATCAATCATCATGTGACCATCCTTTGTACATATGGTATATTGAGCAGGTTCATTCACACCAATGCTGCGCATGGTAAGAGAAACTTGGCCACGGTCACCCGGATTATTGAACGACTCCGTCGTTGCTCAAGGAATTCTCTATTTGCAAACTAGAAGACATACACAAACAGTTAGATCAACACAGTGAATCATGCGAAACAACATGGAAAGAAAAAAGAACAAAGCACTTGGGCTACCAATGCTTACCAAGAAGTTCGAGATGTCGGTTTTTGTAAGGACTTTGGTATATGCAGTGCGAACTGCAGTCCAGTCTGTTGCCGGTGCAAGTGCTGGTTCCATTGCCGCTACATGGGCTGGAGCAAATGCAAGTGTAAGTTCAAGTTTTGGTGCAGGTGCTGGAGCCGGAGTCGTTGCTTGCACCCATGGTGTTGCGACTGGTATTGCCACTGCTGCTGCCGGAGATGGTGCTCCTTGTGGAGCTGGTGCCGGTGTTGGAGCAGGTGCCCATGTCGTTGCCCGATCCTCCGGTAGATCAGCCTGATCCACTGACACGGTCGGTGCCCAATCCTCTGTGGATCAGATTGAGCTACTGCCGCTGTCAGTGCTAGAGCCAGTGCCGTCGGAGTAGGTGCCGGAACTCGATCCGATGCTGAAGGTGGTATCAATGTGCGAGACAGTAGCGATCGTCTCTAGTCTACTATGATTTCATACTTCAGCTTTCTAACTTTGCTAGGCTCCGTGACTTGGATCCATTCTTTTTCTTTCCTTCTTTTAAACGCGAGAAGGACTAATTGTGGCGTGTTTGTTAAAACAAACTGCATTTGATCAGAGGGCTTCAGATTGTACTCAGACAACAAACTGATCCAATTGTGTCCAATAATATAAGTGATGGGCAGTGCCTTCGTTACTGGCATGTCATAAGAAGTGAAACCTACTAAAATAACAAACATAGAGCAAACCAAACAATTTATTTTGTAATGAATGTGACATGGCAGAACCTGCATTTTAAAATTGCGGCAAAAGTAAGAAAAATGACAGTAAATCAATAAGATTTACTTAATGTGACAGGGCTGAATCCTTACCAGGATATCACTATGTTCAAGTTCTAAATTGAAGGTTGATCATCCAATTACGGGTGGCACGCAGGGCCCCCACGTACTCCCACAAGCAGGATGGTCCAAAGGTCGTGACAACTCATATGGTGCGAACATCCAAGGGGTTGGAAATCCTGGTGGGTGCGATAAACCCTGCAATGCATACATATATTCGAGTGTAACCATAATTGATAAACCGTCCTCACAAAAAAGATGATCTAGATACTTCAAAATATACAAACTAAATTGAGTGGACAAACAATAACATAGACTGTTCTCAGGACTCACCACACAACTAAAGGGGCAGTACTAAACCATACAGGGTTCACACACAAAAATCAAGTACCAAACAATATTACTTACTACAGACAAGCAAAGTTGCACTAATTAAACTCTGCAGACTATTTCTTGCCATCGACCTATGGGATGTGCCCCACATAACTTACAAGGCCATGGCCTTCGTGAGAGATGTCTACCGGCAGCTTCACCATCTCGACAACCTTGGAGAACCTAACAGAGTGGTCTTTCCACTCATAAACATGATGATGTAGGCAGTCGGCATCAGATTTGTCGAGAAGCTTCACAAGAACCACACCCTTCATAATCGAAGGCACAACTAGGAAACTGTTGTGGTGAAGTACACGCTCAAGAACATGCCTGACAACAATGCTATAGGAAAACATTTCTTCACGACATGTGGCTACAAGGACACAACAGCTGGATAGTTTAGTAGTAGAACACATCCTCAGGTCTTCTAGTTCACACGGCATGACTTTGAGAACTTCATATCCATGGCTGGCCTGGTTCTAATTCAAACAGAAATAAATATTTTATTGCTACTTCCGTTCAGAAATATAAGGTTATTTTTGATATTTTACTCCATATAAGACTACATATACACACAGAAATGAGTGAACAAATACACTAAAACATCTCTACATGAGATACGCAAAAAAGTTAGAACATCTTATATTTGCGAACAGAGGGATTACTTGCAATATCCATAACACAAGTTACTGAGGTTACTATACTCTCTTCCAAGGCATGAGAGCTAAAATCTTGCATTTCCTACAGCTAGCATTGATGTTCATCAAGTAGTTGAAAGTAATCTATAAGAAATCAATGTTATGTGCAAAAATCATATGTATGTCAACCTCTCGCATGTTTTGGTCAAAAGAGCCATTTAGAACCGTCATTTGGCACACAAAAATCACATGCAAGATCGCCCAGAAAGTTGTACTACTAGTATTGTGTGTACATTACACAAACCTCGCATATTAGCAAGCACTTTGCAAGTTGGATGAAAAAACATTATCAAGATCGCAAAAAATATCATCAAGAAGAGATATTACCTGGACCGGCTTAACAAGGGATCCCAGAGAGGGGGGCTTGGACAGGGCGATGACCTTGAGCTGGTCGGAAGTAGTCTAGCTGGGGTGCTTGCACTTCTTCGTACCCTGAGCCTCGACTGTTTTCGCAAGAGCCATAGACATCACTTCGGCCGGTGCTCCAGGGCCCATCAAGAAACTGTCAAATAGAAATAAAAGGAAAGAAACCATAATCACAAACCCAAAAGAAGAACATAGAGGGAGTTAGGATCGGTCGTGTGGTTGCAAGACCAGGCCTTATCCAGAAGCAACACCATTGATGCGCCCACCTTTCCTTCTTTGGGAGAGAAGAACAATGGCAGAAGCGCGTTGGGTTTTTCTTGAAGAAATGAGGAACAAGATGAGGGAGAAGCGAGTTGCGGTTTTCTTCAAGAGAGGAAGATGAGGGAGAAGGCTGAAATGATGGTTGCTTCGTCCGTCCAACTTACTGCTTCAAAGGTCTAGTTTTGTGATTTGAAAGCTCATCGGGCATTACTGTGGAGCTTTGACCGGGGTAGTCTACCGTGTAGTTGTGCACTCTAGTTCAGAGTAATTTAGTGCATGGAAATTGGACGCCGATGCTGGTTGTCCCACACATCGGCAAAAGTGAGTATGAAGGTTCCCGACGACTGTCAAGGAGGACCCGCGTGGTAGAACGAGTCCACTGTTTCTTAAAAAAATGATTACAGCAAGTGTTTCCACTCTTACGATGGAGGAGTGTGAAACGGGGCAGCCACTTGAACTTACACTACTAGTACTCCTACTACTAGGCATGTGCAGTGGTTCAATCATACGTCAGTACTACAATCTTGTTGCTAGTGTAGTAAGATATGACGACAAAAAATGATGTTGTGCGCATGTCAACTATGAATAGTAATGCGACATGCCCCTTTTCTGACTGTCCGGTCGAGAATGAATGGTGAGATCAATGTTAATATAACTTGACCTACAGTGGACGGAGAGTATGGTGCTACAGTACTCCATGGAACATGAATATGAAGCATGAATCTGTGTTAGGTAGGGTGTATGAAGGGTGCATGGGAGCAAAAGTTCCCTTCTCAACCCACTTTTGGGTGTTTGCCAGAGTGCATGAAGGGTGCATGAGTCCACACTAGGTTAACACAAATACAATAGGACCATGCATGAAGAGAGCATGCATGAAGAGGGGTGCTGTGATGAGCATGCATGAAGAGGGAACAACTATGTTGACATGAGAATGCGACCAAACAGACCCGCACGCTTTGTGCTACAGTGACTAATTTGCACCGTCTAAGTTTGATCCAACGGTCATGTTGCGATGAGACACGCCCATGCAGAGGATGCCTAAACACCACCGAAGTCCCTCTGCTTCTTGAGGCGCATGATGGTGGTGATTCAGGGTGCCACCACCCGCAGAGCCCGCTCCCGGTCGACACGAGCCAGCTTGTCATGGACGGCGTCCAATGGCACGAATGGATTCCGGTGATGAAGCCCTGAGAGGATTCGCCCGGCAACGGCGATGGCCGCACGGAACCCCTCCTTGTCCAACTCTGCCCCCACCACTGCGGAGACGGCTCAGCTCCTCAGAGATATAAGTGAAGAAGGAGACCAGGTTAGGAAGCCCCAACTTGTTGAAGTCGATGGGGTGGTCGAATGGGTTTAGCCCGACGACCGGCATAGTCGCGCTGGCACGACAGTAGGCATCACGCAGCCGCAACACGTGCGTGACAACATGGTCCAGCAAGTGGTTGAGGCGATCCTGTACCTCGTCACGATCGGCCCGCTCGCGCTCCAGCCGGCTCGCCTGACCACCTATCGTATATCCCACTTTCTGCAACAACGCCGCCAACGCCTCAAGCATCTTTGTGGTGGACTCTTGACGCTTTTGAAACTCCGTGAACTCCCACATATAAAGGAGGAGCATGGCACTCCTCTCCTCCTTGAGCTCACGGAGCTCCACGTCCTTGGCCCTGAGCTCCACATCCTTGGCCTGGAGCTCCTCTATCAGGCGCCTCACCTTAGACTCTATGATCTGGTCCGCCGCCATGGAACCAGGTAGAAGCAATGGAGAGAGGAAGCAAAGGGGCCAAAACGGCTGAAAGGTAATGCAATCTATGGGAAGGCAGAGGGAGCCAGCCGAGGAGCGGCATGAATCTTTTAGTTTTCACTATGGGAAAACCCCAGTCGATGAATTTTCACATCAGGGAGCAGTGGGTTTTACAAGCGGAGTCATCATGACTAATTGCTGCCGCGCCTGCTCCCATCAAAAAAAATCCAGCCGCACCTGCCACACCCAAAGACCAAAGCAACGCAGTGGTGGATATTTAAATTTACCTACCAGCAACGAGAGAAAAAAGGGGTGAAAAAACAAATGTGGCAGCGGCCTAGCTAATCGGTCGCACTAGCCAAACTAGCTAGCCACCGTGCTTCACTGATGTACTTGGCGGGAAAGGTGAGCTTTTGAGATTTGATGACTCATTTACTTGCTTCGGTGCTACGACCGAGGGGGACGCAGAAAACACGCGGTAGGGCATCCCACGTCTCAGCAATGAAGAAAATATGCGTGCACCACCCGGGAGGACCCAGAAACCGCATAGTAGGGTGTTCCATGTCTCGGCGTGGAGGAAAAATATGCGTGTAAAAATATACTGTATCAGACGTACTACCTATGGTTCGAACTCGGGACACAGCCAGTCGGTCGAAAACTAGCCACACAGCTTCATCATGCTAACGTGGCACAGAGGATAGGTGAGGTTAGCTTCGTCTCGACCAGCCACAACGTCTCTTGTTCTAGGCGATGCATCTATTTTGCAAGCATTTTTTTAGTTATAATAACACCACGGCAAGCTCACGCCGCTCTTCATGTTTGCCCATGCATCCAAAGGTTGTACTACATGGAGAGGAGAGAGAGATCGCAGACATGGGACCCAGCAGAAAGTAAGTAAATGTTCATGCACGTGTTGATGAACCACTCCCTCTACTCTACTCAACGTAATACTACTGTATAGAATCAAGTTATGCGACAAAGCCAACAACCGTTGCTGTTTCAGGCTATCCACATACGCTTTGTAGTCCAAGTTGCTGGTTCGAATCTCGTCCTTCAGATTTGTTAGTTTTATGTCCAAATTTGATCAATGACAAGTGGGACCCCCGTGTGTTGTTCCGATATTTCAGTGTAGGCGGTTTTTTTTCTTGCACAAACACTTTGCGCGGTTAGACAAGTTACAGCACCAGTTACTTGTATTTTGCAAGTTTAGGAACAAAAATGATAGCGGCATAGAATATCATGTGCTCCCTGCAGCTTAGATGCTATGGTGGTACGTGATTTTACGTCCTTGGATCTGAGATCCAATGGCTTGGGAGTAGTCTTTGTAATTATGCGCAATTTCCAAACTCTTCAAGGTTTTTTTTTGCAAAAAAACATTTCCTGCCTCGTATGAGCTGTTGGATCTTGGATCCAATGGCTCCCAGTAGCTCATATTAGGTGCTTCCGACAGCTTAATTAGCCGCTAGGGTGATACAAACATCTAGGTCATTGGATCGGAGATCCAATGCCATGTGCGTAGTGTTTGTACTTTCTACGCAATTCACAAACTCTTTGAGGCCTATATTGCAAAAACATTCAAACCTCCTACTGCGAGCCGTTAGATCTCCTAGGAACTCGTATCACCATACAATCTACGATGTGGGACCACCTGACATTCTCCCGTGCGAGAAAACATCAGGTGCTCTCGCAGCTTGGATGCTACAGTCATACGAGCTTCGAGGTCGTTCAATCTTAGATCCAATGGCATCTGAGTAGTATTTGTGCTTGTGAGCAGTTCCCGAACTCTTTGGGGGCTTTTCTGCAAAAAACATTCGAACCACCAAGGAGGTGTTGGATCTCTGATCAAACGGCTCCGAGGAGCTTGTATCACCACAGCATCTAAGGTGTGGTAGCACGTGATATTCCTACATGCAAGAGAATATGAGGTTCCCCTCATCTTATATGATATGGTGATATGAGCACTACTGCAGGTTGGTCCAAACGCGACAGTCCAATCAGAGACCCTTCGACGAAACTGTGTGTGATGCATTAATCACAAACGGTGATGTAATAAAACGGTCAAATAAGATACAAAACGTTTGCAATGGCGGTGACATCAATCGCGGTTCAGATTAGAGTTTCGTGTGCGATGCGTGGCATACGGTTAATCCAGCAGAACCATTTGCGATGAGGCAGAACAACAAAAATGGGCAGCCAGATGAGGGTGTGTGCGATATACGGCATACAGTTCACTAGGATGAACTGTGTGCGATTAGGCAACACAATAGAAACGGTCAGCCAGATCAAGGTGTGTGCGATGGAGGGCATATAGTTCACTCGGATGAACTATTTGCGATGAGCCAAGACAACAGAAATAGTTCGACTGAACAAGATGTGTGTGATACGCGGCAAACAGGTTCGTAATCAGAAATGTGTGCGAAGACCAATAATAACACAGACGATTGCTGCTAATGAGCCATGTGATTTGCTTTGTCTACAGAAGAATAACATATATATATATATATATATATATATATATATATATATATATATATATATATATATATATATATAACTGAAATAAACATCCAATTACATAAGTGACTATACAGATCATTCGCACACACCTCAATAAATAATTGCATGCATTCTAAACTAGGAGAAACGATCGTCTAGTCATCTACTTCTTGTGACGCTCCCGCCACTGCTCTGTGGCTTGATCCCTCGTCTGGAGCAGGAAGAAGACACTTGCTCATATCAACGATCCGCCTGTACATCTCGTAGCTTGTCTACGCATCCTTGGCCGCGTACTTGACATGTTGTTCATCTAGTCTCTGATGCCAGACATTGTGCCACGCGTTCTTGTCCTTCTTGCTCTCATCCTTCATCTTCATGTAGTAGGGGTCGATGATGGCCGAGGCGAGTTCAACGAGGGAGTTCTGTTTGTTGTTGTCGCTTACGCAGACCTTGTAGTGGTCTTGGATGTTGACAAGATTCTGGCATTTGAAGCCCGAAACCTTGAACGCTTTTAGATCGTTGGTGGTGTCCACCGTAGCGAAACTGTAGTTGGAGCTATTGATAAACCTGGAGAAACGCTCGGAAGGCCTTGTGGCCAGGTGGTAGTGGTAGACGAGGACATCATGTCGCATGCACAACTGGGCGACGACAACCTTCTGATCGTGCCTGGCACGACCGATGGTGTACTCGAGGTCGAAGCCGACCACTTGGTACTTGTCCTCAGCAAGCAACTGCTCCATAGTTTGGATGGAGCTCTCCACCGAGACTAGCTCGTTCGTGTACACCACTGAGAGGGCCTTCTCCCTCATGTGGGTGTGCACTATGTGATGCGTGGTGAACTGCCCCCCGTTGTCGTCGTCGGCCGCTGGGGGCGCCATTAGAGCCACGGGGAGTGCCATTGGAACCGCTGGATGTCCTCTCTGTATGTGTCGTCGTGGGTGTGCTTATTGTGTCGTGTGGCGCGAGAGATGAAGGTAAATGGCCGCAGGAATAAATGGGGGCCGGGCGGCCTGGATTCTCGGCGCGTCCGCATGGCAGTTTTTGCAGCGGGTAACTGCATCATGGCGCCACGCTCGGCGCAACCGCATGCATAATGGCAGCACGAACATACGTGATTGTGCGCCGGCCCCAAATACTGGTAGCGCGCATGGAGGGACGAGGGCAGAGCACCCGGAGGGACGCGAGAGCACAGCGCGCGTAGCGGGACGCAAGCAGAGCGCGCTGTGGCCTCCTCAACCACGAGCAACCACACGCATAGAGCAGTTGAACACACAAGGAATGGTCGTCTACAAGCCGGCCGACAGTTGCGACGCTGCGTAGAGAGTGGCCGTGTGCTACTACCTCCGTCTTCGTCTATTAGTCCCCTGTATATTATGTGCCATATTTTGACCTTAAATTTAACCAACAAAATGTTGATGCATGTTATAAAAATTATATAATTGGAAACTATGTTCAAATACAAATCCAACGATATAATCTTTGGCGACATGCATTCGTATTTTATTAGTTCAATCTCTAGTCAAAATTTGGCACAAAAATACATAGACGACTTATAAACCAGGAAGGGGGTAGTAGGTAATTAAATCGCAAACATTTTTTTTATTTACCGTATGTGTACGTTTCCTTTCATCCTCCTCTCGCACGTCTTGTCACCCCGCTGCCGCAGACGGCTTACAGCGCAAGCTTGCGCAGCTCGCGGGGGCGTTCTTTTGGCCAAACGGTGGCTCGAAGTGGTGCCAATGAATCGTCGATGAGCCCGTTCCCGCATAACCTCGCAGGTTCCCGCGCGAGCTTCCTGCCTGACTGGGTGAAATCCCCCAAAATCCCAATGCTTACTGGCCTGCTATATAAACCCTCACGGCCGGCGAGTCCTGCGTGGCATTTTCCCCTCCCTCTCTGTAGCTTATCTCATCTGCTTCTCCCACAATTGCCAATGGCAACAGTCCGTCATGGTCGCTCAGCCACTCCGCCATCATCAGAAGACAGCTCTAGCTGGGAGGCTACACCGTGGTGGCGGCGCAATCCCCGGCGTAGTGCAGTGCGCGTGGCGTCCCTGTTGGGTGTTCGCGGAACACCCACCACATGCTCCGCCGCCGCTGCCCGTTGGCAGCTGTTGCCGGCCGCCATGGCCTTCACACCACCATCGAAAGCCAGGGCCATCGCCCGCTCCGCCGCCGCGGCCCGAAGGCGGGAGGTGGCCGTCGTGGCCGCCACCCCAATGGCAGCCACCGTGGCCATCACCCGCTCCGCCACCATGGCTCGAAGGCGGGAGGTGGTGGTCGTGGCCGCCACCCCATCGTCGGCTATCGTGGCCGTCAGCCCACCGTCGACCGCCGAGGTCATCACCCGCTCTGCCACCGCCGCGCGAAGGCGAGAGGCCGAGGTGGAGGCCCGCACGTGCGTCAGCAACCTTGCGCGCTACATCGAGTTCCTGCGGGAGGAGGAGGAGCGCCTTGTCAAGCACGCAAAGGGCCTTACCGCCGCTGTGGCCGCCGCAAATGCCGCCGTAGCTGCAGCACACGCCACCGCAGAGGTGAGCAATCAGGAGATCTACAAGGAGAACCACCGCTTTGAGGGGGGTCGTCTGGAGCGGCAGAGGGCGTTCGAGGTGAGCATCGCTGAAGGTGCAGCAGCGGCAGGCACCGTATTGCAGTTGTCCAGCTCGTTGGTAGGCTCCTCCTCCTCTGCGTCTTACTGAGCGCGCTCGGCAGAGCAGAGGATGCAGGAAGTAGTACAAAGCCCCTCCGTAGTAGTAGTATTTAGGGGCTATTTTGTTCAGTTCATCTGACTATAGATGTGGTGGAACTGTACAACGTACTTAAAATTAGCTAGTATATATAGTTGAACTAGCTATTTCAGTACGTGGTTGGCAACAATTGGGGAAAAGTTTGGTCAGTTCAGCTGTCGAGTTGAACTGTTTGTATAAAAGAACGACTGCTTAATCTATGAATGAAATCTATGCTTAATTACTAAATTTTAGTTGCAAAAATTAGATAGTGCTAGTGATTTTTAGCTGCATATTTTGACAAATGGGAATGTTACAAGCTTGACAAATGGCAATGTTACTAGATCAACAAATATCAATCTTTCCAGTTTGACAAATGGAAATATTTCCAATATGACAGATGCAAATCTTACCAAATTGTCTTTACATGCTTGCACACGGGTCATCCAAAACAACCGTTTGCGTTGAAGGGATGTACAAATCCTGCTTGGCACATTTTCTCTTGGCTTAGCACCGAAGTCTAGCTTTTCATACCATATTCAATCTGAACTGTTTGCGTTGAAGAGATGCACAAATCCTGCGCTGCGAATTTTCCCTTGGCTTACTGGGGAAGACCATAGCTCTCACTTTGCATACGGGTGTTCTATCTAAAATGTTTGCGATCAAGAGCTGCACAAATCCTGCTCGGGACATTTTCCCTTGGCTTCCTGGGGAAGCTGTCGGTTTGCATACAGGTGTTCTATCTAAAACATTTGCGATGAGTGTTTTATATTTAAAAACCATTTACGTTGTTTTTAAAGAAAATCGTTTGATAAGTCTGACATTCAGAGAGAAAAACGCAAGTTCGTTCAAACCATATCTTTCATTCAGTCACACTGCGAATTTATATTCATATGATCGAGATACACTGATACAGTATTAAACCCCCCAAAAAAACTAATTCCGGCGGCGGCGGAGGCGGCGTGCTGCACCAGCGTTGTCGTTGTCGTCCTCCAGGATGCCGTTGTTGAAGTCTTCAAGGCAGCACAGAATGTTCTTCACTTGGAAATCAAACATCATGTCATCGCGCGATCGACGGGCGGGGCGCGGGGGGATGGCAACTCGCGGTGCTGCGAGGTAGCGGTCGACGGTGGCGTCCCATGCTGCTGAGGAGGGCGCGCGCACGAGAACGGGCGCGGCGGGTGCAGGAAAACACATGGGGACCGGCGCCGCGGTGGGTGCAAGGGCGCGCACGGGCACGGGCACGGGCGCTGGCGCTGGCATGTACACGAGCTCGCGCGGGTCCGCAGAGACCTCGCTGACGCGAGCGGCTTCCAGCTCGGTGACCAGCCCCTCAATGCTATGGGATGGTCGCTGGCGCGGGCGTGGGGATGGGAGCTGGGACGTGCGCGGGGGCATCCATCGCCACGGCCAGCTCGTTCAGGGCCATGTCCATGAGGCCCCATTCCTCCTTATTTTCTATCTCCTCTGGCTCGGAGTCAACTTCACCAAACTGTAAGACTAGTGGTAGAAGATCCTTCTGCACCATGGCGTTGGTGGAGGTCTGGAGGAGGGAAGGGAATGGGAGGTGAATAGTGAGGCCGCCCGTATTAAACAGCGGCTCGGGCGCCATTAATGGAGAGGATGCGAGCAAGGCGGGCGGCCATGGAAGTCAAAGGGCTCGCTTCCCAGTGAGCCTGTGCAGCGTACAGCTCGCATGCTTCCCGGTGAGCCTGCACATTGGAGGACAGCTTGCACGCCTCTCGGTCAGCCTGCGCACTAGACTGCGCTCGCACGCCTCCCGTTCAGTCAAGTAGTTGTCCGCACGGCACCTCCTATAGCCATTAAAAAGAGAGACATGTGGCATCACGTGAATGGTTAACAGAATGCACAGGATTTAAATTATACAAATGTTTGAGATGTTAAAGTGGCAGCTATTTGTTTCAAAATGCCTTTGTGGGCTGTTATTTGAGTGTGCCTTCTCTCAAAATGGACACGAAAAATACCACAACATGTCGAGTGCCATTCCATGATAGCATGCCAAGTTTCATGAACTTCAGACAAGTTTTGGATTTACTAGAATTTAAAAACAAAGTATCTCAATGTTTTGCCGGCTATCAACAGTGCCTTGGTGTTTGAAATTCATTCCCATTTCTTGCATGGGACCTAAGCATGCACCCAGCGACACACATTTGATATGTCAACCCATTTTTCTACACTGGAGCTTGTGCATGTAGTTCAAATTTGAACTATGCACATAAAATGCCTAGAAAACCCAGTTAATGTATAAAAATGTCCAAGCGGACCCCGAAATATCCCAAAAATTGGCACAACACTCCTGTTGTTCTATGTTGACACTAGAAAAATTTTGAAAGCAAGAAGAGGTAACGGATATCGTTTTTCCCCAAAGGTGGCACGTTCCCTACCGAAACCATCAGGCTTGTTGTGAGAGGCTCTAGTTTGCGAGAAGCTTATACCCAAACCTGCCCCAAATGGGACAAAAATTTTACAACAGCATGTTGATGCTGCTTAATGATAGCATGTCACATTTCATGAACTACAGACGAGTTTTGGATTTACTAGAATTTAAAAACCATGTATCTCAATGTTTGCGGCCGAGCGACGGTGGCAAGGTGTTTGACATTCATTCCCATTTCTTGCATGGAATCTAAGCATGCAACCAAGGACACAGATTTGTTTTTTCAACCAATTTACATGCACTGGAGCATGTGCCTGTAGTTCAAATTTGAATTATGCACATAAATGCATAGAAAACTTAGTTAATATATAAAAGTATCCAAACGAACCGCAAAAAATTCCTAAATTTAACACAACACTCCTGTTGTTCTATGTTGACACTAGAAAAAAATTGAAATCAAGAAGAGTCAACGGATATCGTTTCGTCCAGAAAGGTGAAACATTCCCTACCGTAACCATGAGGCTTGTTCTAGGAAGGTTTGGTTTGTGAGAAGTTTATACCCCAACCTGCCCCAAATGGGACAATATTTTTACCACGGCATGTTGAGGCCATTCCATGCTAGCATGTCAAGTTTCATAAATTTCAGATGCTTTTTTTATTTTCTAGTGGCCAAGTGACGGTGGCAAGGTGTTTGACATTCATTCTCATTTCTTGCATGGGGCTTAAGCATGCAACCAAGGACACACATTTCAATTTTGAACCCATTTATATGCACTGGAGCATGTGCATGTAGTTCAAAATTTAATTATGCACATAAATGTATAGAAAACTCAGTTAATGTATAAAAATGTCCAAGCGAACCCCAAAAAATCCCAAAAATTGACACAACACTCTTGTTGTTCTATGTTGACATGAGAAAAAATTTGAAACTAAGAAGAGGCAACCGATATCGTTTCGTCCCCCAAGGTGGTACGTTCCCTACTGAAACCATCAGGCTTGTTGTGAGAAGCTCTGGTTTGCGAGAAGCTTATACCCAAACCTACCCCAAATGGGACAATATTTTTACCATGGCATGTCGATGCCTTTCCATGATATCATGTCAAGTTTCATGAATTTCAGACGAGTTTTTGATTTACTAAAATTTTAAAACCATGTATCTCAATGTTAGCGGCCGAGCGACAGTGTCAAGGTGTTTGACATTCATTCTCATTTCTTGCATGTGACCTAAGCTTGCAACCAAGGACACACATTTGATTTTTCAACCCGTTTTTATGCACTTGAGCATGTGCATATAGTTCAATTTTGAATTATGCACATAAATGACTAGAAAAATCAGTTAACGTATAAAAATGTCCAAACGATCCTCATAAAATTCCAAAATTTAACACGACACTCCTGTTGTTCTATGTTGACACCAGAAAAAATATTGAAAGCAATAAGAGGCGACGAATATCGTTTTGTCCACAAAGGTGACACGTTTCCCTAACGGAACCATGAGGCTTCTTATGAGAAGCTCTGGTTTGTGAGAAGCTTATACCATAACCTGCCCCAATTGGGACAATATTTTTTACCCTAGCATGTTGATGCCATTCCATGATAGCATGCCAAGGTTCATGAATTTCCGATGGGTTTTGTATTTACTAGAATTACAAAAGCAAGTGCATCAACGTTTGCCGGAGAGCCACGGTGCCGTGGTGTTCAAAATTCATCCCCATTTCTTGCATGGGACATAAGCATAAACCCATGGATACATATATGATTTTACAACCCATTTGGTGCACCAGAGCATGTGCATGTATTTTAATTTTGAATTGTGCACCTGAAATGGCTAGAAAACCAAGTTAATGTATAAAAATGTCCAAGCGAACCCTGAATAATTCCAATTTTTTGACGACACACCTATAGTTGCATGTTCACTGTAGATAAAAGTTCTAGCAATTCAAACACCCTCCTTTGCCACTGTGACCCCATTATGTAATTCAAATCAAGATGAAAAATCAAGTAGATCGCACACCGTTTATTATAACCAATCGTGTGAGATGCAGTACAAAATATCTTGGAGCACCGTGGGAGTATAGTATGCCTATGGCTTATGCGAGAAGGTGCGTCGGCTATAGTCCATAGCCGGCGTGTCAAGCACAGTAGCTCGCTCCCCCAATATCATTTCATTGTTCAATTGTCGCCAGCGAAAGATGGGGGCGTGGACCCGCGTCGTGAGGGCAACTTCGGAGGCCCACTCGGGTGAGAGCGTGGCCGCAGCCGCCATGCGCGTGCTAACAAGCTGCATGAGCACGGCTGCAATCTGCGACCGGGCGGCCAAGGCAGCCCAAATGGCCGCTGTTGCTTCTCAGGTGGCGGCAGCAACATCTGCCTCAGGGATAGCAACTGGCAAGAGTGGCACAGTAGCTGTCCGTTCTGCAGCAACGGCCTTAGCCCTGATGGAGGCCGCCCACGACCATGTCGAGGCCGCCCACGCCCAGCTCATGGTGGTCACCGTACAAATCGAACGAAGCTTCTCCGACAATGGTCGACAACCCTTGGCCGAAGAGTTGGCAATCGCCGAGAGCGTTCGAGCAGCCGTCCGTTCCTCCATGGCATACCTTGCCACGACGGAGCCCGTCCAAGCCCAGATCACGGCCGCCCATGCCCAGCTCGTGGCGGCCTTTTCCAAAGAGATGGCGGACGCGGATGGCGAGATGCTTGCCGAGTATGGTGCGATGGATGCCATGGAGCCCCTTCCCCAAGAGATCGTCGGGCGCGAGCTGGACATGGAGGAGGCGGTGGAGATCGACAAGCAGCAGCCGTAGTAGTACTCTTTGTTTTGTTTAATTAAGAGCACCGGTCTTTAATTTGTTAGAGTAAAGTTTAGGTCAGTTAGCTCTGTTTAATTGCTGAACTTGCTCGATTAAGAAGTGTGGGTGTGCTGTAGTCTCCTTTGTGTACCCAAATAATGCAATGACATGCATGACCACTGTAACTAGGGAAATTCGAACCAAAATTTTTGACGTTCAAACTCATCACACACGGGTTAAGCTATATGAATCATTTGTGATGTTCACATATCGTACACAGTGCTGAATAAGGGACCGTGTCTGATGACACTTTGCGTGCCAGTTTTTTCACTGCACCGATCCAAAATTTTCGGCTTCCGCGGAAATATCTACCTCCCCGCCCCCTCCCCCTTACCAAAAGCCACATTACCCCTGTTTTCGCCTTCCTTTCCAAGTTGAAACCTTCACTCCTTGCTTGCAGCACTGCCTCCTTACCGGCGACCCTCCTTCACGATGCTCGGCCTTGTCGATCCAGGCAAGTAATCCACACCCGACCCCCATCCTCCTCCTCCTTCCACATCCCACATGCCCCGACCGTCGGCACGACACCTTCCACCCAAATCACCGACCCCTCCCCCAAATAAGCGCCGCCCTAAGCCATGGTGCACGCAGTATAGCTAGGAGCTCAAGGAGCAATTGGCAGCGGAGAAGCAAATCGCGGCCGCACGCGCGGATGAGGTCGCGATGGCTGCCATTCGTGGCGACCCCTAGATCTTGGAGGAGCACCTCGCCGTTGAGGCCACCATCGACGCATCACGCGCCGATGCTGCGACGCGGTTGGCTGCTTTAAATGACAGTTAATGGTGTTTTCTCGAGGCCACCGTCGGTGCCTTCAACGAAGACTACGATGTGTTTTCTCAACGTGCCCGTGCTTACCTCAACTCGAGAGGCAGTAGGTTGGTGCCCTGAGCGGCTCAGGCAACTCACCACTACAATGAGGGCACCCACGATGTGGAGGCCTCACCCTCTTCCATGTCCAAGGAACCAATCATCATCGATATCTCCGACGATGAGGAGTAGCTTGTCTTAGTAGCTCACTATAAGGACCTATGTTCAGTTTGCTAGCTACATGCTCGGTTTACCCGTTGCATGTGCTGCTCCTGCCTTTCCTTAACAAATTCTAGTGAATTGTCCTATCTACTTTTACCATGCAATCTGTTGCTCTAGTGTATATGTTCTATATGTCGTGCAATGTGGTGCTCACTTATTAACTGTTTGGTTAATTAGATTTCGTCTTCAGTTAACTGTTTGGTTCAATTATGCAAATGTGATGTTCAATTCTTTAGGGTGCAATTTTGTATTATCTTCCATGTGAGAAATAAATCGAATTTATCTTTACAAAATACATGAGAAACAAATACAATTGCTATATTTCCAAGTTGTCGAGCATGCTTGGTTTGGTTAACTGTCTGATCTTCTAGTATGTTATACATTATGCAATGTGGTGCTCAGTTAACATTTGGTTCATTTGTTGTGATGTTTAGTTAGTTGTTTGGTTCAATTATGCAATGCGATGTTCAATAGTTGTGGGTGCATTCTGTTATTGTATACCATGTGAGAAATAAATCGAATTTGGCTGTACTAAATACATGAGAAACAAATACAATTGCTATATTTCCAAGTTGTTAAGCATGCTTGGTTTGGTTAACTGTCTGATCGTCTACTAGGAGTATGTTATATTGTGCAATGTGGTGCTCAGTTAATGTTTGGTTCATTTGTTGTGGTGTTTAGTTAACTGCTTGGTTCAATTCTGCAATGCGATGTCCAATTGTCGTGGGTAGAATTTTGTATTGTTGTGCATGTGAGGATTAAATCGAATTTGGCTGCACTTAATACATGAGAAACATATACAATTGCTATATTTCCTAGTTCTTAATCATGCTTGGTTTTCATAAATGGGTTTTCCATGTGGCTTGAATTAATCTGATGAATCTGCAATGTGCTTATTTTTCATCAACTTATTTTACTGATAGCATGCGAACCCTCACTTAACCTGATCACTAACTACCTTATATGTGTTGCAGGGAAACAATGGGAAGCACTGAGGTTTACAATTGAGGTTTGCACATGCATGGTCCTTTGTCTAATAGCACATTATTGTGCAATTGCAGGAACCATTCTAATATTTAAGTTTTTAACAATTTGGTCTTGCACATGTAGGTCCTGTTGTCAGAGGTTTTGACCCACTGTTTGACCCTTTTTGCATCAGGGGAAATGAGTTGTCCATGAATATCAGTCAAGTCAAGAAACTCAGAAAGATTGTTAGGATAAAGAAATTGGCGACAAAAAACAACAAGATCTTTGTCTGCACAATGAAGAAGACATCAGTTCACTACAGGATGGTACTAACTATTATACCTTACCTTTTGTATTCCTTTGCCCCATTTCCAATATAGAGAAGATATTTATGCACATCCTTGTTTTCAGGCTTTTCCAAAGCAGTTCACTGATGATTACCTCTCAAAACACCTGTATGGTCAGGTGGCGAGGAAGGTATTCATACAACACCCACGGTTCAATATTGAAGTGATCCTGAAGAGGACGAAGGATGGACGGTCAATCATCCACATGCACTATCTAAAGTTGCAAAGACCTTCAACATCAATGAAGGCTCAATATTCGCCTTCCGCTTCAGCAGTTTTCCAGATGAGATTCATCTGTCTATGTACCATCTATGATGCTAATTTCGAAAGGTTATAGATGTTGCATGTGAAACTTGGTGCTGGCGCAGTTGTGTAATGGGGTAGCTGAGTGCTGAAGCTATATGATGTTGTACTCTGATGTATTTCAATTATGAAATCCTGCTTCCTTAATATGAAAATAAAATATATTGTGTGCTTAATATGAAATGCCAATTAGATTAATAAATGGATTATTAATAATAGGACAATTAGCCTGCTAATAGCCAATTAGCCTGCTAATTGGGTTTTTCTGTTGCAAACGGTTATTGAGAAAACACCGTGGGCGATGACCTCAGGCAACACACACAGTTTCTAGGAATAAACCGTGTTAGATCAATGAGCAATCACACACGACATCCTCTTGAAAACTGTTTGCGTTAGGCCACCTTGCGCAAACGTTTACCACATAAATAGTGTGTGTGATGGATAACCTTTGCCACGCAGTTTCTTCTACGCACCGTGTGTGATGCATTCAATAATGCAAACGACAAAATTGTTAATATCGTGTGCAATGGCAACGCTATCACAAATGATTTAATGGGGAAAATTGTGTGTGATGTACCTGCGAACGGAAACGTTTTCCTTGGCGTGACTGTGTGGGATGTATATACGAACGGAAACATACTTCTTGGATTAACTGTGTGGGATGTACATACTAACAGAAATGTATTCCCTGGATTGACTGTGTGGAATGTGCATACAAACAGAAACATTTAGCCAGGACTGACTGTGTGGGATGTACTTACGAACGGAAATGATTTGGCCTGTATAATTGTATTTTTTTAGCACAACTGTACGTATAACCGTATTTGATCGCTCTCTCGTCGCACACGACCTCATTTTGCCGAGCGTGTGTGCTAGGAGGGCCTATCCCCGACGGTTTCTGGGTCGTGTGGCAAGGACCCCCCTATCACAGTCACTCACTAGGCGATGGTTCAAAACGCCATCGTGGAAAGGGGTTAAAAACCGTTTGTATAGCACCTCGCTGTACCAGTGGAGCTTCGAGGCCATTGGATATCGGATCCAAGGGCATCTGAGTAGTTTTTGTACTAATTGTGTGCAATTCTCAAACTCATTAAGGTTTCTTGTAAAAATATTAAGACATCATGTCATCCGCTAGATCTCAGATCTACTAGCTAACTCGTATCACCATATAGCATCTAAGGTGTGGGGCCACATAATATTCTCCGGGAGGGGGGGTGCACAACCCATCGGTGTTCGGGAGGGTGGCGACAAATATAATGTTAAAAAAATATAATCTAAACAATCCTAAAAAGAGCTTCACAATTTTATCTAAGGTCGAGGGGTTACCCCACGACAATCAACATAGCTCCGCCTATGCAAGAGGTGTAGTGGGATCGTCTATGTGTGAGAGAGACGACGCAAGAAAGTGAGGTCAATCGAGTCATTTATAGAGGGAGAGATCGAGTGAGTGTGGCCTAGCGTACACTTGAAATGTTAATGACGATAGACCGAGATATCATGCGGCGAAACTGCAGTGAGGGCTAGAGGGAGATAGTTACTGAGAGAGTGGCCTAGATAGACATTGTGTGTGCGCGCATGGTGAAGGTGTTTTACAGAGGCAATGTATGTGTCTTGAGAGAGAGAGGGAGGGTTTGTCATGGAGGGCACGACGAGGTTGTGTGTGAGAAATACATTCGTTGAGAGTGTGAGGGTGGGTGTGACATAAATGGAGATGAAACATGAAGAGAAATAATGAGCGCACGTGTGTCGGATACCAATAGCTCTAGTAACAAAAAAATGAAGATCGGTCGATACATGAAGTATGTGTGGTAAAGCAGGGGGGCGGTGGAGAGACCTAAACACAACATTTGCATGTACATAGTACTAAACTTAATATTCATGTTTCAGTTTACCGTGCATTTAAAATATTGAATTGAAGACCATGCATGGCATACGTTTTATTTTTGAATTTGTGTCATAGATGCATGGTTTGGAAAAATAGATGCACTATACTTACTGGATTGTTGTTGTATTTGTGTGTCTGTGTGTGTGGTCACATGCTTGAATACATACAAAGTTTTCTCACCACCATACCGTTCATCTTTTAAATTTGAATTTGCAATGAAAAACTTACTTTGGATACCATGAAATCTCAAATCCACGTTGAGATGACTATATCACAAACTCACTATAATTCAAGAACTCGTCATAAATCAATTACCGTGCCTTTTGGAATGACCAGTTATTTGCAAGGAAAATACGGGCATTGTAATACATATAGATTCGTCCGATAATTAGAAAAATATGCCTTTCGCATTCTCGAATGGTAGCACCCGACGGCGTACCAGCTAGACCCGGGCTCGTGTCCTATTGGTGGCGTGCGTGGTACACACATTAGCCAAACCCAACCAAAAGAACCGCGATATTAAACTTCACGTCTCTACTCGAGCCTCCGCGTTTTGAGTCAAAATATCTGGCGGCCAGAATTCCTGCCCTAGGAAATAGTCCTCATGTTCCCGATCCATAATGACTACCGATGAACAATGGAAGGATGCTTTAGTAACTAGCCCACGTTACCTACCTTGCCGAGCACGGTTCAATTCCGTCGATCGTCGCTACCCAAGGTCACCCGTAAACTCGATTGCCTAGTACTAATAGTACTACACCAGGATGAGCACAGAATGGAGCCCCATTTGTTCATGCCTACTAGAGTTACTATATCACTCAATGCACTGGTATGGAGGGATTATCCTTTTACTCTGCATATATAACTTGTCTGGAGTCTAATTGAAAGTGCAACTAATCCCCGGGTGGTTTTGGTAATTCATAACAACATATAGCTCATTGAACTAATATCCATTCAAGTTAAATATTTCAGAAAGTTCGATGATTGGCATGGCATGGACTAGAGATGTGGACCCCTCAAAATGCTAAGGACAAAGATTGGCAAAAGCTCAAGACTCTTCATTTCTATTTTAGTGATCCAAGATCACATTGAGTCCATAGGAAAAGCCAATACTATTAAAAGGGGATGAGGTGTTGCATAATGGTCTACTTGCTCAAAATGCTTAGTGATATGCTCCAAAGCCCTCAACCACTTTCTCATTTCCAAATATGTCCAAAACCTAAAGTCAAACTCGGCCCCACCGATTTGATCTATCCGGCGCCACCGATTTTCTTTAACATAGACACTGCCAGAAACCCAAATCAATTCGGTCTCACTGATCGGGATCTCGGTCTAACCGAGATGGCAATGCAAACTCTGCGTTTCCCTTCATAACATTTCGGTCTTACCGAAATGAGCGATCGGTCCCATCGAGTTTGCAATGCAAACTCTCTGTTTCCCTTCGTAATGTTTCGGTCTTACCAAAATGAGCGATCAGTCCCATCGAGTTTGCCTGACCAACTCTCTGTTTAACTCATTGCTGAAATCGGTCCCACCGCGTTCATGCAATCGGTCACACCGAGATGAGGTCTTGCCCTAACCCTAGCACATCGGTCCAACCGAGTTGATCATGTCGGTCTCACCGAGATTCCTAACGTTCACATTTTGAACTGAATCGGTCTCACTGAGTTCTTCTGTTCGGTCTGACCGAGTTGGGTCAAATGTGTGTAACGGTTGGATTTTGTGTGGAGGCTATATATACCCCTCCACCCCCTTCTCTATTCAAGAGAGAGCCATCAAAATGTGCCTACACTTCCACTACTCATTTTCTGAGAGATAACCACCTACTCATGTGTTGAGATCAAGACATTCCAATCCAACCACAAGAATATTGATATCTAGCCTTCCCCAAGTCTCTTTCCACTCAAACCATCTTTCCACCATAGCCAAATCTGTGAGAGAGAGTTGAGTGTTGGGGAGACTATCATTTGAAGCACAAGAGCAAGGAGTTCATCATCATCACACCATCTATTACCTTTTGGAGAGTGGTATCTCCTAGATTGGTTAGGTGTCACTTGGGAGCCTCCGACAAGATTGTGGAGTTGAACCAAGGAGTTTGTAAGGGCAAGGAGATCGCCTACTTCGTGAAGATCTACCTGAGTGAGGCAAGTCTTTCATGGCCGATGGCCATGGTGGGATAGACAAGGTTGCTTCTTCCTGGACCCTTCGTGGGTGGAGCCCTCCGTGGACTCACGCAGCCGTTACCCTTCGTGAGTTGAAGTCTCCATCAACGTGGATGTACGATAGCACCACCTATCGGAACTATGCCAAAAATCTCCGTGTCTATATTGCGTTTGCCTTCTCCAAACCCTTCCCTTTACCTTTATATGCAATGTTTTACTTTCCCCTGCTACACTCTTAGAATTGCATGTGTAGGTTGATTGCTTGACTTGTGCTAAGTTGCTAAAATCTGCCAAGACATAAAATTGGGAAAAGGCTAGATTTCTATTTGGTCAGGTAGTCTAATCACCCCCCCCCTCTAGTTCTACTTTCAATCCTACAAGTGGTATCAGAGCTTTGGTTTCCATTTTCCTTGATTTCCGTAGCTTTGGTGATCATAGCCTTGGTTTCACAACCTAGGAGAGTATGGCATCTAGCGAGGGAAATTACCATCGTAGAGGTCCTTACTTTGATGGTACTAATTTTGCTAGTTGGAAACATAAGATGAAAATACATATTCTTGGAAATAACCCCGCCGTTTGGGCTATTGTGTGTATTGGTTTGCAAGGTGAATTCTTCGAAGTTGGGAGAGAACCGAATCGTGAAGCAACCACAGAAGAATTGAAGATGTTGCAATACAATGCTCAAGCTTGCGATATCCTCTTCAATGGATTGTGCCCCAAAGAATTCAACAAAATCAGCCGCCTTGAGAATGCAAAGGAAATTTGGGACACTTTGGTTGATATGCACGAAGGTACCGAGTCCATCAAGGAATCCAAATTGGATGTGCTTCAAAGTCAACTTGACAAGTTCAAAATGAAGGATGGTGAAGGAGTCGCTGAAATGTATTCTAGGCTTGCTCTCATCACAAATGAGATTGCCGGCTTAGGAAGTGAAGAGATGACCGACAGATTCATCATCAACAAGATTGTAAGAGCTTTGGATGGAAAATATGATACCGTGTGCACCTTGATCCAAATGATGCCCAATTACAAAGATCTCAAGCCAACGGAAATCATTGGTAGAATTGTTGCTCATGAGATGTCACTTAAGGATAGAAGAGCTTCACAACAAGTCTAGTGGTGCTTACAAAGCTTCATGTGATGCCCCTACAACATCAAGTGAGAAACAAGTCTTCAATGAAGAATTGAGCCTAATGGTGAAGAACTTCAACAAGTTCTACAAGAGTAGAAGCAAAGAGAGAAGTTCCATGTCAAGGTCCTACAATGACAAAAGATCTTCTAGTCGTGATCGAAATTGCTACAATTGTGGAAGACCCGGACACTACTCTAGTGCGTGTACGGCTCCCTACAAAAGAAGAGAAGACTCACCTAAAAGGATAAGTAAAAGAGATGAATCACCTCCAAGAGAGAGAAGGAGTAGAGATGATCGTTATGAACGAAGACCCTCTTGTAGAAGCAAGGATTCGGAAAGGAAGGACAAGTCAACAAAGATCTACACAAGACGAAGACATCAAGCTCATGTTGGTGAATGGGTATCCAGTTCCGACTCCGATAACTACTCCGAGAGAAGTTATCACTCCGACTCCGAATATACTCAAGATGAAGGTGTTGCCGGTCTTGCACTTGTGTCATCCAACTCCTACGACATATTCGACTCACCAAATGAAGGGATTGGAATATGCTTCATGGCTAAAGGCCCCAAGGTATGACACCCCGAGTATGTTGATTTCAATAGTGATGAAGATGATTTGCTAGGTGATGATGATTTACTTGTTGACAACACTAGTGATGAAAACTATGATGAAATTACTATTAATCATGCTAATCAAGCTGAAACGAATGACAATGATAAGAAGGAGATTGAGCGTATAACTAAAGAACTGAACACTCTTAAGTTATCTCATGAAACTACCTTAGAGGATCATCAAGAGCTTTTAAAGACTCATGAGAAGATACGCTTTGAAAAGCTCAATCTAGAACAAGAGCATGGGTTCTTAAAAGCAATCAATGATGATCTTCGTAAGAAAAGTTCTTCTTACATTGCCAAGCGTTTACTCTTGTCTACTTACATGCCACAAGTAAAATCTAGCAACAAGAGCAAGAAAGATTCTTCTTCTAGTAGTAACAATAATCATGTTAAATCCAATATTGTTGCTTCTAGTAGTTCTCTTGATTCCACTAATGATTCTCTTAGCCAAGTTACGCTTGAGCAAGAAAATAGCTTATTGAAGGGAATTATAGAGAAAGGTGTTTACAAGAGCCTTGCCGGAAGTAAGCAATTTGAGGAAATTGTACGCAAGCAAGGAAGGCACCGGAAGAATCAAGGTGTTGGTTTTGAACACAAGTTCAATGCCAATGGAATTGAGTGGGAAGAAGATCAATACCCCAAGACGAAGTTTGTTCCTCAACAAGAGAAGTATGATCCCACTTCTTTCGAGGGAACACAAGCTCAAGATGATCTTCCACCACAAGACCACAAGCTAAAAGGCAAGGACAAGCTTCAAGAAGAGATTGATTCATTTGAAGAAGCTCCAAAGGCCTTGGTCAAGTGGGTTCCCAAGACTACATCAAGTTCTACTTCATCATGTACAACTACAACTCCAAGGATTCCCATCAAGTTGATGTGGGTCCCAAAGAAGAAGAACAAAAGAGTTCTTGAGGGTGACTCCGCCAACATACTTCACTCATATTCATTTTGGCAAGGACAAGTGCAATCAACTTTCATATCTTGCACTAGTTCAAGGAGTCACAAACCCTCTTGTTGGTAAGACAAGGGACAAGGTAACCTAATGCTTTCATGGAAAACATCATATGTGTATTTCACTCTATGTCTATGGATATCCGTGTATGTTCCTTGTGGGACTAACCCATGTAGGTATTGAAAGTGCAACTCACTCAAATGGATTGCTCCAAATGATCTACATCAACATTGAGCATCTACATCTTCAACACCTACATGAAGTCATCATCGACAAAACCCAAGGTTAGTTCATCCCTCTTAGGGGGGATATCACATCTAGGGGTGTTTTGCTCTAAGAATTGAGCTAAAGCAACTCTAATGGTGTGAACACATCAATGCTTTATGTAAAAGTGGTAACCCCACATGTGCTTAAACGATGAGTATGACCTATGATCAAATGTTCTCATTTGACTTCTAAGTCAATATACTCATATATAGATGACCTAGTCATCGCAAATTGATTGATAGATGCTAGAGTGTTTGTGCATGTTTTGCCACATATTTCATTTGCTATCTTATTGTGTGAGCATGTTGGTTGCATATTTTCTGCATTCGAGGACATCCATTTGTTGCTTTGATTGTTTGATTTCTTTTCTTTTTACCAAATGGATGGACAAGAATGCCTAAGAACTCCCTCTGGCTATCTATGCTTTTCTCATCTCAAACTCTATTCATGCTACATCACAAAGTTTGAACAAGTTAAATTCGGACCCTCCGGGAGAGGAGCACTCGGAGCCACTGATCTGTCAAGGGCTTAAACTTCCAAAACCTCTTAATGGCTTTCGGTCTGACCGATTCATTCTTTTCGGTCTCACCGAAATCATTGAGTTGATCTAGGTTTTCACCTCGGTGCAACCGATTAGAACTGTGTTCGGTCTCACCGAGTTGCAGTAAACGCTTGCGATTCTGCATCTCGGTGCCACCAAGTCGTTCCACTCGGTCACACCGACAGTGACTGGGTATATATAATGCAGGTTGAAATTTGGAAATTACTCCAAACCGCTCGACCGCGCCTGCCCAGCTCTGCCACCCCCTTGGTCTGCGGATCGTCGCCGTCGTCGCCAAGGTCCTCCTGCTACTGGTCTCCGCCGCCATCAACGGGAATCTCCACCGCCGTTGTCGCCGTAGCGAGTTCGTCACCGAGTTAGGGTACGGACTCGATCTCTTTGTTTTTTCTTTAACTCCGATTCTTGCACAAAGAACAATGCCAAGTTTCTTGCCATGATTGAGATAAATCTATCCACCGAAAACTTCCTCTAGAATAGATTTGATGCAAAAACTTAGGGTTAGGTTTCTGCCGAACTCATCTCGGACCGACCGATCTGAAAATTTCGGTCTCACCGATTTGGCCCATGCCATTGCACATGTACAACTCGGTCTGACCGAAGTGTACGAATTGGTGTGACCGAGTTCACTTTCTCTATGAAACCCTAGCATCTCGAAGTCACCGAACTACATTTCAGTCTGACCGAAACTATATGTTTAGAATCTGAGTGTGCTTCGGTGTCACCGAGTTTGTCATATCGGTAGCTTCGAAATGCTTTCTGCAAAAAACTGAAGTTAAGTTTTTGTCTCAATGTTTTTGCAAAAATAGATGTGCTTTGCGATGCTCATCTACTCTACCTATACCTATCTATTCACAGGGTCAGTGTCAGAGATGTCAGACAACAGTGATTGTCAGAACAGGTCAGAGGAGCAGGTAAATCTCAGTGAGGGCACTAGTCCCTCCAACAGCAGCTATGATGAAGGCAGCAGAAGTACACCCAGCAATTTGCCTAAGGCTGCTACTAGGCAATGGAAGAAGAGAACCTCAGATTCAGAAGATGAGGATTTTGTTGTTGAGGAGGAGGTGACCTCCAAGAAGAAGGTACTCAAGAAAGAGTATGCTGCTGCTGCAACCAAGCCTGGAATGAAGGTGAAGGCTCCTGCTAAGAGAGTGCCTATGTCAAAAGCCAGAGCCTCCACTCAAGGAACCATGGAGTTCACTCTTGAACCAAGAGAGGATGAGGCTGCTGGAGGAAATAAGAGGAAAGAGAGAGTCAAGAAGACTATTGCCAAGGTCATTGGCAAACCATCTATGATGAGAGAGTCGGAGGAAGATGAGGAGGAGGAAGAGCCAGCTGCACCACCTCCAAAATCTCAGAAGCTCATGGGAGATTCTATCAAGTCTGGGGCTGCTCCATCTAAGCCCAAGACAGCTCCCAAGCCATCTACCCAAGCTCAAGCTCCAAAACCATCTGCACCCAAGAGATCCACCAGAAACATCCCAGCTGTAGAGAAGAATAAGGCCCCAGTGCCTGAAGCTCAAGAGGATGAAGAGCAGCAAGTGCTTAGGAAACTAAAACCCAAGATTCCAGATCATGATGACAATCATCCAGTTTCTAAGAATATGAAGTTAAGAAAGGATGCAGGTCTCAGATTGTGGAGACAGACTGATCCATATGCTGTAAGGAGAAGAACTGCTATTGATTATCGCTTTCACTCCAAGGAACAGCAAGACTTCTATGAGACAGTCTTGTTGGACAAGAAGCCCATTGTTAGTGACATGAGATGGGTTGATTGGAAATTCATTGATGACAATGAGGATTACTTCCCAGGAGTTCATGAGAGTTTCAGAATGAACGGAGTTGACAAGTTTGTTGGTCAAAAGTTGACCAAGTGGAATGATGAAATGATAATGAAATTCTATTCAACTGCTCATTTCTATCTAGATGGCAAGATTATCTGGATGACTGAAGGCACAAGATATCAATCGTCAATTGCAGAATGGGCCAAGTTGATCAATGCCCCTGAAGAAGCTGAAGAAGACACAAATGTGTATGCCAAGCCCAGAAAGGATCACAACTCCATGGCTCACATGTACAAGCCAATTCTAGATGCTGCTTTGGAAACTCACAAGATTGGATCCATCAATTATCTACTGTCAGGTCTAACCACGATAAACACTATATTGAGGCACACTCTGTTGCCCAAGTCAGGAGATCATAGGATGATCCGTGGTCACACAATCAACCTGCTTCATATGTTTGAAGTGCCAGAGAAGTTCAAGGTGGTGAGTTTAATTGTTGAAACTGTGAAGAGAACTGCTGCAGATCAGAAAAGATCGTGTGGATATGCCCCTCACATTCAGATGCTAATCAACTCCAAGATGGGGATAGGGCTATATCTTCTTGACAAAGAACATCTTCCCCTGAGGCCAGACTTTGAGGACAACGAGGTTGTCATGGATGCAGCACATCCTACTTCAGTAGAGGCTCAGGAGAAGCAAGAGAAAGCAAAGGCTGCAAAGACTTCAACAATGCCATATGCTTCAGGTGTCAATCTCGAGACCAAGCAAGATCAACTCAGTTATCTGCTTGAGGCAACCATGAGAATAGAGAAAGGACTGGCCACCCTGACTCGAAATCAAGAGAGCCTTGAGAGGATCTTTGAGACCAAACTTCATGAGTTAGATGTGAAGGTCACCGAGATTCAAACCACTGTTGAGAAGCTCTAGGAAGAGGTTGAAGACAAGAATGACAGACCTACCACCGACACTTTTCAGCGTGTGCCACGGGCACAGAGGTCTTCAGCAGTGCCAGTAGTCAGTGACACGAGGACTACACTCTCAGCACATGCAGCCACTGCCACTGTTGTACCTCCAATCTCAACTCCTCTAGCTCCTCAGACATCAGCAGAAGCTTTTGCAGACGGACTCCTCTCCACGCCATCTACGCACACCGGAGCAACCAGCTAGAAGACCACTTCAGGAGCTCCCGGAGATCGTGCCTAGAGTGCCGCATAGCACTATGCATTTTCAAACTTTTTGGTAACTTGTTGCCAAAGGGGGAGAAAGTGTATAGATCATTAGGCTTCGAGAGAGAGAGCGTTTTGCCCTTTTTTTGCCTCTCTTGCTACTTGCTACTTGATTGTTTGCTTGCTACTATTTGTGCTTATGTGTGAGATACTCTTACAATCATGTGTTTGATCATATTATGCTTTATTGTGTGCTTGAATGATGATATCTGAATACTTGTGTATGATTAATCATGTTTCCCTTGGTGATGAGTGCATGTAGTTTAATTCTATCATTTTGAGCGCTCCACCAAGATGTATGTGACATGGAAGAGTGTCCCATGATCCTAATCGATTGTGCATTTGCATTCAAAAGTAAATTTTAAATAATGCACAAATTTAGGGGGAGCTCTTACTTATCACATACTTCTCAAAGCGATGATGTATTTCCTTCATATTATCATTTGTCGAAGCTTTGATCTATATGTTGTCATCAATTACCAAAAAGGGGGAGATTGAAAGTGCAACAAATCCCCAGGTGGTTTTGGTAATTCATAACAACATATAGCTCATTGAACTAATATCCATTCAAGTTAAATATTTCAGGAAGTTCGATGATTGGCATGGCATGGACTAGAGATGTGGACCCCTCAAAATGCTAAGGACAAAGATTGGCAAAAGCTCAAGACTCTTCATTTCAATTTTAGTGATCCAAGATCACATTGAGTCCATAGGAAAAGCCAATACTATTAAAAGGGGATGAGGTGTTGCATAATGGTCTAATTGCTCAAAATGCTTAGTGATATGCTCCAAAGCCCTCAACCACTTTCTCATTTCCAAATATGTCCAAAACCTAAAGTCAAACTCAGCCCCACCAATTTGATCTATCCGGCGGCACCGAGTTTCTTTGACATAGCCACTGCCAGAAACCCTAATCAATTCGGTCTCACCGATCGGGATCTCGGTCTCACCGAGATGGCAATGCAAACACTCTGTTTCCCTTCGTAACGTTTCGGTCTTACCGAAATGAGCGATCGGTCCCACCGAGTTCACAATGCAAACTCTCTATTTCCCTTTGTAACGTTTCGGTCTTACCGAAATGAGCGATCGGTCCCACCGAGTTTGCCTGACCAACTCTCTGTTTATCTCATTGCTGAAATCGGTCCCACTGAGTTCATGCAATCGGTCACACCGAGATGAGGTCTTGCCCTAACCCTAGCACATCGGTCCCACCGAGTTGATCATGTCGGTCCCACCAAGATTCCTAACATTCACATCTTGAACTGAATCGGTCTCACCGAGTTCTTCTATTCGGTATGACCGAGTTGTGTCAAATGTTTGTAACGGTTGGATTTTTTGTGGAGGCTATATATACCCCTCCACCCCGTTCTCTATTCAAGAGAGAGACATCAGAATGTGCCTACACTTCCACTACTCATTTTCTGAGAGAGAACCACCTACTCATGTGTTGGGATCAAGACATTCCAATCCAACCACAAGAATATTGATCTCTAGCCTTCCCCAAGTCGCTTTCCACTCAAACCATCTGTCCACCATAGCCAAATCTGTGAGAGAGAGTTGAGTGTTGGGGATACTATCATTTGAAGCACAAGAGCAAGGAGTTCATCATCATCACACCATCTATTACCTTTTGCAGAGTGGTGTCTCCTAGATTGGTTAGGTGTCACTTGGGAGCCTCCGACAAGATTGTGGAATTGAACCAAGGAGTTTGTAAGGGCAAGGAGATCGCCTACCTCGTGAAGATCTAACCGAGTGAGGCAAGTCCTTCGTGGGCGATGGCCAAGGTGGGATAGACAAGGTTGCTTCTTCGTGGACCCTTCGTGGGTGGAGCCCTCCGTGGACTCGCGCAGCCGTTACCCTTCGTGGGTTGAAGTCCCCATCAACGTGGATGTACGATAGCACCACCTATCGGAACCACACCAAAAATCTCCGTGTCTACATTGCGTTTGCCTTCTCCAAACCCTTCAATTTACCTTCATATGCAATGTTTTACTTTCCGCTGCTACACTCTTAGAATTGCATGTGTAGGTTGATTGCTTGACTTGTGCTAAGTTGCTAAAATCTGCCAAGACATAAAATTGGGAAAAGGCTAGATTTTTATTTGGTCAAGTAGTCTAATCACCCCACTCTAGACCTACTATCGATCCTGCACTAATTAAGCAAAATGTTTGACCAAATCCTTTGTTAAGAATTATTAACATCTACAACAGTAAAGATATTGTTTCGAATCCTGGATTTTAAATTCCAGAAAATCCAAAACTCACCTAAAATTCATGAAACTGAGCATGGTCTCGTGATATGGCACAAAAAGGCCGTTGTAATTTTTTTTGTTCAATTTGAGACAAGCTGCTTATGAAAAGTTGCACAAATGAAGAGCCAAGGTATTTTGGAACAAAGACATGTCAGATTAACGCGAATGGTTTCATTATTCAAACCGTGGGTGTTAGACCTACGTGCCGCCACGCGTCCCACTTCTCATCGATAGGTGCCGTCCGAGCAAGCGTGTGAGTCGACGGGAGGCGTGTGAGTAGACCGCTGCGCCGGCTGACCGGGAGGCATGCGACCAGGCCGCTGCACAGGCTGACCAGGAGGCATGCAACCAGGCCACTGCGCATGCTCACCGGGAGGCGAGCCCTTTGACCAAGCTCCGCCGCTGACCTTCCTCCAAACTGCCCCCACTTTTAATGGCATCGGCGCCGTAGTTTAAATCACCACCGCACTCCCCGGTCTCGCTACAATCTTCTCTCTTCCTCTCCGATTCTCTTGTCGTCTACCTCCATCCAGTTTGACCTCACCGTACGCCATGCCGCATTATGATGGGCTGCCCTTAGTCTTCCAGTTTCCTGAGGAAGACACCCAACCGGTGTCTCAAGAACATAAGGCACTTTGGGACGAGCTTGAACTGGCCTTGCGGGAAGACGCCGCGCCTATCCCTGCTCCCATTCCAGCTCCCGTTGCCCCGATTGCACCAGCGCCCATCCCTGTGGCATTGATGGGCTGGGAGCCACACATTGTCGCCGAGCTTGAAGCCACGGGGTTCCACGAGGTCCCCGGTGAATTTCACATGCCCGTACACATGCCAGCGCATGCGCCTGCACATGCACTAACGCGCGTGCCCGTGCCGGTGCCCGTGCACATGAATGTCTCCGCCGCGCCGTTGCCAGTGCCTGTCCCCGCGCCGGTGCCAGTGCCCCCTTCAGCGGCATGGATCGCCACCGCTGACCGCTTTGTTGCACCAACACCAGTCGCCGCCTCCCGCCAGTTGACAGGCTCTTGGAGACCGAAGTCGAGAACAGTCTAGCCTTCCTTGAAGCTAGGGCCAACATCCAGGGGTACATCGACAATGGCGCAAGACGCCGCCGTCGCCACCGGTCAGTGGCCCGACGACACATAGACCATAGCAGAGGAGCCACTTCCCGCCGCTAGACGCCTCCGCCGCTGCCGCGTGATCTAAATTTGCCACGAAAAGCATTCGGATTGCCATGCTTAAAATCTGAACGTTTGGGATTTATCATTTCCGTTTATTTTAGTTCGATCATGGTATGAATGTAAAATCACAGTTAGATTGAATGAAATCTATGGTTTGATCGATTGAATGATCTGCTAGAGCCGTATCAAATTAAATATAAAAAGTCTTGAATCGACATGTATTCCTTCTCATCGCAAACATTTCATATTAAATACCATGTCAATTACAAATACTTTTTTTAGGGAAGTCAATTCCAAATACTTGTAGGGAGCGACCACTCCCCTTGTTCGAGCACTAGGTGATACATATATTTATCCACGCATTTAATTATTAGTAGATAAATAGTACTACTACTAGCCTAACTTGTCCGTCATGATCAATTTTGTTCCTTTACATACTAGTATGTGAAACTGGTGTCGTATCTTGTGAACGCATCCAAATACTGTCAAAGGCAACACCGCCCCGCCCGTTCTTCGTGTTTGCCTGTGCGTCTAAATCTAGAAGGGGAGGAGAGACAGAGAGAGAACATATGGAACCCACCAGTAAGTGAAGGGGAATAGTATGTGCTGATGAGCCAGTCCCACTAATCTACTAAAATTAATATAAAAACATTTTATCCATTAAATAGGCTGTGGTAATATAAAAACATTATATCAACGAAGGGGAGTACAACAAACGTTGCTACTATGTTGCCTATTGACGTGTGGCTGGAAGGCCTTGGTCGCATGTTTGATCCTCGTCCTTTTTCATTTTAATTTATATATGGGTCCAAATTTGTTCCATGACAGGTGGGTCCCCTGGTGTGTAGTTTGTAGCACTTTAATTTTTGGGTCAAAATTTGTTCCATTACAGGTGGACTCCCGATGTGTAGTTTGTAGCTTATTTGTATTAATTAAAGAGAACACCAGAGTTTTTTGCAAAAATACCATGGTGTGACATGGAAGGTGAGAAAGGGCGTGTGAGAGAGCGGTGACCGAGCCAGAGGGAAATCAATTAGGGGAGGGGCGGGGGTTACAACGGTGCTTGGAGTAGTTGTGGGCCGAATGCTACAAAAATATAATCTAAACCCATCGGAATAAATGCCTTCACAAATTAATGCAAGGTTGGATTCCCCCTCGCAATATAAATAGCTCCGATTCTTCGAGGGATGGGGAGGTAGCTTCAATGTGTGGAAGAGACGGCGTGAGAAAGCGAGGTCAATCGAGACATAGATAGATAGAGAGACAAAGTGAGTGTGGCCTGGAATTCTTTGAAAAAGATATATATGCTCTGGAGAGATATTGTCCGATTGAGCTTTTGTGAAGGGTGAGGGCTGTAAGAAAGAGCTTGAGAGATGATCCAGTCACAGATAGGTAGATATTCGTTTGTGCGTGGGAGGAAGCAAGGTCAATCGATATATAGATAAAGAGAGAGAGAGATTGAGCGAGTGTGAGTTGTTATGCGGTCGAAAGAGTGAGACAGGTTGGAGAGAGTAACCTAGATAGAGAATGTGCGTGATAGAGTATACAATATGAATATGTCAAATTGGGTCCAAACATGGAGATATATTGTTTGTGTGTGAAAAAGAGCGGGGTCAATCGATACATGCATAAAGAGAGAGAGAGAGAGAGAGAGAGATTGAGCGAGCGAGCGTGGGCCGCCATGATGTCGAAAGAGTGGGACGGCTTGGAGAGACTGACCTAGATAGACAATCTATGTGAGAGAGTATAGAGTGTGTCGATCAAGGGCATAACAGGGAGACGTATCATTTGTGTGTGAAAGAAAGCGAAGTTAATCCAGACTTAGATAAAGAGAGAGAGAGAGAGATTGAACAAGTGTGGGCCGCCGTGCAGAAGAAAGAGTGAGATGTTCTCGAGAGAGTCACCTAGATAGACAATGTGCGTGCGTGAATGCAAGAGGGGGGGTCTAGATAGGCAATGCATGTATCTAGCGAGAGAGGGTGGGAGGGAGAGAGAGAGAGCTCAGCATGGAGTGCAATGGCGGGTGTGAGAGAGAGATACATTTGTTGACATAGTGGAGAAAGGGAGTTGTGTATTTGAGAGAGTTAGAGATCGAAACATGGAGAGAAAGAATTAGCGTGTGTCGGAAACCAATAGCTTTGTAAGGTGGTTAGGAGAGGAAGATTGATTGATAGAGGAAGTATGTAGCGTGTGTGCCAAGGGGGCGGGGCTAAAAGCAACATTTGAATGTAGATAGTACTAGACTTAATATCGATGTTTCAATTTAGTGTACATTGTAAGATTTGAATTGAGGACCATGCATACGACTTTCATAATTATTTTGATTTCGTGCCATGCTAGGTTTGCAGAAGTTGATATTGACTCGATTGTTCTGGTATTTTGTATGTGTGTGGTCATATGCTTGAATCCATCCAAAGTTTCTCACTACAATAGTGTTCATCTTATACATATGAATTTGAATTAAAAATGTACCGTGGATGCCGTGAAATGCGAAATCCACGTTAGAATTGGAGATCGTTATGTGACAAACACACTCTAATTCAAAGAACTCCTCATTAATTAATTTATATTATCTCGTTTTGAAGGACTAATTATTTGCAACAAACACACGGGAATGGTAATACATACACTAGTAGAAAAACTACTTTACGTGAGATACATTAGTCCCGGTTTGTAAACGGGCCGGCACTAATGTGACTATTAGTGCCGGTTCCAATGGCTAGGCGGGCGGGCATCATTAGTCTCAGTTCGTGTTGAACCTCTAGTACTGGTTCGTGCCACGAACCGGGACTAAAGAGGTGGTGGCCGGCTGGTGTCAGGCTGGGGCCCCACCAGGCCCTTTAGTCCCGGTTCGTGGCACGAACCGGTACTAGAAGCTCACCTTTAGTCCCGGTTTGTGTCATGAACCGGGACTAAAGGTTTTCCTATATAAACCCTTCATCCAGCTCGCGATCGAGCTCTCTGTTCTTCCCCTTTCCTCTCCTCTCTGTTCTTCCCCAAAGCTCAAGCTCATCCTTCATTTTGCCCAAAATTTGTCAAGATTTGATGGCCCCCCATCCATCCAAGTGATCACAAAGGTTAGCAACTTTGTCCTTTTATCTCTCGTTGCTAGATTAGCTCTTGCAATGCTCTATAAGTATAGTGATTTGTGGGTTTTAGTTTGGGAGTAATTATATGTGGTAGTTTATTTGATTTATATGCAATTTGAGCTCAAATTAACTCTTAGTTTGCATATATAGGTGTGGTTTACTTAGTGCCTTCCCGTCCCCGTCCTAACCACCGTTGACCGCCCGCACCGTCCCGTTGCTGGCACCACCTTGGTGAGCCTCTTGTTCTTATCTTTTTTATAAAAAAATCATGTTTGTGTGATTTAGATATATAGTTACTTGTATAATTTTCTTACCCATACGTTGTTTATTATACATAGTGGCATGGTTTTATCTTTCTTCTGGATTAGTTAAATAAAAGCTATGGACAATACTGGCAGAGAAGGAGAAGAGAGACTATTCGACATCATACGCTCCCGAGCCCAGATGAGAATGAAGAAGATGACGGCTCACAATATCTGAACCCTACCAGTGAGGGTATGATATTTGATGAAGACGAACGAATAGATGAAGTCCAGAACAATGATGATGAAGGAAATGTTGTTCTTCAAATAACAAAGACCAGCGAGGTATATTTATATAAGCAGGCATCTGGTGATCATCACATGTTTTAATTGATTTGTATATATATTAACGAATCGATCTTTCTTCTTTTAGCCCTCCGGATCGAGCAAATCTTCTACAAGCAGCAGGACAGTTCGAGGCCCAGCCAAAAAGTTAAAGGATGGCGTAAAGTGCAAGCAAGTTCATTCTTCAATGCGGAGTTATTGTCAGGGACCAAGTCCCGATCTCCATTCAAGAATGGAAAAAGCCAGCAAAGGAAGATCCAGATGTTACTTTTTGTCGACCCAAGAGCAAAAGATCTGCTTTGGGAATCTCTCATGTCACATTTCACCCTACCAGATCATTTGATAGATGTAGATCTGGAGAAAGTCAAGAACTCTGCTCTTAAGAAGATGGCGATAGCATTCAACAACCACAAGAAAAAAATATGGGCCGCGTACGTCAATGCAGGAAAGAAGACTCCAGAATTCAAGGGAACACTGGAGAAGGCAAGAAATCATTGGGACGCTTTCTTGAAATTCAAGGAATCAGAAGTAGCTCAGGAACGGTCGAGAATAAACAAGATTAATGCCGTGAAAAAGCAGTGGCACCATAAGCTGGGGCCAGGAGGCTATGAGGTGGCCTGGCCTAAGTGGGATCTCGCTGAGCAAGAGATGATGGATGCAGGGGTCACTCCAGTTACATTGAGCTGGCCCCCCAGGTGCAGGACTTGGTTCTATGCGCATGGGTGGAAGTTGGACCCAAAGACAAGCGAGGTTTTGGAGCGGGCAAGTCTTAAAGGAGCCACCGACAGTTTAGTTGTTGCAATAGAAGAGGCTCGAATGGGGGTGTTCATGCCCAACAGAGAGAACGACGAGCTTACGCGCGCCCTGAAGAATCCTGAACACCCAGGAAGAACACGAGGCAAAGGCGTTGTTCCGTGGTTTGAGGGGTTTGCGGACTGGAACGCCGACTACAGAAGCCGTGCGAGAAAGAAGCAGCAGGAGGAGCAGAAGAGGAAGCTGGAGGAGGAGCAGAGGAAGTAGGAAGCAGACCGTCCTCAAGGCCTAGAATCAAAGCACGCGGAGTTGGAACTCGCTTTCAAGTGGCAGCAGTAGCTGATCGACTCACATAGCCAAGAAAGGGGGTCTCAACAGTGGCAGCAGCTAGCAGATCCAGCATTAGATAGCACCGTCCCATCCATGCTGAGAAGCAGCGTGGGTTCCGCCCCGGGCGATGATGCACTGCTGGATAGATACCCTTTGGATGATATCATAGATACGACAACTTGTGAGCTACACTTTAAAATTAAGAACATATCCATGAAGGTGGTAGATGGCTATGCTTATACAAATCCCCCTGAAGCAACCTTCCATTGCAATTCGATTCCAGCTGGCTATGATTGTGTTGGGGCTGATGAAGTGGTGGCAGGATATTCGGGGCTAGAGCTTGACATTCCTGGAGGTGACGACCAGTGCACACTGGGAGAGGCCATAAATCATATCATTCTATGGAGAAAGGATTGCATCGTCTTTCCAAGGCCACCGACACCGCGTCAGACGGCTCCTCCTCCAAGTCCACCACCGCGTCAGCAGACTTCCGCTCCTCCAAGTTCGCCACCGCGTCAGCAGACTCCTGCTCCTCCAAGTCCGCCACTGTGTCAGCCCACTCCTCCTCCTCCAAGTCCGGCACCACATCAGCCGACTCCTCCTCCTCCAAGTCCAGCACCGCATCAGCCGACTCCTCCTCCAAGTCAGGCACCGCGTCAGCCGTCTCCACCGCCTCAGCGGCCTCCGCCGCCTAAGCAACAGCGGAAGAGAGGCGCCACAGCTACGGCGGCTAGCGGTACAATAGGAGGCAAGAAATACCAATTTGGTCCAAGCCTCAAGCCTCTTCCGAGGTTGCCTTACCACTTGATTGAAGAGGAAAACGAAGCCGAAGTCGTTGCCCAAGTGAAGGCCCATTTTGGACCGAAACCTCACCCGCCGCCAGAGAAGAAAGTACCTGAGCATGTCATTCAACACTTTATTGATATGGCTAAACCAGCTGTCAGGCATAGGGACTCAGACTATGAGCGCCAAATCAAGAAGTCATATGAAGCATAAAAATAGAAGGAGTCGAGCTCGAGCTCGAGCCAAGCAGCTGCCAAAAAAAGCGGGAAAATTGTTCCCCAGCTGGGAGAACAGGCGGTGCAATAGATCCCCCCGCTCATTGTACAAACACATGTGAGTACCGGGGCCGATCAGCTGGTAATAACCGACGATCATAGAAGGTAGGCTGAAGAGGCCGGTGTCACTATAGAACAACTCCTAGGCATCAAGGACTTCGAAATGTTTAAAGAGGAGGAACTACAATGGAAATATATCCGCGGCCAACCTATGATCAAACCTGAGCAGATCCCGCGGCTATCAACGAGAATGTATGAATTGCATCAATGGTACATGAGAGAAGTAAAGACTACCAATCGAGAGTCCCTCATGGTGAGTGTCAAGGCAGAGCATTACTTCCATGAAAAAGATCTATGGGTTGAGTTTCAAGAAATGTTTCAGTTATTCAATCAAGACGCACTCGACAAATCTATCGTCAGTTGCTATTGTCTGTAAGTGATTTCTTTCTGTAATTTAAGTCTCTAGCTAGCTGTAGTGCTCGTTCATTACCTGTAATTATCCTCACTATATTCTTTTATGTGGTATTATGCAGAATGAAGATGTATGAAATGAAAAAAGCTGGATGCTATGGCATTGGGTTCATTGACCCAAATACCATTAATGAAAAGACATGGTTACAAGAATATGATCGACCATACACAGAGAAAACCTTGCTACAGTTCTTGAAGCACCTAAATACCCAACCAGAAATACTACTTCCTTACAACTTCGGGTGAGTGACACTGTCTTGTACTACAAATTCTGTTTTTGCTTACTAGATGTTAATAAGTGTAGTTGATGAGTTATGCACATGCCCGCTTAATTATACAAACATGTGCGCATGCAATTTTCACTGGATCCTGCTAATCATTGAAGTTGACGAGGGAAAAGTTCAAGTACTGGACTCACTACTTAAAAACGTTAGTGACTACGCAATCGTGAGGGGGATGGTCGACAGGTAATTTCAATCATTATCGAACTATATGTCGGCCTCTTTAGTTCCTTTCCTGATATCAACTAATTAATAACTCCTTTATTCATTTTCTTTGCCGGCGGGCAGGGCTTGGGAAAAGTTTATCAAACAAGTTGAAGGCTCATGGAAACAAAAGCTGAAATGGTGTCGACCCAAGGTAATTAATTAAGTAGTACTAGCTAGCTACCATCTCTTTAATTCTAGTTTCAATACCATTATCATGCTTGATTAATTATTATCTGATTGAATTCTATTCTCATAAAGGCCCTGAGGCAGGCGCCGGGGAATAATTTATGTGCATACTACGTTTGCGAGAACATTTGCATGATGACGTCCGAAAGGAGCACTAGATCACTTTGGGTACGTTTGCCAGAACACTATTTACAATTTTAACATCATTATCTAATATATATATATATATATAGACACACAACTAATACATTCATATTGATCTCCTTATTTAAAGATGTCGGAGATGCGGGATAAGCTCCTACCAGAGGATCGCCTACGAGCAATTCAAGAGGAAATAGCGGGATTTTTGCTCGACCAGGTCATAGATCCCAAAGGAGAATACAATTACAAGATGTAATGCCTGCATGTAATGATCTGCAAATTGTAGGAGAAATTGTATATACCAAATTGTATATATATATGTGTATGAATGGTCGTGCGAGAAATTTGATGATATATAAATGATCGGTTCTACGAGAAATTCTATTTATATATATGCATAACGTGTACAATATGTAGTAGCGTAAATTATGTTTGAAATGAAAAAGAATTAAATGCAAAAGACAAATTTAAAAGGAAAAATAAACCATAAACCCATAAACCCCAAAACCTTTTAGTCCCGGTTGGTGTAAAGGCCTCCAGCCCCCCGGCGCGGGCTCGTGCCATGTGGTGGGTCTTTAGTGCTGGTTCGTGACGAACCGACACTAAAGGGGGGGCCTTTAGTCCCCACCCTTTAGTGCCGGTTGCAGAACCGGCACTAAAGGTCCTTACGAACCGGGACAATAGCCCGATTTTGCACTAGTGATATAGATCCTTTGCCAATGAAAGAAGATTTGTTTGCATTCTCAAATGTAGGCGCACTATGCAGACCAGGGTCGTGTCGTGGTGGTCACGTGTGTCGTACGGACGCTAGCACCACCCCCCCCCCCCCCCCCCCCGCCCCAAAAAAAGGATGATGAAAATGGTTCGCACTTCCACGTTTCGGATTAAAATATCTGGCGGCCCCAATTCTAGCCCTGCAAATTCTCCCTTCTCCCCCGTCCCCTTCCGCGCCCAGAGCGCTCAAATCCCTCATTCGCCGCCAACCCAAGAAAAATTCAAATCGCCACTTGTCTCATATCTTTCCCCACCTCTGTGCCGGATGACGACAAAGACGACGGTCGCGATTCACCACCGCACCGGAGCTACCTCATCTACGCCCTCGTCCACCGCACCGGGTGGTCCACCGACCACGTCGGCTCCCGCAGGCGACATGCCTCACCGACGCCGTCTCCCACCTCACCGGGGCTACTTCACCGAGCACATCATCACACCTCCACCCCTTGAGGCCGTTGGTGCTTCACCAACAGCCTCGTCCACCACATCGTAGTGCTCCGCTGCCGCTCAAGATCTGCATCCGTACGTGGCCAGAAAATGCCAGCGCATCACCCTCAACAACTCTTAAGTGACCCGCACTCTAGGCGATCATGCCCAAACACCAGCCCGAACTAGGTATCCACATATCACTCCCATGTGCACTATTTCGATGATGTTTGTATATCCTTTTACTTCTCTCTTAGGTTACACGCATATGCAACTCTGACTTTAACTCTTATTTCTTCTGGAGATATCATCTGAAACAAGCAAAACCAATTTTTAGTGAAGCATGATGGTGCTACGGGATCTGGTACACATCCGGCACGCCGGTATAACCTTGTAAGTACGTGTCCTCTAGTATAACAGCAAGGTCGATTCCTCTCATTTGATGAACCATTCACTGTGCCAAAAATGCAGAGGGGGATGCAAGGAGCATAGGGCCTGCCCATCCAAGCAAGTGGTAACATGGACTTGTACATGGAACATCCCAAGCACAAGCAAAGCTGCAGTGAGCCAATACAATGAGCTAGCATAAGTCCCTGCATTTCATTTAATTTGTACCGGCCTGTGTGTATGATTTGTCTGCAGTGGCGGATCCATGAATTCAAGTTACCAGGGGCAAAGATTTAACATAAAAAATACGAAGGCACTTGCACTCCAGAAATCAACATAACTTGAGAAATGTGAAGCGACATGCACTTTGAAAACCAGCTAATGATCAAAAGTAGTTCCAGATTATAAACCACTAGATGATGTAAGCACCAAAAAGACAAAATACAACATGGTGGACAAGGATTACTAACATGGACTATACCTTCTTGAATTATTCATTCTCTGGCCAAAAATACCCATGTCTAATTGCACCTATAACCAGTGCGCAAACTGCATATCAATATATCTATCTTGCACAAGTATGCCAATAGTTTGAAACAATAGATTAGAAAATTATTTATGCTAGGTTGTCATGATACAGGGACATTGTGGTAGATGGCCTCGACGTTTCCTCAAGCCATGAAAATGTACTATAATTTGCTTGTCATCAATTCCTGCAAATCTCTCTCTCTCTCAACATAGCAGATCATCATTAGACACTAAAGCCTTCAATGGGAGCTTGCAAAATGCTTGCATTAGACCCTCATTAGACACTATATGTTCATCACCAGGAGCATGTAAAATGTTTGCATCAAATCCTTCATTAGCAGTCTGTTCATTAGACACTTCAGGCTCAAGAACAACATGAGCTTGTATGTTTGCATCGGAAACTTGATTAGACACATCAGGATCAGTCAGTTCAGTATTGATTGGGGGAGTTACAAAATAAGCACAAATTGGTTTCATTTTCTTATATATTCCCTATATACAAGCAGTTTAACAACACCATCAGGTTTAACTATTGCCCAAAAATTGAACAGTTGAATTAGATATAACCAGGGATGTAATGTACCTGCTTGTTGCGCATGCTGCTCTTGCAACCTGCGACTGTCCGTTTGCGCAAGCTCGATGCCATGCCCGTTCTGCCACCACTGCCTCCCACGCAGGCTACACCCAGGGTTGGATCTTCATCTTCTTTTCCTTCTATTCACTTGAAGCCCGGTGACCGGCGTCCAACGAGGGTGTGAGGAAGAGCTCTATCGGTCTGTCCAGCGGCGGCTAGGTTAGGAGCGAACCAGACTAAAGGCTGGAGCAAATGAATTGGGGATTTTTCCTGATGTCGATCGATATGGGAGGCGCTCATTTGGGCCACGAGCCTGCTATAGGGCCTGCCTTGCACTTACGTTATTGGCCCATCCAAATTGAAATATTTTTCTTCATTTTTTACATTGCCTGCTTGTGCACTGGGACGAACAAAACTAGCCTGGGCCAACCTGGACGACTCAAACTAGGCGCACACTTTCCAGCCACCCGAGGCGGCCGCCCATACCAGCGCCTATGGTGGCGCCGCCCCTTTTTGCGTGTATGATTGTGGTAGTGAAAAATATTCCAGTGGCGCTTTTGATTTACCCACAGAATGGTTGAATTGCTTGTTTATATGAACTGAGTTCGCCAATAATGTGAAGGATGCCAGTCTTTTCATCCTATTGTAGATTGCTTAGATCTCTATATGCCTAATGTAATGGCATGAAATATAGAGTAAAACCTAGTGTGATGTGTGTTGCTACAACTAGTCTAACAACCCGTCCTTATATAACATATCAAGGACGCACCATCTTATCAGATTAACCATTCGACTTACCAATGCATTGTCGGAAGAAAGAAGTATTGGGACTGCGTATCCAAGCAATTGTGTCGTGGGAAACCACAGCCACCTATGGGGCCATCAGCCCCTTGTGGTTTGGTGTAACATCCCAAAATTCTAAATTTTGGAATGTTATATTAAATAAATAGTTTTGATTGTTTGTTTGATTGTGGTGTGGTTGCTTGTGTGAAATTGAGTGAAATTTGAAACTTTTTGAAAGTTGAATGAGAGGGAATGAAATGACTTTCCCAAACTTTCATCTTGCATTTATGATCTCCATGAATTCATAATTATTTCATCACAAAACCCTAGAGTGAAGATGATATCACTTCTTCCATTTAAATAAATGAAAAGGGTTTTGAAAAGATTTGAATTCCATTTGGAAATATTCCAAATTCGAAAACTTTATGCAACTCAATGATTTTCATGAGAGGAGATAAAATGACTTCTTCAAATTATATGAAATATGAGTTGGAAGTTTAAAACAATCAAATTTAAAGTCCCTTTGAAATTATTTTCAATTTGGAGTTATTTGGTTTTTATTCAAATTATTTTTCTCAAAAAATAAAATATATGGAAATTAGGTAAAATGATTCCCTTCAATATAAAATTAGAGAGAAATAAATTTGAAATCATTTTGGTATTTTTAAAATGTTTTTTATTAGGTTTTATTGCAGCAGTGGCACTGTTTGCTTTATTTAAATTTTTGTGGAATTTATTTGCCGCTGAAAATATGTTCATCTTTTAGGAAATATTTTTCTGAAAATTTTGATATATAATATGCCTTTGGAAATTTTTTTATTTTCCGTTTACCTTTTTTTGTTTTTATTCTAACAAAAAACTGTATGAGCGACCGACTGCTATCCTTCGCCAGTGTGCGCAACATAGCCAGCAGGTCGGGCTATATTATTTTCCCGGTTGTCCTTCAATTTATTTTTTTTCTGTAAAAAAAAAAACTCTGCGCATGCACACATGCGCGCACACGCGCAGGCCGGCCGAAGGCCCATGCCGCGTCGTTTCTTTTCTTTGTTTTTCCTATATCTTTCGTCTGCCTTTTGTTTACGTTTAGTCCCACATTGCCTAGCCTTTGACCTCTAAGCCTCCTTTCCACCTATAAATATAGACCCATAGAGCCTCCAAAAATCATCCGATTCGGGTTAAATCAATATATTTTGGTTTGACTAGATTCACTAAATAAAAATATTTTTTCTTCTCTCCGACGGGACTTCTGAAAGTTGTCTTCTCTCTCAGAAGTCGTCTTTTCTCTACCTTATAAATGTATCTTTCTTCGTATTTTTTTTATATACTCCCGTAGCTTATTATTTCTAGACTAGTACGGTAGAATAATTAGATTTATAAATTAGTCCTTGTATTTACATTTTAGGACTAGAATTCTTTTAGCCATATCTCTTTTTATTCTGTAAAACAGCTTGGCTCTGATTTTTCAAATAGCCATAACTTTTTACTCGTTTATCCAAATTAGACGAAACCAACGTCTACATTTTCGTCTTGACTCCACCTATCTAGTGAATCTATCCAATACACTTTTTGCAACTTTCAAAATTTTGAAATTTGTTCAGATTCATATTCAAACTTGTTTTGGCTATAACTTGAGTTTCGTAACTCCGATTTAATTGATTCTTTTTGCTAATTGAAGCTCTTGACCTAAACTTTCTGATAAGACCAAATCCACCCAAATTTTGGTACTGTTAGAAATTGTTTTCTGTTGCAAGAGTTAATTGCTAGTTTTCGAAGTTTTCCGAGATCTTTTCTTCGATTCTTTTGCATGAGTGCTTATGTATGCAATTGCTTGCTCACGTTAGATCTAACGGAGTGTGACGAGTAGAACTATCAGGAATTATGAGTGCAAAGGATCTTCATCAACAGTACAAGGCAAGTTCACACTTTGATCATATCCCTTTATTACCCAGTTTTTATGCATTCGTTTCACTCCTCAAACACTGCATGATTAGGATGTGATTAACTTGTGGGTACTGGGAAGTAGATGATGAGGTAGAACCTATTATCCTTTATTATCAAACCTTGGGAGTTACTTCTACGCTATGCTTATATTGCCATGCTATGCTCGTAGACGTGGATTGGGTTTGAGTGTATCCATGACAGATGTAAGATTGTTAATTAATGGTCAACTTAAGGTGGCTACTTAAACACACATTTGGGTGGATTGGTTGCGGGCACCTGGGGATATACCAGTGCTGTCCATTTGGTTCGCCACCCAGGCTCAAAGGGATCATAAGATTTTTCATGCTAGAAACTTCCGTGTGCAGCCACAAGCTATTATCGGCTCTAGCATAGTTGAGTATGTTACAGGACCTCTTTCAGTGGTAGGCTAGCAGATGTAAGAAAAAATTGGCTTTATGCAAATGTTAAACCTAAAGCCTCCACCAGCCAAATATGCATATAGTGATAGCTATTATTCATCATTATCCTATGGTGTGAATTTGCCAGTACATTCAATGTACTGACCTACATGGCTGCAACGTCTCATGTTGCAGGATTCTTACGACGAGTAAGTGATACGTTAGGGTTACGATTTCTACACTCAACTTTGCCGTTGGTGTTGATGGGAATCCACAACCTTGTTGTTACTTCCGCTATATGGATTGAGGTAATAGTATCTACGTTACTTTATACATGTGATTTACCTCTGTTATAAATCCTCAAGTACTGTGTGTGTCAGCATACCGATCCAAGGATGACACTTAAGCACAGAGACTTGATCCATTTGGGTCGGGTCGCTACAAGATGGTATCAGAGCACATGTTGACTGTAGGACGTGACCCCTAGAAACTGGCAAGCCCATAGGAAAGGATTTCTCTAAAACTTCATTTTTAATAGAGATCCCTTAACTCTCATCTTTTCCAAGTATTTCCCTCTCATCTCAAATAGTTAGACTATACCCTTTCCCCTCTTGACCACACGAAGATTCGACTGATGAGACCACTCCAAGAAGTACAAGATATCGGACAACTAAGACCACTTCGGAATGAAGAGGATTTTACCGTGCATTATAATAATGGAAACTACAACGGTTGAAGACTCCGAAGACTAGGAGAATTTGAAGGTTCTGTAGAATTTCCAGATTAGTATGACCTAGGAAGGCTACCCTTATGGAACTTGTCAGACTATTGAAGCTGTCAATACCCGAGATCAAGGTGTGTCGGAGAAAGACAGGAACATGGAGCTTTAAAACTCAAAGTTTTTGTCAAGAAAACCCTAAGGCAGGAGATATCAACTATGGAATGATAGCTCATGGCAATGACAAGGGCAGAAACACTGCTATCCATGATGTTATCGCTCGTTTATGCTATTGTCGCCATGCTGAGTTAAGCATGCATTTCGTCGGAAGGATTGGATGACAAAAGGGCTAATGGAGCACCTATCAGCAAAAGATGAAGTTTTAACCTTAGCTGGTGTATCGCCAGGATCTGGAGTATTACATCAAAAAAAAAATTAAGATGGACCTTCAGGAAGCCATATTTGACAAGGAAGCATTTCGTGAAGAACTCAGGACCCAGAAGTTGAAAGTAGCCAAGCTGGAGGAGCAAAACCTTGAGATACCAGAGATTCATCAGGAACTGAAGGACAGTAGGACCATGGTCCATGCCAAGGATGTTGAAACCCAGAAGTTTGGAACGCAACTCCAGAATATTAAAGGACGTCACGAGAAACTTCGCGTCAACAGAAATGACCTGACAGAAGAACTTGAGAAGGACAAGCAAGATCGGAAGAAGCCATCGGAGACATGAACAAGACTTGAAGAGTTTGGCGACTTTGAAGATTTATTGACCTTTAGAAGACCAAACCCCTGTTATACCAACGTTAGATGCGACGATTGTGAGCTGTCATTTGTTTGATGTTTTTCCGACAGCCACAAAATAAAAATCTGCCTCTTCAAAACTGTTGTTTGTATTGTGTGTATCCCTCTCTATCTCTCTTATCCCACCCCAAACCCTTGGAACCAATAGAGGATGAATGGAGATGAACTCATATTTTCTGGAACAATGACTCAATTGGAGACGGACCGATGGATTCAGAACATGGAAGATCACTTGAAGATTAACACTATAGCCGGAAAGGATATGGCCCAGCATGCTCTTCAGTGCTTTGAAAGAGGTGCTGCTACTTGGTGGAGGATGTACCAAACCATCAATGGATGGCAAAGAGTAACCACTTGGAAAGAATTTAAGTTGACTCTGCTAAAGTCTCGGCTTGTGTCCCAGAAGTTGAAGCCTTATGGAAATGATATGAAGAAACCTTGTGCATGCAAGCTCTGTGGAGAAATAGGACACAACCATAAAGAACACAAGGATGAATGCCCTCATTGTGAAGAAATTCACCCAGCTGAAGAATGCCCAACTAGGCAGATTACTTGTTTCTTGTGTGAAGGGACTACCCACTACCCTACTCAGTGTCACATTTACCCCATAGTACAACGAACCATCCAGCAGAAGAAAGAAGCAATGAAAGGAGCCCTCATGGAAATTTTAGAAGAACCTGTGATGAAGGAAGAGGTGGAGGACACACCCGAAGAAGACCCAATTAAACTCTGCACCAAGTCATGCTATTCATGTGGAGAAGAAGGACACATATCCCAGAATTGTCTGAAGGGGGATCTAGTAGCATTTCCAACAGTAGAAGTAGAGTATGACCCACAGGAAATAGAAGCCCTGAATGGCACGGAAAAGTCCAGGAAGAGAAATAGATTGGATTCCAAGAACAACCAAATTTCTACAAAGAAGGACCTGAGTCATATCATATGTTTTAGGTGCAAAGATTCAGGACACTACTTTAGCGAATGCCCAAAAAGGAAGCCGAGGACCCAAGGAGGCTATGTAATCACTAGGAAACCACGAGACTTGTCAGAAGTAATATGTTTCTGCTGTAATGAAGCATGTCACTTTGCCAGAGATTGTCCCAATGAGAAGGAGACTTGTGCTAAATAGTTGTGTCGAAAAAGAAATATAGTAGTAGTAGTGGGAACAATTCTTTTTGAGGTATTGAGTTGAGGCCTGTAATGGAAATGCAGGAGATTGTAAAAATTTGAGAATCAATAAAGTTAGCATTGTTGGTACTGATTTGGATTTTATGAGTTGTTACTCTATGAAGAAAGATTTTGACCATTTTCGAGGATATGAGAAATATGGTCTATGGATGAATTTGTGCATTTTAAGGGTGGTAGTACCCTGTGAGGACACTTGACCCCTGGAAAGGATAATGGTATTCCACGGAGTGGACTTCAGACAAAATAAGTACGAGTTTTATCTCAATATGTGGGATACCCCAAGAATATGAAGGGATGAAGTACTATTGGATATAAAGGAGGTATAATGTTGGTAATATGGAGCAATTGTAACTCCATGATGAGTCTGAGTAATCACGCCTTAGTACCAATAGAAGGAGGGGAGACAGTATAATTGGATGGATTTAAGAATGCTTGGAAGCTCGATGTTGGAATAATGATCAGTTGCCCCAATGATGAGTTCAAGGTTTACAAGTGATGATATGGGCCATAACCCACAGGCTCCAGGACCTACCAAGAAGCAAGCACACTGTTGCTGAAGGAAAAACCCTGGAAGAAGATACGACTTTATCAACAGACGATCTTATAGGAGTAATGCAAAACCTGAGAGTTGTGAAGGAACGATAGATGTTTGTTTGGCTTGCAGAATCAATGGATTTATCCGAACTTGGTTCGTCAACAAGAGAAAATTCTGCAATGCTTGTGAGGATGACCGAGTGTTAGAATGCGAGATTCGCTAAACCATGTACAAGGTAATGATTTGGGTGCGGGATGGATTGATCACCATACCGACTTACTCTTATTATTCGCCTTGCTATATGGGATGGTAAATCTGAGTGACTTACCCATAGTAGAGCGACGACGATCAAAACCTTGTTTAAACCATAGAATGGTATGACAATTTTTCCCCTTGTACAAGGCAGTTGTTGCCAACCGTAGGCCATACGGTGAGAATGAAGCCCAGACCCGTTTTCTGCAGGGACCCAGTCAAATTGTTTGATGACCACCATGAGATATCGATAATTGTTTAGTATTGGCGCCAAACATGTCAGCTAAGAAGACACTGTCTCGGAAGAACCTTAATTACCATGATGCAAGGACACAACAATTGAGAAAAAAAAAGGTTATGGCACTACCGGAAGAGCGCAGAGAAGGAATTATCCTGAAGATCTGAGAAGATCGACACTGTCAACAATAAAGATGGAGTACATGAGTTTTGATAGAACCATAACCATGCTTCTAAGGGTGGTAGCACCCCAGACCTTCATGACAATCGATGGATTTTGAGGAGACCCCCGAACCTAACCTATTTCTTGCTAGCCTCTCCGAATCTCGAGGGCGAGATTCATTTTAAGGGTGGTAGGTTTGTAACATCCCAACATTCTAAATTTTGGAATGTTATATTAAATAAATAGTTTTGATTGTTTGTTTGATTGTGGTGTGGTTGCTTGTGTGAAATTGAGTGAAATTTAAAACTTTTTGAAAGTTGAATGAGAGGGAATGAAATGACTTTCCCAAACTTTCATCTTGCATTTATGATCTGCATGAATTCATATTCATTTCATCACAAAACCCTAGAGTGAAGATGATATCACTTCTTCCATTTAAATAAATGAAAAGGGTTTTGAAAAGATTTGAATTCCATTTGGAAATATTCCAATTCAAAAACTTATGCAACTCAATGATTTTCATGAGAGGAGATAAAATGACTTCTTCAAATTATATGAAATATGAGTTGGAAGTTTAAAACAATCAAATTTAAAGTCCCTTTGAAATTATTTTCAATTTGGAGTTATTGGTTTTTTTCAAATATTTTTCTCCAAAATAAAATATATGGAAATTAGGGTAAAATGATTCCCTTCAATATAAAATTAAGAGAGAAATAAATTTGAAATCATTTTGGTATTTTTAAAATGATTTTTATTAGGTTTTATTGCAGCAGTAGCACTGTTTGCTTTATTTAAATTTTTGTGGAATTTAGTTGCCACTGAAAATATGTTCATCTTTTAGGAAATATTTTTCTGAAAATTTTGATATATAATATGCCTATGGAATTTTTTTTTATTTTCCGTTTACCTTTTTTTGTGTTTATTCTAAAAAAAAACTGTACGAGCGACCGACTGCTATCCTTCGCCAGCATGCGCAACATAGCCAGCAGGTCGGGCTATATTATTTTTCCGGTTATCCTTCAATTTATTTATTTTCTGTAAAAAAAAAACTCTGCGCACGCACACATGCGCGCACACGCGCAGGCCGAAGGCTCATGCCGCGTCGTTTCTTTTCTTTGTTTTTCCTATATCTTTCGTCTGCCTTTTGTTTACGTTTAGTCCCACATTGCCTAGCCTTTGACCTCTAAGCCTTCTTTCCACCTATAAATATAGACCCATAGAGCCTCCAAAAATCATTCGATTCGGATTAAATCAATATATTTTGGTTTGACTAGATTCACTAAATAAAAATATTTTTTCTTCTCTCCGGCGGGACTTCTGAAAGTTGTCTGCACTCTCAGAAGTCATCTTTTCTCTACCTTATAAAGGTATCTTTCTTCGTATTTTTTTTATATACTCCTGTAGCTTATTATTTCTAGACTAGTACGGTAGAATAATTAGATTTATAAATTAGTCCTTGTATTTACATTTTAGGACTAGAATTCTTTTAGCCATAACAGCTTTGCCCTGATTTTTCAAATAGCCATAACTTTTTACTCGTTCATCCAAATTAGACGAAACCAACGTCTACATTTTCGTCTTGGCTCCACCTATCTAGTGAATCTATCCAATACACTTTTTACAACTTTCAAAATTTCAAAATTTATTCAGATTCATATTCAAACTTGTTTTGGCTATAACTTGAGTTTCGTAACTCCGATTTAATTAATTCTTTTTGCTAATTGAAGCTCTTGACCTAAATTTTCTGATAAGACCAAATCCACCCAAATTTTGGTACTGTTAGAAATTGTTTTCTGTTGCAAGAGTTAATTGCTAGTTTTCGAAGTTTTCCGAGATCTTTTCTTCGATTCTTTTGCATGAGTGCTTATGTATGCAATTGCTTGCTCACGTTAGATCTAACGGAGTGTGACGAGTAGAACTATCAGGAATTATGAGTGCGAAGGATCTTCATCAACAGTACAAGGCAAGTTCACACTTTGATCATATCCCTTTATTACCCAGTTTTTATGCATTCGTTTCACTCCTCAAACACTGCATGATTAGGATGTGATTAACTTGTGGGTACTGGGAAGTAGATGATGAGGTAGAACCTATTGCCCTTTATTATCAAACCTTGGGAGTTACTTCTACGCTATGCTTATATTGCCATGCTATGCTCGTAGACGTGGATTGGGTTTGAGTGTATCCATGACAGATGTGAGATTCTTAATTAATGGTCAACTTAAGGTGGCTACTTAAACACACATCTGGGTGGATTGGTTGCGGGCACCTGGGGATATACCAGTGCTGTCCATTTGGTTTGCCACCCAGGCTCAAAGGGATCATAAGATTTTTCATGCTAGAAACTTCCGTGTGCAGCCACAAGCTATTATCGGCTCTAGCATAGTTGAGTATGTTACAGGACCTCTTTCAGTGGTAGGCTAGCAGATGTAAGGAAAAATTGGCTTTATGCAAATGTTAAACCTAAAGCCTCCACCAGCCAAATATGCATATAGTGATAGCTATTATTCATCATTATCCTATGGTGTGAATTTGCCAGTACATTCAATGTACTGACCTACATGGCTGCAACGTCTCATGTTGCAGGATTCTTACGACGAGTAAGTGATACGTTAGGGTTACGATTTCTACACTCAACTTTGCCGTTGGTGTTGATGGGAATCCACAACCTTGTTGTTACTTCCGCTATATGGATTGAGGTAATAGTATCTACGTTACTTTATACATGTAATTTACCTCTGTTATAAATCCTCAAGTACTGTGTGTGTCAGCATACCGATCCAAGGATGACACTTAAGCACAGAGACTTGATCCATTTGGGTCGGGTCGCTACATTTGGCAGGGGGGATGAGCACATTGCACAAAGAGCGGAGAACGTAGCGCAGCATGCACTACAGGAAACTGCTAGTTTGCCGTCAGGGACGTACAGACGGCAAAGAGGGAAATACAGACGGCAAAGAGTTTGCCGTCAGTCAGTAGACGGCAAAGTCAGACGGCAACGCCTAAATCGGCAAAGGACTGCTTTGCCGTCTGCTCTTCGTCGGGGTGACGGCAAAGAATTTGCCGTCAATAATTTGTCTTTGCCGTCAGCGAATCCAACCAGACGGCAAAAAAACGACCTAACAGAACTCCACCCCTAACCGACGGCGTCAGTTGCTTTGCCGTCAGATACATAGCTCAGCAGACGGCAAACCAAGCAAGCTTTGCTGTCTTGCGTGGTACAGACCAAACGGCAAACTGTATGCTTTGCCGTCTTGCGTGGTACAGACCAGACGGCAAACTTTATGCTTTGCCGTCTTGCGTGGTTCAGACCAAACGGCAAACTTTATGCTTTGCCGTCTTGCGTGGTTCAGACTAGACGGCAAACTGTATTCTTTGCCGTCATGTGTAATTCAGACCAGACGGCAAACTGTATGCTTTGCCGTTACCTCCTGTGCTTCCAGACGGCAAACCCCTGCCAGGCCCCGCCAGACCAACGGCCAGACAGCACAGGCTGCTGACACGTGGCTGGTTTGCCGTCTAGGCCAAGACGGCAAACGCTCATCTTTTTTAAAAAAAAAATCAAAAAATCAACATTTCAGTACATAATATATATATATATATATGACATCACAGTATATATCACAACGAACAAAATTCCCCTGATCCATACCAAATCACAGTATATATCACAAAGATCCATATCACAATATCACGATGAATAAAGATCCATATCACAATATCACGATGAATAAATATCCATATCACAATGAACAAAGATCTTTATCACAATATATATCACAAAATGAACAAAGATCCATATCCATAGCATAGTTCCATAACAAAGGTCCATAGCAAATAATAATACACAAAGAACAAAGATGGCATCAGTACGTAAGATTTCGCACTACAACAAATGTCATGTCCACATCGTAGTACAAAGAGCATCCGCATGGCAACCTACAAGATGAAATGGTGTCTGTCACATTTTGGTAAACAACAAAATAACGTGCTCGAAATCATTAATATGCCAAATAGACAAAAGAAAGTATTTTGACACAACATACGCCACAAAAAAATTAATTGGACTATGACATAGTCCCACATAAGAAGTGGTGGTCAGAACCGGCAAGTCCCACAATGCCCAGCGAGCTGTCCATTTACATCCTGAATTCCTAGTGAGTTTCCAAAATAAATAGCTTCTACCCCATGTTAATTTCACAATGTAAATCATGAAGATCTTCAAGAATGGTCTTTTAAACATTAAATGAATAGCTACTTGTCTCTACTTATAAGATTGGTTCAATTTAACACTCTAAATCATGAATATCTTTGAGTGCTCTCTAAATCATAAAAATGATTAGCTTCAAGTGGTCTCTAAATCATGAGAATAAATATTTTCAAGAATGCACATACCTAATTAAGATCATGGTTGAAATGATTCAAATGGATCATGGTTTCAAATGGTCTCTACTTGTCTCTACTTATAAGTTTGATCTTCAAATGGTTTAAACAATCTCTACTTAAAAGTTTATAAATCATGGAGATCTTCAAATGATCTCTAAATCATGAAAATAAATAGCTACTTGTCTCTAAATCATGAATATCTTCAAGTGGTCTCTAAATCATGAATATCTTCAAAGTGGTCTCTAAATCATGAAAATTAATAAGTAGCTTCAAGAATGCATATAGCTACATGTCTCTACTTTGAAAAATTTGAGACATATGTGAATGAGTCAATGAGATATGTAGGGACTAACCATGCTCGATCTCAAAGAATCGGAGAACCACCAAGGTTATTGCCGTTTGGGCCTGGTGCATGTGAAGATCGATCATTGCTTGATCCATGGCCTGATTGATGCTGCATGAAGCATTACATGGTTAGCACGACCCTCGGACTAAGAAATGCAATAATGGTGCGTGCAAGTGTTTCAATTAACTGACCGTTGGGGGCGGAGGCGGAGAAAAGGCAAGCATCTGCGGCATACCATTCTGGGTACAATAAGCCTGCAAATTATGTTTGAGGAGTGAAGGTTAACTACAGATAGTAAAGGACTACATGTACATGCTTGGCTGTTAAGGAACTAACCGCAAACATTGCAAAGCATTGACTAGTTTGTGCCAACAACGCCTTCTCCGTCCTCTCATCAGCCAGTCGCCTCTCCTCCAGCAACCTCGCCTCCAACCTCTCATCCAGCAGTCGCCTCTCCTCCACCATTTGCCGCCTCTCCTCCGCCAGGCGGGCCTACAAAATATGGCATTGCAATCGCATATTCAAATCCAACACTAAGTAAGAATTAAAAAAGCATATATAGAAGGACTTGTATAGAATATACCTCCATCTCAACCATAACTGGAGTCGAGCGTTTACATGTAGTAGTATTTGAGATACCTAACCGAGCTTTGTACTCAGGGAGAGAGCGACGAGAGGACCTAGGAAACATGCCTCCTGCAATCGCTTCCTTGCCATTTTTTCTACCACCTCCAGAGATCATAACCAACATGTGGTCAAGGGGCTCCGATGTCACATCATACTCAGGCCCTTTCAACTCTTTTGCCTTCCCTTTAAATTTGTCCATCCGATCGTATGCGGTCTTGCTGGTATACGCGGAAGATGTGTCACTCTCATTATAAGGCGTGGCTGATCTGAACGTTCCCTTATGGGCCAAAGCATACGAGACGAAAAGGTTGGGCAACGGAGCTTTATTGTGAGACGCCTGCAACCAAAGCAACATGATTAAGATTTCATCACAAGGATTGGCAACATGTATGCATAGTTTGTAATATATTAAGAGTTGTATGCTGTAGCAGTACTAAACTTTTAGTTCCTATAATATAGGCAATATAGCTGGGGACGCGGATTTGTAGCACATATGTGTTTGTTTATGCGTAGAAATTCAAGTAGTAGGCTGATACTATATATATTTGGGGGCGAGGCATAGATCAGATCAGATTGTCAGTATGCCAGCCAGATAGGTAAAAATAGATAGAAAAGGGTAATAACAATGAGTTTATTTTCCAGTGGAGCCAAACAACCTATTAGCAAGTCCAATTTTCTAACTCTATTAGCAAGTCCATTTTATTATTTTGTTTGCAGCAAGCTTATGAAGAACAAATCGATGGGAAGGAAGGCATACCCAATGTTCCCCGAACTCCATAAGGTTCAAGTTGCCTTGATGGTGTGGTGGATCCTGCATTGCGGCTCGCCGTTTTCTGTAATCTTTGTTTATCGCCTTATACTCTTTGGAACACCAATAGTCCACGATCCGCTCCCAGCACTCCCCCTTATCGGCGCACCATCTCGGAGTAACCTAATTAATCAATTGCGTCTCATATACATCAAAAAGAAATGGAGTAACAGATGGTTAAGGAATAACAAGCATGAAAATACTTTACCTGCATGTACTCGTCCTTGACAAGATGTTTTCTCCTACCGGCTTTCTTATCAAGACTCTTATAGCCTTGAAGTGCCATATAAGTGCGGACAGCTAAAGGGCGTGCCTCGTATATCAGATTGTGCACAAGCTTGGGGCAATGTCCATTGACGATCGCTCGTATATCAGATGGTTAAGGAATAACAAGCACCTCCCCGCTGTTCTCCAGATACACGTCTCGGCAACAAGCCGAGAGAATGTGTACCCGGAGAACAACGGGGCGGTGCTGACGAAATTTTGCCTCGGACCGAAGTAGAGCACGGGAAACAAAACCCAATCTACACGTACTCGGGCTGTCCATGGATAACGTGGACAATTCGAAAGGACGATGGTTATAAATATGCAAATACATGCATATTTATAGATGCCACCCTTTCGAACGGGAGACGCCTAGGTTACGTGACTTCGCATGAAAATAAAATCTAGTGGCATCGGCACAATGACCGGAACAGAGCAAATAGGGGAGGGTCGGGGAGGAGATGATAGTCGAGCTCACCCTTAGACCGTAGAGGCGGTAGTCGAATGACGATGACAACGGCAACGGGACCGACAGTGCTCCTGGAGGTGAAAAGAAGATCCCTGCACATGAAAAGCACCGGCACAACGAACATAAGCACTCGCACAACAATCTAATAAAAACATCATCAACATCATCTCGCAGTTCAACAACATCTAACCTAAAGAAAATAAGCAAGAAAGAAAATAATTTGTTTTAATGAAAATCCACACATTTTTAGAGAAAAGACGCAGCCGAGCCCGAGTAGGGCGCTAGCCTAGTCCGACTTTGAATTAACAAAGCCATCAACCGGCCAGGATACAACCGCAACTTACAACAGTGAGCAAGAACAGAAAACAGCAAGATACAGAGGCGCTGGAAAGCAACTTACAAAGCCTCGAACACTTCGCACAGGAAGGATCTACATTGAACACATAACTGAAGAAGTCGAGGTCCTCCAACGCGACTAAACAAGGACAGAAGCAATGCCGGCATTGCAGAGGGATTGAAGATGCACCTACATGGCATGCCGTCACCAGACACTAAGGACCTCGGCAAGACACACCCATCCAACTCCGTCTTCGAAGGAGGCCACAACCTCCTCGCCGTCGAAGAACGGAAAGTTCCCCACGAACATGGACAGGGGCTGCCGGACCGTCCCAAAGAGCGGATCAGAACACACCAAATGTGCGGATGGAGCTCTACCATACATCAACCCAGACATATATATAGCATTCATCCATCTACTCATACATACATCTACACAGCATCCATCCATCTATCAATACATAGAACAAACCATCCATCAGCAAATCATCCATACATCCATCTATCCCTCCATCTATATCCATCTAAAAAAATACAAACACAGAAGAGGATGCTCACCGTGGGGTGGGGCAGAGGGGGGAGGTGGTGCACAGCTTCGGTGACGAGCAGCGGCGGCGGAGCTGCCCACGGCAGCCGTGGCGCTAGGGCAGGGCAGGAGGCCCCGGTGGCGGTCTCGCCATTGGAGGAGGAGGGGTGGGGGCGCGGTGGAGGCGGAGCCCGACGACGGCGTAGTGGAGGCGGGGACCTGCTGCGGCGGCTCGGTGGAGGCGGGGACCGGCGGCGGAAGCGCGGTGGAGGCGGGGACCGGAGGCGGCGGCGGGGACCTAGCTCTAGCGCGCGGCAGGGTGAGAGGGTGCGGGCGGTGCGGGGAGGCCGGGGGTGTGCTTTTTTTTAAGTGGAGTGCCATGTTCGGTCGAGCAGGGGGGTGCCGGGTGGGAATTTTTTTTATTTTTTCTTTACGTTGCCGTCAGGATGCCAATACCCAAGACGGCAAAGCAAGTAATTTGCCGTCTGCTTTGCGGAAATTATGACGGCAAAGCCAAGGCACCGTTACCGGACGTTAACCTGGACACGTGTCCCTCCTTTGCCATCATCCACAGAAAACACAGACGGCGAAGTAGCAGTTTGCCTCTAGCTAAATTTGCCGTCATCCGTCATCTAGCTTTGCCGTCTGCTTTTCTCTCCACAGACGGCAAAGTGAAGTTTTGCCGTCAGCTTTACTTTGCCGTCTGCTTATGATGGCAAATTTGCTCTTTGTCGTCTACCCCGATGAAATGCAGACGGCAAAGAGGCCCACAGACGGCAAACTAACTGTTTCCTGTAGTGATGGCAGAGATCACATGGGCAGTTTTACCCAGGTTCGGGCCGCTACGAGGCGTAAAACCCTACTCCTGCTTTGGTGGATTGATGGTGGATTGTGGTGGAAAACGCAGCGCTCTTGCCCGGCAAGGTTGCCTCAGGGCGAGGGCAGCTACGCGCGTACGAGTGTACAAGGGTCCGAATCCTTTCTATGGTTGCCATGGCCCTCCTTTTATAGATCAAGGGGTCACCACAGTGGCAAATCAGTCATTGTGTACTGATTAGATAGCGAACAGTGCTATCATACCTAACTTTGCAGTCAGAGCAGAGCGCATTAAATGTGCTGCTTAGTGTCACATCGTGGCATGCCCGGCAAGCCTTGTCGGGCTGCTCGGCCACCTCCTTGTCTGTCTGGTTGCCACATCGCTGGACGAGTGTCATTTGGAGGTGATTTCCATAGGAAGTGGCTGCCACATGTCGAATAACAGCCACTTAGTCACTTGGGGGCTTGACACCGCACCGATCGATGACTTGCGTCGCTGTGAGGTGGAGTAGTGGAGCCTTGGCGGGGTAGTTTTCCCTCGTAGCGCTCGGTAGGCCTGCTGGGATGGTCTTGAGGCTCGACTTCGGGGCCACCTCGACCTCGCCAGGCTTGCCTGCCTGGCAAGGGAGGCTTTCCCTTAGTGGTGTCTTGCTCATTTAGCTTGTCTTGGTCTTCTTGATCTGTCCTTTGATCTCTCAAAGAGTTGATCTCTCCTTGCTTGGTCTGGACTTGGATGTTGCAACCTTGCTCTTTTAGGCCTGTGCACAGTCTAGGCAACAGACCCAGGGTTTGTTGCACCGACAGGAGCCCCGGGCCGGACCTGAACGCACTGCCGGGCGTCGTCGGGGTAGGCCCTATCCAGTGCACAAGCAAGAGGGGAGCAGTTGCATGTCCCTTGAGATCTTCTTTGCTTCTTCATTAATCTGAGCCCAGGTCAGTTTCCGGTTCTCCCGTGCGTCGTGTAACGCCAATTATGGTGGGGCCATCCTAGTAATGGCCCGTGAATGACTTTAACGCACGGGCGAGTAACTGCCAATTCACTTTTCCCACCACACTCTTATCCCTGGCCACGTATGCTGCATGCATTGAGTGGGGCAGGTAACGGAGGCATGTGGTGCGGGAGAGCGTCAAGGCAGGGGCCCGGCCTTCTTGGATTGGTGGAGATGGACGGTGGTTACTCACTGATGGATCAGCCCCCAGCCCCTAGCCCGCCTATAAAAGGGGGTGGGGGGAAGCGGAAGTGCTCATCCATGCACCTCTTCTCACCATTTCCTTCTTTCTTCTTGCAATGTTGAGAGGAAGAGACCGGGGGTAGGCCCCGGGCTCGGGCTTGCGGTTGATGACTCTGAAAGCTTGTGTAGGCGCCTGGGGAGTAGAAGGGTGTGGTCGCGCCTTTACTAAGACAATACCCCTCTCCCGTCTTCACACAGGCCTCAGGAGGGCACGCGGGTGGCGCGGCGGTAGCGCCAGAGGTAGCGACTCTGGTGCGCTCGTCGCCGGGCTGCCAGGGGCTTCAATTCCAGTGAGAGGCTATGTGAGCGACACCACGCCGGAGCGCACAAAGTGTGGTAGTCACTCGTGGCCTATTCCCTTTTTCCCTGTGACGCCGAGGGGAGACCGCGGGAGTGGTTCGCCATTGGTAATGGCAGATCCCTTCCTTCGGGGTACTGCCTGCCTGCCATATGAGCGGGTTCCTTGTGCCCACGTATGCTTCTTCAGGGGACGGCATCCTTCTAACTTCGGGTTGATGGAGACTACCATGCTCTTTCCGGAGTCTCCCGAAGCACCCGTTGCCCATCCTGGCTGTTGCGGCGGGGACTTGAGTGGCGGCAGACGCGCCTCTTCGAGCGACAGCGACGAGGAGGGTGGCGGCAACCCACGACTCATCAAGAGCAGGGATGACCGCTCTGAAGTGGCGTGATTGCCGGCAGCACCATCGTCCCCGGCTGGGCTTCGGCAGCGCCACCATCTGCACCTGCCCTTCTGTTTCTTCCTCTAGCCCGGGCATGGTGCCCTCTTGATCCTGGGGAGGCACCGAATCCCAGCCAGGCCTTCCCTCCGTCTTCTTCATCTCCCCCTACAGTTCCAAGGAGGGGAGGGATAGAGCAAAGGCATCACGGGCATTTATCTTTTTTTCAATCTAAAATATGTAGGCACTTGCCAAACTTTAGTCTAAATAATGTAATCTTCTTTATCCATGTTGGTGTTCTGTAAGATCTGTACTTGTTAATCAGCATATTAATGAAAAAGATAAGCTTTGCCGGGCACTTGTGCATGCATCATGCCCATGCAGAGGTGAAATGCCTTTATACGTTCAAGTAAACAAGTTATCTCCGGCAAGTTATCCTGCTGGTACCCTCGAATTGTTGCCGTGGGGCTAAGCTTGCCGGGCACAAATCGCAAAGAGGGACCAGCCCCCCGCCAAGCCTTCTCCGCCAAAGGCCACTGCGACCATCCTGACCGAAGCAACGTTCGAGTCAAAGGATGGGAGCACCTAAGTTTCGAAGGTGACGAGGTTTTCATATGCACAAGTTTCTACTTACAGAACACGTAAGGATAAGAAGAGAACTTATCTGTTTGGCTTGCCGAGGATCGTCACGTAGGCTCGTCTTCATTTCTTCTCTTCGGGAACAAGTCCTTGGTAAGAGCCCTGCAACCTAGTGCAGATGAAAATGGTGCCATGTGCGACCTGATCTACATGATCATGCTATGCTCATGATATGCTTATGCATGCATGCAAGTTTTGGGGGCCCCCCAGCGCTTCGCTTATTTCTGTTGCTCAGGGTCTGCGCCTGGCTTTGTACAAGGGGTTACATGCAACAGCGGCAAGGCCTGTACAAAAGGGTGGCTGCCGGGCAGGGCCCGACAGCCGCGCCTTACTGGTAGAACTTATGGAGATGCTCAATGTTCCATGAGTTTTGCAACAAATTGCCATCTCCGGTCTCCAGATGGACTGCGCCAGGTCTAGTGACTCGTACAACCCGGTAAGGGCCTTCCCACTTTGGTGTCAACTTGTTTGTACCCTTGGCGGACTGAACACGCCTAAGGACAAGGTCGCCTTCCTCAAAACCCCGGGCATGAACCTTGTGGCTGTGATAGCGACGCAGGGCTTGCTGGTAGCGTGCAGCATGCGTAGCGGCCCGAAGATGGTTCTCCTCAGGTAGCACAGCGTCGTCACGCTGGTGCCGTTCCCGCGGTACTTCATCGTAGGCAAGCACTCGAGGAGATCCAAAGATGAGTTCCGTGGGGATAACTGCTTCTGCCCCATAGACTAGGGAGAAGGGAGTCTGCCCGGTAGCTCAATTTGGTGTCGTTCTGAGGGACCAAAGAACCACCGGCAACTCAACGATCCATCGCCTGCCACACTTCTGCAGTCTATCAAAGGTTCTTGTCTTCAGACCTCACAGCACTTTGGCGTTCGCCCTCTCAGCTTGTCCGTTGCTTCTGGGATGGGCGACAGAGGCAAATGAGATCTTGCTTCCGAGGGCATGAACATATTGCATGAAGGTGCGGCTCGTGAATTGGGTGCCATTGTCAGTGATGATTTGGACAGGCACCCCGAAGCGGCAGACCAATCCTTTCAAGAACTTGATAGCTGACTGTGTGGTCACCTTTCTCACGGCCTCCACCTCTAGCCACTTTGTGAACTTGTCGATAGCGACGAACAAGAACTCAAAGCCCCCGGTTGCACGGGGGAAGGGGCCCAAGATATTGAGTCCCCAGACTGAGAGGGACCATGACAAAGGGATCGTCTGAAGAGCTTGGGCAGGCTGATGGATGTTCTTGGAGTGGATTTGGCAGGCTTCATATTTTTTGATGAGCTCAATTGCATCTTGGAGGGCTGTGGGCCAATAAAAACCTTGCCGGAAGGCTTTTCCAACTAGAGCCCTTTATCCAATGTGTGAGCCGCACATACCCTTGTGTACCTCTGCCAATAGTTCCTTTCTTTCCTCCCGGCAAATGCACTTCAATTTCACACCGTTGGGCCACCTTCTGTACAGCGTGTCGTCAACGAACTGATACATACTAGCCCTCCGAGCTACTCTTTCATGTTCTTCTTGCTCTTCGGGGAGTTCTCCAGTTTGGAGGAAATGTACTATGTGCCGTGCCCAGGTTGGGGCCAGGGGCTCGGCAACAAGGACCAGTGGCACCTCCTCATTCGTAGGAGCGCACTTCTCGACCACAGGGACCGGTGGTCTGGCGGGATGGTGCAGCTCACTGATCGAAGGGGAGTTGTTCCCGCCAAGCTCTTTGCCGGGAGCCTCGGGAGGCTCTGCCGGGTGAGGCTTGTCGGAGTCCAGTTTCCTCCTCTTTCTGGCCATTGTTGCCGGGGATATGGAGGGCTGAGTCAGATGGAGAACAAAAGTCCCTGGTTCCACAAGGAGTTTTGGCGCTGCGCACTTTGACAGATGATCAGCAATGCTATTTTCCGCACGGGGCACGTGCTCTATTTGTAATCCGTCAAAGCGCTCCTCCAACTTTCTCACTTCCTCGATGTATGCCTCCATCAAAGGACTTTGGTAATCCTTGTTGACTTGTGTCACCACAAGTTGTGAATCTCTGCGGATGATCGGCTTCTTGATTCCCAGTTCTGTTGCAATCCTGAGCCCGGCAAGGAGCCCTTCATACTCTGCAGTATTGTTGGTAGCCTCCTGCTGGGGAAAGTGCATCTGGACGACATACTTAAGGTGCTCCCCAGTGGGGGAAACAAGAAGCACGCCAGCCCCTGCACCTTGTAGGGAGAAGGCACCATCAAAATACATAATCCATTCTTGGGGCGCTTCCTTGCTGGGGATGATCGTCTCCAATACTTCTTCATCAGGAGTTGGTGTCCACTCTGAGATGAATTCTGCTAGTGCTCTGCACTGAATAGTTGATGTGCTTTCAAACTTCAAACCAAAGCTGGACAACTCCAAAGCCCATTCCACAATCCTGCCAGTGGCCTCAGGGTTTCAGAGTATGCGTTGCAAGGGGAAGCGGGTGACAAATGTGATCTCGTGGGCTTGGAAGTAGTGGCGCAGTTTCCTTGAGGCCATGATGAGGCCAAAAATCAACTTTTGCACACCAGAGTACCTTGATCTAGCTCCTTGTAACAGGGAGCTGACGAAGTACACCGGGCACTGCACCACTTTCTTCCTTGCCGCAACCATAGAACTGCTTCCACTGCCCTGCCTTTCTTCGCTCTGGACTGACTCTGGTCTTGCTGGGACGGGTTTGCTTTCCTCTTCAGAGGGGACAATGGTTGTGGCTGCCACATCATCCACTTCCCGCTGCGCCACCAGTGCCGCATTAACCACTTGATTGGTTGCCTCTAAGTATAGTAGCAACGGCTCTTGTGGTTTGGGAGCGACCAAGGTGGGCGCGCTCGGCAGACTTGGAAATGAACCTGCTCAGTGTAGCCACGCATCCAGTCGAACACCTCACGTCCTTGAATGTCTTGGGTGCTTGAATTTGCTCGATAGCCTTGATCTTGTCGGGGTTGGCCTCTATCCCTCGATGGGACACAAAGAAGCCAAGTAACTTGCAGGAGGGAACTCCAAACACACACTTCTCCGGGTTCAGCTTCAAGTTGATCTTGTGCAGATTAGCAAAGGTCTCTTCCAAATCCTGGATGAGTGTTGATCTGTCCTTGGTCTTCACCACAATATCATCCATGTACGCTTCAATGTTTCTGTGCAGCTGGGATTCAAAGCCAATCTGTACTGCTCTTGCAAAAGTGGATCCAGCGCTCTTTAACCCAAAGGGCATCCGTACAAAGCATTACGTGTCACATGGGGTTATGAATGCGGTCTTCTCTTCGTCTTCCTTGGACATGAAGATCTGGTGGTATCCGGAGTAGGCATCCAGAAAGGAAAGCAGGTCACACCCATAAGTGGAATCCACAATCTAGTCGATGCGCGGCATGGGGAACGGGTCCTTCGGGCATGCCTTGTTTAGATCTGTGAAGTCTATGCAAAGCCTCCATTACCCATTCGCCTTGTGCAGCACCTTGGATTTGCTAACCATGTGGGATGCAACACTCCCCTGACCAAACTAGCTGCTTCAAGCTTCTTGATCTCCTCGGCAATAAACTATTGCCGCTCCAAAGCTTGCTTTCGGACCTTCTGTTTGACAGGCCGGGCATGAGGGCAGACAGCAAGGTGGTGCTCGATTACCTCCCTGGGAACACCGGGGATATCAGATGGTTGCCAGGCAAACACATCAATATTCGCCCACAGTAAGGCAATGAGCGTGCTTTCCTATTTGTCATCAAGGGTGGCACTGATAACGAAGGTACCATCAGCGCCAACCAGCCCTGCCGGGACCTTCTTCATAGCAGGTGCAGCAGCTTTGGATCTCTTGCTATTGGAACTCTCTAGCAAGTCATCAGCAGGCGCAGCATACTCCGGAGAGGCACGCTTCCCAGATTCCTTGCTGGCATCCTTGCTAGCTCTCATCATTTTCTTACTTTCCTTGGTGGGAGCAGTGGTTTCTGCAGCCTTAGCAGAGACCGCCTCCCGGTACATCTTGTCCACGCATATGACTACGTCCTTCTGATCTGACAAAATGGAAATGACTCCTATCAGCCATGGCATCTTCAAGGTGTTGTAGGCATAGTGGGATGACGCCATGAACTTGGCTAGAGCTAGGCGACCAAGGATTCCGTTGTACGGCAAGGGGAGGTCAACCACGTCAAACATGATCTTCTCAGTCCGGTAGTTTAACTCCCCTCCGAACGTCACCGACAGCGTGATCTTTCCCTTAGGACGACTCCTGCCGGGGTTGATTCCTTGGAACGTGCCAGTAACCTTGAGCTCCCCATCTGCTATCTGAAGTTTGCTGATGACCTTTGGAGATATCAGATTCAACCCGGCCCCTCCGTCAACCAACATCTTTGTGGCTTTGAGGTTGTGTATTGTTGGTGAGACCAACAACGGCAAGCACCCTACCGCGGTGGTGCGGTCAGGCTGATCCTCTTCGTCAAAGATGATGGGCGTGCGGGACCACTTGAGCGGTTTCCGAGAATCTGCCGCTGGCTCCATGGCATTGACTTCATGCACCCACTGTTTAAGTTGGCAGTGAGAGGAGTGCAGAGATGCACCCCCGTCAATGCACAGGGCGTCAGTGGCTTTTTGGAACTCCTGCTCACTAGTTTCCTCTTCATCTCCTCCATCACTCTCATCATTGCAATCCTCCTTCTTACGGCCTCTGACGGGCTTCCCTTGATTCTGAGGAGCCTTGCCGGGGCGACTTACTCCGCCGCCACGGCCCTTCCTGCCGGCACCATTCTGGTTTTTCTCCTTATCACGCTTCTCATACTCAACCCTCTGCTTCTTGATGAGCTACTCAACCTGATGACACTCCTGAAGGTCGTGGCCCTTGGTCCTATGGATCTTGCAGTACGGCCCATCACCCTTCCCAGCCATCTCGGCAGCTGCGGCCGCCCGACAGTCGGTGCACGCGGCAACCTCCTTACCGGGGGCCTCGGCCTTAGCCTTCTTGCCGGTACTAGGTGTGCTTGATCCTTCGATGGCCACCACAACTTTCTCCTTGCGCTTCTTATTGCGTTTCTTGTTCTTCTTCTTCTGACTGGTGGCCTCGTCGTCATCATTTGAATCGATGTTGACGCCATCCTCTTCACCGGGAAGTCGCCTTCCCTCCTCTATGCGAGCACAGTTATCCACCAGAGTGTATAACTCATTGACAGTCTTGGGCAGCCGCACGTTCATTTTGGAACGTATCCTGCGGTTGCGCACATTGGACTGGAATCTGGCTATCACAGCTGCCTGGTGGATATCCGGGATGTTCCTATGCACTTGACTAAACCTTTGCATGTACTTCCGCAGACTTTCTCCTTCCTTCTGTGGGAGGAGCTATAGATCGCTGGGCCGTCCTGGTTCTTGATGGCTGCCCATAAAGGCGCCAACAAACTCATGGCACAGGTCAGCCCATGTTGAGATGGAGTTCTCCGGTAGGTGCATTAGCCAAGACCTCACATTTGGCTTGAGTGCCAAAGGGAAGTAGTTGGCGAACACCTTCTCATCTCTTCACCCGGCAGCCTGAACAGCGATGGTGTACATGCTCAGGAACTCTGTCGGGTTCAATCTACCATCGTACTTCTCTGGTATCTCTGGGTTGAATGTGCGGGAAGATGGCCAACGGACTTGCCGCAGCTCACGAGTGAAGACGGGGCAACCAAACTCGAAAGGTGGGTACCCACCCTCACCGGGTGCAGGCTCATCGACGTCGGGCCCATTGCGCCTATCAGACTGGCGGTGGGTGTTGCGGCGCCGCTCGATGGTGACGCGCGCATCTTCCCCCCGCCTGTCTTCCTGGGCCTGCCGCTGGTCTTGACGTGCTCGAGGGCCGGACGAAGCCATCGAGACGTCATCGGGTTCTTGGTCGCGTGGCTCCGGCCGTGGTCCCTGCGCAGGCTGCCGCGAAGGGGGCTGCACCGTGGGGGTGGCCTCTTCGGCACGGCCAGCGGTGCGGGCTGTTGTCGTTGCCTTGGGAGGCCGTGGCGAGCCAGCTCGCTGTGATCCTCCCACCTCGGCAAAACCAATCAGGCTGTGAATGGTGGCTCTCCACTCATCCTTATGATCGGCTGCTGGCGGAAATCTCAACAGCAGCTGGGCCCGCGCTATAGCCTCCGAAGCGGTGTTTGGCATGGATGGCGACGTAGACCGTAGCGTCGCCTGGCTCCTCATGGTGCCGGTAGTAGCTGCGCCGTGTTCTCGTCGTCGTGATCCCATCGCCAGGGTGGCATGATGACAAGGTGGAGGCACTTGAGGGCCAACGGCTCCGTTTGGCGCATTGGCTGGGGCAGCTCATTTCGGGAGTGGTGCACGCCCTGCGGCCGCGCCCGCGGCGGGCGCGGCCGGAGAGTTGCGATTCGCCCCAGAAAAAGTGCCACCGCTGCGGCTGTGCCCTTCAGCTGGGCGAAGAGGTGAAGACGGAATGATTTCCCCACCCGTACCTCATTGAGCGTGGCCGCTGGGATGCTGTTGGTGATGTCCTTCCCCGGTGCCTTCTGCCCTCGTTTCAGCCGCAGGGGAGGTGGGGACGATGCCGCCTGCACCGGCCATGTTCCCCACAGTGTCCCCGTAGCCCCCGCGGCATCGGCGGCTATGTGTGACGGGGCCTTCGAAGTGGACGGATGGGCTGGAGCACCGGGCTTCTTCTTGGGCGCCATGGATGATGGAGCCATCGATGAAGCAGGTGATGAAGATGACGTGTTGCGTACGCTTCTCGGGTTCGCGCAAGCACTTCCCCCTACCTGGCACGCCAAAGATGTCGTGGGAAACCATGGCCACCTATGGGGCCATCAGCCCCTTGTGGTTCGGCGGGGGGATGAGCACATTGCACAAAGAGCAAAGAACATAGCGCAGCAGGGCAGAGGTCGCACGGGCAGTTTTACCCAGGTTCGGGCCGCCGCGAGGCGTAAAACCCTACTCCTGCTTTGGTGGATTGATGGTGGATCATGGTGGAAAACACAGCGCTCTTGCCCAGCAGTGTTGCCTCGGGGCGAGGGCAGCTACGCGTGTATGAGTGTACAAGGGTTCGAATCCTTTCTATGGTTGCCATGGCCCTCCTTTTATAGATCAAGGGGTCACCACAGTGGCAAATCAGTCATTGTGTACTGATTAGATAGTGAACAGTGCTATCATACCTAACTCTGCAGTCAGAGCAGAGCGCATTAAATGCGCCACTTAGTGTCACATCGTAGCAAGCCCGGTAAGCCTTGCCGGGCTGCTCGGCCACCTCCTCGTCTGTCTGCTTGCCACGTCGCTGGACGGGTGTCATTTGGAGGTGATTTCCATAGGAAGTGGTAGCCACATGTCGACTAACAACCACTTAGTCACTTGGGGGCTTGACACCGCACCGATCGATGACTTGCGTCGCTGTGAGGTGGAGCGATGGCGCCTTGGCGGGGTAGTTTGCCCTCATAGCGCCCGGCAGGCCTGCCGGGACGGTCTTGAGGCTCAATCTCGGGGCCACCTCGACCTCGCCAGGCTCGCCTACCCGGCAAGGGAGGTTTTCCCTTAGTGGTGTCATGCTGATTTAGCTTGTCTTGGTCTTCTTGATCTGTCCTTTGATCTCTCAAAGAGTTGATCTCTTCTTGCTTGGTCTGGACTTGGATGTTGCAACCTTGCTCTTTTAGGCCTGTGCACGGTCTGGGCAAGAGACCCAGGGTTTGTTGCACCGACAAATCGATGCCATAGACTCCTTCGTAGAACCTTGTAAGAGAAAAAGAAGTTGTAGTGTTCCTATACAAAGAGCTAGCGTAAGTTCAGTTACGTGCTTCTTGGAATTTTAGTTAGCCACTGATTGCAAAATTGTTCAATTACCTTGCTTGGCTTAATTTAGTTTGCTACCGATTACATTGTGCCATAGCTTGTTAATCCTATTATAGACTGCGCCTATCTATGTGTTTGATACTTACTGTTAGAATTATCTGTTTGCCTGAACTTAAATAGCTACTTAAGCACGTAGATAGCTGGTCATATCTACTTCTGGGGTGCAGCAAAATTCATGTGTAATTTACCTTCTGATACCTTGTTTGTTTAAATGGTTTCTTGTTATGAGTTGTAGCACTAGTAATGTTTGCATGTTCATAGAGAGACAAATGTCAAGTTTATATGAGGGACATCTTTGTAACTTATATATATATATATATATATATATATATATATATATATATGTGTGTGTGTGTGTGTCAGAATCATTAGCTTACATCAAAGAAATTTACAGATGTCTGTGTTGCTGGTAAATGGTACCGACTTGTTACTTTAATACGTTGCCAAGAACTTGTTAGTTTTACTAGTTCATGTGTAATTAAATACGTTGCCAAAACTGGTTAGTTTTACTAGTTTAATGTTTGTTTCTTATGGCTCTTGCAACACTTTATTTATGATTGCTAACATTCAAGTTTGCAGGATCCAACTGAAACTCCAATGGCACAACAAGTATGTTTTCAAAAACTTCCTTCTTTACCTGGTTTGCTGTTGTAACTTGTTGCTGTAATCATCTTACCAACTTCAACTTTTCAGGATCCAATTGGAATTCCAATTGCACAGCAGGTACATTTTCAAAATTTTATTTGTGCAACAGGTTTGCTGTTGTAACTTGTTGCTCTAATCAAGTTACCGACTACCCAACTTTTGAGAATCCAAGAGAAACTCCAATGCCACAAAAGGTGCCTTTTGCAAAACTTGTTTGTTTAACTGCTTTGCTGCTGCAATCGGCTGCTCTAATCAAGTTACTGGCTACTCAACTTTTTAGGATCCAATAGAAACTCCATTGCCGCAACACGTACCTTTTGCAAAACTTGTTTGTTTAACTGATTTGCTGCTGCAACTGGTTGCAATGATGTTAATAACTACTTTTCATCATCCAATCGAAACTCTTTAATTCCTTGTTTGTTTAACTGGGTTGCTATTCTATCTCCCAGTTGAGATGTTTTGCTGACTTCAACTTTTATGAATCCAATCAGAACTTTAATGGCAAAACAGGTTAGCCCAAAATCAAAGAGCGAGGTCCCGATGGACATTCTATCATCCCAAAGCAGTGCCACCAGCCCAATCGTGCATCATGAATTGCCAACTGATGAAGCTCTAGAGGCTAAACTATTGGTAGAAAGAGATTTTGCTTCTGCACTTAGAGATAACGTTGACATGTTGAAGAAGCAAACAACACAATCACAAGCAGTACTCAAGACAACCATTAAATATTTGGTGGATTTCAAAATGAAGCAAGCTAAGACTGACCGCATTGTTAAGGTCCTGAAGGAAAAAAGGAATTAAAATCCCACTTTGTAAATCATAGGTGAAATGTTTTTTCCATCGTTGAATAACCTTTGTGTTGTTTGTTCATGTAATCGATCAAACCATTTGTTTTAGAGATCATGTAATAATTGTTTTTTGTTTTTTGGTCTGTATTTTTTTAGCACGAGTCTGTATTAATTGATAAGACTATGAGACATTTCATTTTTTTGTTGAGGCAAAGATATTTCATTTTGTTTGCTATGCCAGACCGACAAATATGCCAATCGGGTTGAATGTGCATTTAGTAATAATAGTAGTATAGATGGTCCTTAAGTGGCACGCATCTGAAAGGGCCAAGATGCTGTACTAGCATTGCTAAAAAAATGATACTCTTCTAGGAAAAAAAGTACAGCGGCCTGGCTTATGTATGTTAGCTGATATTATTGATCCATAGACTCTATAAGTGTTTAAATCTTTGTTAGTTTTGTACATTATTGGTTGATTGACTCAGTATTTTGAATCTTGAGACATTGCTTGTGTACATATCTAAATGGGAGTACACTATATGTTGCGTGTGTCATACATGTTACACTTGAGTTGGACATAAAGTGGTTTCAAATATTTGAATTCACCTTAAACTAGATTCTACCTTCTGAATTAGAGTATCGGCATTTGTAAATCATATTCATATATGATAGTGGAATACATCTTTGTTTTGCTTTTGAAGATATATAAAAAACATAGAATGATTTATAAAGATTCGTATAAGAATACAAAATGGATTCGAATTTACTTGCCAGGGTAAACGTGAATTCTTATTGTCCCAAAATTTCAAAGAAGCGGCAAAACATCCACTCCCACGTCGGCTGCCCGAAGCCAGTGTTTGCGAGATGGAAGTTATTGTCTACCCCTTACATGGATAACCCATCAGCCCGATTTCCACTGCTATCAATAGGGGTAGGTTAGTAACTTCAATCAGACATTACACAACCGCCTCTGAGCCCATTCAAACAAGGTGGTCGCCAAACATGGGCGGCAAAATACATTTGATTCAAGCTCGTCCGAAAGACCTCTTTCTCTCCCTCCATTTCCCCATTTATACATGGTGGACGGCAAAACAAACTCAACTCGGCCGAAATCGATATAGGAAAATATTATTAATAGGGGCAGGTTTCTAACTTCACTCATACGTGAAACAACCGCCCTACCTGTCAGCCCCGTTCATACACCGTGGGCACCAACCGTGGTTGCCAAAACACCCTCTCCTCGCCCAAAATCGCTCTGCGCAAATATTAGGGAGATGCGAGATTACTGTCCTATCCCCAACCGACGAGATGTACAAATTTTAAACGAGGGCTAAGTTTGTAACTTTCCCATATTTCAGACAGGCGTGTCCCAAAGACATGAGTCCCCGTACCTCTCCCTCCATTTTCCCATTCACACACCGTCCGCGCTAGAACACCATCCCCACACCAGCCTCCTCCGTCCGCCACCCCATCCATCATCACCGTACTCCACCATGATAGAGCGCCTACCAAGACCGCGTCATCCACTGCTAGAGATGGTCATTTCTCATCCACGGTGATGAACCAGGAGCCTTACATCACGTCCTCTTGATTCATCGGCGCCGTCGTCCTCCTTGCCGAGGCCGCTCCGATGACCATCTCGTCCACCGCAATGGGACTTATCCCCCGATGGAACTCTGATCGGATAAAGCCCATCCCCCCGCTCCCCCACTCCCCGCTCCCAGCTCCTAGGGTTCCCTCGCCGCCGCCGCGGCCGAAGCCCGCCGTCGCCGCCATCCCCCTCCCCCTCCCATTTCCCTTCTCCTTCCTCCCCTACCCTTCCCCGTACCCCCGCATCGCCTCCCCGAGCGAGGCGATCGGGGGCCCCTCCCTCACGCCGCTCCAGCTCTCCCCCTCGCCCCTCCCTCCTTCCACCGCCGTCAGCGAGCGCCGCCGGTCCTCGGCCATGTGGTGCTGGCAGCGGTGGGCCTTCCTCTCCCCGCGCGCGACCCTTTCCTGCTCGGGTAGTGGTGGCTGGTGTCGGTGCGCCTCGGCCGGCTTCGGTGCTGCCCGTCGGTGGTGATGTCGCGGGCCGCGACGGTTCTCGACACGGCGGTGCGGCCGTTGGCCGTGGGGCGACGCGGTGGCACTGGGCCTGGCGGCGCCCGCCTAGCACAGATCTGGGTCCATTTGGGCCCCATCTGGGTTGGGCGGGCCGGTGGCTCGGCGTTTGGCGGTGTCGTTTCCTGGTGGTGGCGTGGTGGCGGCGGTCTCGGTTGGTGAGGGCTCCATCGATCGGCGCGCTGCAGTGTGGTGACTGGATTGTCCAGGTCCAAGTGGGCCCGGCCGGGCAATGGATGCCCGACAAGTCCTTGTCGCCGTGTCCGGTCGGCCCCGCTGAGGCGGTGGAGGCTGTCCCCTCCCTCCGGTCGTGTTGTGGTCACTCCCATGGCCGTTGTTTCCTTTCCATCTCTAGGTCTCGTGTTGGCAGCTCTAGTGAGGCGGCGAGGGTTGCCCGGTAATCGTGGCCGCACAAGCTGGTGTGCGGATGTTGGGGTGGTGCATGTCGAATTGCCTGGGGTGGTGGTGGTGGTCGTGGATCGGGAGAATTCCTTGTCGGCTTGTCCGGCACCGACGCGGTGACGCCTGCAGGCGCCATCGGTCCTTCCTGAGGGGCGTCGGGTGTATCTCTTCCCCACTATCCCCCATGTACCTGGGGAAACCCTATAACTTGTTCGGGCAACAACGGCGACGCTGTCTCATCCCTTCTTGAAGGTGTTGCTTGGTGCACGACACTTCGGGATGCTGGGAGCGTGGTGGTACTTCTTCGGAGGGTGCAGCGGTTGCCGGGCTTCCTTTCTCCATTGGTCTATCGGTGTCGGCATTTATTTCTGTTTTTTTCTTCTTATCTTTCCTTTTGGGCTTTGTTGTGCTGTGGCCCCAGCAAGCTGGATGTATCAGTCGTTTGCTTTATATATAAAGCGGGGGAAACCCTTTATCGGACTTATCCCCCGATGCATCCGTCTACTGTCATAGATCTGCTTCCACCCCACCGACAGCCATCGCACCCACGACACCTACATGGCACCGCAAGAGAGGTGGCACTACTTCATATCTGCTCAACTTTTTGATCTCAACCAGAAAATAGATCGTAACTTGGTTACTGTACTTTCTTTTCAGCTCATAGAATCTTAGTTCTTAGTTCAAAGCAAACAATGGTTGCTAAGTAGCATTTCTGCGGTTTGCAGCTTCAAATCTACCATGGCACAGTCATAATAGGGTTTAATTGATCATTCTTAGGGTTCCCCCACTTTTATGATCACTATACGATCAGCCTATGTTCTTCGTGTCATAATAGCACTGCTCCGCCCATCAAACTAAACAAGCTTAGTTGTTCAAATACGAATCTGATATTATTAAAACAGAGTCGTTTAATTGGTCAGCTAAATGTTCCTAATTTAGTTTCAAAATGCATGTACGCCGCTCGGGTGGATCTACAGGGTGGCCACGGTGGGCCACGGCCCACCCTGGGATATTGGGTCGGCCCTGACCCCGATTCCCCTCTGTTCTGCTGCGCTTCCGATCTCTTCACGCCCCCAGCCACCTTCCTCGCTGGTAACTTACTGTTGCCGGATACATGACTTTAGGACGAGATGACAGACTAATAGGAGGTTAGGATCCGCTCGCCCAACAGTGTCACCGCTGCCCGGGCACGCCGCTGTGCCTACCTTCCTTGTCCGTTGAAGGCTCAGGCGTCCAGCACCCACTAAGCCAACCCGATTTAACCTGAGATATGTCCTCAACACTCAGCAGCCACTCCTCATCACCCATTTTCTAATTGATTCATTACTCATTAGGCAAGACTGTCATTAGGGTTTGTTTGTGTACTGATTGCTACCTACACTTAATGGTTCAGATATTTCAGTAATCTTTCATACATCTAAAGTTCACAGGGTTTCAAAATTCCGGCCCTAGGAACAAATGCTGGTCATGTTGGATTGTTGGTCATAGTGACATTGACCCAAATTACTACTGCAAGCCAAGTTTGTTGACAATTTTACTTGTCTTTCTTACTCGTTCGATATGATATCCAATTATTCACTTCGATTAGTTGCAAACAATAAGTGCTAGACCAACTTCTTGATTAAGATTTTGGACGGTCTCTTACTGCAATTACAATTCTGCATACTTGTCCTAGTAAGCTCACAAGTAATGATTGATTCACTATCTCTATGCTTGCCTTGTCATATTTGTTGTCAATATTCTTTTAGGGTGGACCACCCTGTTTCAGAATACTGGAACCACACACATGAGTGAATAGTATTTCTCTGTGTGATATCTTCCATCATGTGTGGGCAACGAACACTGCATTGTATAGAAAGAAAAGTGTCATATCCTCCTTTTACATAGACTATGATCTTTTTACATGGAATACAATCTACCTACTTGCTTTGTGTCGCACTACCAGCACCCCACCCTTGAAGCTAAACATTATGCCACTCATAATTCCTTAGTTTATTTGTTCAAATACGAATTTGATATGCTTCTAATGTTCCTACTTCAGTTTTGAAATGTGTGTCAGCCCCTTATAGACACATAAGAGGTTTGTATTTCTGTGTGTGGTCTGGTCAGCGTGGTTGGGCGATGGACTTTGTATACGTAGGGGTTTGTAGGGATACACTATTCGAGTAGAATCCGCAATGCATTCCATAGATAATCTCACTACTTTTTATATTTTCATGAATCTCAGATACTGAACAACATCATAATGATTATGAGCTTGTGCGCATGAAACGAATGAAGCAGAACAAGGCCATGGCTGTCAAACTTGGCATTAAGGGACTGAGATCCAGTCTGGATGCAATGCAATGCAAACGCTTTCCACCTACAGATTCATGTTCAAAATGTGATCCTAATAATGATTCTAAGCTAGAGGGGGACCTAAGTCAATGTAGCTCCCTAGTGGAGGAGTCAGAGGCAGACGCCCTTTCTTATTCACCCATCAAGGTGCTTGCTCTAACTTTGCAAGGTTATATTGGTCGCACATATCTTGCAAATGATGCTTTGCATTGCTTCTACTTTGTTGCACTGCCATTTGCTTAGTTTACACATCGTCTATGTGAATACGCCCTGCCTATCCATTTTTAGTACATATTCCATCTGTCATCATACCATATTTATCCATTCAAATGATGTTCTTGTGTATTAGACGTTCAAAAGGTAGAGGGCGATTGCTGATCGCGAAGGAGCACAAACAAAGTATTTGGAAAAGGTAGTGAGACCTGATAAATCACATAGCCCATTAGGTGTAGTGGCAATATCACCAGACCCACAGAACACGACACCAACTCTAGCAGAATCTAGCCCTACTACACTGGCCATCTCTGATGCCCCAACTCAGCAGACCCCAACTGCAGCAAACAATATGATGATGCGAGTTGACATAGCACCAGCTCTACGACGCAAAACCCCCATTCTAGCAAAGAGTACACCAAATCCAATTGTCAAATCCCTTTTCGAATGAGAGAGCCCCAACTGCAGCAAATAGGACACCTATTCCACTTCTTCCCAGTTTAGAAGATGAATCTTATATTGTTGTCCGGAACTTTGTGCCCATCTTTCCCTCATGGAAAGATTATACCACAGACAAAGAACAATTTCCAATCTTCCTCCGCAACTTATGTGTAAGTAATGTACTAATGTTATTCATGGTAATTAGTGCATATTGATACGTCTCCAACATATCTATAATTTTTTATTGTTCCATGCTATTATATTATCTGTTTTGGATGTTTTATATGCATTAATACGCTATTTTATATTATTTTTTGGGACTAACATATTAACCTAGAGCCCAGTGCCAGCTTCTATTTTTCCTTGTTTTTGAGTTTTACAGAAAAGAAATATCAAATGGAGTCCAAACGGAATAAAACTTTATGATGAATTTTCTTGGACCAGAAGACATCCACGGAGCTTGGAGAGGGGGCCAAAAGAGTCCCGAGGACTCCACAAGCCCTCAGGCCGCACCCTAGGGGGGAGCACCTCCCTGGCTTGTGGGCCCCTTGGGAGTCCTCCAACCCTAATTCTTGCACTATAAATTCCCAAATATTCCCAAACGACCAAAAGCGTCCAGCAAAATACTTTTCCGCTGCCGCAAGCCTCTGTTCCTGTGAGATCACATCTTGGAGCCTTTTCCAGCACCCTGCCAGAGGGGGATTCGATCACGGAGGGCCTCTACATCAACCTTGCTGCCCTTCCAATGAAGCATGAGTAGTTTACCACGAACCTACGAGTCCATAGCTAGTAGCTAGATGGCTTCTTTTCTCTCTTTGATCCTCAATACAATGTTCTCCTCGATGTTCTTGGAGATCTATCCGATGTAATCTTCTTTTGCGGTGTGTTTGTCGAGATCCCATGAATTGTGGATTTATGATCAGATTATCTATGAATATTATTTGAGTCTTCTCTGAACTCTTTTATGCATGATTTAATATCTTTGTATTTCTCTTCGAATTATAGGTTTGGTTTGCCAACTAGATTGGTTTTTCTTGCAATGGGAGACGTGCTTAGTTTTGGGTTCAATGTTGCGGTGTCCTCACCCAGTGACAGTAGGGGTAGTGAGGCACGTATTGTATTGTTGCCATCAAGGGTAAAAAGATGGGGTTTTCATCATATTGCTTGAGTTTATCCCTCTACATCATGTCATCTTACTTAAAGCGTTACTTTGTTCTTATGAACTTAATACTCTAGATGCAGGCAGGAGTCGGTCGATGTCTGGAGTAATAGTAGTAGATGCAGAATCGTTTCAGTCTACTTGCCACGGACGTGATGCCTATATTCATAATCATTGCCTTGGATATCGTCATAACTTTGCGCTTTTCTATCAATTGCTCGACAGTAATTTGTTCACCCACCGTATTATTTTCTTTCAAGAGAGAAGCCTCTAGTGAAACCTGTGGCCCCCAAGTCTATTTTCCATCATATATTTTCAGATCTATAAACAAAAAAAAACCCAAAAATACCTTGCTGCAATTTATTTGATTTTTACTTTGTTTTTCATTTTAGTAATCTTTTATATCTTTCTCTATTAGATCTCACTCTTGTTCGAGACCGTGAATGGATTGACAACCCCTTTTTCGCGTTGAGTGCAAGTGTTTGTTAGTTTGTGCAGGTGCATAGATTGGAGACTTGCTTGTGCCTCCTACTGGATTGATACCTTGGTTCTTAACTGAGGGAAATACTTATCTCTACTTTGTTGCATCACCCTTTCTTCTTCAAGGGAAAATTCAATGCAAGCTCAAGAAGTAGCAGGAAGAATTTCTGGCGCCGTTGCCGGGGAGGTTCTACATCAAGCCTACCAAGTACCCACCATAAACTCTCATCTCTTGCATTACATTATTTTCCATTTGCCTCTCATTTTCCTCTCCCCCACTTCTAAAACGTTTTCAGAAAAACACAAAAATATTTGCCTTTTTATTTTCCTTCTTTTCATTTGCCTTTTATGTCTTACTTGGTTTGTTTGCTTGTTCGCTTGGAATAATTGTGTATTTATTGAAAATCACAAAGCAAAAAGTTTATGGTTCCTCATCCACTTGCCAATCTTTTTAAGGGATCCAACTATGATCAACCAATTGCTAGTGAGTTGAGTGCACTAGATTATCTTTATGAAGTTTTTCTTGAAATTCGTGAATCTAAAAATTGTGATGAAATTTATGAAGTGATTCATGATAGCTCCTTGAATGAAAAGTGTCATGGTGGAACACGATCACCTATGGGGCCATCGGCCCCTTGTGGTTCGGCAGGTGGGAGATCACGTAGCACAAAGAGCGAAAGCCATGGAACAGCACGGCAGTGGTGATGCTGGTGGTCTTTACCCAGGTTCGGGCTGCTGAGAAGCGTGAAACCCTACTCCTGCTTTGGTGGATTGAAGGGAGGACCACAGTGGAAACGCAGCGCTCAAGCCCGGCAAGGTCGCCTTGGGGAGAGCAGCTACATGCGTATGAGTGTACAAGGGTCCGAATCCTTCTTTAGGTTGCCATGGCCCTCCTTTTATAGGCTAACGGGATACCACAGTGGCAAAACAGTCATTATCTACTGGTTAGATAGCCAACAGTGCTATCATACCTAACTCTGGCAGTTAGGACAAAGTGCATTAAATGCATTGCTAGGTGTCAAGCTGAGGATGCAGCCCGGCAAGCCTGCCGCGCCGCTTAACCATCATCTACCTGTCTGCATGACATGCCTCTAGACGGGTGTCATATAGGGGGAATCTCCCTTCCAAATGGCTTCCACGTGCCAAATAAAAGCCACTTAATCACTTGGGGGCTTGACACCACACTGATAAGTGACTTGCGTCGCTGTGCGGTGGAGCGGTGGAGTCTTGGCGGGGATATTTGCCCTTGGCAGCCCCGGCAAGCCTGCCGGGGAAATCTTGGGACTTGTTCTTGGTGAGGCCTTGACCTGACCAGGCTCGCCTGCCCGGTAAGGGAGGTCTTTTCTTAGTGACATATTGTTCCCTTGGCTTGTCTTGGTCTTTGTCGTGGTGGAACACGATCACCTATGGGGCCATCGGCCCCTTGTGGTTCGGCACAGGAGAGATCACGTTGCACAAAGAGCGGAGGGCATGGGGCAACATGGCAGAGGTGACGCTGGTGATTTTTACCCAGGTTCAGGCTGCTGTGAAGCGTAAAACCCTACTCCTACTTTGGTGGATTGAAGAGAGGACCGTGGTGGTCGCGCAGTGCTCAAGCCCGGCAAGGTCGCCTCGGGGGGGGGGGGGGGGGGGGGGGGGGGAGCCGCTACACGCATATAAGTGTCCAAGGGTCCGAATCCTTTCTTAGGTTGCCATGGCCCTCCTTTTATAGGTTAAGGGGTTACCACAGTGGGAAAACAGTCATTATCTACTGATTAGATAGCCAATAGTGCTATCATACCTACCTCTGGTAGTTAGGACAAAGTGCATTAAATCCACTGCTAGGTGTCACGCTTTGGATGCAGCCCGGCAAGCCTACCGCACCGCTTAACCATCTTCCACCTGTCTGCATGACACGCATATGGACGGGTGTCATATGGAAGGAATCTCCTTTCCAAATGGCTGCCACGTGCCAAATGATAGCCACTTAATCACTTGGGGGCTCGACAGCGCACAGATGAGTGACTTGCGTCGCTGTGCGATGGAGATCCGCCCTTTGCGCCCCCGGTAAGCCTGCTGGGGGGTTCTTGGGACTTGTCCTTGGTGCAGCCTCGACTTGACTAGGCTCGCCTGCCCAGTAAGGGAGGTCTTTCCTTAATGGCATCTTGTTCCCTTGGCTTGTCTTGGTCTTCTTGATCTGCCCTTTGATTCCTCAAAGAGCTATCTCTCTGGCTTGGCCTTGTCTTAGAAGCTTGGTGCTGTTGTATCTTCGCTATTGCGCCTGTGTACAGTTTGGGCAACATACATGAAGGTTTGTTGCACCGACAGGAGCCCCCGGGCTTGGACCGAACGTGCTATCGAGCACCATTGGGGTAGGCCCTGTCAAGTACACAGGCTGGGCGCTTGTGGTGGCTCACTTCTTGATATTTTCCTTGCTTCTTCATTATCCTGTGCTTGAGTCAGTTTCTGGTTTTCCCGTGCGTCGCGTGACGCCAAACGCGGTGGGGTTACCTCTACAATGACCCGTGAATGAATTTTGTTCACAGGAAGGTAACTGCCATTTCACTCTTCCCACCACGCTCATCCCTTCTGCCACATATGCCGCATGCATCGGGTGAGGTAGGTAATGGATGCGCATGGCGCAGGAAAGAGTGCTGTGGCAGATATCCAACCATCCCGGATTGGTGCAAGAGGGCGGTCGACGGGTCCAACCACTGTTGGTGGCACAGTCGGGCCGGATTCGAAGGAGCCCCCAAGGGAGGGGGAGAGGTGGAGCACCAGCCTCCGTTCCCAGCTCGCCTATAAAAAGGGAGCTCGAGGGGGAATGGAGGCATTTGTCCTCGCACCTTCTCCTTCCCCTTGCTTGCTTTCCTCTTCTTTATGTCAAGGAAAAGAGGCCGGGGCCGGGGCCTGGCTTCGAGCCTCGGCTTACGAGTGGTGATCCCAGAGGCTTGTGTTGACACTCGGGGAGTGAGTCTGGTCCGCGGCCGTGGGAGACGCGGTGGCAGTGGTTGGGGCAGTCGCAGCTGGTGGCAGCGCACCTATGACTGCCGTATTCATTCCGGTATGGAGGACGCAACGCCGTTCCGTAATGGCAGAGCGCTCGCGCCCTTCATACTAGTTATCCGTCCGGGTCAGGGGTGTTTCCTCTGCCGCGAGCTGCTGGGGTTCGAAGGCCTGTTGGTGGAGCCTTCAGGGCCTCCGGTGCTCGCCTGTGGGGCTGTGCTTAGGATCTTTAGTGAGCCCAGCGCTGCCCTCTCCGGCGAGGTCGGGGATGATGCTGAAGATGGTGGCGCCTTCCTGCCCGCCAAGGTGGGGGGCGGTGTCCTCAACGCGCCTTGGATGCCGCCACCACCATCAGCAGACTCTCCGGGGGAAGCGATGGGCCAGGGGCCCGGCGTCCTCCCGAAGCGACAGTGACGAGGAGAAAAACAGCGAAGATGAGGAAGGCGGGTGGCAGGCCGTCAGGTCAGAGTACGGTGGCACTGAGGCCTTCGTCTCGTATTGTCGGCCTGTTGCTCCGTTCTTTGATTCTTCCCTGCCCTGGCACCATCATCACCAACCTCTTCCGAACGGCTGCCGGGGGAAGCTCCCTTGGTGCCTTCTGCCGCGTGCACCTCGCCTAGGCGCTCCTTTTGCCCTTTTTCACACTCGAGACAAAACCCGGGAAAAGGAGGGCAATAAAGGCATTACGGGGCATCTGTCCTTATATTCTAAAGGATGTACGTGCTTGCCAAATTTTAGTCTTAAATATGTAATCTCTTTTATCCATATTTGTGTTATGTGAGGTCTGTACTTGTTTATCTGCATATTAATGAGAAAGATAAGTCTTGCCAGGTACTTGCGCATGTGTTTTATCCATGCAGAGGAGGAATGCCTCTATACTTTTAGGTAAACAAGTTTTCCCGGCAAGCTATCTTGCCGGTGCCCTCCATTGTTGCCTCCTGCCGGGGCTTGAAACTATGGAAGGGAACCGGCTGCTTGTCGATCCTTCTCTGTCAAATGCCACTACAACCATCTTGACCGAAGCAACGTTCGGATCAAAGGATGGGAGCGCAAATGCTTTGATGGTGACAAGGTTTCTCTATGCACAAGTTTTCTTTTTACAGAGACACGTATGTATAAAAGGAAACTTATTTGTTCGGCTTGTCGGGGATCGATATGTAAGCTTGTTTTCCGTCTCTTCTTCCCAGGATCAAGTCCGCGGTAAGATCCCTGTAATTAGTTGCAGGGGAAAACATAGCAGCATATGACCTCATCTAAATGATCATGGAAAGTCTTAAGCTAAGCTAATCATGCATGCATGTTTTTAGGGCGCCAGCGCTTCGTTTTATTATCTGTGCTTAGGGTCTGCGCCTGGCTTTGTACAAAGGGTTACATGCGCACCGGCAAGTCTTGTACAAAAGGGTGGCTACCGGGGTAGGGCCCGATAGCCGCACCTTACAGGTAGAACTTGCGAAGATGCTCAATATTCCATGAGTTTTGCATTTTGATGCCATCTTCAGTCTCCAGACGGACTGCGCCAGGTCTGGTGACTCGTACTACCCGGTAAGGGCCTTCCCACTTCGGCGTCAACTTGTTCGAACCCTTGGCGGACTGAACGCGCCTAAGGACAAGGTCACCTTCCTCAAGGCTCCGGGCATGGACCCTGCGACTGTGATAGCGGCGCAGGGCTTGCTGGTAGCGTGCAACACGTACAGCAGCCCGGAGACGGTTCTCCTCAAGGAGCACGACATCGTCATGCCGGTACTGCTCTTGCTATACTTCATCATAGGAAAGTACTTGAGGTGACTCGTATAAAAGTTCCGTGGGGATCACTGCTTCTGCCCCATAGACTAGGGAGAAGGGAGTGTGGCCGGTAGCTCGATTTGGTGTCGTACGGAGGGACCAAAGAACCACCGGCAGCTCGTCGATCCAGCGTCTGCCGCACTCCCACAGCTTATCAAAAGCCCTTGTCTTGAGCCCACGCAGCACTTCAGTATTCATCCTCTCAGCTTGTCCATTGCTCCTGGGATGGGCAATAGAGGCGAATGAAACCTTGCTTCTAAGGGTTTGAACATATTGCATGAAGGCGCGGCTTGTGAATTGGGTGCCATTGTCAGTGATGACTCTGGCGGGTATTCCGAAACGGCACACCAATCCTTTCAAGAACTTGATAGCTGATTGTGCGGTCACCTTCCTCACAGGCATCACTTCTGGCCACTTTGTAAACTTGTCCCCATGTGGCGCGCCAAAGATGACGTATCATACGCAAGCGCTTCCCCCTAACTGGCGCGCCAAAGATGTCATGGTGGAACACGGTCACCTATGGGGCCATCGGCCCCTTGTGGTTCGGCAGGGGGGAGATCACGTTGCACAAAAAGCGGAGGCCATGGGATAGCACGACAGAGGTCACGCCGGTGACTTTGACACAGGTTCGGGCTACTGTGAAGCGTAAAACACTACTCCTGCTTTGGTGTATTAAAGAGAGGACTGTGGTGGTCGCGCAGTGCTCGAGCCCGGCAAGGTCGCCTCGGGGGGGGGGGGGAGCAGCTATGCGCGTATGAGTGTACAAGGGTCCGAATCCTTTCTTAGGTTGCCATGGCCCTCCTTTTATAGGCTAAGGGGTTACCACAGTGGCAAAACATTCATTATCTACTGATTAGATAGCCAACAGTGCTATCATACCTAACTCTGGCAGTTAGGACATAGTGCATTAAATGCACTGCTAGGTGTCATGCTGTGGATGCAGCCCGGCAAGCCTGCCACGCCGCTTAACTATCTTGCACATGTCTGCATGACACTCCTCTGGACGGGTGTCATATGGAGGGAATCTCCCTTCCAAATGGCTGCCACGTGCCAAATAACAGCCGCATAATCACTTGGGGGCACGACACCGCACTGATAAGTGACTTGCGTCACTGTGCAGTGGAGCGGTGGAGTCTTGGCGGGGAGATCCGCCCTTGGCACCCCCGGTAAGCCTGCCAGGGGGGATCTTGGGACTTGTCCTTGGTGCGGCCTCGACCTGACGAGGCTCGCCTGCCTGGTAAGGGAGGTCTTTCCTTAGTGGCATCTTGTTCCCTTGGCTTGTATTGGTCTTCTTGATCCGCCCTTTTATTCCTCAAAGAGCTATCTCTCTGGCTTGGCCTTGTCTTAGAAGCTTGGTGCTATTGTATCTTTGCTATTGCGACTGTGTACAGTCTGGGCAACATACATGAAGGTTTGTTGCACCGACAGTCTTCTTGATCTGCCCTTTGATTCCTCAAAGAGCTATCTCTTTGGCTTGGTTTCGTCTAGGGAGCTTGGCGCTGTTGGGGTGGAGGCCTACTGTCCGTGCACAAGTCAGGGGGAACATACACCCATGTTTGTGTACCCTGACAGAAGCCGCCGGGCCTGAGCCATACATGTCGCCAAACAGTGCACGGACACGTGTCGAGGAAGTGTTGTGCGTGCAGTGGTTTTTATGATGTCCAGTCAACTCAACATCCACTCCGCGTAATTACCACAGGTCGTGGGGTTGTGGGACTATAGCAGTTAATGTAAAACGGTAATTTCCTGAGAGAAAGTAGCGAAGAGCCACCCCCATGTCCGTTCCTCATAAAAGAGAAAACGCAAAAGGGCGCTGCTCATTCGCATCCGTTTCTCCCTCCATCATCTTCCTCCTCAAGCCAAGCAACCGCTCCTGCGGCCACACTTGCCTCCGACGCCCCATCTGGTCTTCCGCCCTTTCCACAGCCCCGAAGGATGGGAAAGAAAGCTGCAGCCGCAAGGGGGAAGTGGGCGGCCACCGCAAAGGAAGTGGTTGTGGAGGGGAAGAAGAAGAGGGCGACGGAGTTGGACAGGAAGCCGCGAGAAGATGTGGTCTTCTTCCCGTCGAGCTTGGACAGCAACACCTTGGTCATAAGGTATGCGTACATGTGGGGGAGGGAAGTCCCAAAAGGGCATGGCGCGCCCGCGGTCTTGCCGGAGGGGAAAGAGGACCCACCAAATTTGTACCGCTTTTTCTGCGCGTACTTCCTCTGCGGCCTCAGCCCCCCTTTCTCAGATTTCTTCGAGGCGATGATGGTGGTGTATGGATTCCATCTCTTGGATTTCACGCCAAATGCAATGGCGTGCATGGCGAGTTTTGCCCACCTGTGTGAGAACTTCGTCGGAGTTAGCCCAATGTGGATCTGTTTAGGCACTTCTTTGTCCCGCGGGTCGAAGACAAGACTCACCGCTCGGGGAATATAAGTTGGATCCCGTGGGGAAAGAGGAATGTTTGGGATTACCTTCCTGGTCAGCAGCGTGGCCGATGGGAAGAATGGAGGGCGGACTGGTGCTAGATTCAGGACGCGGATCCTCCAGAGTACTGCCGGGCGCGGGCGGAGTGCATCATGCGCGGCAGCGATTGGGGGAAACCAGGCCTTACTAACAACAGGCTTTGCCTGGCGCTGAATAGGATCATCCGCCTCAAAGCTGTCAGGCTAACCATCGAACATGTGGGGGCTGATTTCCTCCGATGCCACATCGCGCCGCTGCAGAAAAGGGACACGTTCGCCTGGCAGTATGGAGATGCTACGGACAGGATGCACCTATATCCAGGCCTCACCAACAATTTATTGATTTATGGCCACGATTGGCTGTGCGAACAACTGTTCGGTAGCCTCGGGCTGTTCAACTTGCCGGCAAGGGTGTCCCGCTGAATATCAACTCTGCCCTGGACCAGATTTCAAGTGGATGCCTGACTGCAATGATTATGGAGTTGAGGCTAATTGGCAACTACCTAAGCTCGATGCAGAGATCGAGTGGGTTTCCAATCTAGAAGAAAGGGCTTCCAGGGTGGAGGGAAACATGTTCAAGCTCACCTCCATGGTAGAAGCAGAATTTATCAGGAGGCGGATTGAGGAGGACAAGGTACTCCGAGCTGCCGGGAAGGCAAGGCCCGGAGGAGAGGAGGAGGAAGATGAGGAGGAGGCCGAAGACGAAGTGTCTTCCCATGGCAGGAGCGAGGGCGCGCCACGGAGGAGGCTGCGGGGGACGAGTCTGCCGAGGTTGATGTCGAATTCAGGGCTCCGCAGACCCAAGAAGATTCGAACTCTGGGGCATGTGCGAAGATCTCAATCTCTCAAGCCTAGAGCCCATCGCCCCACAGCCTAGCCTAGCCGAACTCGCGCGAGCAAGAAAGAAGATGAACACGACAGTTTACCCAGGTTTGGGCCACCTTGTGGTGTAATACCCTACTCCTGCTTTGTTGTGGATTGGCCTCATGAGGGGCTGAGGATGAACTAGTACAGAGGATGAACAACCTCGCGAGGGCTCGGGGGTGAGAATGAGTCGACCCCTTCTATGGTGGTGGCTAACCTATATTTATAGTGGCCTTTGTCCTCTTCCCCCAAAACATAGGCAGGAAGGGATACCACAACGGCCAATTTGAAAGGGGACAAGTAGTACATCTAATCCTGATGAAATGTGGTCTTCGCCTACAAAGCTTCTGGTCGTGACATAGTGGTGGGCTGGACGATGACATCCGCCTTGCCGAGCGTATGGTCTTTGTCTTGTAGCACCGGAAGGGAAACCTTTGGGAGATTCCTCTGGAACCCACGCCTGTCCTTGCCTCCTTAGCACCAAAGAGGAAACTACCTCCTCTGAGCCTGCTGGTGCCCGCCTGGCCTTGGTCGTCATGGCTCATGTCATCACATCCTCGTGAGGCTGGGTACCTGCATAGAAATCTCTGCTCCTCGGGAGGCCGCCTGGGGAGGCCGCTCCCTTAGGAGGTCTTGGTGTCGTCCTCCTCGTGAGGCCTGGCCCCTCGCGACGGTCTTGTCTTGGTGGTCTTGGAGATGGGTCATACCAGGCCGTTGAGGGAGCCACGCCGTGGGCCACAGGCAGGCAAGTCTGGGTACCTTGGTTCCCAGAACACCGACAGTAGCCCTGGGGCCCAATGCGCGCTCGGGCTGGCTTCGATGCGAAGCCAAGGGGCAAGGGTGAAGCGCCGTGGGCCCCAATCGCCTACGGGCCAGGCTGACGCCTGGCGCTTGACAGGACGCGGACGCCTTGGCTTCCCCACGTTGTCTCGACAACCGCCCACTAACAAAAGGCCGGCGCACGCCCGCGGGGCCATCATTGCCCTGCTGCACGCTTGCCTTCTGGCCCTCCTTCTCCTCGCTTGTCCCTTCTTTGCTGGATTATGCGCCAGTTCAAATCCGCCTCGCCGCCATGGCACCCTGGAAGAAGAGGAGCAAGGCCGCGGCTACGGCGGAGCCGGAGCCCGCATTGGGCCGGTCCACCATGACTAACCGCGAGGGGCTGGACAAGGTCCGGCAAGCGATTGCCGCCGACTCCAACAAGTGGAAGGCGAAAAAGATCTGGCTGTCCTCCTGGCTTCTAGCCAACATGCAGGCCACCGAGATCCCTCTTCATCTCCACGCCCTTTTCGCTGGCCTTCTGCCGGCGTTCTCCAATTTCTTCAATGCCGTGCTCACGCACTTTCAAATCCACGCGCTGCATCTGGATCCTGGGTCTGTCGTTCTCCTCTCCGCCTTCGTGTTCTTGTGCAAGGCCTTCGTGGGCATTGCCCCATCTGTGGCCTTGCTCTGCCACTTCTTCTCCCTCCAGTTGATCGACGGCGAGCAATGCTCAGGTTGCGCCTCGCTTCAGGCGGTGGCGGTGACTGCAGGCTCCAGCATTGATGCCACGCTCCGCCCGAACGCGGTGGGATTCCGGAGGCAGTGGGTGTACGTAGACGCCACCGTGCGAAGCCCCCTGCTCCTAATCCTGTCGCCCCCGCGGAGCCAAGCTCCGGATGGGAGCACGCAGAGCTGGTCGATCCGCGCCTCACTCGGGTATTGACCAGGCTGGCCAACCTGAGGAAGGAAGGGGTGATGATGGGGATGGTGGTGAGGGAATTCGTCCGACGGCGCATCGCTCCGCTCCAGCACCACTCCCGTCCGATGTTGGCATTCACCGGCCCTGCAGACAGCATGAGACTTCAGGAGCCTTCCCTTCCTTTAAGTACGCTGCACGGAGTGCTCCACCTCCTGATTGGTGAGGAGCCTGCCGAGCTCCCTCCAAATGGGTTCCCCCTCTACGATCACCCAAACAGGGGAGCCTTCGCCAAGAAGAAGCCGTGCTTCGATGAGTGGGGGCTGCTCCCCGAGGGCCATGTGGGGCATCATGACAACCCCCTCCTGGTGACCCCAGGGCGCGAGGGCCCTGAGGTGCGCGCTCCCCGGGCAGCCGCAGGGGAGCGTGCTCCACCACATGCTCCTCAGTCATTCGCCATCAGTCCTGCGAGCGGTGGGGGAGGCGCCCCGCCTGTAGATGCAGCTGCCGCCCTCGCTGTGGAGGGATACGCGCCAGGCCCCAGTGTGTCCCCTCTGGACCCTGGAGCTGTCCGGAAGAGGAAGGAGCTCGGGAGCCACCGCAGTCCTGCCTCAGGGCTCCTGAAGAAGAGGAAGTGGATCACCGTGGATGAGTAAGCGCCTTGCCTCCTTCTTGATCCTTGCATTCTGCATCACTTCCAGACTCTTGTCCGTTAGGGTCCCTTCCGACGAGGGGGCGAACGCGCCCCGAGCACCGCCTCCGGAGGGCACCGGTCCCGCCGTGACCTCGTGCCTCATGAGCCGCGCAGTTGTGTGCAAGGTGGCGCCCGTACCCAAATTGAGGTCGCCCCTGGGGGGCCTCGGGCCTGCATTCCTGGCGTCCTTCCTTCAGGGAGGACTCCCGGTCGCGGGGGCCGTGCCAAGGGCTCCACCTCTGAAGCTCGTCGGTAGCTGGGCTGCTTGTGGGACAGCACCATCCCCAAGCAGTGGGGTAAACCCGAGTCGGGCCCTGCCCCGGGATGGAGGAGCGGGCGAAGGAGCGCGAGCCCCCGGGCCCCTGCCGGAGACGGGCAAGTCTTCGTGCACCTCCACCGCCGACTGGGGCGCAGCGGAAAACCCCGGCCGAGCGTTGGAGCTCGCGCGCGGGCGCAGCGCCGTCCGACACTGCCTTCTCCAGGAGGCGACGAGCGTGCTCGGGCACCTTGGGGTGGAGCTCGGTGGCGTCGACACACTCCTTGAGGCGGAACGTTTGCGCCTGGCACGCGAGTGGTGCCAGCTCGGGGTCGCCGTCAAGTTCGGTCGCCTCCAGTGCGAGCATGCTCGCGCGGAGGTGGAGGAGTCCCTTGCCGCAGCGAAGGAGGCTCGCGACCGTGCCCTGGAGGAGGTCCGAGCCGTAGACTGCTGGCACGAGGTGGCCGAGAAGCACGAGAGGGAGCTCCAAGCTTCGAACACTACCCTCGAGCGACAGGTCCTGGCGCGCAAAGTGGCGCTTGCCGCCTCGGCAGGTGGGCTGCCTACGGGCGACGTGAAGCTCTGCACGCTGGAGGACACGCTGACGCTGGAGGCGTTGGAACAAAGCCTGGAGCGCGAGCGTCTGGAGATGATGGAGTGCTAGGTGGCCACCACTAAGGACGCTCTCGCCTCTCGGGAGACGATGATCTGAGAGGAGGCTGACAATAGGGTAGCGGGGGTCCGCAGGGTGCTTGCTGAAGAATATCGCCGGATGCTGGAGCTTCAGGAGGCCCGCTTCTGCACGCGGCGCGACGAGCTAAAAAGCGAGGCTGATGGCCTCAAGGAGAAGTTAGCCGCAGCGGAGCGAGGCGAGAAAACCGCGGCGGATGCTCGGGCCACCGCTGAGGCTGAGCTGTCCTTCCTTTTCAAGCAGGTGGAAGGCGTTTCCTCCCTCATGGAGAAAGCTTCGGACGAGGCGGGCCGAGCCCGGGTGCTGCAGTGCTAGCGCTTCCAGATGTTCGAGGCCCTCGGGCGCAGGGACAACCAGGCCCTGAGCAGCATTTGCGATGAGAACATCTCCAGCCCGCTTGTTGCTAATGACGCCGGCTGCCTCAGCTTCTTCACCAAGGTCGTGGCATGCCTCGAAGGTGGGGCCGCGAAGGCGCGCCAGCTCTTTGAGGAGAGGAGCCGCGACCTTCTTGCGCGTGCGTTCTCGCGCGTCTCCAGCCATCTTCTCCGCTCTGATCCCGATTTCGACTTCGAGGCCGCGATAACCCCCATCTCCAGAGCAATCCAAGGCGCCCTGGTGGACTGGGTGGAGGATCATGTGGACAACCTAATCACGGAGCTTGCCCCTGCCGAGGATGTGGGTGTGCCCGTGGTTGAGGAATGCGGGGCTGACAACGATGACGATGGCAGTAGCGACAGTGACAAGGCGTCTCCCTAGACTTGTTTTCTCCTGTTTTCCTGTCAAGACTTTGGATGTGACCCCGCGGGGATGCGAAAGTATTTTTTGGAAGAACCTTCTCTATGATGTATTAAATAGTATTGCACTCCCTGATGTCGCCTTTACTTTACTTTTTCCACACCTGCGGCCCCTGAGCAGGGGCGGCCGTCATTGTCATGTTGGGTCACGATGTCCGACCAATGTCCGGAGGCGAACGCTTGCCGAAGACGCCGGGCCATACGTACCCGCTGGCTTGCTTGGGAGCGCCATGCGAAGATCCGGACGTCGAGGTCTCGGAGAGGTGAGCGCGCGTGCAAGGCCGCGGCTGTTGTGGCCTGAGCCCTTAGGGCATCTTCAGCGTGGATGGGCTGACCCAAGCATGCACACCGTGCCCAGCCCCCGCTCGCGGGGCGTGATGGAGGGAGCCACGGGTGCCTGCCGTCTTTCACAAAGACAGAAATCAAGAGAGGAAGCACCGCAAGAAAAAGAAAGTGATTCCCCCCTTTTTTTTAAAAGATGAAAATGCAAGAACTTCAAATTCACTCCAAGAAGCAGCAAATTCGGTCACAGGAGAAAGCAAAGAACAGCCGCGTTCGACACCTATGCCAGTCTTCTAGTCTTCCCGCCAGCGCGGTGCATGGGGCTTCCACTAGGCATGGGCATAATCGCTGATTGACCGTGTCGTCCGCCAGCGCGGAGCATGGGGCTTCCACTTGGGCATGTGTGGTAGCCCCCGTGAGGCTCAAGGGCAGCGCTCAGGAGACTCTGGGGCGTGTACGGCCCCACTCATTATTACGTGAGTGTCACGGGCAGAGACTGGAAGAGTGCAAGGCGGCCGCCTTCCTCCCCGGCGGGGACCCCAGCCCTTTGTCCCCGGATCGCGTGCCGGCGAGTCCGAGGCGCGGGCGGCCCCGGGCCGGGTCGCCGACCTAGCGATTATCGGTGGGCGGCGCAATGCGCCTTCTCGCCGCCCACGGGCCGCCCGGCCAGCTTGCGGCGCAGGCCGCGGACCCCTCCCGAGTCTTTGGGTCTCTGGGGTCCCGGCATCGAGCGGTCGCTGCCTAGGAGGCCCCGGGCCCTCTTGAGGCGTCCTAGCCTCATGGGCCCCACAAGTCCATGGGCCCCCGTGGGACCCTGTTCGCGCTTGGGGCGCGCCATGTGCCTTGGCATGCCTAGCACGGCCGCCGCTTCCCTGGTGCGCTGCGGAAGTGTAGTTCACCTGCATCCAAAAGTTAGCACATATGCTCTGAAAATACTTCTTGCCGCGGGGGAATGTCGTTTAACGGCGTGGTTGGGGCCCCGGAGTCCACCCCTGCTGGTGGGTCACAATGGACACGAGGTGGTCCATCTCGGCGCATCCCCCGGGGGGCAGTCTACCCTGCCCGAAGCTCGTGGGAGCGCTTCTTGGGTTGGGAGAGAGGTCCTGTCGGGCTCCTTTCCGCCACTTGGCCCATCAGATCCTCCTGAGAGGGGTGAACAAACGCAGCAAGGGCACGCTCGGGCCCGTGACGAGGGTCGCAGCATGGGCGGGGGGCACAAGGGCGCCGTACCCTGGCATGCGACTCCGAGTAGCTCAGCGACCCGATCAAGCAAGACGGCATGGTCGCCATTGGCGGGGCGATAGCGCAGTAATTTGCGCGCCATGAGGAGCGTGGCCTGCGTGCCCGTTAGCCCTCTTGTAGCATGGAGGGACAGCGCCGCGGTGGCGCCTGCAGAGCGCGCGGCGACACACCCGCTGTGTCGCGCGGGGGGTGATGGCGACAAGTCCTGCCATTGGCGACGACGTGACGACGAAGGCGGGGCACGGCGGGAGACGATGCGGCCGTAGGGCACCGTCTGATAGGAGCACACGGCCCACCGCTCGGCGCGGGTTCGGCTGGTCTTTGTCTTGGGCGTGGCAAGGCAAGGATGGAGCATGGCTGGTGAAGAGGCGGGGCTTCGACACGCCCCTACTGGGCACGCCAAATGTCAGATTCAGGGCTTCGCAGACCCAAGAAGGTTCGAACTCTGGGGCGTGTGCGAAGATCTCAACCTCGCAAGCCTAGAGCCCATCGCCCTACAGCCTAGCCTAGCCGAACTCGCGTGAGCAAGGAAGAAGATGAACACGATAGTTTACCCAGGTTCGGGCCACCTTGTGGTGTAATACCCTACTCCTGCTTTGTGGTGGATTGGCCTCACGAGGTGCTGAGGATGAACTAGTACAAAGGATGAACAACCTCGCGAGGGCTTGGGGGTGAGAATGAGTCGACCCCTTCTATGGTGGTGGCTAACCTATATTTATAGTGGCCTTGGTCCTCTTCCCCCAAAACATAGGCGGGAAAGGATACCACAACGGCCAATTTGAAAGGGGACAAGTAGTACATCTAATCCGGACGAAATGTGGTCTTCGCCTGCAAAGCTTCTGGTCGTGACGCAGTGGTGGGCTCGGCGATGACATCCGCCTTGCCGAGCCTGTGGTGTTTGTCTTGTAGCACTGGAAGGGAAACCTTTGGGAGATTCCTCGGGAACCCACACCTGTCCTTGTCTCCTTAGCACCAAAGAGGAAACTGCCTCCTCTGAGCCCACTGGCACCCGCCTGGCCTTGGTCGTCATGGCTCACATCATCGCAGCCTTGTGAGGCTGGGTACCTGCATAGAAATGTCCGCTCCTAGGGAGGCCGCTCCCTCAGGAGGTTCTTGTCTTGGTTGTCTTGGAGATGGGCCGTATCAGGCCATTGAGGGAGCCACGCCGTGGGCCGCAGGCAGGCAAGTCTGGGTACCCTGGTTCCCAGAACGCCGACAGTTGAAGCTCTTTATGCCACGGCAGCAGAAGCCCAAGAAGGGGCTGAGATCGAGGAGACGGAGCAGCCCAAGGAGGAGTGGCTCGCAACGGGCCCTCAAGCCCCAGAACCAGACTTGGAACAGCGCACTCATCGGCGGGCCAGCCGAGGAGCTGTGGCCCCTCTTCCTGCGCCCGCCACCAAGAGGGTGAAGAAGATCTACTCTAAGGGCGACAGGCCGAACGTGGCGCGCCGTCATTCTTCTCTCCTTTCTGAGGCCAAGATCCCTCCCGCCAAGCGGCGAGCGGTCACAGGGGTCGACCCTAGCTCCCAATCAAGCTCGAGCTCCTCGTGTAGCTCATCCTCGCCGGAGCCCTGGGCCCCTCAAAAGGGCTCAAAGTTGCCGGGAAGCATTGTTCCCCCGACCCTGAAGAGGAGCAGAGCGACCCCACCACCTATGGGGTTCGCGCTGGGCTCCATGCTCATCAATTTAGAGTAAGGAAAACACTATCTTTCCTTGTCAAAGCGTCATGCACTTACTGGTTTGCTGATCCAATCTTGGTTGTTGTCTTTGACAGAGACGAAGAAGAAACCCTCATCCACCGGGCCAAACGATCCAAGCAAGTGGAGTCGTCAAGGCCTTCGGAGGGCACGAGTTTGGTGGGAGGTAGCACGAATGATTCGGCACCAAGCCCTCGGCCCAGCCGCCGGCATGAAGGTATGGGACAGGTTTCTCCCGCCAGGGGAGGCGTGGAAGATCATGTCCCATCTCCTGCCAAGGAGGGAAGGGAGGTCGTCCAGAGAGAGGCTCTCCAGGAGGGGCCCACCCTGCGTGATGTTCAAGCCGAGAAATCCCCGGCAAGGGCCTCCATGGAAGGATTGGCCCATGCTGATGCTAAGGTTGCCGAGGAAGGGGGCGGGGGTCATGCCCCCGGCAACTGACGTTGCCGGGGAAACCGATGCCCTCCCACGGCAAACATCTCCGGGTAATCCACTAGCTCTTTGTCTTTTGTTGCTTGCTTTATTTTGCCTCGAGTCTCTGGCTCACCAATGTATATTATCGCTTTGTCATTGCTTGTTGATCTTGCTTGCAGTTCCATTGGCCGAGCAACCAGAGCAGTTGGAAGAAGTGGCCAGCATTGGCAAGGATGCTGCTGAAGAGGCCGCCAAGATTGCTGCCACGGAGGTCCAGGAACATACTGCTGGGGATATCCAAGAGGCCCCAAAGGAAGCCGAGAAGACCCCCGATAGCATGCCAGGATCAGAGGTAGTGGTTGAAGAGAAAGTTCCCCTTCAAAGTATGAGCCCTCCTCCACAGTTTGGCACCCCGGCCGTGGCCCTACAACCATCTTCAAGCAAGCTGGCATTGGTTCTTGCCCACCCTGGACTCGGAGCCCCCGGCTCATCCGCGGCAATAAATGCAGACCTTGATGAAGAGATCCAGCGCATCGTGGTGCCGCTATTCTAGCGAGCTCAAGAGGCTGATGATTCAGCCAGTGCAGCCATGGACTTGTCCTTCCTGGAATCCGTGGCAACAGGCATCAAGGACATGCAGAGCAGATACAGCCTGAAGTGGCACGCGATCAAGGAGCAGCGCAACTCCGCCAGTCTCATGGATCAAAAACTGAGGGACAAGGGTAGTGAACTGCGCGAGTGGCACAACAAGAAGTTCCACACCCTTCTGCGGCAACAGGAGTCGATAACCATGGCGAAAGAGGATGTCGCTGCCCAGAAGTCCGTTTGGCGGAGTGTGAAGCGTTTCTGAATGCCAAGGAGAAAGACATCTCTTCCCAGGAAGGGAACCTCGAGGCCACCCTCCGCAACAAGGATGGAGAACTAGAGGCCCTTGTCCAGCAGCGCACCAAGGAACTAGAGGATAGGCACAAGGCAGCCCTTGACGTGCTCACCCTTGACTCTGCTACCCAGCTGAAGAAGACTGGTGATGATCTTGCCACTGCATCCATTGCCAAAACTAACCTTGATCCATAGGTGGCCAAACTGATAGAGGACCTTGCTGGGGGCGCCAAGGAAATTGTGGCTCTCAAGGAGGAAGTGCAGAAGGCAGAGATTCTTCTGAAGGAGGTGCAATCACAGCTTTTCTCCAAGAGCCAGGACCTCGACACTGCCAATGGCACTATTACCGACATGAAGGCAAGGCTTGGCACCTTGGAGAGCGGAATCGAGTCTGCCAGAGCTCATGAGAAGCTGCTGATGAAGGACCTAGACAACACGAGAATCCTCTGAAAGGACGTAGAGGACAAACTAGCGAACCAAGTTGAGCAGCGTGACCTCTGGATCAAGAGTCTGGTTGATATTGCCGAGCGCCTCTCTGCCCAGATTGTAACGATGGGTAAGAAGAGTTGGGCCTTCTCAGTCAACAGTCATGAGGTTCCAAGCGTCAAGCTAGTGCTCTTCTTCGAAGGCTTGATCGAAGGGCTGAAGACACATGAGGAAGAAAGAGCCGCTTGTTTTGCAAACGAGTCTCGAAAGCTTGCCTGTGATGCCCTCTTCATGGTCTTGAGCAACCTCGCCTATCGCCATCCCGACCTCAACCTCCCCGATGGCTTCAGGAGGCTGCCGATAGGTACCGATGTTTCTGCTGTCGAGGAGAAGGTTGGCCCCTTCGCAGACAAGGTTCTCTCCATCCCCAGGGTCCCAGAAGACCGCCAAGCACAGCTGTGAATCATTCTTGTTGCCGTGGCGCCCTGTAACAAAACATAATGCATGTCTCGTGTTTAGGCCCCGTACTGTTCTTGCCTTTGCTCTTGTTGAACTGGTGTTAAATTAAGTTTAAGTGCATGATATCCCTCTTGTGTTTTACCCATGGATGTTCGTATGGTTAGCTTCTTTCTGTGTGTTTTGGTTGCCCCCCAGTAGCATGCTGCCGTGATTGCTGTGAGGAGCGGGTCCTTAGCATTCAGCTGGCGAGAACACGCTCCGGCAGGTTTTTCCTTAGGTGTCTTTGACGCTGTCGCCCACTTCATTGAGGAGGCTTGAAACAAAGTGGGGGCGCAGACAAATACAGCAAGGTGCCATCACACGAAAGATTTAACCATACAAAAAAAACTTGGTTGTCCGAGGGATAAGCAAATGCAAACTTTGGAGGAAAAGTCAGTGAGCATGTTGGCTTAGCTTTTGTTCATGCTTCGCTCCCTTTGCTGGTCATGCATTCGACACCTCCTTCCTTAGTCATGGTCGTTCACCACATCCGTATATCTTGAGGGGATAGCGTTCACGCGTCTGCCTCAGGTCTGTAAAATTCAACAACGGAAAAATGTGCAAGAAGGAAACTTGGCAGTTTATAAGGGTTGCGCATCCACCCCTGGTAAGGGCCGGAGGGGATAACAGAACACTTGCAGGTGATAATTGTAGGATCGAAAGTAGGTCTAGAGGGGGAGGCGATTAGACTACTTGACCAAATAAAAATCTAGCCTTTTCCCAATTTTAATTGTTGGCAGATTTTAGCAACTAGTACAAGTCAAGCAATCAACCAACACATGCAATTCTAAGAGTATAGAAGCGAAAAGTAAACATTGCATATGAAGGTTTGGAGAAGGCAAACGCAATGTAGACACAGATATTTTTGGTGTGGTTCCGATAGGTGGTGCTATTGTACATCCACGTTGATGGAGACTTCAACCCTTGAAGGGTAACGGCTGCGCGAGTTCACAGAGGGCTTCACCCACGAAGGGTCCATGAAGAAGCAACCTTGTCTATCCCACCATGGCCATCGCCCACGAAGGACTTGCCTCACTCGGGTAGATCTTCATGAATTAGGCGATCTCCTAGCCCTTACAAACTTCTTGGTTCAACTCCACAATCTTATCGGAGGCTCCCAAGCGACACCTAACCAATCTAGGAGACACCACACTCCAACAGGTAATAAATGGTGTGTTGATGATGAACTCCTTGCTCTTGTGCTTCAAATGATAGTCTCCACAACCCTCAACTCTCTCTCACAGATTTGGCTATGGTGGAAAGATGATTTGAGTGGAAAGCAACTTGGGAAGGCTAGAGATCAAGATTCTTGTGGTATGATTGGAATATCTTGGTCTCAAGACATGAGTAGGTGGTTCTCTCTCAGAAAATGAGTAGTGGAAGTGTAGGCACGTTCTGATGGATCTCTCTTGAATGAAGAAGGGGTGGAGGGGTATATATAGCCTCCACACAAAATCCAACCATTACACACATTTGACCCAACTCTGTTAGACCGAATAGAAGAACTCGGTGAGACCGATTCAGTTCAAAATGTGAACGTTAGGAATCTCGGTGGGACCGACTGGAACAACTCGGTGGGACTGATGTGCAAGGGCTAGGGCAAAACCTCATCTCGGTGAAGCCGATTACATGAACTTAGTGAGACCGATTTCAGCAAAGAGCAAACAGAGAGTTGGTCAAGCAAACTCGGTGGGACCGATCGCTCATTTAGGTGAGACCGAAATGTTACAAATGGAAACAGAGAGTTTGTAGGGCCATCTCGGTGAGACCGAGATCCGTATTGGTGTGGCTGAATCGTTTAGGGTTTCTGGCAGTGGCTATGTCAACTGAACTCGGTGGCGCCAGATAGATCAAATCGGTAGGGCCGAGTTTGACTTGGAGTTTTGGACATATGTGGAAATGAGAAAGTGGCTGAGGGTTTTGGAGCAATTATACTAAGCACTTTAAGCAAGTAGACCATTAAGCAACACCTCATCCCCTTTTAATAGTGTTGGCTTTCCTATGGATTCAATGTGATCTTGGATCACTAAAATATAAATGAAGAGTCTTGAGCTTTTGCCAATATGTGTCCTTAGCATTTTGAGGGGTCCACATCTCTAGTCCATGCCATGCCAATCATTGAGCTTTCTGAAATATTCAACTTGAATGGATATTAGTTCAATGAGCTATATGTTGTTATGAATTACCAAAACCACCCGGGGATTAGTTGCACTTTCAATCTCCCCCTTTTTGGCAATTGATGACAACATATAGATCAAAGCTTCGACAAATGATAATATTAATGAAATACATTGTCGCTTTGAGAAGTATGTGATAAGCAAGAGCTCCCCCTAAATTTGTGCACTATTTAAAATTTGCTTTTGAATGCAAATGCACTATCGATTAGGATCATGGGTTACTCTTCCATGTCACATACATCTTGGTGGAGCGCTCAAAATGATAAGAGTTAAATAACATGCACTCATCACCAACGGTAAAAGGTGATTGATCATACACAGATATTATAGATATAATCATGCAAGCACACATTAAGGCATAGTATGATCAAACACATGATCATAAGTATCTCACGAGCATAACAAAAGGTAGCATAGGAATCAAACAACCAAACGATCAAAGTAGCAAGAGAGGCAAATAAAAGGCAAAACACTCTCTCTCGAAGCCTATGATCTATACACTTTCTCCCCCTTTGGCAACAAGTTACCAAAAAGTTTGAAAATGTATAGTGCTATGCGGCACTCTAGGCACGATCTTCGGGAACTCCTGAAGGAGTCTTCTGGCTTGTCACTCCGGTGTGCATTGATGGCATGGAGAGGAGGGCATCTGCAAAAGTTTCTCAGGAAGTCTGTGGAGCTGGAGGGGTTGACACTGGAGGTACAACCGTGGCAGTTGCTGCAGGTGCCGAAGTAGTAGTCCTGGTGTCTGTGACAACTGGCACTGCTGATGACCTTTGTGCCCTTGGCACTCTCTAGAAAGTATCTGTAGTAGGTCTATCATCCCTGTCCTCAGCTTCTTCTTGGAGCTTCTCCACAATGGTCTGTATCTCAGTGACCTTCACATCTAGATCATGAAATTTAGTCTCAATGATCCTCTCAAGACTTTCTTGATTTTGAGTCAGGGTGGCCAAGCCCTTCTCAATTCTCACTGTAGCCTCAAGCAGATAACTGAGTTGATCTTGCTTGGTCTTGAGCATCACTGTGGAGGTATCTGGTGCACTTGCTGCCTTCGCTGCTTTTGCAGCCTTTGCTTTCTCTCTCTTCTCCTGGGCTTCTGCACTAGTAGTATGGGATGCATCCATGACAACTTCATTGTCCTCAAAATCTGGCCTCATGGGAAGATGCTCTTTATCAAGACGATATGTCCCAGTTCCCATCTTAGAATTGATCAACATTTGAATGTGCGGGCCATGTCCACATGATCTCTTTTGATCAGCAGCTGTTCTCTTCATAGTTTCTACAATCAAGGTCATCACCTTAAATTTCGGTGGCACATCAAACATGTGAAGCAAATTGATTGAGTGACCATGGATCATTCTATGATCTCCTAACTTGGGCAAAAGAGTGTGTCTCAAGATAGTGTTGATAGTGGTCAAACCAGATAGCAGATAGTTTATTGATCCAAGCTTGTGTCTCTCCAGGGCATCATCAGGAATAGTCTTGTACATGTTGGCCATGGAGTTGTGATCCTTCCTAGGCTTAGCATATATATCAGTGTCATTTTCCTCTTCCTCTGGGGCATTGATCAGCTTGGCCCATTCTGAGATAGTTGATTGATACCTTGTACCTTCAGTCATCTAGATAATCTTTCTATCAGGATAGAAGTGAGCAGTGGAATAGAATTGCATGATCATCTCATCATTCCACTTAGTCAACTTCTGTCCAACAAATTTGTCAACTTCATTCATTCTGAAGCTCTCATGCACACCTGGGAAATAGTCTTCATTTTCATCAATGTATTTCCAGTCAACCCACTTCATGTCACATACTATGGGCTTCTTGTCCAAAAGGACAGTCTCATAGAAATCTTGCTGTTCCTTGGTGTGAAAGCGGTAGTCTACATCAGTTCTTCTTCTGGTGGCATAGGGATCAGTCTGTCTCCAAAGTCTCAGACCTGCATCCTTTCTTAGCTTCATATTCTCTGCCACAGGATGATCATCACTATGATCTGGAATCTTTGGCTTGAGCTTTCTGAGCACTAGTGTCTCTTCCTCTTCTTGAGCTTCGGGCACTAGGACCTTATTCTTTTCAGCAGCAGGGATGTTCCTAGTTGATCTCTTGGGTGCAGATGGTTTTGGAGCTTGAACTTGAGTTGGAGGCTTGGGGGCAGACTTGGGCTTAGATGGAGCAGCCTCAATCCTTATGGCATCCCCCATAAGCTTCTGAGTCTTTGCAGGAGGTGCAATGGGCTCTTCCTCCTCCTCGTCTTCTTCCTCATTAGAAGAGTGCTTTTCAAACTCAGCCATTGGATCTACAAGTTTGCACCATCTTCCTCTTTTCCATTATTTCTTCTCCTTTCCAGCACCACTAGCTGGCTGTGCTTGCTCTTAAACAACAGAGGATTGCCTAGCTTTAGACATTGGAGCTCTCTTAGCAGGAGCTTTCTTGGGCATTCCAGGCTTGGTTGCAGGAGTAGCAGCATACTCTTTCTTGAGTATTTTCTTCTTGGCGGTCACCTCCTCCTCAACAACAAAGTCCTCATCCTCAGATTCAGATCTTCTCTTCTTCCTTGTCCTGGTTGCTACCTTAGGCAAGTTGCTGGGAGTGCTTCTGCTCCCCTCATCATAGCTGCTTGAGGGACTAGTGCCCTCACAGAGGTTGACCTGCTCTTCAGACTTGTTCTAACTACCACTGCCCTCTGACATTGCTGAAACTGACCCTGTGAATAGTTGGGTATAGATAGAATGGATGAGCATCACAAAGTGCGGCTTATTTTCCAAAAATATTGAGACAAAAACTTAATTTTAGTTTCCTGCGGATAGCATTTCGGAGCTACCGATTTGACAAACTCGGTGACACGGAAGCACTAACAGAGTCTAAACACACAGTTTCGGTCAGACAAAAATGCAGCTCGGTGACTCTGAGATGCTAGGGATTCACAGAGAAAGTGATTTCGGTCGCACTGATCAGTACACTTCGGTCAGACCGAGTTGTACTTGTGCAATGGCCAGGGCCAATTGGTGTGACCGAGATCCTCAGATCGGTCGGTCCGAGATGAGTTTGGCAGAAACCTAACCCTAAGTTTTTGAATCAAATCTATTCTAAGGAATTCTTTCGGTGGATAGATCAATCTCATGCGTGGGAAGAACATAGGCATTATACTTTGTGCAAGAATCGGAGTTATGGAAAGCACAAAGGGTCAAATCCGTACCCTAACTTGGCGACGGATTTGCTACGGCGGCAACGGTGATGAGAATTCTGTTGACGGCGATGGAGACTAGTGGCAGGAGGTCACTGGCGATGACGACGATGATCCGGAGACCAAGGGGGTGGTAGAGCTCAGAGGCGCGGTCGAGTGTTTTGAAGAAATTTCCAAAATTTCAACCCGCGGTATATATACCCAGTCACTGTCGGTGTGACCGAGTGGAATGACTCGGTGGCACCGAGATGCAAAACTGCTAGCAGTTGCTGCAACTCGGTGTAACCGAATTGTTCAAATCGGTTGCACCGAGATGAAAACCTAGATCAACTTAATGAATTCGGTGAGACCGAATTGGAGTGAGTTGGTCTGACCGAAAGGCATTAAGAGGTTTTGGAAGTTAAGCCCTTGACGGATCGGTGGCTCCGAGTGCTCCTCACCCGAAGGGTCCGAATTCGACTTGTTCAAACTTTGTGATGTAGCATGAATAGAGTTTGAGACGAGAAAAAGAATAGATAGCTAGAGGGAGTACTTAGGCATTCTTGTCCATCCATTTGGCAAAAAGAAAAACCAAACAATCAAAGCAACAAATGGATGTCCTTGAATGGAGAAAATTATGCAACCAACATGCTCACACAATAAGATGGCAAATAAAACATGTGGCAAAGCATGCACAAACACTCTAGCATCTATCAAGAAATTGGCGATGACTAGGTCATCTATATATGAGTATATTGACTTAGGAGTCAAATGAGAACATTTGATCATAGGTCATACTCATCATTTAAGCACAAGTGGGGTTACCACTTTTACATAAAGCATTGATGTGTTCACACCATTAGAGTTGCTTTAGCTCAATTCTTAGAGCAAAGCTCCCCCTAGATGTGATATCCCCCCTTAGAGGGATGAACTAACCTTGGGTTTTGTCGATGATGACTTCATGTAGGTGTTGAAGATGTGGATGCTTAATGTTGATGTAGATCATTTGAAGCAATCCATAGGAGTGAGTTGCACTTTCAATACCTACACGGGTTAGTCCCATAAGGAACATACAAGGATATCCATAGACATAGAGTGAAGCACACATATGATGATGTCCATGAAAGCATTAGGTTACCTTGTCCCTTGTATTACCAACAAGAGGGTTTGTGACTCCTTGAACTAGTGCAAGATATGGAAGTTGGTTGCACTTGTCCTTGCCAAAATGAATATGAGTGAAGTATGTTCTGAGTCACCCTCAAGAACTCTCTAGTTCTTCTTCTTTGGGATCCACATCAACTTGATGGGAATCCTTGGAGTTGTAGTCATACTTGATGAAGTAGAACTTTATGTAGTCTTGGGAATCCACTTGACCATGGCCTCAGGAGCTTCTTCAAATGCATCAATCTCTTCTTGAAGCTTGTCCTTGCCTTTTAGCTTGTGGTCTTGTGGTGGAAGATCATCTTGAGCTTGTGTTCCCTTGAAAGAAGTGGGATCATACTTCTCTTGTTGAGGAACAAACTTTGTCTTGGGGTATTTATCTTCTTCCCACTCAACTCCATTGGCATTGAACTTTCATTCAAAACCAACACCTTGATTCTTCCGGTGCCTTCCTTGCTTGCGTACAATTTCCTCCAATTGCTTACTTCCGGCAAGGCTCTTGTAAACACATTTCTCTATAATTCCCTTCAATAAGCTATTTTCTTGCTCAAGTGTAACTTGGCTAAGAGAATCATTAGTGGAATCAAGAGAACTACTAGAAGGAACAATATTGGATTTAACATTGTTATTGTTACTACTAGAAGAAGAATCTTTCTTGCTCTTGTTGCTAGATTTTACTTGTGGCATATAAGTACACAAGAGTAAACGCTTGGCAATGTAAGAAGAACTTTTCTTTCGAAGATCATCATTGATTGCTTTTAAGAACCCATGCTCTTGCTCTAAGTTGAGGTTCTTGAAGCATAGCTTCGCATGAGTCTTTAAAAGCTCTAGATGATCCTCTAAAGTAGTTTCATGAGCTAACTTAAGAGTGTTTAGTTCTTTAGTTAGACACTCAATCTCCTTCTTATCATTGTCATTCGTTTTATCTTGATTAGCATGATTAGTAGCAATTTCATCATAGTTTTCATCACTGGTGTTTTCAACAAGTAAATCATCATCACCTAGCAAATCATCTTCATCACTATTGAAATCAAAACACTCGGGGTGTGATACCTTAGGGCCTTTAGCCATGAAGCATCTTCCAATTCCTTCATTTGGTGAGTTAAATATGTCGTAGGAGTTGGATGACACAAGTGCAAGACCGGCAACACCTTCATCTTGAGTATATTCGGAGTCGGAGGGATAACTTCTCTCGGAGTAGTTGTCGTAGTCAGAACCGGATACCCATTCACCAATATGAGCTTGATGTCTTCGTCTTGTGTAGCTCTTTGATGACTTGTCCTTCCTTTCTGAATCCTTGCTTCTACAAGAGGGTCTTCATTCATAACGATCATCTCTACTCCTTCTCTCTCTTGGTGGTGATTCATCTCTTTTACTTCTCCTTTTAGGTGAATCTTCTCTTTTCTCGTAGGGAGCCGTACACTCATTGGAGTAGTGTCCGGGTCTTCCACAATTGTAGCAATTGCGATCACGACTAGAAGATCTTTTGTCATTGTAGGACCTTGACTTGGAACTTCTCTCTTTGCTTCTATTCTTGTAGAATTTGTTGAAGTTCTTCACCATTAAGCTCAATTCTTCATTGAAGACTTGTTTCTCACTTGATGTTGTAGGAGCATCACATGAAGCTTTGTAAGCACCACTTGACTTGTTTTGGAGCTCTTCCTTATCCTTGAGTGACATCTCATGAGCAACAATTCTACCAATGACTTCCATTGGCTTGAGATCTTTGTAGTTGGGCATCATTTGGATCAAGGTGCACACGATATCATATTTTCCATCCAAGGCTCTTAGGATATTCCTGATGATGAATCTGTCGGTCATTTCTTCACTTCCTAAGCTGGCAATCTCATTTGTGATGAGAGCAAGCCTAGAGTACATTTCAGCAGCACCTTCACCATCCTTCATTTTGAACTTGCCAAGTTGACTTTGAAGCACATCCAATTTGGATTCCTTGACAGACTCGGTACCTTCATGCATATCAACCAAAGTATCCCAAATTTCCTTTGCATTTTCAAGACGGCTGATTTTGTTGAATTCTTCAGGGCACAATCCGTTGAAGAGAATATCGCAAGCTTGAGCATTGTATTGCAACATCTTCAATTTTTCCGCGGACGCTTCATGATCCGGTTCTCTTCCATCCTCGAAGTATTCACCTTGCAAGCCAATTCGCACAATAGCCCAAACAGCGGGGTTATGACCAAGAATATGCATTTTCATCTTATGCTTCCAACTAGCAAAATTTGTACCATCAAAATAAGGACCTCTACAGTGGTAATTTCCCTCGCTAGACGCCATACTCTCCTAGGTTGTGAAACCAAGGCTATGATCACCAATGCTATGGAAATCAAGGCAAATGGAGACCAAAGCTCTGATACCACTTGTAGGATCAACAGTAGGTCTAGAGGGGGGTGGTTAGACTACATGACCAAATAAAAATCTAGCCTTTTCCCAATTTTAATTGTTGGCAGATTTTAGCAACTAGTACAAGTCAAGCAATCAACCTACACATGCAATTCTAAGAGTATAGCAGCGGAAAGTAAACATTGCATATGAAGGTAAAGGGAAGGGTTTGGAGAAGGCAAACACAATGTAGACACGGAGATTTTTGGCGTGGTTTCGATAGGTGGTGCTATCGTACATCCACGTTGATGGTGACTTCAACCCACGAAGGGTAACGGCTGCGCAAGTCCACGGAGGGCTCCACCGACGAAGGGTCCACAAAGAAGCAACCTTGTCTATCCCACCATGGCCATCGCCCATGAAGGACTTGCCTCACTCGGGTAGGTCTTCATGAAGTAGGCGATCTCCTTGCCCTTATAAACTTCTTGGTTCAACTCCACAATCTTGTCGGAGGCTCCCAAGCGACACCTAACCAATCTAGGAGACACCAGAATCTAAAAGGTAATAAATGGTGTGTTGATGATGAACTCCTTGCTCTTGTGCTTTAAATGATAGTCTCCCCAACACTCAACTCTCTCTCTCACAGATTTGGCTATGGTGGAAAGATGATTTGAGTGGAAAGCAACTTGGGAAGGCTAGAGATCAAGATTCTTGTGGAAGGATTGGAATATCTTGGTCTCAACACATGAGTAGGTGGTTCTCTCTCAGAAAATGAGTAGTGGAAGTGTAGGCACATTTTGATGGCTCTCTCTTGAATGGAGAAGGAGGTGGAGGGTTATATATAGCCTCCACACAAAATCCAACCGTTACACACATTTGACCCAACTCGGTCAGACCGAATAGAAGAACTCGGTAAGACCTATTCAGTTCAAAATGTGAACGTTAGGAATCTCGGTGGGACCGACTGGAACAACTCGGTGGGACCGATGTGCAAGGGCTAGGGCAAAACCTCATCTCGGTGAAGCCGATTGCATGAACTTGGTGAGACCGATTTCAGCAAAGAGCAAACATAGAGTTGGTCAAGCAAACTCGGTGGGACCGATCGCTCATTTCGGTGAGGCCGAAATGTTACAAAGGGAAACTGTGAGTTTGCAGGGCCATCTCGGTGAGACCGAGATCCATATCGGTGTGACCGAATCGTTTAGGGTTTCTGGCAGTGGCTATGTCAACTGAACTTGGTGGCGCCGGATAGATCAAATCGGTAGGGCCGAGTTTGACTTGGAGTTTTGGACATATGTGGAAATTAGAAAGTGGCTGATGGTTTTGGAGCAATATCACTAAGCACTTTAAGCAACACTTTTAATAGTATTGGCTTTCCTATGGACTCAATGTGATCTTGGATCACTAAAATATAAATGAAGAGTCTTGAGCTTTTGCCAATATGTGTCTTTAGCATTTTGAGGGGTCCACGTCTCTAGTCCATGCCATGCCAGTCATTGAACTTTATGAAATATTCAACTTGAATGGATATTAGTTCAATGAGCTATATGTTGTTATGAATTACCAAAACCACCCGGGGATTAGTTGCACTTTCAATAATGCATGGCGAAAAGGAAGGGTTGGCTCCTCTCTCCTCTTCCTTACACTGTTAACGATATCACGGCCGCGGGCATAAAGGTCACGCTGGCGCGGAAGACCCTACCGGAGCATGCTTGCCGGGGCATCATTCAACGGATTCGCACTAGCATTTCACTCAGGATTTTCCCTTGGCGGGGTAAATGCTGGACCGAGTTCCACGTGGGCTTATCAATGTTGATGATATTGACGAGCGAGAGTGGAGGAGGAGGAGGCCATATACCATATTTCCTGCTTGCCCCAGTGATTCTCTTAGGCACCGGGTATGTTTGGCAGGAACCCGCAAGGAAGACGTCATCGCCGCATGCCTCGCTCCTTTCCTTGGATAGGGGCAGCATGGTGGCCACGCCACCCGAGCCGTCCGTGTCGTTGGAAAACACAGCCACCTATGGGGCCACCGGCCCCTTGTGCTTCGGCAGGGGGGAAGGAAGCACTGCACAAAGAGCGGAGGGCATGGGGGTAGCGCGGCAGTGATCACACAGGCAGTTTTTACTCAGGTTCGGGCCGCCGTGAGGCGTAAAACCCTACTCCTGCTTTGGTGGATTGATGAGAGGACCGTGGTGGAGACGCAGCGCTCTAGCCCGGCAAGGTCGCCTCGGGGCGAGTGTCGGCGTTCTGGGAACCGGGGTACCCAGACTTGCCTGCCTGCGGCCCACGGCGTGGCTCCATCGATGGCCTGGTACGGCCTAGTTTCAACACCAACAAGACAAGACCCTCGCGAGGTAGATAATGCCAAGACCTCCTGAGGGAGCGGCCTCCCCGGGCTGCCTCCTGAGGAGCGTCGATTTCTATGCAGGTACCCAACCTCACGAGGTTGCGGTGACGCAAGCCTTGACGACCAAGGCCAGGCGGGCGCCAGTGGGCGCAGAGAGGACAATTTCCTCTTTGGTGCTAAGGAGGTAAGCGTAGGCGTGGGTTCCCGAGGAATCAGGCAAAGGTTTCCATTCCAGTGCAATGAGACCAAGACCGCCAGGACGGCAGGACAGATGTCATCGCCGAGCCCACCGCAGCGTCATGACCAGAAGCTTTGCAGGCGAAGACCACCTTTCGTCAGGATAAGATGTACTACTTGTCCCCTTTCAAATTGGCCACTATGGGGTCCCTTCCCGCCTTCGTTTTGGAGGAAGAGGACCGAGGCCGCTATAAGTATAGGTTAGCCACCACCGTAGACCAGACCGAACAGGATCGGATCCTTTCCACCATCACCCCAGAGTAGACCTCGCGAGCTTGTTCGTCCCTTGTACTAGTTCATCCATAGCCTCTCGTGAGGCAAATCCACCACAAAGCAGGAGTAGGGTCTTACACCGCAAGGTGGCCCGAACCTGGGTAAACTGCCGTGTCCATCTTCTTCCTTGATCCATCGAGCTAGGCTGTAGGGCGGTGGCTTGGCTGGTTGGATAGGTTGAGTTCTTCGCACATGCTCCAGAGTTCGAACCTTCTTTGGGTCTGCAGAGCCCAGAATCCAACATTTGGTGCGCAAGGTAAGGGCGTGTTTAAGCTTCTCTCCCACCACTCGCTCCGCCGCTGTTCCGCCGTCCCAATGGCCGACCCTGGCCGTGTTCGAGCCAAGCACCGGGCCGCTCGTGTCACCCAGACGGCACCAGTGGGCAATGGCGCCTCTCGCCGCTCTGCCTCCCTGATGGCTAACGCCGCCACTGACCCTGCTGCCCGCGAACAGCAGGACTCGTCGCTGCCACCGTCCGTGCAGCGCGATAGTCGCATCGTGACTCCATCACCCACTCCAGCCATGGTGTCATCTTCTCATGGTCGTCGTGGGCCGGTGAACGCGCAGTCTGCGCTGCTCATGGCGCGCGAGCTTCTGCGCTATCGTCCGGCCAACGGCCTCTGCGACGACTAGCTCGCCTGCATCGCCGAACTCGTCAACGCCGCTAGCGAGGCCCCTGCACTGTCTCGTTCGCTTTACCCTCCGCCGTCCCTGGCGGACGACGGGGCTCACGACGCACCTCCTCCCCCTCCTCTACACGGCGTGGGCCCCGAGCCGAGGCGTGAGCCTCCCCAGCGTGACCCGCCGCGCAGAACGCCAGCGCACGATGAAGAAAGCTGCCAGGTGGTGCAGCGTCCCCAAGGAGAAGCGCAAGCGCTTCCAGCACCGCCATGTCAAGACCGGCACCGCCAGAGGCAGCGGTGCGCGGGCATCGAGATCAGGCTCCTCCCCTGTGGCTGGCCCCTGTGATTACGACAGGGTGCCATGCTTTCATCCCCGAGATGTGCCGCGTCGTCTGGCTCGGCAAGTTCAAACCGGATCTGCCTCCATGCTACGACGGCAGCCCTGACCCTGCTGAGTTCCTCCAGCTCTACGAGCTGAGCATCGAGGTGGTGAACAGCAATGAGAAGGTCATGGCGAACTAGTTCCCTATGGCCCTCCAGGACGACGCGTGCTCTTGGCTCCTGAACCTTCCGTGGGGTCGATCTCCTCCTGGGACGAGCTCCGCAAGCACTTCATCGCCAACTTCCAAGGCACTCACGACCATGCGCCAGCGGCAAGCGACCTGCGGCGCATCAAGCAGCAGCCGGGCGAAACCTTGCACAAGTACATACAGTGCTTCACCAATGTTCGCCTCAATATCCCGAAGGTGTCAGACTAGGCCATCATCACGGCATTCTCTGATGGCATCCGACATGTCAAGATGAAGGAGGAGCTCGCCATCCACGAGGACTTGTGTTCGGCTCTGGAGATGTGTAACATGGCAACCAAATGCGCGAGGGCCGAGGAAGGTCGCCTCTCCCTCCTGGAGCTTCCGGAGGTTGATCCTGAAGACAAGAAGGCCAAGGCTAAGGAAGTGAAGTGTAAGGGCCCCGCCATGCTGGCCGCGGAGCCCGAAATGAACCACGGCCGTGACCACGGTGAATCCTCCAGGGGCAGCCATCCGTTCTGCGTCTTCCACAACGTCCACAGCCACAACACCAACGACTGCCAGGAGCTCAGGGCTATCTGCGACGGGCGCCTTGGCCGCCAACTTGAGCGCAATGATCGTGGCTACGGCCGTGGAGGAGGCCGCGGTGGTGGCCGCTGGGACAACCGAGACCCCCGCCAGGACTGGCGTGATCAGCCTCGTGAGGACCGCTGGCAGGGCCAGCCTCGCGATGGCCCTGCCGTGACCAGCCCCACGAGGACCGTCCTCAGGGCAGTGCCGGCCTTCCACGGCTGCCACCGCCACCAAGGAGAAACAATGACAACCGCTAGGATGATGTGGCTGGGGGCTTCCAGGAACCGCGTGCGATCGCTTGCATCCAGGGCAGTGCTCAGGCTCCCACCTCTCATCGCATCTTCAAGCAGTTCGCTTGCGAGGTGAACGCGGCCCTTCCCTCTCGCATAGGAAGGCCTGCCGGGCGCCCCCCTCAGGACTGGCTTAGCGGCTCTTGTCTGGAGGGCCTCTGACCTGACCAGCGTTACGAGGGAGGCATTCGGGCACCATGTGGGGGCGTGCTTCGACGCGCGCCCCGGCGAGTAAGGTGCAAGGCGTGGGGCACCAGGCGCTCAGGAGTTCATCACCAAGGCAATCAAGGAGCTTCGGGAGGCACGAGCCATGCGTGGCGAGCGTCGCCCCGCGCCATCTAGTGCAGCTGCCGCCCATGACATGGGTAGCGAGCTACGTGTCTGCGTCAACATCCCAGCGCTACATGCAGGGCGTCCTGGCGGCTCACGAGGCCCGGCGCCAGGCGGTCCTGACCGAGGAGGTGACGGACCCTCGTGAGCCTCCCGGGGCTCAAGAGTCGGTCAGCTCATGAGGAGCGATATCTGCAGTAAGCATCTTTAGCTACTACAACGATGGTGCCAGGTGACTTTTTGGTTTGTTCAACTGAGGGCGCCCCTCTGGCTGCATCATCCTCAGGCAGAACTGGCTTTGCCTTCATGAGCTTCCTAAGTATCTCGACTGCCTGTCCGGTGCTTCGTCACTATCATGTCGCTGCGCCCTCGTGAATTCGCCCGCGACCGCCTCATGATTAAGGACTGGCACGACGTCTGTGCTCGGGTTTGTCCCTACAGCGTCAACAAACCCAAGCGACCGAGCTATGTCCCGCAGGCCAGCTCCCATGCGCTTCACCTTCCGTGGTCCTTGGTACCTTGTTCTCGCATGAGCTAATCACGTGTGGGCAAGTGCGGGCACACGGCCCGGTTCGTACAACCGCAGTTTGGCGCTTCGCCGTAGCGGGAGCCATGCGCCGGCTATTTTTCCATGGGATCGTTGCATGAGAAGACTTGGCAGGGCGTCTGTGCTTGGGTCCGTCCCTGCAGCGTCGATAAAACCAATGGTTGAGCTCTGTCTGGTGGGACGGCCCCGTTCACGCCACCTCCTGGGGTCATTGGTGTCTGGCCTTCTCATGCGATAACCTTCGGAGGGGCATTCGGCGCAGGACCCCCCATTGCCCCGCAGGTTTCTTACACGCGCCCCGCGCCGCAAAAATCAGCTGCAACCCGCCTTGAGGTATGGCCTCATGAGTCCCGCGCTGGCTCACGAGTGCCTAGATACACCTCCTCCAGTTCTGCCTTGCTAGCCACGCGTACGAACGGCGCTGTACATGCCCCGGAGTCTCCCCCAGTGGGAACTCCCACCCATGTACCAGTGGAAGCCCCATGCTCCACGCTGGCAGATGACACGTCCAAGGAGCGGCTATGCCCATGATTAAGTGGAAGCACCATGCTCCGCGCTGGTGAATAAACAACTGAGGGTGCCCTCGCGGCCGCACAACCTAAGGATAGCCTCTCGGCTCTATGTTCGGCAACACCCCACAGCTTCCCCCTCGGGAGGATCGCGCGAGGGGGCTGGACACGGGGGTTGTGCTCAAGCCCCGTCTGGCACACGCTAACCTACCAGGTCCAGGTACCTGGTCTTCTCGCGTTCCCCCCAGGTGAAAGCTGGTGGTCAAAGGTATGAGGGCTGCTCGCACGTCAAGGGGGGACCTCCTGAGCATCGTGACTCAGGGGCCTCACTAGTCACGTAGCCCCTCGCCCCTTGGTGTCATCCTGGTGATCCGGACACCCCAACGGCGGTTGAGGTATGCGCGGGGCTGGGCCCTACCGACGCAGAGCGTGAAGTCTTACACCCCGGCGTCCATGTTTCCTTCATGAGGGCTGCTCGCACGTCAAGGGGGGCCTCCTGAGCATCGTGACTCAGGGGCCTCATTAGTCACGTAGCCCCTCGCCCCTTGGTGTCATCCTGGTGATCTAAACGCCCCAACGGCGGTCAAGGTATGCGCGGGGCTTTTTCCAGCCCTGCGGAAGCAGAGCACAAAAGCAAGCACGAAGGAAACTTGGCGCAATAAGGAAACCACGGGGTCCTAATAATTACTACAAGCGCATATTGTTCCACAAGCTTAAACAGATGTATTACGCCTCCACAAGGCACGGTGAGTGTTGCAAGGTAAAACTAAGAAGGAATGCCACTGCCACCACCTGCCCCGCTCGTTGGAAGCCCCTCATCGACAACGCTGCCACCATCCTCACCGCTTTCGACTTCTGCTGCTGGAGCCTCAGAGATGGGAACCTCCGGAGGCAGGATCATGAGCAGCTTCACCAACACCTCACCACTGTGGAAGGATGCCGCGCTACGTGCCATGGGGTGCAACCCCACCTAGGTACCCCCTCGGAGCCAGCCACTCTTTTCTTGCGCAAGTCGCTTGCATGTTAAAGGGGGGCCCTGAGCACCGTGCCTCAGGGGCTCCTACCGGCCCTCGAGCCCTCACCCCCTGGCCTTGACCACGGCATCGCGACCTGGCATACCAGCGGCGGCCGAGCCTGGCTCGAGAGCCGGGTCCTGAGGAGGTAGAGCACCCTGACAAGCGGGAGAGATGGAGTCGGTAGGAGCCCTGCAGGGGGGGCGCCATCAGGAGAAGGGCGCAACGTAACGTCGCACAAGAAGCTCGCCCTCGCGACAAGGAAACCACCACAGGCTCGCCAAGATAAGTCACTTCGCACACTCGGGCGCGAACCCCATAATCGGTGTGTCATCTCTCGTGATTTCGCTTGGGCAAGGGAACTCCCCTTTCAGTCCTTTGGTAGCCACTTGCACGCCAAAGGGGACATCCTGAGCATCGCGCCTCGGGGGCTCTTACCGGACCTCGGGCCGCTCAACTCCTGGCCTTGACCACGGCATCGCGACCTGGCATACCAGCGACGGCCGAAGCTTGCCTGGGGACTGGGTCTTGTCGACGTAGAGCACTAAGCTACCGCGAGAATAAAAAGGGGGAACCGTGCCCAAGCGAGAGACGCAAACACAACATAAGTTGGGGACGCTGACATTAGGGCAAAAGTGTCACGATCTTTACACACCCCCGCGGAGCCCTTCATGACTTTTGCACAGGAATGAAACGAAAGGAAATGACCTCCTGAGGATCGCGACCCAGGCGGTGTCACCCATGACGCCTGGCCGGTGCCATTCCTCCCTCAAGCTTGAGCGCAGCAGCGCGATGGCTCGTAGCTGTAGTCGCCGCTTAAGCTTGGTTTGGAGGAGGCGTCGCTGCTACTGGAGGAATCGCGGACAAGGCCAATGGCAAGTTCACCGAGAGGGGCCTCACCGATTTGCCGGCCTGTGAGGGGGCGCCGCCTCGATCACCTCCCTTGGGGCAGCACTCCAGATGTCGGCCATCCTCCTCGAAGACCTTGAAGAATATCATCGATGCCCATGTCCCATCAAGAGCCATGAGTCGGCTCGGTCCGTAGGCAATTGGGGCCCGCGGCGGTTTGCCCTTGCCCTTTGGCTTCGCCTCGAAGCCAAGTCCGAGCATGCCTTGGGCTCGGGGGCTACTGTCAGCGTTCTGGGAACTGGGGTACCCAGACTTGCCTGCCTACGGCCCATGGCGTGGCTCCATCGATGGCCTGGTACGGCCCAGTTTCAACACCAACAAGACAAGACCCTCGCGAGGGGCCAAGCCTCGCGAGGCAGACAGCGCCAAGACCTCCTGAGGGAGCGGCCTCCCCGGGCTGCCTCCTGAGGAGCGGAGATTTCTATGCAGGTATCCAACCTCACAAGGTTTCGGTGATGCAAGCCATGATGACCAAGGCCATGCAGGCGCCAGCGGGCGTAGAGAGGACAGTTTCTTCTTTGGTGCTAAGGAGGCAAGCGCAGGCGTGGGTTCCTGAGGAATCAGGCAAAGGTTTCCATTCTAGTGCAACGAGACCAAGACCGCCAGGATGGCAGGACGGATGTCATTGCCGAGTCCACCACGGCGTCACGACCAGAAGCATTGCAGGCGAAGACCACCTTTCATCAGGATAAGAAGTACTACTTGTCCCCTTTCAAATTGGCCACTGTGGGATCCCTTCCCTCCTTCATTCTGGAGGAAGAGGACCGAGGCCGCTATAAGTATAGGTTAGCCACCACCGTAGACCAGACCAAACAGGATCGGATCCTTTCCACCCTCACCCCAGAGCAGACCTCGCGAGCTTGTTCGTCCCTTGTACTAGTTCATCCACAGCCCCTCGTGAGGCAAATCCACCACAAAGCAGGAGTAGGGTCTTACACCGCAAGGTGTACCAAACCTGGGTAAACTGCCATGTCCATCTTCTTCCTTGATCCATCAAGCTAGGCTGTAGGGCGGCGGGTTGGCTGGTTGGATAGGTTGAGTTCTTCGCACACACCCTAGAGTTCGAACATTCTTTGGGTCTGCGGAGCCCAGAATCCGACAGTGAGAGCAGCTACGTGCGTATGAGTGTACAGGGGTCCGAATCCTTTCTAAGGTTGCCATGGCCCTCCTTATATAGATCAAGGGGTCACCACAATGGCAGATCAGTCATTGTGTACTAATTAGATAGCAAATAGTGCCATCATACCTAACTCTGCAGACTGGGCAGAGCGCATTAAATGCGCCGCTTAATGTCACATCGTAGTCTAGCCCGACAAGCCTTGCCGTGCTGTTTTGCCACCTTCTCGCCTGCCTGCGTGACACGTCACTAGACGAGTGTCGTTCAGAGGTGATTTCCTCTGGAAGTGGCCGCCATGTGCCAAATAGCGTCCACTTAGCATTTTGCGGGCTCGACACCGCATCGATCGGTGACTTTCGTTGCTGTGAGGTGGAGCGGTGGAGCCTTGGTGGGGTAATCGCCCTCAGCATCCCCGGCAAGCCTGCCGGGGCAATCTTGAGATTTGTCTTTGGGGCAACCTCGTCCCTGCCAGGCTCGCCTGCCCGGTAAGGGAGGTTTTTCCTTAGTGGTATCTTGCTCCTTTGGTTGGCCTTGGTCTCCTTGATCCGCCCTTTGATTTCTCAAAGAACTGATCTCTTTTGCTTGGCCTTGTCCTGGCTGCTGCAATCTTGTTCTTGAGCCTGTGTACAGTCTGGGCAACATACCTGTGGTTTGTTGCACCGACAGGAGCCCCCAGGCCTGGCCTGAACGTGTTGCCGAGCGTCATCGGGGTAGGCCCTATCCAGTACACAGGCGGGGAGGCCGTAGTAGCTCACCCCTTGAGATCTTCTTTGCTTCTTCATTGATCTGAGCTTGAGTCAGTTTCCGGTTTTCCCGCACATCGTGTAATGCCAATTGTAGTGGGGCCATCCCTGTAACGGCCCGTGAATGACTTTAACGCATGGGTGAGTAACTGCCAATTCACTCTTCCCACCACGTTCTTATCCCTTGCCACGTATGCTGCATGCATTGAGTGGGGTAGGTAACAAAAGCGCGTGGTGCGGGAGAGAGCGTCATGGCAGGGGCCCGGTCTTCTTGGGTTGGTGGAGAGGGGCGCGGTTACCCGCCGAGGGATCAGCCCCCAGCCTCAGCCCACCTATAAAAGAGGGGGTGAGGGGGAGCGGGAATGCTCATCCATGTACCATTCTTCTCTCCATCCCCTGCCTTCTGGCGTCGTGTCTTCGTCATGGCGAGGGGAGGGAAAGAAGGGCGCGGCCGCGCCTTTGTCGAGATAGGGTCCCCTCCCCGTCCCTGCACAAAACGCCCGGCTTGGAGTAGCGGCCCGATGCTCAGTGTGGGTGAAGAAGACCTTGGGTTGGCGTGCGGGCGGCACCGCAGTAGTGCCGGGGGTAGCGATCCCGGCGTGCTCGTCACCGGGCCGTCCGCGGTCCCAAACATAGTAAAGGGGCACGTGGGTGACACCACGCCGAAGTCCATAATAGGCACAAAGCATGGTAGTCGAACGTGGCCTATCCTCCCTTCGCTCGTGATGTTGAAGGGAGACCGTGGAAGTGATTCGCCATTGGTTATGGAAGATCTCCCCTTTTTGGGTGCTGCTTATCAAGCGTACGGGTGGGCTCCTTGTGCTCGTGCATGCTTCTTTAGGGGACGGCATCTTTCTAGCTTCGGGTCGATGGAGACGACCATGCTCTCTGTGGGAGGGTTGAGTCAGATGGAGAACAAAAGTCCCTGGTTCCGCAGGGAGTTTTTGCGTAGCGCACTTTGATAGATGATCAGCAATGTTGTTTTCTGCACGTGGTACGTGCTCTGTTCTCAATCCGTCAAAGCGCTCCTCCAACTTTCTCACTTCCTCAACGTATGCCTCCATCAATGGGCTTTGGTAGTCCTTGTTGATTTGTCTCACCACCAGTTGTGAGTCTCCACGGATGATCAGCTTCTTGATTCCCAACTCTGTCAAACAATGTACTTAAGGTGCTCCCCAGTGGGAGCAATGAGAGGCACACCAGCTCCTGCACCCTATAGGGAGAAGGCGCCATCAAAATACATAATCCATTCTTGGGGAGCTTCCTTGCCGGGGATAACAGTTTCCAGTACTTCCTCATCAGGGGTTGGCGTCCACTCCGCAATGAACTCTGCCAGTGCTCTGCTCTGAATAGTTCACGTGCTTTCAAACCTCAAACCAAAGCTGGATAACTCCAAACCCCATTCCACAATCCTGCCAGTAGCCTCGGGGTTTCGGAGTATGTGCTGCAAGGGGAAGCGGGTGACAACCGTGATCTCGTGGGCTTGGAAGTAGTGACACAGTTTCCTCGAGGCCATGAAGAGTCCAAAAATCAACTTTTGCATGCCAGAGTACCTCGACCTAGCCGCTTGCAGTAGGGAGCTGACGAAGTACACTGGGCGCTGCACCACTTTCTTCCTTGCCGTGATCTTGGTATTGTCTCTGCTGCCTTGCTCTTCTTTGTCTTGAACTATGTTTGATTTTGCCGGGACTGGTTCACTTTCCTCTCTAGAGGGGATGGTGGCGGCGGTTGCTGCTTCATCTACATCCTGCTGTGCCACCAGTGCTGCGCTAGCCACTTGATTGGTCGCTGCTAAGTATAGCAACAACGGCTCTTGTGGATTAGGAGCGACCAAGGTGGGAACAGAGGAAAGGTAGGTCTTCAAATCTTGTAGCGCAGCTTCTGCCTTCGGGGTCCACTCCATGGGCCCTGCATTTTTTTAGATTTTGAAAAATGGCAAGGCGCATTCGGCGGACTTGGAAATGAACCTGCTCAGCGCGGCAACACATCCAGTCAAACGCCTCAGGTCCTTGACTGTCTTTGGTGCTTGAATCTGCTCGATAGCCTTGATCTTGTCGGGATTGGCCTCTATCCCCCAGTGGGACACAAAAAAGCCAAGTAGCTTTCCGGAAGGAACACCAAACACACACTTCTCCGGGTTCAGCTTCAAATTGAGCCTGCACAGATTTGCAAATGTCTCTTCCAAATCCTGAATGAGAGTCGTTATGTCTTTCGTTTTTACCATAATATCATCCATGTAGGCTTCAACATTTCTGTGTAACTGGGACTCAAAGCCAATCTATACTGCTCTTGCAAAAGTGGATCTAGCGCTCTTCAACCCGAAGGGCATTCGTACAAAACAGTACGTGCCACATGGAGTTATGAACGCGGTTTTTTCTTCGTCCTCCTTGGACATGAAGATCTGATGGTATCTAGAGTAGGCATCCAGGAAGGAGAGCAAGTCGCATCTGGAGGTGGAATCCACAATCTGGTCGATGCGCTGCAAAGGGAATGTGTCCTTCGGGCATGCTTTGTTAAGATCAGTGAAATCTATGCAAAGCCTCCATTTCCCATTTGCCTTGCGCACCACCACTGGGTTTGCTAACCACGTTGGATGCAATACTCCTCTGACCAATCCAGCTGCCTCAAGTTTCATTATCTCCTCGGCAATAAACTGCTGCCGCTCCAAAGCTTGCTTCCGGACCTTCTGCTTGACGGGCTGGGCATGTGTGCAGACAGCAATGTGGTGCTCGATTACCTCCCTGGGAACACCGGGGATGTCAGATGGTTGCCAAGCAAACACATCGACATTCGCCCACAGGAAGGCAACGAGCGCGCTTTCCTATTTGTCATCGAGGGTGGCACTGATGGTAAATGTACCACCAGCGCCAGCCAGCCCTGCCAGGACCTTTTTCATAGACGGTGAGGCAGCCTTGGATCTCTTGCAATTGGAACTCTCCGGCAAGTCATCAACAGGTGCAGTGCACTCCGGAGAGGCACGCATCCCGTATTCCTCGCTGGCATCCTTGCTTCCTTTCTTCTTTTTCTTGCTTTCCTTGGTGGGAGCAGCGGCTTCCGCAGCTTCTGCAGCAATAGCCTCCTGGTACATCTTGTCCACGCATATGATTTCGTCTTTCTTGTCTGATGGGATGGAAATAACGCCCATTGGTCCTGGCATCTTCAAAGTGTTGTAGGCATAGTGGGATGCCGCCATGAATTTGGCCAGGGCAGGACGACCAAGGATTCCGTTGTACGGCAGGGGGAGGTCAACCACATCAAACACGATCTTCTCAGTCCGGTAGTTCAACTTCCCCCCGAATATTACCGGCAATGTGATCTTCCCCTTAGGATGACTCCTACCGGGGTTGATCCCTTGGAACGTACCAGTAACCTTGAGCTCTTCATCTGCTATCTGGAGTTTGCTGATGACCTTTGGAGAAATTAGATTCAACCCAGCCCCGCCGTCAACCAACATCTTTGTGACCTTGAGGTTGCGGATTGTTGGTGAAACCAACAACGGCAAACACCCCACCGTGGTAGTGCGGTCAGGGTGATCCTCCTCATCAAAGACGATGGGCATGCGGGACCACTTGAGCGGCTTCCGAGAATCTGCCGTTGGCTCCACGACATTGACCTCACGCGCCCACCTTTTAAGTTTGCGGTGAGAGGAGTGCAGAGATGCACCCCCATCAATGCATAGGGCATCAGTGGCTTTCTGGAATTCCTGCTCGCTGGTTTCCTCTTCATCTCCTTCATCACTTCCATCCTCACAATCCTTCTTCTCATGGCCCTTGGCGGGTTTCCCTTGATACTAAGGAGCCTTGCCGGGGTGACCTGTTCTGCCACCTCGGCCCTTCCCACCATCACCATCTTGGTTTTTCTCCTTATCACGCTTCTCATACTCAGCCCTCTGTTTCTTGACGAGCTGCTCAACCTGATGACACTCCTGGAGATCGTGGTCCTGGGTTCGATGGATCTTGCAGTACGGCCCATCACTCTTTCCAGCTTTCTCGGCAGCCGCGGCTTCCTGTCAAGCAGTGCACGCAACAGCTTCCTTGCCAGTGACCTTTGTCTTGGCCTTTTTGCCGGTACCAGGTGCACTCGACCCTTCAACGGTCATCACCACTTTATCATGGCGCTTCTTGTTGCGCTTCTTACTCTTATTCTTCCGGCTGGTGGCGTCGTCGTCGTTTTCTGAGTCGATGTCGACGCCATCTTCTTCACCTGGGAGTTGTCTCCTTTCTTCTACTCGGGCACACTTATCCACCAGAGTGTATAGCTCATTCATTGTCTTGGGCAAATGAACGTTCATTTTAGAATGTATCCGGCAGTTGCGCACATTGGACTGGAACGTGGCTATCACAGCTGCCAGGTGTATATCTGGGATGTTCCTGTGCACCCGGCTGAACCTCTGCATGTACTTCCGCAGGCTCTCTCCTTCCTTTTGCGGAAGTAATTGTAAATCACTGGGCCGTCCTGGTTCTTGGTGGCCGCCCATGAATGCGCCAACAAACTCATGGCACAGGTTAGCCCAGATCAAAATGGAATTCTCTGGCAAGTGCATCAACCAAGACCTCACATTTGGCTTGAGTGCCAAGGGGAAGTAGTTGGCAAACACCTTCTCATCTCTTCTCCTGGCAGCTTGAACAGTGATGGTGTAGATGCTCAAGAACTCAGCCGGGTTCAGTCTTCCATTGTACTTCTCTGGTATTTCTGGCTTGAACGTGCGGGCAGATGGCCAACGGACTTGCCACAACTCATGAGTGAAGGCGGGGCACCCGACCCCGAAAGGTAGGCACCCAACCTCATCATGCGTAGGCTCATCGACATCGGAGCCATTGCGCCTATCAGACCAGCATTAGGTTTCGCGGTGTCGTTCGATGGTGATGCGTGCGTCTTCCCCCTGCCTGTCTTCCAGGACTCGCCGCTATTCTTGTCGTGCTCGAGGATCGGATGAGGCCATTGATACATTGTCGGGTTCTTGGTTGCGTTGCTCTGGTCATGGCCCCTGTGCTGGCTGCCACGGAGGGGATTGCATCGTGGGGGTGGCCCCTTCGGTACGGCCAGCAGCTCAGGTCGTTGCCGCCGCCTGTGGAGGCTGTGACGGGCCTGCTCACCGCGATCCTCCCGCCTCGGCGAAACCAATCAAGCTCTGTATGGTGGCTCTCCACTCATCCATCTGATCATCCATAGGCGGAAACCTCAACAGGAGTTGGGCCCGCACCATGGCCTTCGAAGCAGTGCTCGGCATGGATGATGATGTAGACCATTGCATCACCTGGCTTCTGACAGTGCCAGTAGTAGCAGCGCCGTGCTCCTATCACCGTGAGCCAGTCGCCAAGGCGGCGTGGAGGCGAGATGGATGTGCTTGGGGATCGACGGCTCCGTTAGGCACATCAGCTTGGCCAGCCCGTCCTGGGGGTGACACATGCCCTGCGGCCACACCCGCAGTGGGGGCGGTCGAAGGATTGCGGTTCGCCCCAGGGCGAGCATCACCGATGTGGCCGCGTCCTTCGGTGGGGTGGAGAGGCACGGATGGAATGATCTCTCCTCCCACACCATGCAGAACGTGGCCGTCGAGATGTTGTTGGCGCTGTCCTTCTTCTGTGCCTCCTGCTCTCGTTTCGGCCACGAGGGAGATGGTGATGACGCCGCCTGCGCCGGTCACATCCCCCGCAGCGTCCACATCCCCGTGCACTCCCGTAGCCCCCACGGCGTTGGCAGCCGCGCATGGAGGGGCCTTCAAGGTGGACGGGTGAGCTGCGGTACCGGTTTTCTTCTTGGGCGCCATGGATGATGAAGCCGTCGATGAAGAAAACGATGATGAAGATGACGTGTTGCGTACACTCTCGGATTCGCGCAAGCACTTCCCCCTACCTGGCGCGCCAAAGATGTCGTGGGAAAACATGGCCACCTATGGAGCCATCGGCCCCTTGTGGTTCGGCAGGGGGGAAGGACGCATTGCACAAAGAGCGGAGGGCGCGGGGCAGCGCCGCAGCGATCACACGGGCAGTTTTTACCCAGGTTCGGGCCGCCGTGAGGCGTAAAACCCAACTCCTGCTTTGGTGGATTGATGAGTGGACCATGATGGAGACGCAGTGCTCTAGCCCAGCAAGGTCGCCTCGGGGCGAGAGCAGCTACGCGCGTATGAGTGTACAGGGGCCCGAATCCTTTCTAAGGTTGCCATGGCCCTCCTTTTATAGATCAAGGGGTCACCACAATGGCAAATCAGTCATTGTGTACTGATTAGATAGCAAACAGTGCCATCATACCTAACTCTGCAGACTGGGCAGAGCGCATTAAATTTGTCGCTTAGTGTCACATCATAGTCTAGCCCAGCAAGCCTTGCCGTGGTGTTTTGCCACCTTCTCGCCTGCCTACGTGACACGTCACTGGACGAGTGTCGTTTGGAGGTGATTTCCTCTGGAAGTGGCCGCCACGTGCCAAATAGCGGCCACTTAGCATCTTGGGGGCTCGACACCGCACCGATCGGTGACTTGCGTTGCTGTGAGGTGGAGCAGTGGAGCCTTGGTGGGGTAATCCGCCCTCAGCGTCCTCGGCAAGCCTACCGGGGCAATCTTGAGACTTGTCTTTGAGGCAACCTCGTCCCCGCCAGGCTCGCCTGACCAACAAGGGAGGTTTTTCCTTAGTGGTATCTTGCTCCTTTGGTTGGCCTTGGTCTTCTTGATGCGCCCTTTGATTTCTCAAAGAGCTGATCTCTTCTGCTTGGCCTTGCCCTGGATGCTGCAATCTTGTTCTTGAGCCTGTGTACAGTCTGGGCAACATACCTGGGGTTTGTTGCACCGACAGTCCGGGGTCGTCGTATGGCCACCACCTTCCGCTCCCGCTGCCGCCACGGTTGCGGTGGATATGGGCGACAGGATCTAGGTAGGATGGAATGAGGGAGTGATGTCACCTTTCTCTTTCGAAGCTGTTGATGGAGGGAGCGTCGACGCTGATGATGGTGTAGCTCGATGCGCTGTTGACGACCTCGGGTTCGCGCAAGCACCGCCCCCTACCTGGCGCGTGAAAAATGTCGTGGTGGAACACGATCACCTATGGGCCATCGGCCCCTTGTGGTTCGGCAGGGGGGAGATCATGTAGCACAAAGAGCAGAAGCCATGGAACAGCATGGCAGTGGGGATGCTGGTGGTTTTTACCCAGGTTCAGGCCACTGAGAAGCATAAAACCCTACTCCTGGTTTGGTGGATTGAAGGGAGGACCGCAGTGGAAACGCAGTGCTCAAGCCCGGCAAGGTCGCCTTGGGGAGAGCAGCTATGCGCGTATGAGTGTACAAGGGTCCGAATCCTTTTTTAGGTTGCCATGGCCCTTCTTTTATAGGCTAAGGGGTTACCCCAGTGGCAAAATAGTCATTATCTACTGATTAGATAGCCAACAGTGCTATAATACCTAACTCTGGCAGTTAGGACAAAGTGCATTAAACGCACTGCTAGGTGTCACGCTGAGGATGCAGCCCGGCAAGCCTGCCGCGCCGCTTAGCCATCTTCTACCTGTCTGCATGACACGCCTCTGGACGGGTGTCATATAGAGGGAATCTCCCTTCCAAATGGTTGCCACGTGCCAAATGACAGCCACTTAATCACTTGGGGACTCGACACCACACTGATAAGTGACTTGCGTCGCTGTGCGGTGGAGCGGTGGAGTCTTGGCGGGGATATTTGGCCTTGGCGGCCCCGGCAAGCCTGCCGGGGAAATCTTGGGACTTATTCTTGGTGAGGCCTCGACCTGACCAGGCTCGCCTGCCCGGTAAGGGAGGTCTTTTCTTAGTGACATCTTGTTCCCTTGTCTTGTCTTGGTCTTCTTGATCCGCCCTTTGATTCCTCAAAGAGCTATCTCTTTGGCTTGGTTTCGTCTTGGGAGCTTGGCGCTGTTGGGTTGGAGGCCTACTGTCCGTGCACAAGTTAGGGGGAACATACACCCCTGTTTGTGTACCCTGACAAAAAGCAAGATTGCCATGATGTTATTACAAATTCTATTAATGTCAATTGTGTTAATAATATGCAAAACCCTAAGCTTGGGGAAGCTAATTTTGATATGTCCACCACTTATTGCAATGATCATGATTGGGGTGATTCTTCTTATGATCTTGAAAATCTATTTAAGACTCATGATAATAATGTTTGAAATAATATTGAAAGTGGGTTTGGAAGAGTGTCAACTTTAGGAAATAATAATCCCACTACTTTGGAGTTTGACCAATCTTATGAAATTTTTGATAAAAGTGGGCTTGGAGATGTCATGACTTTATTCTATGTTAATCCCACTATTTTGGAAGAGTGTCAACTTTGAATGCATGAGGATCATGTAGAGAATAGTTTATATGATATATATATATATATATATTATTGAATTTGATTATGATCCTACATGTAATTACTATGAGAGAAGAAAATATGGTTTTAGAAATTTTCATGTTACTAAATTACCTCTCGTTATGTTGAGATTGCTATTGTTTCTTTCTTCTTCCTTGCATATGCTAGATTTTGCTTGTCTTGATAAATATTTTCCCTATAAAATGCCTATGCATAGGAAGTATTTTATATTTAAACATGTTTTTTACATGCTACATGATGCTCTCTTCGTGTTTCAATTGCTATCATTCATGTGAGCATCATTAAAATTATCAATGCCTAGCTAAAAGGCTTTAAAGAAAAGCGCTTGTTGAGAGACAACCCAATATTTTTATTTTCTGTTTTTATGAAAATACACATTATTACCTCTGTAGTAATAGTGTTTTGGAGTTTTAATTAGTGTTTGAGCCAAGCAAGACCTTTGGGATGGTCTACGGTGATAGTTGATTTGATCTTACTGAAAAACAGAAACTTTTGTGCTCATTGCCGAAAATTCAATAAATCACAGAAACGTGCTTTTGATCTGAATTTTTTACACAATATTTATACACAAATTACCCAGGTTTTCCTAATTTTTCAGAATTATTGGAGTTACATAAGTATATGTAATTTCCAGATTACTACAGACTGTTCTGTTTTTGACAGATTCTGTTTTCTATGTGTTGTTTGATTATTTTGATGAATCTATGGGTAATATCGGGGGTATGAACCATGGAGAAGTTGGAATACAGTAGATATTACACCAATATAAATAAATAATGAGTTCACAACAGTACCTAAAGTTGTGATTTATTTTATTATACTAACAGATCTTATGAGATTTTTCTGTTGAGTTTTGTGTTGTGAAGTTTTGAAGTTTTGGGTAAAGATTTGATGGACAACGGAATAAGGAGTGGCCAGAGCCTAAGCTAGGGGATGCCCAAGGCACCCCAAGGTAATATTCAAGGACAACCAAGCATCTAAGCTTGGGGATGCCGCGGATGGCATCCCCTCTTTTGTCTTCGTCCATCGGTAAATTTACTTGAGGCTATATTTTTATTCACCACATGATATGTGTTCTGCTTGGAGCGTCTTGTATGATATGAGTCTTTGCTTTTTAGTTTTCCACAATAATCCTTGATGTACACATCTTTTTAGAGGGACAAGCATGAATCGTGAGTTTATTAGAATACTCTATGTGCTTGACTTATATCTTTTGAGCTAGGCAGTTTGCTCTAGTGCTTCACTTATATCTTTTTAGAGCACGGCGGTGGCTTTATTTTATAGAAATTGTTGAACTCTCATGCTTCACTTATATTATTTTGAGAGTCTCTAAACAGCATGGTAATTTTCTTAGGTTATGAATTTAGTCGTAATATGATGGCATCCAAGAGGGATATAATAAAAACTTTCATATAAAGAGTGTTGAATAAAATGAGAAGTTTTATTCCTTGCATTTGTTTTGAGATATAAATATGGTGATATTAGAGTCATTCTAGTGAGTAATTTTGGATTGGTAGAAATACTTTTGTTAAAGTTTGTGATTCCCGTAGCATGCACGTATGGTGAAACGTTATGTGATGAAGTCGGAGCATGATTTTTTTTTTATTGTCTTCCTTATGAGTGGCGGTCGGGGACGAGCGATGGTATTTTCCTACCAATCTATCCCCCTAGGAGAATGCGTGTAGTACTTTTTTTGATAGCTAATAAATTTTTGAAATAAGTATGTGAGTTCTTTATGACTAATGTTGAGTCCACGGATTATACGCACTCTCACCCTTCCACCATTGCTAGCCTCTCTAGTACCGCGCAACTTTCGCCGGTGCATTAAACCCACCATATACCCTTCCTTTAAATAGCCACCATAACTACCTATTATGGCATTTCCATAGCCACTGTGAGATATATTGCCATGCAACTTCCACTATTCCATTTTATTATGACATGCACCATCATTGTCATATTGCTTTGCATGATCATGTAGTTGGCATAGTATTCGTGGCAAGGCCACCGTTCATAATTTTCATACATGACACTCTTGATCATTGCACATCCCGGTACACCGCCGGAGGCATTCATATAGAGTCTTATCTTGTTCTACTATCGAGTTCTAATTCTAGAGTTGTAAGTAAATAAAAGTGTGATGATCATCATTATTAGTATTGTCCCATGTGAGGAAAGGATGATGGAAGCTATGATTCCCTCACAAGTTGGGATGATTCTCCGGACTTTACAAAAAATAAAAGAGGCCAAAGGAAGCCCAAATAAAAAAAGAGAAAAGAAAATTTTGAGGGAAAAGAGAGAAGGGACAATGTTACTATCCTTTTTCCACACTTGTGCTTCAAAGTAGCACCATGATCTTCATGATAGAGAGTCTCCTATTTTGTCACTTTCAAATACTAGTGGGATTTTTTCATTATAGAACTTGGCTTGTATATTCCAATGATGGGCTTCCTCAAATTACCCTAGGTCTTCGTGAGCAAGCAAGTTGGATGCACACCCACTTAGTTTCTTTTTGAGCTTTCATACACTTATAGCTCTAGTGCATCTATTGCATGGAAATCCCTACTCACTCACATTGATATCTATTGATGGGCATCTCCATAGCCCGTTAATACGCCTAGTTGATGTGAGACTTTCTCCTTCTTTTTGTCTTCTCCACAACCACCATATTCTATTCCACCTGTAGTGCTATAACCATGGCTCACGCTAATGTATTGCGTGAAAGTTGAAAAAGTTTGAGAACACCAAAAGTATGAAACTGTTGCTTTGCTTGTCATCGGGGTTGTGCATCATAAAATACTTTGAGTGATGAAGATGGAGCATAGCCAGACTATATGATTTTGTAGGGATAACTTTCTTTGGCCATGTTATTTTGAGAAGACATGATTGCTTTATTAGTAAGCTTGAAGTATTATTGTTTTTATGTCAATATTAAACTTTTGTTTTCAATCTTATGGATCTGAATATTCATGCCACAATAAAGAAAATTACATGGATGAATATGTTAGGTAGCATTCCACATCAAAAATTCTGTTTTTATCATTTACCTACTTGAGGACGAGTAGGAATTAAGCTTGGGGATGCTTGATACGTCTCCAATGTATCTATAATTTTTGATTGTTTCATGCTATTATATTATGTGTTTTGGATGTTTTATATTCATTAATATGCTATTTTATATTATTTTTGGGACTAACTTATTAACCTAGAGCCCAGTGCCAGTTTCTGTTTTTCCCTTGTTTTTGAGTTTTACAGAAAAGGAATATCAAACGGAGTCCAGACGGAATAAAACTTTATGAAGATTTTTCTTGGACCAGAAGACATCCACGGAGCTTGGAGAGGGAAGAGTCCCGAGGACTCCACAAGCCCTCAGGCCACGCCCTAGGGGGGCGCCTCCCTGGCTTGTGGGCCCCTCGGGAGTCCTCCAACCCTAATTCTTGCACTATAAATTCCCAAATATTCCCAAACGACTAGAAGCATCCACCAAAATAATTTTCCGACGCCGCAAGCCTCTGTTCCCGTGAGATCCCATCTTGGGGCCTTTTTTGGCACCCTGCCGGAGGGGGATTCGATCATGGAGGACCTCTACATCAACCTTGCTGCCCTTCCGATGAAGCATGAGTAGTTTACCACAGACCTACGGGTCCATACCTAGTAGCTAGATGGCTTCTTTTCTCTCTTTGATCCTCAATACAATGTTCTCCTCGATGTTCCTGGAGATCTATCCGATGTATTCTTCTTTTGCGGTGTGTTTGTCAAGATCCGATGAATTGTGGATTTATGATCAGATTATCTATGAATATTATTTGAGTCTTCTCTGAACTCTTTTATGCATGATTTAATATCTTCGTATTTCTCTTCGAATTATCGGTTTGGTTTGGCCAACTTGATTGGTTTTTCTTGCAATGGGATAGGTGCTTAGTTTTGGGTTCAATCTTGTGGTGTCCTCACCCAGTGACAGTAGGGGTAGCGAGGCACGTATTGTATTGTTGCCATCAAGGATAAAAACAAGGGGGTTTTCATCATATTGCTTGAGTTTATTCCTCTACATCATGCCATCTTACTTAAAGCGTTGCTCTGTTCTTATGAACTTAATACTCTAGATGCAGGCAAGAGTCGGTCAATGTGTGGAGTAATAGTAGTAGATGCAGAATCATTTCGGTCTACTTGACACGGACGTGATGCCTATATTCATAATAATTGCCTTGGATATCGTCATAACTTTGCACTTTTCTATCAATTGCTCGACAATAATTTGTTCACCCATCGTATTATTTCCTTTCGAGAGAGAAGCCTCTAGTGAAACCTATGGCCCTCGGGTCTATTTTCCATCATATATTTTCATATCTATAAACCAAAAAACCCAAAAATACCTTGCTGCAATTTATTTGTTTTTTACTTTGTTTTTTGTTTTAGTAGTCTTTTATATCTTTCTCTATTAGATCTCACTCTTGTTCGAGACCGTGAAGGGATTGACAACCCCTTTTTCGCGTTGAGTGCAAGTGTTTGTTAGTTTGTGCAGGTGCATAGATTGGAGACTTGCTTGTGCCTCCTACTGGATTGATACCTTGGTTCTTAACTGAGGTAAATACTTGTCTCTACTTTGCTGCATCACCCTTTCCTCTTCAAGGGAAAAATCAACGCAAGCTCAAGAAAAAGCACATATGTTTCTGCTAACAGAAGACACAAGATTTCATTTTTTAAACAGGCGGGGACGAAACTGGATAATCAAGACGAGCAAGGCTTGGTTGCGCTTTGCAAGCACTCATTGATGAGGTATCATTCCTACCTCATGGAAGCGCACTTCGATGGCAAGCCTCTAAACAAAATTTCTGTAAAGTCTCCGGCGCTACATTTAGTAGACAACGACTAGAATAATCTTGTTACACATTGGTCACGTCTGCAGTGTAAGGTACTGTCTATGATATCACATCACAATTTGAACTACATTTTTGCATGTGCCTTACCATCTCACTTGTATGAAAACTGTTTGCAGAACAATATTCATTCTCAAGGGACCACAGAATCTCGCAACTATACTGCACACTGCATTGCTCTTGTGAGTACGTCTTGCCCTATATGACCATACTTACTTTCATAGCTGGTTGTTTATGTAGCATCACTGCACAATTTAGCCTCCGTATCCTCCAATTGGTGGACATTATAAGATCCGTATCGACTTTTACATAAATTTAGAATCAACCCAATGCTTTTGAAGAGGTTTAGCTCTGTAGTTCTCTTGTAAGGACCGGATGTCTTCTATCACTGTACTTACATTAATAGCTACTCCCTCCGTCCCATAATATAAGAGCGTTTTGTACTATACACCAGTGTACAAAAACTCTTATATTATGGGAAGGAGGGATTGGTTCATTGTGTAGCATCACTCTGCATCTTATCTTCCTCTCCCACCATTTACTAAAAAATATCAAATCTATATTTAATCTTACCAAAATGTTGTATACACAGACAATGCCAGTGCAGAAGTGTAGCCCATTGCTCTTGTCAGTACATTTGTCCTGTAACGCTTGTACTTACAGGGATAGGTAGTTGATTGTGTAGCATCAATCTGCATCTTATCTTCATTATCCTCTATCCCTTCCAGTATTATCATATCTATAATTACTCTCTACAAAATGTAGAGTTACAGGAAATTCTTATGAGGATTCTGTGCTGAAATTCTAGAGTTATCCTTCCCTTGACATGGAGAAGGGCATTATAGAGCAGGTGTTAACTGTTAATGTAAGTCAGTCCTTCTAAGGCCTTTATCCTCAACTGGTGTTTAATTTGCTCATACTCCCTATTGCCAACTACTGTTTAGTTTGCTGTTTCTATCAAAATGCATGTTCGCAACAACTGTAAGTTTCCAGTTTTAGTTGTAAAACCAAATTCCTTATTCATACCATGCACATTACTCAATACAGATCCAATGATTTTCTTTAGCCCTCCATATATGCTTGTTTTTGTTGATCTATAATCCACTGTGTGGTGAAGCAGCCCACATATGCACCTTGTCATTTCCTGCTTTATCTTACTGATGAGGCTGATGATATAAACAACATGCCATGCACATTAATAAAAATATATACAATGATTGTCTTTTGCCCTTCATCTATGCTTGTTTTGTTGATATGGTAATCCAGTAGTGTGGTGAAGCTCCCCGCATTATGAACAATGCCAAATTACGCTATTGACATTTTGAACTGTCTCTTTATTTTCTAATTTGAAATTGGATGGAATTGACAGCACAGTTACCATTTTTGTTAATATACGTGCAAAACCTGTCATCTATCTTCTTGTTTCAGGGTGATATGCCTGATGGCATGCATAAGTCTGTTGAAGGCTGTGAGACAAACTCAACATATATTGCAGCAAAGAAGGCAGAACATCTTGAAGATAGCAAGACAACCCCAAAGTCATGTCTTGATGCAGTGTTCAAGTTACTTGAGACTAGCAGTCACACAAGCTCATAGAATTCGCTCCCTGAATCAGTTCGACTTCTTCAGTCTCAACTTCAAGCAGAAAGGCATTCTGCAACTCAGCTTCGACTGGAAGCTATGCCCGACATGCTAGGCCGGTCTCCCAGCCTTGCTCAGCTGCTTGCGCAGCAGCTCCCGCGCAAGGCTAACCTTTCTTGAACTGTCTTAGAAGTGGTCTTGGTTCAGTATTATTTTGTTACGCTGTAATGGTGCCCTGTTTTTTTAATCTACTTCTTCGTTGCGCTTTATGATCACTGGCGGCGAACTTTGATGCCCAGTGGATGTAATATACCATAAATCCTTTATTGTATAGTGTAGGTTTATTCTAAGTTACTATGTCGTAATTTCTTCATTGTATAGAGTAGGTTTGTTCTTAATTCCTAGTTACCATATATGCCATCATTCGCTATCTGAAAAAAGGCGAAAATCTGATGTAGGCGACCGGGCCGAAACAATCACATCTAACGGGCCTGCATTTCAGCGGGCCATAATTGGGCCAGCTCGCAACTTTCTTGGGTCTGCGCTGACCGGCCATTTCGGCCCTTCGTGGACACTGTGCGTCAGGCCTGTAACTTACATGGGCCTTCATTGGGCCCAACGTTTAGTTGAGCCTTTAGTGGACCCAATGCTTAGGTCGGCCCATGTAGCTCTGATCCATTAACAAGCTGAATATTCTGTTGGCTTGTTAGGGCCCAGAAGATTCCATGGGCCTTTAGCAGGCCAAAATTCATGTTGGGCCTCAATTTTCAATAGTCGTCCACAGGCCTTTAGCAGGATGAAATGTACAACGGGCCATTATTGGCCCAGTTATATGATGGGCCGTTACCAGGCCAAAACATATCTCAGGCCTTAGTTGGCCCACTGATATCATGGGCCTTTAAGAGGCCGAAAGCTTAGTACAGGCATCAGCAGGCCAAATTATACGACAGGCCCAAAGTCACGTTGCGCTGAACTGTTGCCAGCTTGATCATGGGCCGTTAGTGGGCCGGATGTCACGTCGGACCATATATGGCCCATGGGCAGCATGGGCCATTACCAGGCCGAAAGACACACCGGGCTAAAATGGGCCCATGTCTACATCGGGCCTCTAACAGGCCGAAATCTCACTGGGCCGTAATTGGGCCCAAAGACTCGGTGAACAATTAACGGGCTAGATCTGGCGGTGGGCCATAAATGGGCCATGTTTAAGCAGGCCGTTAGTGGGCTAGCCCACCAGTACCTGAGTAAATCATACGGGCCTTTGACTAGGCAGGACTTTTTAACCTATATGGGCCTCTGTTAGGCCCTGCCACGTGTCGACGTATTATACGCACGTCTCCATCATTGGACTGATGACATCTGGCCCATGGAGGAGCTGACACGTGTTTCCTCTAGCCAATGAGAATTTTATACATGGAAAATAGCCATTGGTCGTTGCTGTTAACGGGTTATCAGATCCAAAATGGTCCCGATAGCATAACGACGAACTGTTATGGTGGATGCCACATGTCGGTTACCCTTGACGAAAGCACTTCCATGACGCGTCATTTATCGTCATGGAAGTGAACACTTCCGTGATGATAATTTGAGTATTGTCATGGAACACTTCTACGACAGCACAGGTATGACTAGCTTAATTCGCTCATAAAATCGTCATGGATGTACATGCATGACAGAAAAAATGACATACTATGACAAACACGTATCATCACGGAAGTGTTTTTTTGTAGTCACCATCGGCGTCCTCTTCGTCGCTGTCGCTCGAGGAAGAGTTTTTGCCATCGCTCGAGCTTTCCACGCAGCCCCCTAGACGAGCGCCTAAAGGCCCAAAGATCTTCACGGAGAGCGCGTCGGCCTCCACTAGCTTGAAGTGGAGGAAATGCCCCTCCGCCAAGTAGCGGGCGCACGCGAAGGATTTCCACCCTTGGGTGAGGTACATGAGGCCGTTGGCGATAAACTCAACATTCACCCAAATGGCACCATCGATGCAACCATTCACGCGCAACCACAACTCGAGCGGCTGGTCCATCTCAATCACACTAGCAAAAGGACGGGGAAGCCGCAACCTGCTCCTCAGCGGGTCATGCAGCTCTACGATAAATACGAGCGTGGTGTCCCCCAGGTGGCCTTTCGCTGCTGGCGGGGCTGCTGGAGGCGGAACCATCTGCGCTCTGGTCTGACCCCCTCAACCACGAGCGCTGCGTCGACCACGACCTCGCCCAGCAGTGCCCCGTGCGCTAGACCCGGCCTCTATGGCCGCTGCCGAAGCAAGAGCATGGTGCCGAGGAGAAGCTCTTATTGCCGCAGCGAAAGTACGAGCACGACCTCTTCCTCTCGCCATGGTGGTAGAAGATGCAAGAAGAATGGAGGAGAAGGGAGCGGATGAGCTTTGCCTCCCATGCCCCCTTCCTTTTATAGGGGGTCATGGGGGCTGGCTCTCCACTATCCTAGGGCAACCACCCCGCTTAGCCAATCCCGCGCCCTGCATTAATGGCGGATGCTTTACTCCACCGACCGCCCAGTCTCGCCAATCCGGCATCCTGGCTCCTCTGATCAAAGCGCTGCCACCACGACCGCCCTGCTGCACCAATCCCACGTCCCGCGCCCAATCCACATCATGGGGGTGGGAGCTGCACCATAGGAGGAATTGATGGCAGAAACGACAGTTACTCCATACAACGTATAATCGTGGTCCTGCCCACGTCGAACCTGGTGGCGACCCGCATACGCACGCGCCCCTGGTTTCTGGCATGAATGGTGGAAACTGTTTAAAAGACAACAACGCCAGACGAAGGCTGGGAGCTAGCTTGAAGTTCAGATTAATGAAGAAGCACAGAAGACCTCAAGAACATCGGCGTCGTCCAGTACAACATTGCCCTGTCTGTGCATTGTTTTGGGCCTCACCCAAGGATGCCCGGCAGCCCGTATGACCAAGGCCCGGGGGCTCCCGTTGGTGTATTAGACATAGGTGCGTAATACCCTAACTTATGCATAGACAAGTGGTAGCTCTCCCAACAAGTTAAAGCCTTAGTGAAGGCCTTCAAGTCAAAGGAAGCAGCTCTTCGAGAGATCAAGGAGCACATCAAGAAGACCAAGAGCAACTCAAGCATAGAAGCAATCCCTGCCGGCAAGATGAAGACCCAGCAAGCCTCGTGGCAGGCAGATCCTGGCCAAACCCCAAGCCCTGCACCTCACCAGCCAGCTGGTCGCAGTTTGGTGAGGTGTCGAGCCCGCAAGCGGTGCGGTGGAGCTCGCCTATACGTGTCAGCTCGCTGGGAAACACATTACCTTTATCGACACCCATCCTAATGGCGTGCCAAGCTAATAGGAGGTAGTTGGGAAAGCAGTGCCTCATCCTTGCCGAGGCTCCTCCTCACGACACCTAGCGATGCATTTAATGCATTTTGTCCTAACTAGTAGAGTTAGATATGTTAACACTGTTTCTTTCTAGTCATCCTATAATGACCCTTTTGCCACTGTGGTAACCCCTTGAGCTATAAAAGGAGGGCTAGGGCAACCTTTACAAGGGTTCAAACCCATTGCAACCCCACGCATATGTATTCATGTAGCTGCCCTCTCCTTGCGACTTGCCGGGGAGAGCGCTCAGTGTACTTGCGCATACATCCATCCAATATTCCAAAACAAGAATAGGGTTTTACACTTCCCAATGGCCCGAACCTGGGTAAAAACTGCAGTGCCTCTTGTTGTTCTTGCTCTTTGCGTTGAGTGCATCCCCATCGCCGAACCAGAAAGGGGCAACTTTGTCCCATCAATCGCCGACCCCACGCTGACAGCATCAGGTTCAACAACCAATGCATTATTCGATTCACAGGTACATATGTTCAAGAATTACATAAGCACCAAACAAAGAATGATGAACCAGGGTTGTATACTTGTACTATTAAACATGGTAAAGAAACATGCAAAAGACATTCTGGTTGCTGAACAAGGTGAAGCGGAATGCCCGTATTGTGCTCTCCTCCATGCAGAAGGCACACACGACTGTAGTCCAACCCCTTGTGTTGGCCGACCGCCCATCCTTCACTGTCTTCATGACTCATGAGGACATCTAGAAAGTCATTGTGTTCTAGTAGAAATACTTTAACCTTTGCATGCCCACCAATCATGTAGTTTGAGAGGTAATCTTGAGTAAACTGCTTCAGGAACCACTACAAAGGAAAAAAGATTCAGACATTGTCATCTAAGACAACTCATTATGGGTAGTAAAAAGAAGGCTGCAGAGTTCTTACTTACCATGCTGCAGTTCACTGTTGTCTTGGATAAAGTGTAAACAAATAGTTTAATTGCCATCTTTTGACCCATTTGACTAACAATCCTTATCAGTTTCCTCACTTGATGCTGGTTCATCAATATCTCATTACCCCATACGCAGAAAGGGTCGAAGCACGGATCTTTACCAATGACATATGTAGCTAAGAGCACCAAGTTAATATTAGAAGCTAAACAATAATTGCACAATGATGTAGTACAACACTCCCTCTATCCCATTATATAAGATCTTATAACATCCAATATACTCACATATTGGATGAATTAACATCTTATATTATGGGGCGGAGGGAGTTTATTATATTTTTACAAATATCACCCGATTAACTGTAATTAACTGCTGATGTGTTGTTGTTGTTCTACTGCTCTTCTATGTATATCTAGACATCATCAGAACATTAAGGTAACACTCTTGGTTTGAGACTAAATTTTCCAAAGGTTTCCACACCTAAGGTTATGCAAGTTTGACCAACTGAGGTGTGTGTTTGGTTCAAGCCACATCTTAGGCAAGCCGCACTATGGTCCCACATAACATACACTCAAAAAGTGTGACAAGATTCTCTTAGACGTGCCAACTTGTGGCTCTCGTTTTGAAGAACTAATACGGGGCTGTTTGGTTTTAGGCCTAGCAATGCCGCACTTTGCCATACAATGTTGCCAAACTTGCCTAAAGTTAGTTCTTTAAAATGAGAGCCACAAGTTGGCAAGCCTAAGAGAATCTTGCCACACTTTTTGTGTGTATGTCATGTGGGGCCTAGTGTGGCTTGCCTAAGGTGTGCCTTGAACCAAACACTCATCTAAGTTGATCAAACTTGCCTAACCTTAGGTGTGGCAACCTTTGGCAATCTTAGTCACGAACCAAACAGCCCCAAACTTTAGCAAGTTTGAAAAAATTGTATGACAAAGTGTGGCACTCCTAGACCTAGAACCAAACAACCCTTCCTTGTTGCTATGTGGCCTAGGATTGCATATTTAGTCATTCAGTACATTGCATGTTTCTATGTAGCCTCAGATTTGTTAGATATGGCCCTAGTTAACCTACCGATAAATGGGTTACAGATATATTCAATTAAATGTTCGATTTTGACGATTAATCCCTTATCAGCCCCCGACCTATATGGTACCAGCTACCGATACCCTGAAAAGTGAGTATATATCACTAGTGGAAAAAAGCCTAGCTATGGCGTGGCAAAAAGTGCCTTGCTGGCCTAGAGACCCAACGCCACCAATATGGCGCCAGTGAAAACTATTTAGTGGTGGCGTTGGCAGACACGTCAGCAATATTTTAGTACTGATGGCATGCCACCTGGCTAACACCAGCAATATATTGTGTTATCTATGGCCTTTATTGTGAGGCAACGCCAGCAATTTGTATTTTCAGCAATAAAAAAATATACCCAACTATTAGTATATGTGCAGCCATTTAAACTTCTAGTGGTAAGTCTCAAAACCACAAAAATATACCCAGCTATTAGTATATTTTTTTAGTAACTAGCTTGCTACCTACAAGCAAAAGTTATCCGGTAGCTAGCTACAAGCAAAAGTATCGTCATCTCACGCAACTTGTTATCCACTAACTAGCTACGATGAAGAATGATCCTCATCTCTTGCAACTTGTTCCTGTTGCTCTGTCCCTCCTTTCTGAAATAGACTTTGCGGGCCTTCAGCTCCTCCCTCTCAGCCTTCAGGAGCCATATCTCCTTCTTCATAGAATCGATCTCGGTGACCACTAGCTCCTTTTGGTCGATGAGCTTCAATTTCTTATTGCAGACATCGGAGTTCTCATCGATCTTCTCGTCCTTCTCTTTCTTCAGGGAGTCATTCAACTCCTTAACTGCCTTCATTGTACTCTCCTTCGATGCGACAATCTCACGGTTGAGCATGTCCACGTCACGTCACGTATCGCTTGCTGCTGCTGGACCGATTCTGGAGATGGGTCTCGTACATACGCCTCGCAAGTCAAATATTTGAAATCATCAATAAAGAATGGTTAGATGATATATGTATAAATGCATGTGTTTGCAATGCTCATGGATGTTTTTGTAATCTTACCTGGTTGGTGCTCGTTTCGCCTTTGTCAACTTCATAGGTTGTGAACTTGCACGAGGACTGGTAGTGGTTGTTCCAGCTAGTCATGGCTAGAACTTCAAAATAATAACAAGTATAGGTTATTATGACAAGAACCAAACACACACCTAACTTGGCATGTGGCAATATAAAAGCAAGACAAGAACCAAGCAACATGGCAATATACAAGCAAGACCAAGACATGCTACAGCAACATAAAGTGCATATGCATGGCATGTGGATGGAGTATGCTAGATGCATAGCAATTCATCCAAAGGTTCAAGTTCATTAGCATCATGGAGTATGCTACATTAGCAAACTATTATATTCATCAAGGATAAAACAGCAACAATATATCATAGCATGTGGATGGAGTATGCTACATGGCAAGTTTTAATTCTGCTAGTTTTAGACTTGGCAAATTTCATCAAGGGTAAAACAACAACAATATATCATAGCATGTGCATATATAACTAGCTTTGGATAACAACAATATAGAACTATCGATATCTTCACACAATTATATGGATGAAGTGTAGTATATATATGCCAATTTGTATCTATAACATGTGGGCAATAACCAAACACACACCTAACTTGGTCAAACTTGCCTAAGTTGAGTTGTGACAAAGTGTGGCAAGTTGTGGCTTGGAACCAAACAACCCCTAAGGCCTTGTTTGGATTGTGACTATATTTACCACACTATTTTGCCACACCTAACTTGGAGCATTACTTTCGAGTGGAAATTTTCTTTGGACACTCAACTATTTTGCCACACCTAACTTGGAGCATTACTTTCGAGTGGAAATTTTCTTTGGACACTATATTTGCCACATTGGACACTCAACTATTTGAATTAAACCGAAGATTCAATGAGAAGCTAGTGATATATGTGAGATGGTGAAAAAGTAGTACACAGCCGCAACTCAAACACTTTGTTATGGATTAAAACTACAACAAATTGTCACTACCTAGCAGTGATGAATCCCAGCGATGCAAACTTCAAAAATTGATACTCGCACTGACCTACAACAAAAGAGGGAGGGATGATATGTTCACCTGGGTTGGAGCCGAGGGTCGCCTATAGTCTACTCTGTCACCATCGCCATTGCCTGCTGCCGTCACCGAAACCCTAACATAGGGAATGCGAAACACACCTCTAATTAAAAAAAATCCAAATGCAGCAGATGAGAGTGGGAGGCTCGGATGTGTACCTCAGGACCGGAGAATGACGGAAATCGCCGGAATCGGCCGGAATCGAAGCGGCGACAACGAGAGGCGAGAGAGAGGAAGAGAAAGGGGAATGGAACAGAGCAGCGCAGGGCAGAGAGAGGGAGTGGGTCGAGGGGGCCGTCGCCCCCGTTAGTTTTGGCCCCCACGGCATCCTAATCCTATTTGGGCTAGCCCAATAAGAAAAAAGGTCACCACCTAAGAAATGTCATTATTTCCATTTAAAAATAATATAAATTTAATAAAAGTAAACTATAATATACTATAAAAAAGATCACCACATAAAAACTAAAAATAAAAAAATTGGAAGTGTCGAACCACATATTTGAAGGCCCAAAACTATATATTTCAAGTCTTAAACTAAAAAGGAAAAAAAGTAAATTTAAATTCTCAAAGTACATATTTAAAAAAATATCATTATTTCCAAATTTAAATTGTAGAAATTTAATAAAAGTAAACTATAATATACTATAAAAAGATCACCACATAAAAAACTAAAAAGAACAAAAATTGGAAGTGTCAAACTACATATATGAAAGCTCAAAACTATATATTTCAAGTCTTAAAATAAAAAGGAAGAAAAGTAAATTTAAAGTCTCAAAGTACATATTTTCAAAAAATGTCATTATTTCCATTTTAAAATAATAGAAATTTAATAAAAGAAAACTATAATATACTATAAAAAAGATCACCACATAAAAAACTAAAAATAAAAAAAATTCAAAGTGTCAAACTACATATTTGAAGGCTCAAAACTATATATTTCAAGTCTTAAACTAAAAAGGAAAATAATAATATAAGAATGTTGGCATTGACAAAATAACAATACTGGCGTCGGAACGAACAGCACGCCACAACTAAATATAATAGTACTGGTGTTCCATGCTATTCCACGGTAGCACTATATTACGCCTGGTACAAATTGTTGATCCCATATATTGCTGACGCTACCCTGTTTTCCAACGCCACCACTATGCCCCTACTAATGTCGTACAAAATAAGCCGATGCCACCACAATTTGAAAAAAATAGTGGTGGCGTTCGTTGTAAATGGCGCGCCACCAACAAAAGTTGTGGCTAGCACTTTTTCCACTAGTGTATAAGCCATGGGATGAACCTAACCTCGATGGTAAACAACAGTTGTTCCCAATATTGTCTTGTGTAAGTACATCTGAAGGCATGTTAAGCACAATAGGAAACATCAACCAAATATATCCATGGTAGACAACATAATCTCCAAATGATAGCTTCAGGGCGAAGGTTTAAGCATGCTAGTTAAGCAAAACAAGAAGTGGAAAGGTGTGTTAACTGCAATAGGCCTAACATTTAAAAACAAGCAAACTAATGTCATTCAACCTGGTATTGTGCAGGTCTAAGTACACTAGTTATTGTTAAATCAAATGGAAAGGTGTGTTAAATACAACATGCTTAACAACAACCAAATAGAGTCATTCATAGAGGTATTATTGAAACTGGTATTGATGAAATTCAACTGCACAGTTCATACTTGCACATATAGAAAATCACATTGTGAATAAGTGAAATAAACAATGCATACTATGAACAACCAAAAATAGCAATTGAGACTGGACATATGCTAACTACAAACAACCGAACAACCAAAAACCATTGAAATAAACAAGGCATAATGCAAACAAAAAAATATAGCAATAAATACCAGACATATTCTCACTACAAAAGGGGTTCAAGAAAATAAATCATGGGATTCCCTTGGTGAAGAGGCACGACCAAAACAAATCACGGGTTTCCTCAGTTGTCACTGTCGGAATCAGGGCTCTGCGGTCCCAAGAGGTTCCAACACTGGGGTGCGCTCGCTGGCTAAAGGCCTACTCTACCACTCAACCTCACGGCGACGCTATGACGAGCACGAACTAGGAAGGAAGAATAGTAGACACGTCGGTTACCCAAGTTCGGGCCACCTTGCGGTGTAAAACCCTACTCCTGCTTTGTGGTTGGATTGCACCTGCGAGGGAGAATGAGAATACAAGGGTTGAGGGGTTAGAAACTCAATCCCATACTACAGCGGCACCCTGCCCTCTTTTATACTAGCCTTGGTACTCTTCCCCCCGAAAACACTTGGAGGGAAGGGTTGCCACAACGGCCAGTTTGAAGGGGAACAGGGGCGCAGCTTATCCTGACAAAAGGTGGTCTTCGCCTGCAAAGCCTTCAACCATGACGCGCCGGTGGGCTCCGTGATGACCTCCGCCCTGGCGTGCCCATCAATTTGGTATTCTTGCACCGTTCGGGCAACCTCTGGGGGTGCTTTGGGAACTGGCATGCTGACCCTGCTCCCTTAGCACGAAAGGGGAAAGCATCTTCATCTACGCCCACTGGCACGGCCTCTAGCGCCGCTCCTCATCGCGCGCATCACACACGTGAAGATGCAGGGCCGCGCGACCCCGCAGAGCTGCTCTTGACCCATTCGCCTCCGCGAGGGGCCTCGGGAGGCTACCTCGTGAGTAGGCCTCGTGAGGCTCCTGGCGATGCTTGCTAACGTGCGCCTCGCGAGGGTCTTGCTCATGAAGTCCAATTGTGGGCCGCACCCTGGGCCTAGGATATGGGCCGCGCCATGGGGCATAGGCAGACGGTCCTAGGTGCCCCCAGTCCTCTGGGCCCATAGTGTGCACAACACCTTGGGCCCAAACCGCTTGCGGGCCAGCTGTGACGCTTGGCGCACGATGGACGTGATGCGCCCCCACTTCTCACACGACGCCTCAGTGACCGTATGGGCTGACATAAAGCCTGCCCGCACAGGGTGTGAGACCTCCATTGCATCCCTTGTGCCGCCACCTCCCAGCGCCTTCCTTCTTGCATACGACCTCGCCCTTCCGACGCAGCTTCCCCGCTCCCAACTTCGTCTATGCCACCATGGCGCCTTCTCACAGGAAGAAGAGAGCGACAATGATGGTGTCTTCGGGCACAGCGTCAGTGCCTGCCCTAGGTCGTTCCACAAATTTCAATGCCGAGGGCCTCGCCAAGGTCATTATGATCACCGCGGCCGGTTCCAACGAGTGGGGGGCGACTCAGATCTAGCCGGCCTTGCGCCTAGCTCTCGAGCTCGACGCCATCATCATCACCATACTCCTTCCTGCGCTCTTCGCCGGCCTACTGCCACCGTTTTCCGATTTCTTCCACGCCGTGCTCTCCCACTTCCAGGTCCATGTACTTCACCTTGACCCAAAATCCATCGTCCTCCTTTCGGCCTTCACCCTTCTATGTGAGGCCTTCGTGGGTGTGCCCCCTTCGGTGGTGCTGCTTCGCCATTTCTTCTGTCTGTTATTGACCATGGCAAACCAATGCTCGGGGTGTGTCTCACTCTGTGCCGTGGATGCGACTGCAGGAGAGGGCATCAACATGAGGCTCGCCCACGAAATAGAAGGCTTCAGGCGGCAATGGGAATACGTGGATGCAACCTAATTCAGCCCCATGCTGTAACCTCCTACAAGCCCGACAGAGTGGAGCTCCGGATGGGAGAACGAAAGGCTTGCTATGGAAGAGACTGGCCGTCTTGAGGGTGTCGGGGGCATGGCGGCTATCGTTGTGAGAGAGTTCCTCCGCCGGCGCATCACCCCTCTTCAACGCCACTCCCGCCCGATGTGGGCATTTACTGGCCCCGAGGATGCAATGCGGCTCAACAGGGGCATTCTGCCCCCAGAGGTGCTGTGCAAGGTGCTCCGTATTCTGACGAGCGAGGATGCGGGTGAGCCTCCTTAGGCGGGGCTCCCCCTATACCTCTACAAGAGCAAGGAGGCCTTCATCGGTGAGATGCCATGCTTCGACCAGTGGGGGCCGCTTCCAGAAGGCCACGTGGAACCCCGAGACAACCCCTTTCTAGTGACTCCCAGGCCAGGGAACCCTGGCAATAGTGGCTCACCGGCTGACATCACGGGGTGCAGCGACAACCCTCTCTGACGGCTCGCTCATCAACCTTCCCCCATGCTTGCAGGCGCCAGCAATCCCGCTCCGCCCGAGGCTGCATCCACCTCTCTTGAAGTGCCGCCGGACGCGAACAGTCGCCAGGCAGCAGCCGCCGGACCGCAGGATCTCGGGGGCAGCACCGGGGGTGACTCCTAGGGCTCCTCCACGAAGGGGCCCGGCGCTAGAGACGGGACCACGGGTCTCCCATGTTCCCTCCCCTTAGCCTGCTATGGGAAGAAGCCCCACGCGAGTGGTAGCGATGGCGCCCTGCCGAGGGCGCTGAAGAAGAGGAAATGGGTCGCCATGGATGAGTAAGTGCGCTGCCTTCACTCTTCCTACGACCCACACGCCTCACGAACACGAATCTTCTCTCCGTGCAGTTCATCCTGAAGCGCAAAACAGAGAGAGGTCCCGGAATCACTCTTGTGTCTAGCACCTGTAACCCGGCACGGCTCTAGCTGACCTCATGTCGATGCAGGTGCCAGGGCGATGACCCAAAGGCGAAGAAGAAGAACAAGACGGCCGGGCTGAAGACGCCTCCTATTCTGAAGACGGCGCCGTCGCCCGTCCTAAGTCCCGGGCGGCGCGGGAAGATCTTGCACCCCTCAGATGTCATGCCCAATATGCGATCCTATCCAAGAGGAACTCGAAGGTCCCACCAAGGATAGAGCCGCATATTGAAGACGCTTTGTAAGTTGGATATCATTACGTCGTACCATATACAACACACTTGGGGATACATACAAAGGCATACAACTGCCACATGAATACATCAATCATCATACAGAAAAGCAGCATTCGACTACAAATGAAATCAAATGAAAAACAAAACACGACATCCACCCTGCTAGCCCAGGCTGCCGACCAGGATCCTATTCCTCAATCGAAGAAGAAGAAGCAGAAGAAGAAGAACTCCAAAACAAGCAAGCATCGCTCTCACGTCATGTCATCGCGTTACCAGTACCTGCATCTGTTGTTGTAGTAATCTTTGAGCCACGAGGACTCAGCAATCCCATTACCATGGGTATCAAGACTAGCAAAGCTTAATGGGTATGGAATAGATAAGTGGTGGGGTTGCAGCAAGCACTAAGCATTGTATGGTGGCTAACTTACGAGTACAAGAATAAGAAGAGTGACTACGCATAACGGTCGCAACTAATGATGATCAATAAGTGATCCTGAACTACTTACGAATCAAACATAACCCCACTGTGTTCTCTTCCCGAACTCCCTCGAAAAGAGATGGTCACGGTTACACACGCGGTTGGTGTATTTTATTTCGGATCAAGTGTCAAGTTCTCTACAACCATATGTTATAAATTTCCCATCTGCCACATAACCGAGGGCACGGCTTCGCGTAAGATTTAACCCTACAGGGGTGTTCCAACCTGGCCCATCACAAGCCAACACAAGCTGCGGTGGAAATACCTCAACCTCAAGAAAACCCGATCAACCTCGAGTCAGCCCGAAGTATCCTCGGAATCCCGGTGCACAAGACATTTCACGAATGGTAACACAAGTCCAGCAAGACCTCCCGACGTGTCGACACCCTGATAGGAGCCGCGTGTATCTCGTTCTCAGGACACAACAGGATGAACACTATGTACGACAGCCAAAAACCCGAGTTGCCCCATGTGGCGCCGCAAGTGGCTCTAGTTTGGACCAGCACCATCAGCACTGGCCCCCCTGTATTATGTGGAATAAACAATCCTCAGGTTCATGACGCCCTATGCAAATTAATTATTAGTTTCAATATTATTATGTTGGCAAATGTTAAAACCAAGGTTGGGCCTTGCTGGAAGCGGTTATTCAAAGCGAACTGTCAAGAGGGTCCCATTCCCCTAAACGTGTTAGGAACGATAATCAAGGATCATAACACTAGCATTACAGAAACTAGGGTGGCATGAGTGGAACAAAACACCAGGCAAAAGGCCGAGCCTTCCACCCAAAACCAAATATATAGATGCATTTATTAAATAATAGATATTGTGATATCCCATGATATGCATGTCCCAACATAGAACAACCTGCAACTGCACCTACAACTAGCAACGCTATAAGAGGGGCTGAGCAAAGCAGTAACATAGCCAAACAATGGTTTGCTAGGTAGGTGGAAAAGGTTAGTGGCTTATCATGGCAATTTGGGAGGCTTGACAAACAAGTGGTAGGTAGCGCGACATAGCGATAGCATCGAGACAACTAGCAAAGCAAAGATAGTAGTGGTATCCAGGGTAGTGATCATCTTGCCTGAAATCCCGCTCGGAAGAAGATCAAGTCCATGAAGTAGACAAACCAACGTAGTCGAACGAATCCTCACAATCGCAGCGTTAATGGAACTATCGAGAAGAAGCAACACCGTAAAGAAGCAAACAACATGGTAAACACACATATCATAATGATGGCATGATGCACAATCAATTATGATCCATGTCCGGTTTAAATAGGCATTGCATGGCAAGAGTGCAACAAACAATACTACAAATTAAGTGGAGCTCAATATGCAACGAGTTGCATATCGACAAAACACCATGTTCGAATTATTTAGTTCGCTCTCATTTATGCTACTCACCAATATTAAATGTTGGTTAACAAGGCAAGAGGTGAAGCACAATAAAACTAACTATCTAGGCAATTTTAAATGGGGCCGGAAACAACAAACAACAATTCCGGAAAAATCCCCATATGCAATTTTTGAATTTGGTACTGTTCTTCCCTATACACAATTTTAATGTTGTTAAACAGCAAAATAAAATGCACCAAGTTAATCTATGCATTTTTCTACTCCATTTACATATAAAGTTTATTTAATTCGGAGCTACAGTTAATTAGTTACAAAATAAACCATTTTAACATAACATTTAAGCAAATTAATACAAACAACAAGTTTAAACATTTTGAACATGGGTGAAAGTTGGATATTATGAAACTATATGAAATTCTAAACATTTTACATATAGAAATCATTTTAATCCGATGCACGGTTAATTCTATATGAAAATTACAAAATGCAACACTATGCTGAAATCCGTGTAGTTTTGTATGCAAAAAGAAAAGACAAAAGCAAGAGGATGACAAGCGGGGCTAGGAGGGTGGTCAACCGAGTCAATGTGGAAAGGTCAACAGGGGCGCTGGGTCCCAGCTGTCATACTCAAGGGGATGACAAAACAAAAGAGCCAAATAATTGCCCAGACTAGGATTTGATCGCAGGATCTCTCGGGTGATAGATGTGGCACTAGCCACTAGGCTAGGTGCGGTGCTGGTGACACGATTGGGCTCGACCTCAAATGAAACATGAGCTGATCCTCTGAAGATGCAAAAATTGCAGAAAAAGGATGCAGCCGTGGGGGATTTGAACCCTGGTCGCCTAGGTGCCAACGAGCTGGGCTAACCAGGAGGAGCTGAACTGATTTGTGTACAAATAACAAAAGAGCACTATCTGAACCAATTACTCGAGCGAACCTGACCAAACAACAGAAACAAAGGGCCGGCCTTGGCTATGCTCGCGACGGAGCTCAACAACGAGCAGCAGGTGCTCGCCTGGGGTGCCTTGGGGCAGCTCGCGTGCAGGTGTGGAAGCGAGGGTGTACGTGCAGTGCATGCCACGTAATAAGAACATGAACCAAAACGCTAAGCTTCAGCCATGGAAGCACGGGGATCTCGCCGGTGTAGGCAGTGAGCAAACGCGGCGGCGCCAGCGGCTGGTAGGTGTCCGCGGGCGTGCTGAAAAAGGTGACGGTGTAGCTACAGGATGCGCGCGTGCAGCGACTCGAGCTTGAGCCCTCGCTCGACTCGGGCGCGGCACGGCTCGGCGAGCGACGGCAGTAGCTTGGCGTGTACGGGGTGAGAAGCGGGGCAAGCAGCGGGCGTGCGGCTGTGTGTGCGGATAGAGGCAGCATCTTGTGAGGGGTGCAAGTGCAGCAAGGGCGGCAGCAAGGTGTGCGGATGCGCGAAAAACAAAGCCTCGGCTTCAAAACGGCCATGGCGATAGCACGGCAATAGCGGCTTGGACGCCACGGGATCGACGGCTACGGCGATGAAACTTGAACCAAAGAGGGGCTGGGAGGAGTGGTTGCTCACCGAGGGGATGCTGATGGAGTTGAACCAGTTCGGCGGTGCATGGGGACGGCGAGAAGATGCGCTGGTCGAGGCGGTGGTGCTCGGGTCCGTGAAGTAGAGGAAGCAGGGGAGGAAGACGTCGAGGAGGAGGCCTTGGAGTCCTTGTGGTCGCATGCGAGGACGAGGAAGACGACGACAGGGATCGCGATGCTCCGGGGAAGAAGATGGACGGAGACGGTCGAATTAACCCGAGCTCGAGCTCAAGCTCGGCTCGGCCATGGCGACGGCGTTGCGTGGGGAAACTCACCTGGGTGGCGGCAAAGCGGGTGGAGGGACGGAGTTGGGCGAGGATGGCTAGGCCAAACCCTAGGGCTGGTTTTAAAGGAGCTAGGGTGCTCCTCCGGTCATCAAATCAAGGGGCTGGCCTACATGGCTCCGGTGGATGCCCTGCCGTATAGGAAAGGAGAAGAAGAATAGGGGCGCTGGTGCTGGTGGGCTTGGTGGGCTGAAAGTGAACAGGTAAGTGGCAGGTGGGCTTTCTCTCTCTCCCCCAATATTACTACCCAGTCTATATTAAAATGAACAGAGATAACAGGGAAAATGCCATGGGGTTTGGAAAGGAATATGAGGGATATAAGCATATCCCTGTACTCCTGGATTTATTCACTATTTGAATAAAATGTCTTGGCAATTTTTAGAGGCTGCAAATTTATGCAAGTTTGAAAATAACTCAAACTCGAATAAATCCTTAGCCCAACCAAAACACTTCCAAAAGACCTGAAAATTGGAGCAGGTGGTCTTTGGCATTATTTAGCAATTATAGGGAAAGGTTGGACATTTTCTGAAAAGGAAAAATGTCACAAGAAAAATAAATGGAATAAAGAAGAAAGGAGAAGTTTGGATGGGATAGAAACTTGGGTGAAATAATGAGGTGCAGATAAGAAGAAGAGGGGTTCCCACAAGACCACACAACAAAAATTAAATATGCAAACCAAGGCATGATGACCATGATGCAATGCAATAAAATGACAAGAGGCATATTCAAAATCATGAAGCATATAACAAAGCAAGATGCTCATGGCAGCAACAAGGATGGCAAGATATAATCAATAATGAACATGATGCAAGAAGCAAAATATGACAATTCCACTCATCATGATCATGGCAATAAACAATTGAAACACACGATGTCTACGAAAATAAATGGATGGCATCTTGAGCATCGGTCTCAGGGTGTCACATCAGGCACTGCAACGGGGCGCCCAAGCTCAGCAGAAGCGCCTAGCACCCCTTCGAAGCCGCCGAAGGGCCTAACCATCCCTTTCACCGCCGATCAGCCCCAGGGACCATTTCCAGAGGACGGGAGCGCGCCCCTCATGGGGCCAGTCACGAGCACGGGCATGACAACGGGCGAGGACTCGGCGCCCAAGCCCCGGGCAGCCACACCCACCACCGACGCAGAGCATGCCGCGGAGGATCCCCTGGCCTCGGCCATCTGGGAGGCTCCTGCAGCCGACGTGTGCAGCCAACATGGCGAATCCCCTAGTCGTGACGCAGCGAGTAGGAGGGGAACACCCGAGGCCGTCCACACCCCAAGCAAGCCCTGCTGGGGCTCATTCGGCCGTGGCGGCCATGGGCGTCGGGACACTGGTCCTAGGCCGGTCCGGCGCGTTGGTGAGTTGTGGCGCCTTGCTCAGGCGCGGTGCTCTGAGCGACACTCAAGTCGCGCTTGATCGGCTTGGGGCAGACCTTCGGGATGCCGAGGGGCGCCTTGTTAAGGAACGCTTGACGCTCGCGGCCAGGTGGTACCAGCTTGACGCCGCCTACAAGGCGGCCCAGAGCCGGACCGAGGATGCCATTGCGTAGAGCGAACAGGAGGCCGCCGAGGTGAAGGCGGCTCGCGAGGCCACGCTTGCTGAGACCGAGGCAGCCACCAAGTGATGTGTGGAGGCTGGCTTTAAGGCGACCTAGGACGAGGGTGCTGCGAACGCGAAGCAGCTCCAGCTGCAGGAGAATGATCTCAAGGATCGCGAGGTGAGGCTCGGGACCCGCGAATCGGGCCTGAAGGTAGTGACGACCTAGTAGGCCAAGGATGGCGAGTGCCTAGAGGCCTTGAAGCGCCAGGTGACTGACGCCTAGGAATCTCATGTGTAGCATGTCTCCGAGGTCAACGCTCAGCTGGACGCCAAGGAGAAGAAGATCGAGGCGGATGCTGATGCACCGGGAGAAGCTTGAGGCCCCCCTTGTAGCATGCCACACCGACTACACCCAGCTCTCCACCAAGCTTGTGACACGACTTGAGGACGGGGCCCAGAAGGTGGACGGCATCCTGGAAGAAGAGTGCCGCGATCTCTTCTTCATGGCAGCGACCCGCGTCTTCAGCCACCTCCTTCGCTGCAACCCTTCCTTTGACTTCAGCAAGGTGATAGGCCCCGTCCCTGAAGAGTCTCACGACGGCCTTGCGAAGGCCGTGGAAGACCATGTCAACGGTGCTGCTCGGCAGGTTTTATTGCAGCGGAGGCGAGGAGCCCGACGAGGCAGCGACGGATGCTAGCAATGTCGGCAGAGATGCCTCTTCTTGAAGTTTTCTTTAATTTTCCTATAATAGACTGAAGCTGCCTCGCAGAGGCATGAGACCATGGTTCTACCTGTTTGAACATTTAATGCTTTTAATAAATGCTTGCGATCCCGCGGGGTTTCCCTTCCGTTCTTGTTTTCCTCTTGTCTGCCCAGGTGCTCTACATCACCAGGGCCCAACCCCGTGCAGGCCTCAGCTGTCGCTGGGATGTCAGGTCGCGATGCCTAGACATGGCCAGGAGGTGAGGGGCTCCGAAAGCTAGTGAAGACTCCTAAGGCGCAATGCTCAGGAGTCCTCCCTTGACGCGCAAGCAGGCTACGCGAGGGAAAATGTTAGCGTCAGTGAGGATGCTCCCTAGGTGCCCAAACTTAACTCTATGCGGTGCCAGTGGTCCGCTGCTTGCGGGGCGCACCTTGGGAAATTTCCCGGCGATCCATTCCTGAGGGGGAACCTGTGCACAAAAGCTTTATTGAATAACGCACGCTCGCGAGCTCGCTCATGGGTATTACGTGAGGAGACGAGACACCAAGGACCTTGTGGGGGTGAGGTGCATGGGAGCAAGCCAGTGAGCTAGAGCCTGGTACCCTGGGTTTTTCAGCGCTGTTGGGACTGACCCAAGCGCAAGCACTGCCGCTCGCGTGAGGCACATGAGGGAGCTGCGGGCGAGTGCCGTAGAAGAAGGTAAGTGTTTGCCGTGCATGGCACGAGTTACCTTGACATCGGTGTGGCCCACGGCACACCCTCAGTTGACTATCCACCAGTGCGGAGCATGTGGCTTCCACTTGGATGTCGGCATGATCATATATTTATCGGTCTGCCAGCGCGGGGCATGGGGCTTCCACTTGGGCATGGGCATGGTCGTAGTTGGACCATTCCGCCACTGTGGGGCATGGGGCTTCCACTGGGGCGTGGGCAAGAGCTCTATTCGAGAGTCTCCGGGGCGTGTACAACCCTACTTCACTCGTACGCGTGGCTGGCATGTTAGAACTTGCGGAGGTGTCAGATGCTCATGAGCCAGCGCGGGGCTCAGGAGATCCTTCCTCAGTCCTCATGCGGTTTGCGCCTAGCTCTCGCTGTAGCCGCGTGCTCGTGCAACCTACGACATGGGGGCGACCCACGCCAGATGGTTGTCCCAAGGCCGTTTCATCAGAAGGCCAGACACCAAGGACCCAAATGAGGTGACGTGTACGGGTCCGGCTCGCTAGATAGAGCTCGGTCACTTGGATTTAGCGATGCTGCAGGGACGAACCCGAGTAGATACGTCGTGCCATGTTTTCACATGGAATGATGGGGGGAAAAGCCACCCGGCGGGCGGCGCCCGCGGTGGTGAAACACCAAACTCGCAGTTATACAGACCAGGTCGCGCCTTTACTCGTCTACTCGTGATGGTCCCGTGATTGGGCGAGACACCAAGGACCTCTAGAGGTGACGTGCACCGGAGCCGGCCCGCGAGACATAGCTCGATCACTTGGGTTTATCAGCGCTGCAGGGACAGACCCGAGCACAGACGCCGTGTCTAGCCCCCGGTCATGGAACAGTCCAGAGCAGAGTCGCAAGGGCGTGGCGACTCCCATGGAGTTGAGGCACCAATTACGCAATTTAAGCCAGCAACATAACTTCATCAAAGCACAACCAGATCTGGTACATGACCAAAAAATGACGGGGCTGCAGGGGCGGACCCTGACCAACCTGAGGATGATGCGGCCCGAGGGGCGCCCTCAATTGAACAAACAAAAAGGTCACCTGGCAATGTTGCTGTTGTGGGAGCGTCGTGGTGCTCAGTGAAGCGCGCCCCGTGAGCCCGCCTCTCAGGGGCCAAGCGGCTCCTGAGGCCGTGGAGGCTCATGAGGAGCTGAAGCCCTACGAGACACCAACAAGAGCCGCACGAAGCGCTGGTAAGTGGCACCTATGTTCAGTAGGCCAAAGGGCATGCATACGTAGTTGGTGATGATGTCCCTACTCCGGACGATATGCGATGGCCAGAAGACGTCCTGGGATCTGGCCCTGTTAAGGCCCACAATATCGACGCACACACGCAGTTCTCTGTCCATGTCCAGGGCTGCACCTGAGTCGGCGGGGCATGCGGGGCGATGCTCGCCGCGCATGGCCCGAGCTTCCTGTAGCTTGTGAATCTCCTGGGTGATGAATTCTTGCGCCCCACGCGCCTGGCGTCGTGCTCCTTGCTTGCCAGGGCGCGCGTCGAAGCACGCCTACAGGTGGTGCCCAAGAAACTCCCTCGTCACACTGGTCAGGTCAGACGATCTCTAGATGGAAGCCCCCAAGCCTGCCCAAAGGGAGGCACCAGGCACGCCTTCCTATGTGGGAGGAGAGCAAGCCCCGGCGGAGAGTGCGGCACCCGAGGGGGTCGCCGACCGGTCCTTTCGTCATCTCAGGGCGGCCCTTGGTGAGGAGTTGCTTCTTCTTTGCGGGGGCGGCCTCAGGAGGCTCAATGTTGCCTTCGACGTCGGAGTTTTCAGCCGCTGCGGCCCGATACGCGTGCTTGAGGGAGCAAACTGCATCTTTTTCATCGCAAGCAATGGTGATGACGCCGTTGCACCCTGGCATCTTGAGGACATTGTAGCCATGGTGGGTTGCCGCCATGAACTTGGTGTGGGCGGGGTACCCCAGGATGGCATTGTATGGGAGGCCAATGTGGGCCACGTCGAAGTCGATGAGCTCGGCGTGGTAGTTCTCATGGGTGCCGATGGTGACAAGGAGGCGCACTTGCCCCAGGGGAGTTGTGGAGCCGTCTGTCACCCCCGAGAAGGGCATGGTGGGCATCAGCTGGTCGTAGTGCACCTGGAGCGTTTCGAAGGTTGCAATGGATATCACATTGAGGCCAGCACCCCCGTCATGAGGGTTTTGGTGACAGAGACGTTGCTGATGGTGGGGGTGCATAGCATGGGGAGCGCACCAGCGGTGGCCGAGCACCTAAGGTGGTCCTTGGAGTCGAAGGTGATGGCGAGCTACAACCACTTGAGGGGCCGCACTGCCACAAGCCTCGGGAGGCAGCGTTCACCTCACGAGAGAACTGCATGAAGAGGCGGTTGGACGCGAGAGCCTGAGCTCCGCCGAGGATGCAGGCTATCGCGCGATGCTCCTGGTAGCCCCCAGCCCCCTCGTCTTGCTAGTTGTTGTCGTTCCTCCTGGGTGGTGGCGACAGCGGCGGAAGGGTTGCATTATCCAGAGGGCGTGCCTCATGAGGCTGATTGCACCTATCGGAATCGGGGCTCCAGGGACAGAAAGAATGGTTGAAACTCTGGGGTGTGTGTGAAGAACTCCACTAGCTACGACCCGCTACTCACTGCCTCATTGTAATGCTCTGGCGTGCTTGAGCGAGAGGGAAGAAAGGGTGGAACACGATGATTTACCCAGGTTCGGGCCACCTTGCGGTGTAAGACCCTACTCCTGCTTTGTGGTGGATTGCCTCGTGAGGGAGGATGAGTATGAATGAATACAAGGATGTGGTGCCTCGGGAGGGCTCTATATTCGATCTCTCTCTATGGTGCAGACTAGCCTATACTTATACTGGCCCTCGTCCTCTTCCCCCAAAAACTCTAAGCTGGAAGGGATGCCACAATGGCCAATTTTGAAGGGGGGCAAGAGTACATCTTATCCTGGCAAAAGGTGGTCTTCGCCTGCAAAGCTTCTATCCATGATGTGCAGGTGGGCTCGACGATGACCTCCGTCCTGGGGAGTCGGCGTCTTGGTCTTGTTGCACCGAAGAGGCAACCTTTGTTGCCGCCTCGGGAACCCACACGCTAGCCTTGTGACTTTAGCACCAAAGAGGAAAGCCTCACCATCCGCGCCCGCTGGCACTGGTCCTGGCCACACTCATAATGGCTCACGTCACCCACGTGAGTCACGAGGCGGGGTGGCGAGCCTAGAGATGTCCGCCCCGTGAGGGGCCTTGGGAGGTAGCCTCGGGGGGGTGCCCCAAGAGAGGGCATCAAGAGGTTCTTGGCGATGCGTGCCTTGCGAGGCAAAGACCCTCGCGAGGGTCTTCTTGAGGAGCCTTGGAGACAGGCGGTACTGGGCCTTCACCACGCACTGCACCCTAGGCCGTAGGCAGACGAGCCTGGGTACCCCGAGTCCTAGAGTCCCGACAGTAGCCCCCGGGCCCGTGGCATGCACGATTCACCAGTCGGGGGGTCGAAATGGCATGGGCACCAACCGCCTGCGGGTTAGGCGCGACGCGTGGCGCACGACGGGGTGAGAGACACCCCCACTTCCCCATGATGCCTCAGAAACTACCCAGGCTGACATAAAGCCTGGAGGGCACTGCGCGGGGCCATCATTACTTCTCTCTCCCGCTCGCTCTTGTCCTGCTATGCTCCCCTTTTTCTCGTGCGAGGCTTCTCCATATCCAAGCCGAACACAGCCTTTTTCCCCTCTTCGTCAGCGTCGGTGACTCGCGAATGGCGCTCGCCGGGAAGACAAAGCCTGTCGCTCCAGACACAAGTCCTTCCGCCGCCGGGCCGGCGCTCCTGACCTCCTCCATCTCCGAGGAGAAGGACCTTACTCCGGCACTTCCGCTTATAGCCGGTGACTAGAACGAAGGGGGGGGGGGGGGCGACCCAGATCTGGTGCGGTGCAGCCTGGGGGAGTCTGTTTACCCCTTCTTCCCCCACAACATCTTTGCCGGGTTGGTCCCGCCATTCTCCGATTTCTTCTACACCATCCTCGCGCATTATCGAATCCATGCCCTCCATCTTCAGCCCAACTCCATTCTCCTCCTGTACGTCTTCGCCTTCTACTGTGAGCCTTCATGGGTGTAAGGCCTTCAGTGGCACTCTTCCGCCACTTCTTTGGCTTGCGGTTCACCACCCAGAACCAGCGATCCGCGTGCATCTCCTTCATCTACATGCATGGCGGAAATTCCCTCATGAAAGCAGGGAAGAAGGTGGAGGGTTATCGGCAGCGCTGGGTCTTCATGGACGCTCGCCACACCGACCCGCTCTTGATGACCCTGGTGGCGCAGCCCGAGCAGGCCCCTGGATGGGGCCACAAAAAGCTCGTTGTCGGTGTTCTGGGAACCAGGGTACCCAGACTTGCCTACCCGCGGCCACCGGCGTGGCTCCTTCAACGGCCTGGTACGGCCCATCTGCCAGACTACCAAGAAAACACCCTCGCGAGGCCCCCTGGACTCACGAGGGGAACGACACCAAGACGTCCAAAGGGAGCGGCCTCCACAGGCTGCCTCCCGAGGAGCGGAGATTCCAAGGCAAGTGCCCAGCCTCACGAGGCTGTGATCACGTGTGCAATGACGACCAAGGCCAGGCGGGCGCCAGCAGGCGCAGAGGAGACAGTTTCCCTTTCGGTGTTAAGGGAGCGAGGACAAACGTGGGTTCCCATGGAGCGCTCCAAAGGTTTCCATTCCGGTGCAACGAGACCAAGACCACGAGCTCGTCAGGACGGATGTCATTGCTGAGCCCGCTACTGCGTCACGACCAGAAGCTTTGCAGGAGAAGACCACCTTTTGTCAGGATAGGGTGTACCTCTTGTCCCCTTTCAAATTGGCCATTGTGGTATCCCTTCCCGCCTAAGTTTCCAGGGAAGAGGACTGAGGCCACTATAAATATAGGCAAGTCTCCATCGTAGAGGGGGGTCGCTCGACTCATTCTCGCCCCCGAGCCCTCGCGAGTCGGTTCATCCATTGTACTAGTTCATCCCCAACCTCCTCGTGAGGCCAATCCACCACAAAGCAGGAGTAGGGTTTTACACCGCAAGGTGGCCCGAACCAGGGTAAACTGCCGTGTTCATCTTCTTCCCCACTCATGCGAATCCGACTAGGCTAGGCGGTAGGGCGACGAGCTCGAGGCTTGAGAGGTTGAGATCTTCGCACACGCCCCAGAGTTCGAACCTTCTTGGGGCCGTGGAGCCCTGAATCCGACATTTGGCGTGCCAGGTAGGGTCGTGTCAGAGATTTGCTTCCTCCCCGTTCGCACTTCGCCCTTGCCCCATGGTTTCCATGGCGGGCGACGCTCCACCGGTCTGGCTGCTCGTGCCCGTGGAGAAGCCGTGGGTTGCCCGGCCTTCACCTCTAGCCTGCGTCGAGTGCTCTGGCCGTTGAAGTTTTGACCGGCGCTTCCCCTGCGGTACGACGGCGCAGCTAATCCCCGAGAGTTCCTCCGGTCATACGCGCAGGCCATCGAGTCGGCGGGCGGCGGTGACAACGCCATGGCGAACTGGTTCCCCCTGGCTCTCATGGAGGCCCCTCGATCTTGGCTCCGCAGCCTCCGGCGTGCCTTGATCTCCTCTTGGGAAGAACTTGGGAAGAACTCTGCGACCAGTTCGTCGCGCGCTTCATGGCTCCGGTGCCCCATGCGGGTCGCGTGCATCATCGGCGGGTCATAGGCGCCTGCCTCTGGCTGCCACATCAAGCAGTTTCTCCATCGGCAAGGTGCTCCCCAGCCGCAGTGCGAGGCTATACGAGGCCGATCCGCGCCTAAAACCAACATCACCTTCGATTCTAGGGACCACCTGAAGACTACGATAGTGGCAGGAGCCCTTCCCATGCTGTGCACACCCACCATCAGCAACGTCGCGGTGACCAAGACCCTCATCGATGGGGGCGCCGGCCTGAACGTCCCCTCAGTGGAGACTTTTGACCTGCTCCAAGTGTCGTACGACCAGATCCTCCCCACCAAGCCTTTCTCGGGGGTGGTCAAGGGCTCGGCCATCCCCCTGGGGCAGATATGCCTCCCGTCACCTTCGGCATGCGCGACAACTAAAGCACCGAGCTCATCAACTTTGACGTTGCCCACATCGGCCTCCCATACAATGCCATCCTTGGGTATCCGGCCCTCGCCAAGTTCATGGCGGCAACGCACCCAGGCTACAACGTCGTCAAGATGCCAAGGAGTGGCGGCATCATCACTGTGGCGGGAGACACCAAGGATGCGCTCCTAGCCCTCAAGCTCGCCTTCAAGGCCACGACCAGGCTCCGGGGATGCTCCAGAAACCCTGGAGGCCGCGCCAGCAAAGAAGAAACAATTGTTCTCTCAAGACCGAGGCAAGATGAAGCAGGTGCCCATTGCCGACGAAGGCTCAGGCCCCACCTTCACCATAGGCACTGGCCTCCCCCCAGATCAGGAGGAGGCGTTCGTTAGCTTCCTCCATGCAAACAAGGATGTGTTTGTGTGGGAGGTGACAGATTTCGTCAGTGTCCCACGAGATGTGATTGAACACAACTTAATTGTGTGCCCCAGTGCGCGCCCAGTGAAGCAGAAGGTGCGGCGGCAGGCCCAAGAAACGCAATCATTCATCGTCCAGGAGGTCCGCAAGCTGCAAGAAGCTGGCGTCATTCGGGAAGTGTGACAACCGGATTGGCTGGCTAACCCAGTAATCGTCCCCAAGAAGGGCGGGAAAGAGCGGATGTGCGTCGACTTCATGAGCCTCAACAATGCTTGCCCTCAGGACCCGTTCCCTCTTGTCGTGGGAAAACATGGCCACCTATGGGGCCATCGGCCCCTTGTTGTTCGGTAGGGGGAGGGATGCAATGCGCAAAGAGCGGAGGGCGCGGGGCAGCGCGGCAGCGATCACACGGGCAGTTTTTACCCAGGTTCGGGCCGCCGTGAGGAGTAAAACCCAACTCCTGCTTTGGTGGATTGATGAGAGGACCATGGTGGAGACGCAGCGCTCTAGCCCAGCAAGGTCGCCTCGGGGCAAGAGCAGCTACGCGCGTATGAGTGTACAGGGGTCCGAATCCTTTCTAAGGTTGCCATGGCCCTCCTTTTATAGATCAAGGGGTCACCACAATGGCAAATCAGTCATTGTGAACTGATTAGATAGCAAACAGTGCCATCATACCTAACTCTACAGACTGGACAGGGCGCATTAAATGCACCACTTAGTATTGTTGGTAGCCCTTCATGCTCTGCAGTATTGTTGGTAGCCTCCTCCCGGGGGAAATGCATTTGAACAACGTACTTAAGGTGCTCCCCAATGGGAGCAACGGGAAGCACGCCAGCTCCTGCACCCTATAGGGAGAAGACGCCATCAAAATACATAATCGATTCTTGGGGCACTTCCTTGCTGGGGATAACTATTTCCAGTACTTCCTCATCAGGGGTTGGCGTCCACTCCGCAATGAACTCTGCCAGTGCTCTGCTCTGAATAGCTGACGTGCTTTCAAACCACAAACCAAAGCTGGATAACTCCAAAGCCCATTCCACGATCCTGCCAGTAGCCTCGGGGTTTCGGAGTACGCTTTGCAAGGGGAAGCGGGTGACAACCGTGATCTCGTGGGCTTGGAAGTAGTGACGCGGTTTCCTTGAGGCCATGATGAGGCCAAAAATCAACTTTTGCACGCCAGAGTACCTTGACCTAGCCCCCTGCATTAGGGAGCTGACGAAGTACACTGGGCGCTGCACCACCTTCTTCCTTGCCGTGATCTTGGCACTGTCTCCACTGCCTTGCCCTTCTTTGTCTTGAACTGTATCTGATCTTGCCGGGACTGGTTCACTTTCCTCTCCAAAGGGGACGGTGGCGCTGGTTGCTGCTTCATCTACCTCCCGTTGTGCCACCAGTGCTGCGCTGACCACTTGATTGGTCGCTGCTAAGTATAGCAGCAAGGACTCTTGTGGTTTAGGAGCGCTTAAGGTGGGAACAGAGGAAAGGTAGGTCTTCAAATCTTGTAGCGCAACGTCTTCCTCCGAGGTCCATGCCACAGGCCCTGTCTTTTTCAAAATTTTGAAAAACGGCAAGGCGCGTTCAACGAACTTGGAAATGAACCTGCTCAGCGCGGCAACACATCTAGTCAAATGCCTCACGTCATTAACTGTCTTTGGTGCTTGAATCTGTTCGATAGCCTTGATCTTGTCGGGGTTGGCCTCTATCCCCCGGTGGGACACAAAAAAGCCAAGTAGCTTGCCGAAAGGAATGCCAAACACACACTTCTCCGGGTTCAGCTTCAAGTTGAGCCTGCGCAGATTTGCAAAGGTCTCTTCCAAATCCTGAATGAGAGTCGTTCTGTCCTTGGTTTTGACCACAATATCATCCATCTAGGCTTCAACATTTTTGTGCAACTGGGACTCAAAGCCAATCTGTACTACTCTTGCAAAAGTGGATCCAGCGCTCTTCAACCCGAAGGGCATCCATACAAAATAGTATGTACCACATGGAGTTATGAACGCGGTTTTTTCTTCGTCCTCCTTGGACATGAAGATCTGATGGTATCCAGAGTAGGCATCCAGGAAGGAGAGCAAGTCGCATCCGGAGGTGGAATCCACAATCTGGTCGATGCACGGCAAGGGGAATGGGTCCTTCGGGCATGCTTTGTTAAGATCAGTGAAATCTATGCAAAGCATCCATTTCCCATTTGCCTTGCACACCACCACTGGGTTTGCTAACCACGTTGGATGCAATACTCCTCTGACCAATCCAGCTGCCACAAGTTTCATGATTTCCTCGGCAATAAACTGCTGCCGCTCCAAAGCTTGCTTCCGGACCTTCTGCTTGACGGGCCGGGCATGTGGGCAGACAACAATGTGGTGCTCGATTACCTCCTTGGGAACACCGGGGATGTCAGATGGTTGCCAAGCAAACACATCGACATTCGCCCGCAGGAAGGCAACGAGCGTGCTTTCCTATTTGTCATCGAGGGTGGCACTAATGGTAAATGTACCACCAGCACCAGCCAGCCCTGCCGGGACCTTTTTCACAGACGGTGCGGCAGCCTTGGATCTCTTGCAATTGGAACTCTCCGCATGTCATCAACAGGCGCAGCACACTCCGGAGAGGCACGCTTCCCGGATTCCTAGCTGGCATCCTTGCTTCCTTTCTTCTTTTTCTTGCTTTCCTTGGCGGGAGCAGCAGCTTCCGCACCTTCCGCAACAACTGCCTCCTGGTACATCTTGTCCACGCATATGATTGCGTCTTTCTTATCTGATGGGATAGAAATAATGCCCATTGGTCCTGGCATCTACAAAGTGTTGTAGGCATAGTGGGATGCCGCCATGAATTTGGCCATGGCGGGATGACCAAGGATTCCGTTGTATGGCAGGGGGAGGTCAACCACATCAAACACGATCTTCTTAGTCCGGTAGTTCAACTCCCCCCGAATATTACCGGCAATGTGATCTTCCCCTTAGGATGACTCCTACCGGGGTTGATCCCTTGGAACGTACCAGTAACCTTGAGCTCTTCATCTGCTATCTGGAGTTTGCTAATGACCTTTGGAGAAATCAGATACAACCCGGCCCCACCGTCAACCAACATCTTTGTGACCTTGAGGTTGCGAATTGTTGGTGAAACCAACAACGGCAAACACCCCACCGCGGTAGTGCGGTCAGGGTGATCCTCCTCATCAAAGATTATGGGCATGTGGGACCACTTGAGCGGCTTCCAAGAATCTGTCGTTGGCTCCACGACATTGACCTCACGCGCCCACCTTTTAAGTTGGTGGTGAGAGGAGTGCAGAGATGCACCCCTGTTAATGCATAGAGCATCAGTGGCTTTCTGGAATTCCTGCTCGCTGGTTTCCTCTTAATCTCCTTCATCACTTCCGTCCTCACAATCCTTCTTCTCATGGCCCTTGGAGGGTTTCCCTTAATACTGAGGAGCCTTGCCGGGGCGACCTGTTCTGCCACCTCGGCCCTTCCCACCATCGCCATCTTGGTTTTTCTCCTTATCATGCTTCTCGTACTCAGCCCTCTATTTCTTGACAAGCTGCTCAACCTGATGACACTCCTGGAGATCGTGGTCCTTGGTTCGATGGATCTTGTAGTATGGCCCATCACTCTTTCCAGCTTTCTCGGCAGCCGCGGCTTCCCGGCAATCAGTGCACGCGACAGCTTCCTTGCCGGTGACCTTTGTCTCGGCCTTCTTGCCGGTACCAGGTGCACTCGACCCTTCAACGGTCGTCACCACTTTATCATGGCGCTTCTTGTTGCGCTTCTTACTCTTATTCTTCCGGCTGGTGGCGTCGTCGTCGTCTTCTGAGTCGATGTCGACGCCATCTTCTTCACCTGGGAGTCGTCTCGCTTCTTATACTCGAGCACACTTATCCACCAGAGTGTATAGCTCGTTCACAATCTTGGGCAAACGAACGTTCATTTTAGAACCTATATGGCAGTTGGGCATGTTGGACTAGAACGCGGCTATCACAGCTGCCGGGTGTGTGTCTCGGATGTTCCTGTGCACCCGGTTGAACCTCTGCATGTACTTCCGCAGGCTCTCTCCTTCCTTTTGCGGAAGTAACTGTAAATCGCTGGGCCATCCTGGTTCTTGGTGGCCGCCCGTGAAGGTGCCAACAAACTCATGGCATAGGTTAGCCCAGGTCGAAATGGAATTCTCTGGCAAGTGCATCAACCAAGACATCACATTTGGCTTGAGTGCCAAGGGGAAGTAGTTGGCGAACACCTTCTCATCTCTTCCCCCGGCAGCTTGAACAGCGATGGTGTAGATGCTTAAGAACTCTATCGGGTTCAGTCTTCCATCGTACTTCTCTGGTATTTCTGGCTTGAACGTGCGGGCAGATGGCCAACGGACTTGCTGCAGCTCACGAGTGAAGGCAGGGCAGCCGACCTCGAAAGGTAGGCACCCACCCTCATCGGGCGTAGGCTCGTCGATGTCGGAGCCGTTGCGCCTATCAGACCGGCGTTGGGTTTCGCAGCGTCATTCGATGGTGCTGCGTGCGTCTTCCCCCCGCCTGTCTTCTAGGACTCACCACTGTTCTTGTCGTGCTCGAGGGTCGGACGAGGCCATCGATACGTCGTCGGGTTCTTGGTTGCGTTACTCTGGCCGTGGCCCCTACGCTGGCTGCCGCGGAGGGGATTGCACCGTGGGGGTGGCCCCTGTGGAGGCTGTGACAGGCCTGCTCACCGTGATCCTCCCGCCTCGCCGAAACCAATCAAGCTCTGAATGGTGGCTCTCCACTCATCCATCTGATCATCCGCGGACGGAAACCTCAACAGGAGTTGGGCCCGCGCCATGGCCTTCGAAGTAGTGCTCGGCATGGATGATGATGTAGACCGTAGCATCGCCTGGCTTCTGACAGTGCCAGTAGTAGCAGCGTCGTGCTCCTGTCGCCGTGAGCCAGTCGCCAAGGCGGCATGGAGGCGAGGTGGATGTGCTTGGGGATCGACGGCTCCGTTAGGCACATCAGCTTGGCCAGCCCGTCCTGGGGGTGACGCATGCCCTGCGGCCACACCCGCAGTGGGGGCGGTCGGAGGATTGTGGTTCGCCCCAGGGCGAGTATCACCGCTGTGGTTGCGTCCTTCGGTTGGGTGGAGAAGCACGGATGGAATGATCTCTCCTCCCGCACCTTGCGGAACGTGGCCATCGAGATGTTGTTGGCGCTGTCCTTCTCCGGTGCCTCTTGCTCCCGTTTCAGCCATGGGGGAGATGGTGATGACGCCGCCTGTGCCGGTCACGTCCCCCGCAGCGTCCACGTCCCCGTGCGCCCCCGTAGCCCCCACGACGTTGGTAGCCATGCATGGAGGGGCCTTCGAGTTGGACGGGTGAGCTGCGGCACCAGTTTTCTTCTTGGGCGCCATGGATGATGAAGCCGTCGATGAAGAAAACGATGATGAAGATGACGCGCTGTGTACGCTCTCGGATTCGCGCAAGCACTTCCCCCTACCTGTTGCGCCAAAGATGTCGTGGGAAAACACGGCCACCTATGGGGCCATCGGCCCTTGTGGTTCGGCAGGGGGGAAGGACGCATTGCACAAAGAGCGGAGGGCGCGGGGCAACGCGGCAGCGATCACACAGGCAGTTTTTACCCAAGTTCGGGCCGCCATGAGGCGTAAAACCCTACTCCTGCTTTGGTGGATTGATAAGCGGACCGTGGTGGAGACGCAGCGCTCTAGCCCGGCAAGGTCGCCTCAGGGCGAGAGCAGCTACGCGCGTATGAGTGTACAGGGGTCTGAATCCTTTCTAAGGTTGCCATGGCCCTCCTTTTATAGATCATGGGGTCACCACAATGGCAAATCAGTCATTGTGTACTGATTAGATAGCAAACAATGCCATCATACCTAACTCTGCAGACTGGGCAGAGCGCATTAAATTCGTCGCTTAGTGTCACATCGTAGTCTAGCCCGGCTAGCCTTGGCATGCTGTTTTGCCACCTTCTCACCTGCCTATGTGACACATCACTGGACGAGTGTCATTTGGAGGTGATTTCCTCTGGAAGTGGCCGCCACGTGCCAAATAGTGGCCACTTAGCATCTTGGGGGCTCGACACCGCACCAATCGGTGACTTTTGTTGCTGTGAGGTGGAGCAGTGGAGCCTTGGCGGGGTAATCCGCCCTCAGCATCCCCGGCAAGCCTGCCGGGGTAATCATAATACTTGTCTTCGGGGCAACCTCGTCCCCGCTAGGCTCGCCTGCCCGGCAAGGGAGGTTTTTCCTTAGTGGTATCTTGCTCATTTGGTTGGCCTTGGTCTTCTTGATCCGCCCTTTGATTTCTCAAAGAGCTGATCCCTTCTGCTTGGCCTTGCCTTGGATGCTGCAATCTCGTTCTTGAGCCTGTGTACAGCCTGGGCAACATACCTGGGGTTTGTTGCACCGACAGTCCGGGGTCATCGCATCGCCACCACCTTCCGCTCCCGCTGGCACCACGGTTGTGGTGGATATGGGCGACAGGATCTAGGTAGGACGGAATGAGGGAGTGATGTCGCCTTTCTCTTCCGAAGCTGTTGACGGAGGGAGCGTCGACGCCGATGATGGTGTAGCTCGACGCGTTGTTGACGACCTCGGGTTCGCGCAAGCACCGCCCCCTACCTGGCGTGCCAAAGATGTCGTGGTGGAACACGATCACCTATGGGGCCATCGGTCCCTTGTGGTTCGGCAGGGGGGGAGATCACGTAGCACAAAGAGTAGAAGCGATGGAACAGCACAGCAGTGGTGACACTGGTGGTTTTTACCTAGGTTGAGGCCGCTGAGAAGCATAAAACCCTACTCCTGGTTTGGTGGATTGAAGGGAGGACCGCAGTGGAAACGCAGCGCTCAAGCCCGGCAAGGTCGCCTTGGGGAGAGCAGCTATGCGTGTATGAGTGTACAAGGGTCCGAATCCTTTTTTAGGTTGCCATGGCCCTTCTTTTATAGTCTAAGGGGTTACCATAGTGGCAAAACAGTCATTATCTACTGATTAGATAGCCAACAGTGCCATAATACCTAACTCTGGCAGTTAGGACAAAGTGTATTAAATGCACTGCTAGGTGTCACACTGAGGATGCAGCCCGGCAAGCCTGCCGCGCCGCTTAGCCATCTTCTACCTGTCTGCATGACACGCCTCTGGACGGGTGTCATATATGGGGGATCTCCCTTCCAAATGGTTGCCACGTGCCAAATGACAGCCACTTAATCACTTGGGGGCTCGACACCACACTGATAAGTTACTTGCGTCGCTGTGCGGTGGAGCGTTGGAGTCTTGGCAGGGATATTTGCCCTTGGCGGCCCCAGCAAGCCTGCCGGGGAAATCTTGGGACTTATTCTTGGTGGGGCCTCGACCTGACCAAGCTCGCCTGCCCGGTAAGGGAGGTCTTTTCTTAGTCACATCTTGTTCCCTTGGCTTGTCTTGGTCTTCTTGATCCGCCCTTTGATTCCTCAAAGAGCTATCTCTTTGGCTTTGTTTCGTCTTGGGAGCTTGGTGTTGTTGGGTTGGAGGCCTACTGTCCATGCACAAGTCAGGGGGAACATACACCCCTGTTTGTGTACCCTGACAAAAAGCATGATTTCCATGATGTTATTATAAATTCTGCTAATGTCAATTGTGTTAATAATATGCAAAACCCTAAGCTTGCGGAAGCTAATTTTGATATGTCCACCACTTATTGCAATGATCATGATTGGGGTGATTCTTCTTATGATCTTGAAAATCAATTTAAGCCTCATGATAATAATGTTTGAAATAATATTGAAAGTGGGTTTGGAAGAGTGTCAACTTTAGGAAATAATAATCCCACTACTTTGGAGTTTGACCAATCTTATGATTTTTTTTATAAAAGTGGGCTTGGAGAAGTCATGACTTTATTCTATGTTAATCCCACTATTTTGGAAGAGTGTCAACTTTGCATGCATGAGGATCATGTAAGAATAGGTTATGTGATAGATATATTGTTGAATTTGATTATGATCCTACATGTAATTATTATGAGAGAAGAAAATATGGTTGTAGAAATTTTCATGTTACTAAATTACCTCTCGTTATGTTGAGATTGCTATTGTTTCTTTCTTCTTCCTTGCATACGCTAGGTTTTGCTTGTCTTGATAAATCTTTTCCCTATAAAATGCCTATGCATAGGAAGTATGTTAGACTTAAACATGTTTTTTACATGCTACATGATGCTCTCTTCGTGTTTCATGTGAACATCATTAAAATTATCAATGCCTAGCTAAAAGGCTTTAAAGAAAAGCGCTTGTTGGGAGACAACCCAATATTTTTATTTTCTATTATCATGAAAATACACATTATTACCTCTGTAGTAATTGTGTTTTGGTGTTTTAATTAGTGTTTGAGCCAAGCAAGACCTTTGGGATGGTCTACGGTGATAGTTGATTTGATCTTGCTGAAAAACAGAAACTTTTGTGCTCATTGCCAAAAATTCAATAAATCACAGAAACGTGATTTTGATCTGAATTTTTTACAAAATATTGATACACAAATTTCCCAGGTTTTCCTAATTTTTCAGAATTTTTGGAGTTACATAAGTATACGTAATTTCCAGATTACTACAGACTGTTCTGTTTTTGACAGATTCTGTTTTCTATGTGTTGTCTGCTTATTTTGATGAATCTATGAGTAGTATCGGGGGGTATGAACCATGAAGAAGTTGGAGTACATTAGATATTACACCAATATAAATAAATAATGAGTTCACAACAGTACCTAAAGTGGTGATTTATTTTATTATACTAACAAATCTTATGAGATTTTTCTGTTGAGTTTTGTGTTGTGAAGTTTTGAAGTTTTGGGTAAAGATTTGATGGACAACGGAATAAGGAGTGGCAACAGCCTAAGCTTGGGGATGCCCAAGGCACCCCAAGGTAATATTCAAGGACAACCAAGCATCTAAGCTTTGGGATTCCACGGATGGCATCCCCTCTTTTGTCTTTGTCCATCGGTAAATTTACTTGAGGCTATATTTTTATTCACCACATGATATGTGGTCTGCTTGGAGCGTCTTGTATGATATGAGTCTTTGCTTTTTAGTTTTCCACAATCATCCTTGCTGTACAAATATTTTGAGAGGGACATGCATGAATTGTGAATTTATTAGAATACTCTATGTGCTTCACTTATATCTTTTGAGCTAGGCAGTTTGCTCTGGTGCTTCACTTATATCTTTTTAGACCACGGCGGTGGCTTTATTTTATAGAAATTGTTGAACTCTCATGTTTCACTTATATTATTTTGAGAGTCTCTAAACAGCATCGTAATTTCCTTAGGTTATGAATTTAGTCGTAATATGATGGGCATCCAAGAGGGATATAATAAAAACTTTCATATAAAGAGCATTGAATAAAATGAGAAGTTTGATTCCTTGCATTTGTTTTGAGATATAAATATGGTGATATTAGAGTCATGCTAGTGAGTAATTGTGGATTGGTAGAAATACTTGTGTTAAAGTTTGTGATTCCTGTAGCATGCACGTATGGTGAACCGTTATGTGGTGAAGTCAGAGCATGATTTATTTTTTGATTGTCTTCCTTATGAGTGGCGGTCGGGGACGAGCGATGGTCTTTTCCTACCAATCTATCCCCCTAGGAGCATGCATGTAGTACTTTTTTCGATAGCTAATAAATTTTCGAAATAAGTATGTGAGTTCTTTATGACTAATGTTGAGTCCACGGATTATATGCACTCTCACCCTTCCACCATTGCTAGCCTCTCTAGTACCGCACAACTTTCGCCGGTGCATTAAACCCACCATATACCCTTCCTTAAAATAGCCACCATAACTACCTATTATGGCATTTCCACAGCCATTCCGAGATATATTTCCATGCAACTTACACCATTCCGTTTTATTATGACACGCACCGTCATTGTCATATTACTTTGCATGATCATGTAGTTGGCATAGTATTCGTGGCAAGGCCACCGTTCATCATTTTCATACATGACACTCTTGATCATTGCACATCCCGGTACACCACCGGAGGCATTCATATAGAGTCATATCTTGTTCTAGTATCGAGTTGTAATTCTAGAGTTGTAAGTAAATAAAAGTGTGATGATCATCATTATTAGAGTATTGTCCCATGTGAGGAAAGGATGATGGAAGATATGATTCCCTCACAAGTTGGGATGAGTCTCCGGACTTTACAAAAAATAAAAGAGGCCAAAGGAAGCCCAAATAAAAAAGAGAAAAGAAAATTTTGAGAGAAAAGAGAGTAGGGACAATGTTACTATCCTTTTTCCACACTTATGCTTCAAAGTAGCACCATGATCTTCATGATAGAGAGTCTCCTATTTTGTCACTTTCATATACTAGTGGGATTTTTTTCATTATAGAACTTGGCTTATATATTCCAATGATGGGCTTCCTCAGATTGCCCTAGGTTTTCGTGAGCAAGCAAGTTGGATGCACACCCACTTAGTTTCTTTTTGAGCTTTCATACACTTATAGCTCTAGTGCATCTATTGCATGGAAATCCCTACTCACTCACATTGATATCTATTGATGGGCATCTCCATAGCCCGTTAATACGCCTAGTTGATGTGAGACTTTCTCCTTCTTTTTGTCTTCTCCACAACCACCATATTCTATTCCACCTGTAGTGCTATAACCATGGCTCACGCTAATGTATTGCGTGAAAGTTGAAAAAGTTTGAGAACACCAAAAGTATGAAACTGTTGCTTTGCTTGTCATCGGGGTTGTGCATCATAAAATACTTTGAGTGATGAAGATGGAGCATAGCCAGACTATATGATTTTGTAGGGATAACTTTCTTTGGCTATGTTATTTTGAGAAGACATGATTGTTTTATTAGTATGCTTGAAGTATTATTGTTTTTATGTCAATATTAAACTTTTGTTTTGAATCTTGTGGATCTGAATATTCATGCCACAATAAAGAAAATTACATGGATGAATATGTTAGGTAACATTCCACATCAAAAATTCTGTTTTTATCATTTACCTACTTGAGGACGAGTAGGAATTAAGCTTGGGGATGCTTGATACGTCTCCAACGTATCTATAATTTTTTATTGTTCCATGCTATTATATTATCTATTTTGGATGTTTTATATTCATTAATATGCTATTTTATATTATTTTTGGGACTAACTTATTAACCTAGAGCCCAATGCCAGTTTCTGTTTTTCCCTTGTTTTTGAGTTTTACAGAAAAGGAATATCAAACGGAGTCCAAACGGAATAAAACTTTATGATGATTTTTCTTGGACCAGAAGACATCCACGGAGCTTGGAGAGGGGGCCAGAAGAGTCCCGAGGACTCCACAAGCCCTTAGGCCGCGCCCTAGGGTGGGCGCCTCCCTTGCTTGTGGGCCCCTCGGGAGTCCTCCAACCCTAATTCTTGCACTATAAATTCCCAAATATTCCCAAATGACCAGAAGCGTCCACCAAAATACTTTTCCGCCACCGCAAGCCTCTGTTCCCATGAGATCCCATCTTGGGGCCTTTTTTGGCACCCTGCTGGAGGGGGATTCGATGACGGAGGGCCTCTACATCAACCTTGCTGCCCTTCCGATGAAGCATGAGTATTTTACCACAGACCTACGGTTCCATACCTAGTAGCTAGATGGCTTCTTTTCTCTCTTTGATCCTCAATACAATGTTCTCCTCGATGTTCTTGGAGATCTATCCGATGTATTCTTCTTTTGCGGTGTGTTTGTCGAGATCTGATGAATTGTGGATTTATGATCAGATTATCTAAGAATATTATTTGAGTCTTCTCTAAACTCTTTTATGCATGATTTAATATCTTTGTCTTTCTCTTCGAATTATCGGTTTGGTTTGGCCAACTAGATTGGTTTTTCTTGCAATGGGCTAGGTGCTTAGTTTTGGGTTCAATCTTGTGGTGTCCTCACCCAGTGACAGCAATGGTAGCGAGGCACGTATTGTATTGTTGCCATCAAGTATAAAAAGATGGGGTTTTCATCATATTGCTTGAGTTTATCCCTCTACATCATGTCATCTTACTTAAAGCGTTGCTCTGTTCTTATGAACTTAATACTAGTATTAAGTTCACCAAAATGGGCCAAGCTTTATTACAAACCTCTTACAAACTGGAGCTTCTCTCAAAGAAGCCTCGTGGTTCCGATAGGGAAACATGTTCCCCTTGTGGGCGAAACGTAATCACTGCCTCTTTTCGCCTTGTATTTTCTTCTACGGGCAACATGGAATGATAGGATATCCGTGCTAAAATTTAAACTTATTCAGGGTTCGTTTGGCCTTTTTATACACTAATTGAGCTTCCTAGGCATTTAATGTCCATAATTCAAATCTAAACTACAAATACATGTTCCAGTTCACCAAAATGGCTAGAAAAATTATACATGTGTCATTGGGTGCATGTTTAGGTCCCATGCCAGGAATGGGAATGAATTACAACCATACCGGCATCCTGGCTCGTCCTCAAACATTTGGAATCTCGGTTTTTAAATCCCCATAAATCCAAAACACACCAAAAAGTCATCAAAGGTGGCATGGTGTCACGTCATGGCACATATATGTCGTGGTAAAAACATTGCCAATTTGGGCCAAGCTTTATTACAAACCTCTTACAAACCGAAGCCTATCGCAAGAACCCTCGTGGTTTTGATAGGAAAACATGTCCCCTTGTGGGCCAAACGATAATCGCTCCCTCTTCTAGCCTCGTATTTTCTTCTACATGCAACACGGAACAACGGGAGATTCGCGCTGAACTTTGAAATTAATCAGGGTTCGTTTGACCTTTTTTATTCATTAATTGAGTTTTCTAGAAATTTAATGTCCATAATTCAAATCTGAACTACAAATACATGCTCCAGTGCACCAAAATGGCTAGAAAAAATGTACATGTGTCCTTGGGGTGCATGTTTAGGTCCCATGGAATGAATGGGAATGAATTCAACCATCTTGCCGTCCTGGCTTGACCACAAACATTGCGAATCTCGGTTTTTAAATCTCTGTAAATCCAAAACTCACCAGGAAATCATGAAACTTGGCATGGTGTCACTACATGGTACATATAATTGTCCAATTTGGGCGAAGCAATATTACAAGCCTCTTACAAACCGAAGCTTCTCGCAACCCTCATGGTTCCGGTAGGGAAACATGCCCCTCTTGTGGGCGAAACGATAATCGCTGCCTCTTCTCGCCTTGAACTTTGTTTTCTATAGGCAACATAGAATAACAGGAGTGTCGTGCTGAAATTTGAAACTGTTCAGGGTTCGTTTGGCCATTGTATATATTAATTAAGTTTTCTAGGCATTTAATGTAGTCCATAATTCAAATTTGAACTACAAGCACATGCTCCAGTGAAGCAAAATGGGTGGGAAATCGTACATGTGTCATTGGGTGCATGTTTAGGTCTGATTTAAGGAATGGGAATGAATTACAAACTTCTCGTCGTCCTGAAACATTGAGAATCTCGGTTTTTAAATCCTAGTAAATAAAAAACACACCCAAAAAACATGAAACTTGGCATGGTTTCATGACATGGCACATATATGCCGTGGTAAAAAAATTGTCCAGTTTGAGACAAGGCGCACACATTAATAGCCAATGAAGTCCTTTTTGAAACAAATAGCTGACACATTAATATCGCAAACGGTTGTATTATATGAACCGTCTCTAAATTTAACCATACTCGGTGGCGTGCATGCAGGTGTTTGATTAGACGGGACGAGCACGAGAAGTCCGCCGTGCAGGCTCGATGGGACGCGTGCAAGCAGTCCGTCGCGCAGGCTCGACGAGATGCCTGCATCCTGTCCACCTCGCAGGCTCGACAGGACATGTCCGAGCAGCAAGGCCGCCCATGCTCACCGGGAAGCGAGCTCTTTGACCTCCATGCACCAGCCGCCGCCCACCTCGCTCACAACTTCTCCATTAATGGGTTAATTAAAGCAACTGGACGGAGGGTGTTTGCTTGTGTTCCCATGGCAGCATTTGCTTTGTTCGTGTTTTCAACTCACATTCTGGCCTAATTTAAATTGCCACATAGGGCAACGGGGATGACAAATAAAATGGCAACGGATAATACGACGACAAATTTACAATGGCGCAGATAATAATTGTCTTACATATTCCGGATAATTTAAAATGCCACATGCGGCAAAGACAGGAAGACACGGGGGCAAGAGAAGAAGGAAATCGCAGACAATGATCTGGGTCGCTACTGTCTCTACTCGTCGATGGATTGCCGGGCGACGACATCCTCCAGCTCCTTCTTCAATTCCTCACGACTTTGCTTGAATGCAGCCACGGATTCCTCCCCCTCCTGCTCGCGCTTGATCTGGAGCTTCCTCAAGTCACCCATCAGTTCCTCGATGACCGCTGTCAGCGTCATCCCCGAGGCACTGCTCTGCTCATGCAGCATCTTCCAGCCGGTAGCCTCCTCCTCCTTCTCGGTGAGCGCCTTGAGGAGCTTCGCATTGTCACCCATGAGTTGCTCAACGAGGCCGTTCGCCTTGTCAACCGAGGCATCACTGATCTCGAGGAGCTTCATCAAGCCGTCGACCAGCTCCTACTGCTTAATGAGGCCAGCGAGAATGTCATCGTCGTCGGCCAAGGACTTCAGCAATGCCAGCTCATCGCGATCGCCGACACGGCGAGTGCGCTTGTGAGAGCCCTCGTGTGCCCGTGAGAGCTCGTTCGAGGGCTCCGCGGCGTGCCGGGACATCTCTGCTGCGGCTGCCGCTTTGCGGCGGGGCCTCTCTAGTGCTTCTACGGCCTTGGTCTTTGCTGCCTGGTTATATGTCCACCCGAAACTCCTCCTACCGGTCATGGCAGAATGACTTGACAGGAAAGACCATTTTTCTGGGTGATTGTGGGGACCCCGACTCATAAGTCGTGATCACCGAATGCACGTGTACAGTGATCCCAGAGATCAATGCCCACTGAACACACAGAAGCTGAATAACAAGAGTCTTACATCCATACATACCGTCTTTCACAAGTAGGACCATCATGGTCAAGTCTTGAGTATATCATCGAAGCGGAAATCTTCAATGATAGCCTGAACCCATGCCATCTGCCTTAACCCTACAGGCATTCTGACTGGGAAAGCGTCCTAGTTCACATGTTCATCACCAAAGAGCTCTTCCTTGAACTCCTGCTCTTCCATGCCTAGCCAATTAAATAACCAGTGGCAAGCCAATGAGTACATTGAATGTACTCGCAAGCAACCCATGTTTCGGATCAAGGTAACAATGCATGGCATAGGTAAATTTTTGCGGAAAGCTAGTTTTGAGTGCTATGACATGTTCAACAATTTGTAAGGCATGCATCATAAGTATTCAAGTAACCATGAGGACAGGTTACAGATATCAACATAAATAGAGTTGGAACCAACCCATCTTATTATCATGTCAAGTCTTTTGACTTGACCCAAGTAGTTCTTTCCACTTTCCCATACACACTCACCGGGTTTCATAAACATGTGGACGTAGCCCAAGAGCGGTTACCCAACTGTCCTTGATCATGGACACGGCTATTCGAATAGTTTGACACTCTACAGAGGTTGCACACTTTACCCGCAAGACTCAGGGAACTTCCGTGTCAAGCCATGACTCGCGGTATATTACATACCCGAGGTAAGCACCCGAACATTATCTTTCCCTTGACAACACTAACAAAGAGTCCACTCGTTGGCCCTTGTCCTCACGATGTACATCATACGAGGCTCACTCGAGATCGTACCATCCGAGAGGGGACATAACGGTGTGCCCGGTGTCTGTAAAAACAGCCATAGTCGCCCTACCTGGCACGACTCCGTATCGAGAGAGTAACTCATACTCTCCCGCCACTAGTAATGCGGGCTCCCTGCTAGTATTGACCAAAGTAATCAACAAAGCCCCATCCCATAAGGGGTATTGTGGTTGTACATGTAAGGTTGGAATAACGATCGCAACTTAAACCAATCCGTTTTCAAAAATCACACTCACACAACTTGCTCCGGTACACCACTTCTTTATCAAGTGGTTACCTAGCTCATCATCTCCCTCGGGCATTAGTGGCACCCGATGGGGTTTTCGAAAAGTCTTTGAAAACATACTTGTCTCCATCACCATGCATATACCCAACTCATTTGCGTAGGAACTGCTTTGGCATCCTATCTACTCCCACCCGCATAACCCTCATAGGAAGGTAGGGTCATGCACAATGCAAGTATCAACGAGGAAGTAACGGAGGCAACCCACTAAAGTGGTTACCATCTCATCATGATTCCGGTGCAACCATAATAAGGTGCTATATGAAATGCATAAAAGGGTTTCATAGACATGGTCAAAGGGCTGCTTGCCTTGGTTGGCTTGATCGTTAGGGTCTTCAAGTCCTTCTCCAACTCCTCTCTAATAACTTCGTCAGACACAGAATCTAATCGTCACAAAAGAATAACGGAAAATAAGGCAATAGCAAAAACAGAAAAATAAAAGTGCTCTAAAAATGTTCACTTATTTTTGTTAAATATAAGGATGAAAACTAAGAATGAAAAAATTCTTATTTTTGGATTTGGAGTGGTGGAATAATAGAAATGGATTTTCAGAGGAGAATATAAATGCTCAAATTTGAATTTAAATTTGAACAGTACAGAAAAGTTTGATGGATTTGCATGAAAGTTATACCATTAAATAGGTGGGATTTTTAGAAGAATTTAGGAGTTGGAATTATCTCATTTGGACAAATATTTATCTCTGTGTAATTTTTGCAAGTTTCTGGAAAAAGAAAAAGAACAAGCAGCACTATGCAACTGGGCCTATTCAGCCACAGTGCAGCAGGCCCAGAGGGGATCCAGCCCGCGCGAGGTTGCCACGTCGAAGGTGTAAAGGCAAAATACGCCTTCAGCCGACATAGCAAACCGGTACGCGCACGCGTGCATTTTAAACCTGACGGGTGGACCCCACCCGTCAGCTAGTGAGAGAGAGAGAGGTGAGTATGATAGGCGGGGCCCGCCTGTCATCTCCAACCTCGTGACAGGAAGGGTGGCATGCTCACCGGCGGCGACGTGGCCACGGCGAGGCGAGTGTGGGCACCGTTGGACTCAGGAGGGAGTCGTCGTTCGGGGGGTGCCAGAGTTGGTCGCTGGGAGGGCCTGGTTCGCCGGCGACGAAGAGCAGCGCGGCGGAGCTTCGGCTCGAGGTTGATTGGCTCGACCCAGGCTACAAAAGACATGGGAGAGAGAGGGGAAATGGTCAGTGTGCTGTGGGCGATTCATAGGAAGAAGAAAGAGGGCGAGGGAAGGCCCGTACCGCCGGATCGACGGCGACCCGAGGCGGTGGAGCTCGAGCTCGATCTCGAGCCCGGGCGCTTCTAGAGATGAACTTGGGGTGCAGGGGGCCTATTTGGAGTGGGAGAGGATGAGTGGTGGTGAGGGAGAGGCTCGGGGACGCTTTATATAGCCGGCCCATGGCTCACCGTTGACCAGTGCGCCGGCGAGGTCGTTGCCGTCGTTGTAGGTCACGCGGACTCGTGGGAGCGTGTCTGGGGCGTTTGTAGGGATGGTCTATGACCAGGGCAAGGAAGAGAGAGAGTGGGGGAGTGCCAGGGTGTCGCGCGTGTGAGCTCGCTCATTGGAGCTCTCGGGCGGCCATGGCACGCGTGTGAGGGAGGCAGCAGGAGGGAGAAGGAAGAGGGAGACAGGGGCGTAGCGTGTCGCGGACGTCGAGGCACATCATCGGGCATGCGGGGGAGGGCCGAGGTGGTCGGAGGCGTCGGGCAGAGGGCGGCTACAGTGCCTTGGCGCACTGTAGCACACTCTGGAGCGTGCATATGGTCGGCATGGCCATTTTAAAAGGCCAGGGGCATGTCCTCTTGTGTCTTGGAGCTGTCTTGGATGCACTGGAGTGGATAGGAGCTAGGTGGGGTGCTGCAAATAGAAATGGGAGAGAGAGGAGGTGTTGCCATGGGTGAACAGAGAGAGAAAGAGGTGGGTTTTACCCCCCAATAATTGAGATGTTGAAGGAGGAGAGTTACTGGAGGTAGAAGGTGACCTGGGGCAGCTGTGGTAAAAATTTGGGCTCATGGAGATTAGTGGAAGAGGTCAAAGTGATGATTTTGGAAAAATGGCAGAAGGTGTTTGATGCAAGTTTGAGCTACTTGCAGTTGTCTCCTTCTTGTGCCACTTTATGGGGATGATGCACATGACCATTTGGCAATGTGGTAGAAATTTGGGCTCATTTAGATAAAGTTCACAATGTAAATTTTGTAAACCCTAGAAATCAACAGAAATGGGTTTGCTTAGATCTAGCTAAGCTAATCTCTGCTCCTTGATGCACCACTTGGTGTAGTGTAATTATTTGGGTATTTGAGCATGCCCACAAAGTTTGAGGTCAAAAGGAGAAAGTTGGCATTGTAGAGTTGCTCAAATTTGGATCTGGACAGGGATGATTTTGGCGCACTTTTGTGAACCAAAATGATTTTGATTGAGATGAAACTTTGAAATATCATCACATTATGCATATGTGACTTGCTAGAATTTTCCTGGATTTATTTGAAAATATTTCTTATAGAAATATTTCAAATACTTGAATTATGCAGAAATGGTTCCTGAGGGTTTTGTCCAATATTTTGAGCATGACCATGTGTTGAAACTCATATATATGGACAATATATGTCCACTGAGCTTCCCTAAATTTTATCAAATATTTTTGAAACATTAAAATAATTTTAACCTATTAAAGACCATTTCTGGCCATAAGAAAAAGTCTTTAAATAAAATAGAAAAATAACTTTTAAAATAATATTTTTGTGGTTTTTGGGAGTCCTATATCTAATAGGAGTCAAATATACTTTTTGAAAGATTTTTCACACTCTAAATTAAGTACTTGAAGTGCAAGCCTCAATTCAGGGGTTTTTGGAAAACCTAATTTAGAAAATACTTTTAGGCCAAATTATTTTTGTAAGAAAATACTATTCTGTCCTATACACATGGAATGATCATTGGGCAAGGTTTTGGATCAATGAGAAGGAGTATAAGAGTTGGAGGATTTATTTGATTTTTAGAGCACTTGCAAACAACAGACAAAAACCCAGTCAAGCAAAGTCCAAAACACTCAAAAGTTTTTGTAAAACCACATTTTATCATGATTTATTATCTTAAGTGTTGTGGCATGAAAATCAGGGTGTGACAGTGATGAGGAGAGGAACTGTGAAGTAATTTTCGAGTGGGTAGTTTTTATAGCCCGGTGCTAAGTGTGAACACATATTAGTTTGATAGGTGTGAACAGATTTGCAATTACTTATTGTGTTGTAATCTGCAATGTGACGAGAAATAAGGTCACAATTTATTGATGGTTCTGGGCCTACAAAGCCCGGTCTGTTGTTCTGGCTCATCGCAAAAAGTTCTTTTGGATCAACCGTATGCCATGCATCGGAAGCCCGAAACATGGGCCCGCATTCTCGGATGTACGTGTACGTGTCTGCCCACTATCACACACGGTCAATATATCACCATCGTGTCCTATGGATGCGCCGTGGCGCCTCCCACGGGGTGCCAGAAGGGTGACCACGTGGTTGCTCGCCGTTGAGGCGGCCGCGGCGCCACATATCACACACATCTTGTTAAGTTAATCCGTTTCTGTTCTCTTCCCTAATCAAAAACAGTTTGTCCGAGTGAACCGTATGCTGCATATCACACACACCTTGATCTGGCTGGCCGTTTCTGTTGCATTCCCTAATAGCACACAGTTCATCGGAGCGAACTGTATGCCGTATATCGCACACACATTGATATGGCTGCCCATTTCTGTTGTTCTGACTCATCGCAAAGAGTTCTTCTGGATCAACCGTATGCCCCGCATCGCACACGTAATTAAAATATGAACCGTGTTTGATGTCTCCGCCATTGCAAACGTTTTGCATCTTTTTTGACGGTTTTTTACACCCCCGTTTGCGATTAATGCATCGCACACAGTTTCGTCAAAGGGTCTCTGATCGTAGTGTCGCGTTAGCAGCATCCTGCAGTAGTGACTCTAGATGCAGGTAGGAGTCGGTCGATGTGTGGAGTAATAGTAGTAGATGCAGAATCGTTTTGGTCTACTTGACACGGACGTGATGCCTATATTCATAATAATTGCCTTGGATATCGTCATAACTTTGCGCTTTTCTATCAATTGCTCGACAGTAATTTGTTCACCCATCGTATTATTTCCTTTTGAGAGAGAAGCCTCTAGTGAAACCTATGGCCCTCGGGTCTATTTTCCATCATATATTTTCAGATCTATAAACCAAGAAACCCAAAAATACCTTGCTGCAATTTATTTGTTTTTTACTTTGTTTTTCGTTTTAGTAGTCTTTTATATCTTTCTCTATTAGATCTCACTCTTGTTCGAGTCTGTGAAGGGATTGACAACCCCTTTTCGCGTTCAGTGCTTGTGTTTCTTAGTTTGTGCAGGTGCATAGATTGGAGACTTGCTTGTGCCTCCTACTGGATTGATACCTTGGTTCTTAACTGAGGGAAATACTTATCTCTACTTTGCTGCATCACCCTTTCCTCTTCAAGGGAAAAATCAACGCAAGCTCAAGAAGTAGGACATATGTTTCTGCTAACAGAAGACACAAGATTTCATTCTTTTAAATAGGCGAGGACAAAACTGGATAGTCAAGACGAGCAAGGCTTGGTTGCCCTTTGCAAGCACTCATTGATGAGGTATCATTCCTACCTCATGGAAGCGCACTTCGATGGCAAGCCTCTAAACAAAATTTCTATAAAGTCTTCGATGCTACATTTAGTAGACAGTGACTAGAATAATCTTGTTACACATTGGTCTCGTCTGCAGCGTAAGGTACTGTCTATGATATCACATCACAATTTGAACTACATTTTTGCATGTGCCTTACCATCTCACTTGTATGAAAACTGTTTGCAGAACAATATTCATTCTCATGGGACAACAGAATCTTGCAACTATACTGCACACTGCATTGCTCTTGTGAGTACGTCTTGCCCTGTATGACCATACTTACTTTCATAGCTGGTTGATTATGTAGCATCACTGCACATGTTAGCCTCCTTTTCCTCCAATTGGTGGACATTATAAGATCCGTATTGACTTTTACATAAATTTAGAATCAACCCAATGCTTTTGAAGAGGTTTAGCTCTGCAGTTCTCTTGTAAGGACGGAACGTCTTCTATCACTGTACTTACATTAATAGCTACTCCCTCCGTCCCATAATATAAGAGCGTTTTGTACAGTACACCAGTGTACAAAAACTCTTATATTATGGGAAGGAGGATTGGTTCATTGTGTAGCATCACTCTGCATCTTATCTTCCTCTCCCACCATTTACTAAAAAATATCAAATCTATATTTAATCTTACCAAAAAGTTGAATACACAGACAATGCCAGTGCAGAAGTGTAGCCCATTGCTCTTGTCAGTACATTTGTCCTGTAACGCTTGTACTTACAGGGATAGGTATGTGATTGTGTAGCATCAATCTGCATCTTATCTTCATTATCCTCTATCCCTTCCAGTATTATCATATCTATAATTACTCTCTACAAAATGTAGAGTTACAGGAAATTCTTATAAGGATTATGTGCTGAAATTCTTGAGTTATCCTTCCCTTGACATGGAGAAGGGCATTATAGAGCAGGTGTTAACTGTTAATGTAAGTTAGTCCTTCTAAGGCCTTTATCCTTAACTAGTGTTTAATTTGCTAATACTCCCTATTGCCAACTGCTGTTTAGTTTGCTGTTTCTATCAAAATGCATGTTCGCAATAACTGTAAGTTCCAAGTTTTAGTTGTAAAACCAAATTCCTTATTCATACCATGCACATTACTCAATACAGATCCAATGATTTTCTTTAGCCCTCCATGTATGCTTGTTTTTGTTGATCTATAATCCACTGTGTGGTGAAGCAGCCCACATATGCACCTTGTCATTTCCTGCTTTATCTTACTAATGAGGCTGATGATATGAACAACATGCCATGCACATTAACCAAAATAGATACAATGATTGTCTTTTACCCTTCATCTATGCTTGTTTTGTTGATATGGTAATCCAGTAGTGTGGTGAAGCTCCCCGCATTATGAACAATGCCAAATTATGCTATTGACATTTTGAACTGTCTCTTTATTTTCTAATTTGAAATTGGATGGAATTGACAGCACAGTTACCATTTTTGTTAATATACGTGCAAAACCTGTCATCTCTCTGCTTGTTTCAGGGTGATATGCCTGATGGCATGCACAAGTCTGTTGAAGGCTGTGAGACAAACTCAACATATATTGCAGCAAAGAAGGCAGAACATCTTGAAGATAGCAAGACAACCCCAAAGTCATGTCTTGATGCAGTGTTCAAGTTACTTGAGACTAGCAGTCACACAAGCTCATAGAATTCGCTCCCTGAATTAGTTTGACTTCTTCAGTCTCAACTTCAAGCAGAAAGGCATTCTGCAACTCAGCTTCGACTGGAAGCTATGCCCGACATGCTAGGCCGGTCTCCCAGCCTTGCTCAGCTGCTTGCGCAGCAGCTCCCGCGCAAGGCTAACATTTCTTGAACTGTCTTAGAAGTGGTCTTGGTTCAGTATTATTTTGTTACGCTGTAATGGTGCCCTGTTTTTTTAATCTACTTCTTCGTTGCGCTTTATGATCACTGGCGGCGAACTTTGATGCCCAGTGGATGTAATATACCATAAATCCTTTATTGTATAGTGTAGGTTTATTCTAAGTTACTATGTCGTAATTTCTTCATTGTATAGAGTAGGTTTGTTCTTAATTCCTAGTTACCATATATGCCATCATTCGCTATCTGAAAAAAGGCGAAAATCTGATGTAGGCGACCGGGCCGAAACAATCACATCTAACGGGCCTGCATTTCAGCGGGCCATAATTGGGCCAGCTCGCAACTTTCTTGGGTCTGCGCTGACCGGCCATTTGGTCCCTTCGTGGACACTGTGCATCAGGCCCGTAACTTACATGGGCCTTCATTGGGCCCAACGTTTAGTTGGGCCTTTAGTGGACCCAATGCTTAGGTCGGCCAATGTAGCTTCGATCCATTAACAAGCTGAATATTCTGTTGGCTTGTTAGGGCCCAGAAGATTCCATGGGCCTTTAGCAGGCTGAAATTCATGTTGGGCCTCAATTTTCAATAGTCGTCCACGGGCCTTTAGCAGGATGAAATGTACAACGGGCCATTATTGGCCCAGTTATATGATGGGCCATTACCAGGCCAAAACATATCTCGGGCCTTAGTTGGCCCACTGATATCATGGGCCTTTAAGAGGCCGAAAGCTTAGTATAGGCATCAGCGGGCCAAATTATATGATAGGCCTTTAACAGCCCCAAAGTCACATTGCGCTGAACTGTTGCCACCTTGATCATGGGCCATTAGTGGGCCGGATGTCACGTTGGACCATATATGGCCCATGGGCAGCATGGGCCATTACCAGGCCGAAAGACACACCAGGCTAAAATGGGCCCATGTCTACATCGGGCCTCTAACAGGCCGAAATCTCACTGGGCCGTAATTGGGCCCAAAGACTCGGCGAACAATTAACGGGCCAGATCTGGCGGTGGGCCGTAAATGGGCCATGTTTAAGCAGGCCGTTAGTGGGCTAGCCCACCAGTACCTGAGTAAATCGTACGGGCCTTTGACTGGGCAGGACTTTTTAACCTATATGGGCCTCTGTTGGGCCCTGCCACATGTCGACGTATCATACGCACGTCTCCATCATTGGACTGACGACATCTGCCCATCGAGGAGCCGACACATGTTTCCTCCAGCCAATGAGAATTTTATACGTGGAAAATAGCCATTGGTCGTTGCTATTAACGGGTTATCAGATCCAAAATGGACCCGATAGCTTAACGACGAACTGTTTTGGTGGATGCCACATGTCGGTTACCCTTGACGAAAGCACTTCCATGACGCGTCATTTATCGTCATGGAAGTGAACACTTCCATGATGATAATTTGAGTATTGTCATGGAACACTTCTACGACAGCACAGGTATGACTATCTTAATTCTGTCATAAAATCGTCATGGATGTACATGCATGACAGAAAACATGACCTACTATGACAAACACGTATCATCACGGAAGTGTTTTTTTGTAGTGACCATCGACGTCCTCTTCGTCGCTATCGCTTGAGGAGGAGTTTTTGCCATCGCTCGAGCTTTTCACGCAGCACCCTAGACGAGCGCCTGAAGGCCCAAAGATCTTCACGGAGAGCGCGTCGGCCTCCACTAGCTTGAAGTGGAGGAAATGCCCCTCCGCCAAGTAGCGGGCGCGTGCGAAGGATTTCCACCCTCGGGTGAGGTACATGAGGCCGTTGGCGGGAAACTCAACATTCACCCAAATGGCACCATTGATGCAACCATTCACGCGCAACCACAACCCGAGCGGCTGGTCCATCTCCATCACACTAGCAAAAGGACGGGGAAGCCGCAGCCTGCTCCTCGGCAGGTCATGCAGCTCTACAATAAATACGAGCGTGGTGTCCCCCATGTGGCCTTTCGCCGGTGGCGAGGCCACTGGAGGCGGAACCACCTGCGCTCCGGTCTGCCCCCTCAACCACGAGCACTGTGTTGACCACGACCTCGCCCGGCGGCCCCGCCCCGCACGCTGGAGCCGGCCTCTATGGCCGCTGCCGAAGCAAAAGCATGGTGCCGAGGAGAATCTCTCGCTGCCGCAGCGGAAGCACGAGCACGACCTCTTCCTCTCGCCATGGTGGTAGAAGATGCAAGAAGAATGGAGGAGAAGGGAGTGGATGAGCTTTGCCTCCCACTCCCCCTTCCTTTTATAGGGGAGCATGGGGGCTGGCTCTCCACTATCCTAGGGTAACCACCCCGCTTAGCCAATCCCGCGCCCTGCATTAATGGCCGATGCTTTACTCCACCGACCGCCCAGACTCACCAATCCGGCATCCTGGCTTCTCTGATCAAGGCGCTGCCACCATGACCGCCCTACTGCACCAATCCCACGTCCCGCGCCCAATCCGCATGGGGGTGGGAGCTGCACCATAGGAGGAATTGATGGCAGAAACGGCGGTTACTCCATACAACGTATAATCATGGTCCTGCCCACGTCGAACCTGGTGGCGACCTGCATACGCACGCGCCCCTGGTTTCTGGCATGAATGGTGGAAATTGTTTAAAAGACAACAACGCCAAACAAAGGCTGGGAGCTAGCTTGAAGTTCAGATTAATGAAAAAGCAAAGAAGACCTCAAGAACGTCGGCGTCGTCCAGTTCAACATTGCCTTGTCTGTGCATTGTTTTGGGCCTCACCCAAGGATGCCCGGCAGCACATATGACCAAGGCCCGGGGGCTCCCTTTGGTGTATTAGACATAGGTGTGTAATACCCTAACTTATGCACAGACAAGTGGTAGCTCTCCCAACAAGTTAAAGCCTTAGTGAAGGCCTTCAAGTCAAAGGAAGCAGCTCTTTGAGAGATCAAGGAGCGCATCAAGAAGACCAATAGCAACTCAAGCGTAGAAGCAATACTTACCGGCAAGGCTGGGCCAGCAAGATGAAGACTCGGCCAGCCTCGTGGCAGGCAGATCCCGGCCAAACCCCCAGCCCTCCACCTCACCAGCCAGCTGGTCGCAGTTTTGTGAGGTGTCGAGCCCGCAAGCGGTGCGGTGGAGCTCGCCTATACGTGTCAGCTCGCTGGGAAACACATTACCTTTATCGACACCCATCCTAATGGCGTGCCAAGCTAATAGGAGGTAGTTGGGAAAGCGGTGCCTCGTCCTTGCCGAGGCTCCTCCTCCTCACGACACCTAGCGATGCATTTAATGCATTTTGTCCTAACTAGCAGAGTTAGATATGTTAACATTGTTTCTATCTAGTCATCCTATAATGACCCTTTTGCCACTGTGGTAACCCCTTGAGCTATAAAACGAGGGCCAGGGCAACCTTTACAAGGGTTCAAACCCATTGCAACCCCACGCATATGTATTCATGTAGCTGCCCTCTCCTTGCAACTTGCCGGGGAGAGCGCTCCGTGTACTTGCGCATACATCCATCCAATATACCAAAACAGGAATAGGGTTTTACGCTTCCCAACGGCCCGAACCTGCGTAAAAACTGCAGTGCCTCTTGTTGTTCTTGCTATTTGCGTTGAGTGCATCCCCATCGCCGAACCAGAAAGGGGCAACATTATCCCATTGATCGCCGACTCCACGCTGACACCATCAGGTTCAACAACCAATGCATTATTCGATTCACAGGTACATATGTTCAAGAATTACATAAGCACCAAATAAAGAATGATGAACCAGGGTTGTATACTTGTACTATTAAACATGGTAAAGAAACATGCAAAAGACATTCTGGTTGCTGAACAAGGTGAAGCGGAATGCCCGTATTGTGCTCTCCTCCATGCAGAAGGAACACACGACTGTAGTCCTACCCCTTGTGTTGGCCGACCGCCCATCCTTCATTGTCTTCATGACTCATGAGGACATCTAGAAAGTCATTGTGTTCTGGTAGAAATACTTTAACCTTTGCATGCCCACCAATCATGTAGTTTGAGAGGTAATCTTGAGTAAACTGCTTCGGGAACCACTGCAAAGGAAAAAGATTCAGACATTGTCATCTAAGGCAACTCATTATGGGTAGTAAAAAGAAGGCTGCTGAGTTCTTACTTACCATGCTGCAGTTCACTGTTGTCTTGGATAAAGTGTAAACAAATAGTTTAATTGCCATCTTTTGACCCATTTTACTAACAATCCTTATCAGTTTCCTCACTTGATGCTGGTTCATCAATATCTCATTACCCCATACGCAGAAAGGGTCGAAGCATGGATCTTTACCAATGACATATGTACCTAAGAGCACCAAGTTAATATTAGAAGCTAAACAACAATTGCACAATGATGTAGTACAACACTCCCTCTGTCACATTATATAAGATCTTATAACATCCAATATACTCACATATTGGATGAATTAACATCTTATATTATGGGGCAGAGGGAGTTTATTATATTTTTACAAATATCACCCGATTAACTGTAGTTAACTGCTGATGTGTTGTTGTTGTTCTACTGCTCTTCTATGTATATCTAGATATCATCAGAACATTAAGGTAACACTCTTGGTTTGAGACTAAATTTTCCAAAGGTTGCCACACCTAAGGTTATGCAAGTTTGACCAACTGAGGTGTGTTTTTGGTTCAAGCCACATCTTAGGCAAGCCGCACTATGGTCCCACATCACATACACTCAAAAAGTGTGACAAGATTCTCTTAGGCATGCCAACTTGTGGCTCTTGTTTTGAAGAACTAATACGGGGCTGTTTGGTTTTAGGCCTAGCAATGTCGCACTTTGCCATACAATGTTGCCAAACTTGCCTAAAGTTAGTTCTTTAAAATGAGAGCCACAAGTTGGTAAGCCTAAGAGAATCTTGCCACACTTTTTGTGTGTATGTCATGTGGGGCCTAGTGTGGCTTGCCTAAGGTGTGCATTGAACCAAACACTCATCTAAGTTGATCAAACTTGCCTAACCTTAGGTGTGGCAACCTTTGGCAATTTTAGTCACAAACCAAACAGCCCCAAACTTTAGCAAGTTTGGAAACATTGTATGGCAAAGTGTGGCACTCCTAGACCTGGAATCAAACAACCCTTCCTTGTTGCTATGTGGCCTAGGATTGCATATTTAGTCATTCAGTACATTGCATGTTTCTATGTAGCCTCAGATTTGTTAGATATGGCCCTAGTTAACCTACCGATAAATGGGTTATAGATATATTCAATTAAATGTTCAATTTTGACGATTAATCCCTTATCAGCCCCCGACCTATATGGTACCAGCTACCGATATCCTGAAAAGTGAGTATATATCACTAGTGGAAAAAAGCCTAGCTATGGCGTGGCAAAAAGTGCCTTGCTGGCGTAGAGACCCAACGCCACCAATATGGCGCCAGTGAAAACAATTTAGTGGTGGCATTGGTAGACACGTCAGCAGTATTTTAGTACTGATGGCATGCCACCTGGCTAACACCAGCAATATATTGTGTTATCTATGGCCTTTATTGTGAGGCAACGCCAACAATTTGTATTTTTCAGCAATAAAAAAAATATACCCAACTATTAGTATATGTGCAGCCATTTAAACTTCTAGTGGTAAGTCTCAAAACCACAAAAATATACCCAGCTATTAGTATATTTTTTTAGTAACTAGCTTGCTACCTACAAGCAAAAGTTATCCGGTAGCTAGCTACAAGCAAAAGTATCGTCATCTCACGCAACTTGTTATCCACTAACTAGCTACGATGAAGAATGATCCTCATCTCATGCAACTTGTCCCTATTGCTCTGTCCCTCCTTTCTGAAATAGACTTTGTGGGCCTTCAGCTCCTCCCTCTCGGCCTTCAGGAGCCGTATGTCCTTCTTCATAGACTCAATCTCGGTGACCAATAGCTCCTTCTGGTCGATGAGCTTCAATTTCTTATCGCAGAGATCGGAGTTCTCATTGATCATCTCGTCCTTCTCTTTCTTTAGGGAGTCATTCAACTCCTTAACTGCCTTCATTGTACTCTCCTTTGATGCGACAAGCTCACGGCTGAGCATGTCCACGTCACGTATCGTAGCTGCTGCTGGACCGGTTCTGGAGATGGGTCTCGTACATACGCCTGGCAAGTCAAATATTTGAAATCATCAATAAAGAATGGTTAGATGATATATGTATATATGCATGTGTTTGCAATGCTCATGGATGTTTTTGTAATCTTACCTGGTTGGTGCTCGTTTCGCCTTTGTCAACTTCATAGGCCGTGAACTTGCACAAGGACTGGTAGTGGCTGTTCCAGCTAGTCATGGCTAGAACTTCAAAATAATAACAAGTATAGGTTATTATGACAAGAACCAAACACACACCTAACTTGGCATGTGGCAATATACAAGCAACATGGCAATATACAAGCAACATGGCAATATACAAGCAAGACAAGGACCAAGCAACATGGCAATATACAAGCAGGACCAAGACATGCTACAGTAACATAAAGTGCATATGCATGGCATGTGGATGGAGTATGCTAGATGCACAGCAATTCATCCAAAGGTTCAAGTTCATTAGCATCATGGAGTATGCTACATTAGCAAACTATTATATTCATCAAGGATAAAACAGCAACAATATATCATAGCATGTGGATGGAGTATGCTACATGGCAAGTTTTAATTCTGCCAGTTTTAGACTTGGCAGATTTCATCAAGGGTAAAACAACAACAATATATCATAGCATGTGCATATTTAACTAGCTTTGGACAACAACAATATAGCACTATCGATATCTTCACACAATTATATGGATGAAGTGTAGTATATATATGCCAGTTTGTATCTATAACATGTGGGCAACAACCAAACACACACCTAACTTGGTCAAACTTGCCTAAGTTGAGTTGTGACAAAGTGTGGCAAGTTGTGTCTTGGAACCAAACAAACCCTAAGGCCTTGTTTGGATTGTGACTATATTTACCACACTATTTTGCCACACCTAACTTGGAGCATTACTTTCGAGTGGAAATTTTCTTTGGACACTCAACTATTTTGCCACACCTAACTTGGAGCATTACTTTCGAGTGGAAATTTTCTTTGGACACTATATTTGCCACATTGGACACTCAACTATTTGAATTAAACCGAAGATTCAATGAGAAGCTAGTGATATATGTGAGATGGTGAAAAAGTAGTACACAGCCGCAACTCAAACACTTTGTTATGGATTAAAACTACAAAAAATTGTCACTGCCTAGCAGTGATGAACCCCAGCGATGCAAACTTCAAAAATTGATACTTGCAGTGACCTACAACAAAAGAGGGAGGGATGATATGCTCACCTGGGTTGGAGCCGAGGGTTGCCTATAGTCTACTCCATCATCGTCGCCATTGCCTGCTGCCGTCGCCGAAACCCTAGCATAGGGAATGCGAAACACACCTCTAATTAAAAAAAAATCCAAATGGAGCAGATGAGAGTGGGAGGCTCGGATGTGTACCTCAGGACCGGAGAATGACGAAAAACACCGGAATCGGCCGGAATCGAAGCGGCGACAACGAGCGGCGAGAGAGAGGGAGAGAAAGGGGAATGGAACAGAGCAGTGCAGGGCAGAGAGAGGGAGTGGGTCGAGGGGGCCGTCGCCCCCGTTGGTTTTGGCCCCCACGGCATCCTAATCCTATTTGGGCTAGCCCAATAAGAAAAAGGTCACCACCTAAGAAATGTCATTATTTCCATTTAAAAATAATAGGAATTTAATAAAAGGAAACTATAATATACTATAAAAAAGATGACCACATAAAAAACTAAAAAGAAAAAAAATGGAAGTGTCGAACCACATATTTGAAGGCTCGAAACTATATATTTCAAGTCTTAAACTAAAAAGGAAAAAAAGTAAATTTAAATTCTCAAAGTACATATTTTAAGAAATGTCATTATTTCCAAATTTATATTGTAGAAATTCAATAAAAGTAAACTATAATATACTATAAAAAAGATCACCACATAAAAAACTAAAAAGAAAAGAATTGGAAGTGTCAAACTACATATTTGAAAGCTCAAAACTATATATTTCAAGTCTTAAACTAAAAAGGAAAATAATAATATAAGAATGTTGGCATTGACAAAATAACAATACTGGTGTCGAAACCAATAGCACGCCACAACTAAATATAATAGTACTGGTGTTCCATGCTATTCCACGATAGCACTATATTACGCCTGGTACAAATTGTTGATCCCATATATTTCTGACGCTACCCTGTTTTCCAACGCCACCACTATGCCCCTACTAATGTCATACCAAATAAGCCGATGCCACCACTATTTTAAAAAAATAGTGGTGGCGTTGGTTGTAAATGGCGCGCCACCAACGAAAGTTGTGGCTAGCACTTTTTCCACTAGTGTATAAGCCATGGGATGAACCTAACCTCGATGGTAGACAACAGTTGTTCCCAATATTGTCTTGTGTAAGTACATCTAAAGGCAGGTTAAGCACAACAGGAAACATCAACCAAATATATCCGTGGTAGACAACATAATCTCCAAATGATAGCTTCAGGGCGAAGGTTTAAGCATGCTAGTTAAGCAAAACAAGAAGTGGAAAGGTGTGTTAACTGCAACAGGCCTAACATTTAAAAACAAACAAACTAATGTCATTCAACCTGGTATTGTGCAGGTCTAAGTACACTAGTTATTGTTAAATCAAATGGAAAGGTGTGTTAAATACAACATGCATAACAACAACCAAATAGAGTCATTCATAGAGGTATTATTGAAACTGGTATTGATGAAATTCAACTGCATAGTTCATACTTGCACATACAGAAAATCACATGTGAATAACTGAAATAAACAAGGCATACTATGAACAACCAAAAATAGCAATTGAGACTGGACATATGCTAACTACAAACAACCGAACAACCAAAAACCGTTGAAATAAATAAGGCATAATGCAAACAACCAAATATAGCAATAAATACCGGACATATTCTCACTACAAAAGGGGTTCAAGAAAATAAACCATGGGATTCCCCCGGTGAAGAGGCACGACCAAAGAAAATCACAGGTTTCCTCACTTGTCACTGTCGGAGTCAGGGCTCTGGGTCCCAAGAGGTTCGAACACTGGGGTGCGCTCGCTGGCTAAAGCCCTACTCTACCACTCAATCTCACGGCGACGCTCCGATGAGCACGAACTAGGAATGAAGAACAGTAGACACGTCGGTTACCCTAGTTCGGGCCACCTTGCGGTGTAAAACCCTACTCCTGCTTTGTGGTTGGATTGCACCCGCGAGGGAGAACGGGAATACAAGGGTTGAGGGGTTAGAAACTCAATCCCCTACTACAGCGGCACCCTGCCCTCTTTTATACTAGCCTTGGTACTCTTCCCCCCAAAAACACTTGGAGGGAAGGGTTGCCACAACGGCCAGTTTGAAGGGGGACAGTGGCGCAGCTTATCCTGACAAAAGGTGGTCTTCGCCTGCAAAGCCTTCATCCATGACGCGCCAGTGGGCTCGGTGATGACCTCCACCCTGGCGTGCCCATTGGTTTGGTATTCTTGCACCGTTCGAGCAACCTTTGGGGTGCTTTGGGAACCGGCATGCTGACCCTACTCCCTTAGCAGGAAAGGGGAAAGCATCTTCATCTACGCTCGCTGGCACGGCCTCTGGCGCCGCTCGTCATCGCGCGCGTCACCCACGTGAAGACGCAGGGCCGCGCGACCCCGCAGAGCTGCTCTTGACCCGTTCGCCTCCGTGAGGGGCCTCGGGAGGCTGCCCGCGAGTGGGCCTCATGAGGCTCCTGGTGATGCTTGCTAACGTGCGCCTCATGAGGTGGGGGCCTCGCGAGGGTCTTGCTCATGATGTCCAATGGTGGGCCGCAACCTGGGCCCAGGATATGCGCCGCGTCATGGGCCATAGGCAGACGGTCCTGGGTGCCCCCAGTCCTCCGGGCCCGTAGTGTGCATGACACCCTGGGCCCTAACCGCTTGCGGGCCAGGTGCGATGCTTGGCGCACGATGGACGTGATGCGCCCCCACTTCTCACACGACGCCTCGGTGACCGTATGGGCTGACATAAAGCCTACCCGCATAGGGTGTGAGACCTCCATTGCATCCCTTGCGCCGCCGCCTCCCAGCGCCTTCCTTCTTGTATACGACCTCGCCCTTCTGACGCAGCGTCCCCACTCCCAACTTCGTCTGTGCCGCCATGGCTCCTACTCAGAGGAAGAAGAGAGCGACAATGACAGTGTCTTCGGGCACGACGCCGGTGCCTGCCCTAGGTCGTTCCACAGTCATCAATGCCGAGGGCCTCGCCAAGGTCATGATGATCACCGCGGCAGCTTCCAACAAGTGGGGGGTGACCCAGATCTGGCCGGTCTCGCGCCTAGCTCTCGAGCTTGACGCCATCGTCATCACCATACTCCTTCCTGCGCTCTTCGCTGGCCTACTGCCACCGTTTTCCGATTTCTTCGACGCCGTGCTCTCCCACATCCAGGTCCATGTACTTCACCTTGACCCGAAATCCATTGTCCTCCTTTCGGCCTTCATCCTTCTATGCGAGGCCTTCGTGGGTGTGCCCCCTTCGGTGGCGCTGCTTTGCCATTTCTTCTGTCTGCGATTGACCACGGCAAACCAACGCTCGGGGTGTGTCTCGCTCTGTGCCGTGGACACAACTGCAGGCGAGGGCGTCAACATGAGGCTCGCCCACGAAATAGAAGGCTTCAGGTGGCAATGGGAATACGTGGATGCAACCCAATTCAGCCCCTTGCTGTAGCCTCCTACAAGCCCGACAGAGTGGAGCTCCGGAAGGGAGAACGAAAGGCTTGCTGTGGAAGAGGTTGGCCGTCTTGAGGGTGTCGGGGGCACGGCGGCTATCGTTGTGAGAGAGTTCCTCCGCCGGTGCATCACCCCTCTTCAGCGCCACTCCCGCCCGATGTGGGCGTTTACTGGCCCCGAGGATGCAATGTGGCTCAACAGGGGCATTCTGCGCCCGGAGGTGCTGCGCGAGGTGCTCCATATTCTGACGGGCGAGGATGCGGGTGAGCCTCCTTAGGCGGGGCTCCCCCTATACCTCTACAAGAGCAAGGAGGCCTTCGTCGGTGAGATGTCGTGCTTCGACCAGTGGAGGCCGCTTCCAAAAGGCCACGTGGAACCCCGAGACAACCCCTTTCTAGTGACTCCCAGTCCAAGGAACCCTGGCAACAGTGGCTCGCCGGCTGACGTCGTCGGGTGCAATGACAACCCTCTCCGGCGGCTCACTCATCAACCTTCCCCCACGCTTGCAGGCGCCAGCAATCCCGCTCCGCCCGAGGCTGCGTCCACCTCTCTCGAGGTGCCGCCGGATGCGAACAGTTGCCAGGCAGCGGCCGCTGGACCGCAGGCTCTCTGGGGCGGCACCGGGGGTGACTCCTAGGGCTCCTCCATGAAGGGGCGCGGCGCTTGAGACGGGACCACGGGTATCCCATGTTCCCTCCCCTTAGCCTGCTATGGGAAGAAGCCCCGCGCGAGTGGTAGCAATGGCGCCCTGCCGAGGGCGCTGAAGAAGAGGAAATGGGTCGCCATGGATGAGTAAGTGCCCTGCCTTCACTCTTCTTACGACCCACAGGCCTCACGAACACGAATCTTCTCTCCGTGCAGGTCATCCTGAAGCGCAAAATAGAGAGAGGTCCCGGAATCACTCTTGCGTCTAGCGCCCGTAACCCGGCATGGCTCTAGCTAACCTCGTGTCGATGCAGGTGCCAGGGCGATGACCCGAAGGCGAAGAAGAAGAACAAGATGGCCGGGCTAAAGACGCCTCCTATTCTGAAGACGGCGCCGTCGCCCGTCCTAAGTCCCGGGCGGCACGGAAAGATCTTGCACCCCTTAGGTGTCACGCCCAATATGCGATCCTATCCGAGAGGAACTCGAAGGTCCCACCAAGGATAGAGCCTCATATTGAAAACGCTTTGCAAGGTGGATATCATTACATCTTACCATATACAACACACTTGGGGATACATACAAAGGCATACAACTACCACATGAATACATCAATCATCATACAGAAAAGCAGCATCCGACTACGAATGAAATCAAACAAAAAACAAAACACGACATCCACCTTGCTAGCCCAGGCTACCAACCAGGAACCTATTCCTCGATCGAAGAAGAAGAAGCAAAATTAGAAGAACTCCCAAACAAGTAAGCATCGCTCTCACGTCATGCCATCACGTTACCAGTACCTGCATCTGTTGTTGTAGTAATCTGTGAGCCACGAGGACTCAGTAATCCCATTACCATGGGTATCAAGACTAGCAGAGCTTAATGGGTATGGAATAGATAAGTGGTGGGGTTGCAGCAAGCACTAAGCATTGTATGGTGACTAACTTACGAGTACAAGAATAAGAAGAGTGACTACGCATAATGGTCGCAACTAATGATGATCAATAAGTGATCCTGAACTACTTACGAATCAAAGAAAACCCCACCGTGTTCTCTTCCCGAACTCCCTCAAAAAGAAACGGTCACAGTTACACACGCGGTTGGTGTATTTTATTTTGGATCTAGTGTCAAGTTCTCTACAACCGGATGTTATAAATTTCCCATCTGCCACATAACCACGGGCACGGCTTCGCGTAAGATTTAAACCTGCAGGGGTGTCCCAACCTGGCCCATCACAAGCCAACACAAGCTACGGTGTAAATACCTCAACCTCAAGAAAACCCGATCAACCTCGAGTCAGCCCGAAGTATCCTCAGAATCCCCGTGCACAAGACATTTCAACAATGGTAACACAAGTCCAGCAAGACCTCCCGACGTGTCGACACCCTAATAGGAGCCGCGCATATCTCGTTCTCAGGACACAACTGGATGAACACTATGTACGATAGCCGAAAACCCGAGTTGCCCTAGGAGGCGCTGCAACTGGCTCTAGTTTGGACCAGCAACATTAGCACTGGCCCCCCTGTATTATGTGGAATAAAGAATCCTCGGGTTCATGACGCCCTATGCAAATTAATTATGAAGTTCAATATTATTATGTTGGCAAATGTTAAAACCAAGGTTGGGCCTTGCTGGAAGCGGTTATTCAAAGCGAACTGTCAAGAGGGTCCCATTCCCCTAAGCGTGTTAGGAACGATAATCAAGGATCATAACACTAGCATTACGGAAACTAGGGCGGCATGAGTGGAATAAAACACCAGGCAAAAGGCCGAGCCTTCCACCCAAAACCAAGTATATAGATGCATTTATTAAATAATAGATATTGTGATATCCCATGATATGCATGTCCCAACATGGAACAACCTGCAACTGCACCGACAACTAGCAACACTATAAGAGGGACTGAGCAAAGCACTAACATAGCCAAACAACGGTTTGCTAGGTAGGTGGAAAAGGTTAGTGGCTTATCATGGCAATTTGGGAGGCTTGACAAACAAGTGGTAGGTAGCGCGACATAGCGATAGCATCAAGACAACTAGCAAAGCAACGATAGTAGTGGTATCTAGGGTAATGATTATCTTGCCTGAAATCCCGCTCGGAAGAAGATCGAGTCCATGAAGTAGACGAACCAACGTAGTTGAACGAATCCTCACAATCACAACATTAACGGAACTATCGAGAAGAAGCAACACCTGAAAGAAGCAAACAACATGGTAAACACACATATCATAACCATGGCATGATGCACAATCAAGTATGATGCATGTCCGGTTTAAATAGGCATGGCATGGCAAGAGTGCAACAAACAATACTACAAATTAAGTGGAGCTCAATATGCAACGTGTTGCATATCGACGAAACACCACGTTCGAATTATTTAGTTCGCTCTCGTTTATGCTACTCACCAATATTAAATGTTGGTTAACAAGTCAAGATGTGAAGCACAATAAAACTAACTATCTAGGCAATTTTAAATGGGGCCGGAAACAACAAACAACATTTCCAGAAAAATCCCCATATGCAATTTTCAAATTTGGTACTGTTCTGCCCTATACACAATTTTAATGTTGTTAAAAAGAAAAATAAAGTGCACCAAGTTAATCTATGCATTTTTCTACCCCATTTACATATGAAGTTTATTTAATTCGGGCCTACAGTTAATTAGTTACAAAATAAACCATTTTAACATAACATTTAAGCATTAATACAAATAGCAAGTTTAAACATTTTTAACATGGGTGAAAGTTGGATATTATGAAACTATATGAAATTCTAAACATTTTACATATAGAAATCATTTAAATCCGATGCACGGTTAATTCTATATGAAAATTACAAAATGCAACACTATGCTGAAATCTGTGTAGTTTTGTATGCAAAAAGAAAAGACAAAAGCAAGAGCATGACAAGTGGGGCTAGGAGGGTGGTCAACCGAGTCAATGTGGAAAGGTCAACAGGGGCGCTAGGTCCCAGCTGTCATACTCAAGGGGATGACAAAACAAAAGAGCCAAATAATTGCCTAGACTAGGATTTGATCGGAGGATCTCTCGGGTGAAAGATGTGGCACTAGCCACCAGGCTAGGTGCGGTGTTGGTGACACGATTGGGCTCGGCCTCAAATGAAACATGAGCTAATCCTCTAAAGATGCAAAAATTGTAGAAAAAGGATGCAGCTGTGGGGGATTTGAACCCTGGTGGCCTAGGTGCCAACGAGCTGGGCTAACCAGGAGGAGCTGAACTGATTTGTGTACAAATAACAGAAGAGCACTATCTGAACCAATAGCTCGAGCGAACCTGACCAAACAACAGAAACAAGGGGCCGACCTTGGTTGTGCTCACGACGGAGCTCAACAACAAGCAGCAGGTGCTCGCCTGGGGTGCCTTGGGGCCGCGCGGGGTGCTCGCGTGCAGGTGTGGAAGCGAGGGTGTACATGCAGTGCATGCCACGTAATAAGAACATGAACCAAAATGCTAAGCTTCAGCCATTGAAGCACGGGGATCTCGCCGGCGTTGGCAGCGAGCAAACGCGGTGGCGCCAACGGCTGGTAGGTGTTGGTGGGCGTGCGGAAAAAGGTGATAGTCCAGCTACGGGATGCGCGCATGCAGTGACTCAAGCTTGAGCCCTTGCTCGACTCGGGCGCGGCACGGCTCCGCGAGCGACGACAGCAGCTTGGTGTGTACGAGGTGAGAAGCAGGGCAAGCAGCAGGCGTGCGGCTGTGTGTGCGGACAGAGGCAACGTCTGGCAAGGTGTGCAAGTGCAGCAAGGGTGGCAGCAAGGTGTGCGGGTGCGGGAAAAACAAAGCCTCGGCTTCAAAACGGCCATGGCGATAGCACGGCAACAGCGGCTCGGACACCACGGTATCGACGGCTACGGTGACGAAACTCGAACCAAAGAGGGGCTGGGAGGAGCGGCTGCTCACCGAGGGGATGCTAATGGAGTTGAACCAGGTCAGCGGTGCCTGGGGACGGCAAGAAGATGCGCTGGTCGAGGCGGTGGTGCTTGGGTCCGTGAAGTAGAGGAAGGAGGGGAGGAAGACGTCGAGGAGGAGGCCTTGGAGTCCTTGTGGTCGCGTGCGAGGATGAGGAAGACGACGACGGGGATCGCGACACTCCCGAGGAAGAAGATGGACGGAGACGGTCGAATTAACCCGAGCTCAAGCTCGGCTCGGCCATGGCGATGGCGTTGCATGGGGAAACTCACCTGGGCGGCGGCAAAGCTGGGAGAGGGATGGAGCTGGGCGAGGATGGCTAGACCGAACCCTAGGGCTGGTTTTAAAGGAGCTAGGGTGCTCCTCTGGCCATCAAATCAAGGGACGGGCCTACGTGGCTCCGGTGGATGCCCTGCCGTACAGGAAAGGAGAAGAAGGATAGGGGCGCTGGTGCTGGTGGGCTCGGTTGGCCAAAAGTGAACAGGTAAGTGGCAGGTGGGCTTTCTCTCTCTCCCCCAATATTACTACCCTGTCTATATTAAAATGAACAGAGATAACAAGGAAAATGCCAAGGGGTTTGGAAAGGAATATGAGGGATATAAACATATCCCTGTACTCCTGGATTTATTCACTATTTGAATAAAATGTCTTGGCAATTTTTAGAGGGTGCAAATTTATGCAAGTTTGAAAATAACTCAAACTCGAATAAATCCTTAGCCCAACCAAAACACTTCCAAAAGACCTAAAAATTGGAGCAGGTGGTCTTTGGCATTATTTAGCATTTATAGGGAAAGGTTGGACATTTTCCGAAAAGGAAAAATGTCACAAGAAAAATAAATGGAATAAAGAAGAAAGGAGAAGTTTGGATGGGATAGAAACTTGGGTGAACTTGATGAATGGTTGCTGATACGCGCATGGTGAAATAATGAGGTGGAGATAAGAAGAAGAGGGGTTCACACAAGATCACACAACAAAAGTTAAATATGCAAACCAAGGCATGATGACCATGATGCAATGCAATAAAATGACAAGAGGCATATTCAAAATCATGAAGCATATAACAAAGCAAGATGCTCATGGCGACAACAAGGATGGCAAGATATAATCAATAATGAACATGATGCAAGAAGCAAAATATGACAATTCCACTCATCATGATCATGGCAACAAACAATTGAAACACACGACGTCTACGAATATAAATGGATGGCATCTCGAGCATCGGTCTCGGGGTGTCACAACACTCCCCCACTACAGAAGATCTCGTCCCAAGATCTTACGAACAAGGCAGAAGAGGAAGAGGAAGAGGCAAAACAAGAGCTCAAGAGAGAAGATGAACAAAGTCGAGAGTACTCGGGTAGAAAAGAGGAACAGCGATTACGATGAGAATCAAAAGCTCAAGGAACAAGATAGACTCTAAAATCACTTCGGTTAGAACAAGACAGAAAAGGAATATGAATGAAAGAATTTGGATAGCATCCCGGTATAAGAGAAAAGGCGAGGTAGACAAGATAAGAGATTTGAAAAGAGGACACCACACTCCGGTAAATGAATAATCAAGGAAATAAAATGGTCTTGTGGAAACGAGATAATGGGTCGAAGAGAGCAACATCACCATACCTCCGAAATGAAGAATAGAAAGTAAATCATTGGAAGGAAAAGATAGGGGGGGAAAAGACAACTTCCTCCATAATTGAATTGAGAAGCATCCTTGCAATGAAGGATTGAACGGGGTTGTTGGAAATTCAACCACGAAAAGAATAGCTTGTTGTCGCTTATGCATAACATCTTGAAACTTGAGGTGAAATTCTGCCACTAATGAAACAATTGATTTGATTGGGAGCAATAAGAGATGGGAAGCTTCTTTCATCGAGAGAATAGGAGAAAACTTGCTTTATCGATAGGCACCATAATTAGCAACATTCCGTAGGGAAGGCTTTAGGTGAAATCTCTAACAAGATAACTCCAATGAAGAGATTGATAGGTTGAAACGATCTCCTGAACGAAGAGAAAATGATGGATTTACAATATCTCATTCTTAACAACTTCACTTTGTGACTCCTTGTTAATCAAGAATGGTATACTACCACCTCAAATATAAGGGAGAAGAGATTGCACTTTGAAACGCAAGACAAAGAATACTTGAGCTCCTCCAACAAGAATCTTGATGAACACTTGAAGAATGAATTAAATCCTTAACGAACAACCATGTTGAGCCTCCGAGAAGAACTCCCGTGATGGAAGGATTATATAAAAGAATTGAAGGTTGAAAAGAACAAGAATTGAAGACTTGCAATGATCTAGATGGAGCTTCGTGACAAGATAACTGAGGGAGCTTGGAACTCCAGAAAGAAAAAGATGAAGCATCTCAACCCAATAATATGATATGATGAGCAAACTCCGGAAAGAAGAAATGAAATTACCTCGAGGAAAAACAAGAATAAGATTTATTGTATGTTTATCCTTTGTCAACTTAAATTGATGAAACGCAATGGATTTGGCATACTACTCATTCTCGTTGAAAAAGGATTGGAGATATATCGCAAACTTGGGAAATCTTCATCGAATCACCGGTAAGATTTTGGAAAGAACGAATTAATTGATACAAGAACATAGAAAGAGGAATCTTGAAGGAACCACTATAAGCATCTAAAACGAATGAAGAAAAGAGAGCGAATCACCCGAAAGAATTATAAAACGAACAAAGATGGTTGAGGGAATTTAGATGCAAGAGAACAAAGAGATCGCGAGCTGACTACAGAATACTTGAACAATGCACCGGAAGAATATAGAGAGGAACGAAGAGGCATGAATTGAGAAATTTTACGAAAATGAAGTTGAAAGGTGAGAATGAAGAAATATTTTGAAATGATGGCCTTCGAATGATCGAGAAAGGAAAGCAACACCTAAAATGCGTCGAATGGGTGAAAAGAATTCTCATAATCGAATACAATTGTGAGGATGGCATCAAGCTTGAACTACGAATCTTCAAGAGAACGGACCAAGACTTAAGAGAAACTCTTCTTCATTCTTCAATGCTGAGAATGACGATGAGGAACACCACCAAATTGTTGGGACACTCCGGATGAATGAAAAGACAAAAGGTTGAGCCAAAATGAAAATAATTTGAAAGCAGTCTTGGAGGAGGTATCTGGCCGATGAAAATTCATCCTTACGTCAAACTTTGAAAAGAATTAGAGAAAATCTCTGAGAAAATAAGAAGAGTCAGGTAAGATCCTGGGGATAAACCTGTGGGTTAGGCCCCACTCGAAAGAAACACCGTTGAAATGATTACTTGAAAGAGAGATGAAGCACCGGAATGATTGAAGGACTTGAATGAGGTGACAACCTTGAATTAATTTGAATGCAAACACGAATCTTCTAAGATGTGTTCAGCACTTCGGAACGATTAAATGGCGAGAGGAGAACAAGCAAGGGGAAACATTTGAGCCAAGGAAAAGAATATGATCAACCCGAGAGAAAAAATGAATTGAATCCACTAGAAAGAAAACAATACGAAGAACGACGAACTAGATGAGAATTCACCGGTTGAAACAATTAAGGAAAGAATGAAGAGGCTTTGCATGAATGAAATGGACACCCGATTCGAGACTTCAGACTTCGTGAAGAAAAGATTGGGCGGGTGGGAAAAGAGAACAACTTGGGACGGGTGAAGCAAACAAATCTTTGTATTCTCAACGATGATCGAATGGGATAACTTGAAGAGAAAGGCACCAGTAGAAAAAGGATTGGCAACGACCGAAAACACCTGCGTGATCCTAAAGAAAAAATTTGAAGGGGAAGAGGAGTAAAGTCAAACACCTACATCACAATTCCTCACCAGAGCGACGAAGGGGATGAGGAGTAAAAAGAATTCCTACTCTCCGATATAACTAGACTCCAAAATAGTTTTTCTTCTAGAATCGACAACGGCCAGGCTACGATCAATCAAGGGGCTCCTATGGTCGGTCGAGGCTCTGATACCAACTTGTCACGCCCAATATGCGATCCTATCTGAGAGAAACTCGAAGGTCCCACCAAGGATAGAGCCGCATATTGAAGACGCTTTGCAAGGTGGATATCATTACATCGTACCATATACAACACACTTGGGGATACATACAAAGGCATACAACTGCCACATGAATACATTAATCATCATACAGAAGAGCAGCATCTGACTACGAATGAAATCAAACGAAAAACAAAACACGACATCCACCCTGCTAGCCCAGGCTGCCGACCAAGAACCTATTCCTCGATCGAAGAAGAAGAAGCAGAAGAAGAAGAACTCCAAAACAAGCAAGCATCGCTCTCACGTCATGTCATCGCGTTACCAGTACATGCATCTGTTATTGTAGTAATATGTGAGCCACGAGGACTCAGCAATCCCATTACCATGGGTATCAAGACTAGCAAAGCTTAATGGGTATGGAATAGATAAGTGGTGAGGTTGCAGCAAGCACTAAGCGTTGTATGGTGGCTAACTTACGAGTACAAGAATAAGAAGAGTGACTACGCATAACGGTCACAACTAATGATGATGAATAAGTGATGCTGGACTACTTACAAATCAAACATAACCCCATCGTGTTCTCTTCCCGAACTCCCTCGAAAAGAGACGGTCACGGTTACACACGCGGTTGGTGTATTTTATTTCGGATCTGTGTCAAGTTCTCTACAACCGAATATTATATTCCCATCTGCCACATAACCACGGGCACGGCTTCGCGTAAGATTTAACCCTGCAGGGGTGTTCCAACTTGGCCCATCACAAGCCAACACAAGCTGCGGCGGAAATACCTCAACCTCAAGAAAACCCGATCAACCTCGAGTCAGCCCGAAGTATCCTCGAAATCCTGGTGCACAAGACATTTCACCAATGGTAACACAAGTCCAGCAAGGCCTCCCGACATGTCAACACCCTGATAGGAGCCGCGCGTATCTCGTTCTCAGGACACAACCGGATGAACACTACGTACAACAGCCAAAAACCCGAGTTGCCCCAAGTGGCTCTAGTTTGGACCAGCACCATCAGCACTGGCCCCCTGTATTATGTGGAATAAAGAATCCTCGGGTTCATGACGCCCTATGCAAATTAAATATTAAGTTCAATATTATTATGTTGGCAAATGTTAAAACCAAGGTTGGGCCTTGCTGGCACCTAGGGTTGAACCAATAACACGAGCGAACCTGACCAAACATCAGAAAAAAGGGCCGGCCTTGGTTGTGCTCGCGACGGAGATCAACAACGAGCAGCAGGTGCTCGCCTAGGGTGCCTTGGGGCCGCGCGGGGTGCTCGCATGCAGGTGTGGAAGCGAGGGTGTATGTGCAGTGCATGCCACGTAATAAGAACATGAACCAAATTGCTAAGCTTCAGCCATGGAAGCACGGGGATCTCGCCGGTGTTGGCAGCGAGCAAACGCGGTGGCGCCAGCGGCTGGTAGGTTTCGGCGGGCGTGCGGAAAAAGGTGATGGTGTAGCTACGGGATGTGCACGTGCAGCGACTCGAGCTTGAGCCCTCGCTCGACTCGGGCGCGGCACGGCTCGGTGAGCGACGGCAGCAGCTTGGCGTGTACGAGGTGAGAAGCGGGGCAAGCAGCAGGCGTGTGGCTATGTGTGCGGACAGAGGCAGCGTCTGGCGAGGTGTACACTCCTGGATTTATTCACTATTTGAATAAAATGTCTTGGCAATTTTTAGAGGCTGCAAATTTATGCAAGTTTGAAAATAACTCAAACTTGAATAAATCCTTAGCCCAACCAAAACACTTCCAAAAGACCTAAAAATTGGAGCAGGTGGTCTTTGGCATTATTTAGCATTTATAGGGAAAGGTTGGACATTTTTCCGAAAAGGAAAAATGTCACAAGAAAAATAAATGGAATAAAGAAGAAAGGAGAAGTTTGGATGGGATAGAAACTTGGGTGAACTTGATGAATCGTTGCTGGTACGCGCATGGTGAAATAATGAGGTGGAGATAAGAAGAAGAGGGGTTCACACAAGATCACACAACAAAAGTTAAATATGCAAACCAAGGCATGATGACCATGATGCAATGCAATAAAATGACAAGAGGCATATTCAAAATCATGAAGCATATAACAAAACAAGATGCTCATGGCAACAACAAGGATGGCGAGATATAATCAATAATGAACATGATGCAAGAAGCAAAATATGACAATTCCACTCATCATGATCATGGCAACAAACAACTGAAACACACGACGTCTACAAAAATAAATGGACGGCATCTCGAGCATCGGTCTCAGGGTGTCACATCAGGTACCGCAACATGGCGCCCAAGCTCAGCAGAAGCGCCCAGCACCCCTCCGAAGCCGCCAAAGGGCTTGACCATCCCTTCCGCCACCAACCGGCCCCAGGGACCATTTCAAGAGGATGGAAGCGCGCCCCTCATGGGGCCAGTCGCCAGCACGGGCGTGACAATGGGTGAGGACTCGGCGCCCAAGCCCCGGGCAGCCGCACCCGCCACCGACGCAGAGTGCCCTACAGAGGATCCCCTGGCCTCGGCCATCTGGGAGGCTCCTGCAGCTGGCATAGTGAATCCCCTAGTCGTGACGCAGCGAGCAGGAGGGGAACAACCGAGGCCATCCGCACCCCAAGCAAGCCCTGCTGGGGCTCATTTGGCTGTGGCAGCCATGGGTGTCGGGACGCTGCTCCTAGGCCGGTCCGGCGCGTTGGTGAGCTGTGGCGCCTTGCTCAGGCGCGGCGCTCTGACCGATGCTCAAGTCGCGCTTGATCGGCTTGGGGCAGACCTTTGGGACGCCGAGGGGTGCCTTGTTAAGGAACGCTTGACGCTCGCGGCCAGGTGGTACCAGCTTGACGCCGCCTCCAAGGCGGCCCAGAGCCGGACCGAGGCTGCCATTGCGTAGAGCGAACAAGAGGCCGCCAAGGCGAAGGCGGCTCGCGAGGCTGTGCTTGCTGAGACCGAGGCAGCCACCAAGCAATGTGTGGAGGCAGAGGCTGGCTTGAAGGTGACCCAGGACGAGCGGGCAACAAACGTGAAGCAGCTCCAGCTGCAGGAGAATGATCTCAAGGATCGTGAGGCGAGGCTCGGGACCCGCGAATCAGGCCTGAAGGCAGTGACAACCCAGCAGGCCAAGGATGGCGAGTGCCTAGAGGCCTTGAAGCGCCAGGTGACTGACGCCTAGGAATCTCACGCGTAGCATGTCTCCGAGGTCAACGCTCAGCTAGACACCAAGGAGAAGAAGATCGAGGCGGATGTCGATGCACCGGGAGAAGCTTGAGGCCCCCCTTGTAGCGTGCCACACTGACTATGCCCAGCTCTCCACCAAGCTTGTGGCGTGACTTGAGCACGGGGCCCAGAAGGTGGACGGCATCCTGGAAGAAGAGTGCCGCGATCTCTTCTTCATGGCAGCGACCCGCGTCTTCAGCCACCTCCTTCACTGCAACCCTTCCTTTGACTTCAGCAAGGTGATAGGCCCCGTCCCTGAAGAGTCTTGCGAAGGCCGTGGAAGACCATGTCAACGGTGCTGCTCGGCAGGTTTTATTGCAGCGACGGCGAGGAGCCCGACGAGGCGCGGCGGATGCCAGCAATGTCGGCAGAGATGCCTCTTCTTGAAGTTTTCTTTAATTTTCCTATAATAGACTAAAGCTGCCTCACAGAGGCATGAGACCATGGTTCTACCTGTTTGAACATTTAATGCTTTTAATAAATGCTTGCGATCCCGCGGGGTTTCCCTTCCGTACTTGTTTTCCTCTTGTCTGCCCAGGTGCTCTACATCGCCAGGGCCCAACCCCGTGCAGGCCTCAGCTGTCGCTGGGATGTCAGGTCGCGATGCCTAGACATGGCCAGGAGGTGAGGGGCTCCAGAAGCTAGTGAAGAGTCCTGAGGCGCGATGCTCAGGAGTCCTCCCTTGATGTGCAAGTAGGCTACATGAGGGAAAATGTTAGCATCGGTGAGGATGCCCCCTAGGTGCCCAAACTTAACTCTATGCGGCGCCAGTAGTCCGCTGCTTGCGGGGCACACCTTGGGAAACTTCCCGGCGATCCATTCCTAAGGGGGAACATGTGCACAAAAGCTTTATTGAATGACGCACACTCGCGAGCTCGCGCATGGGCGTTACATGAGGAGACCAGACACCAAGGATCTTGTGGGGTGACGTGCATGGGAGCAGGCCCGTGAGCTAGAGCCCAGTACTCTAGGTTTTTCAGCGCTGCTGGGACTGACCCAAGCGCAAGCACCGCCACTCGCGTGAGGAACATGAGGGAGCTACGGGCGTGTGCCGCAGAAGAAGGTAAGTGTTTTTCATGCATGGCACGAGTTACCCTGACGTCGGTGTGGCCCGCGGCGCACCCTCAGTTGACTATCCACCAGCGTGGAGCATGTGGCTTCCACTTGGACGTCGGCATGATCATATATTCATCGTTCTGCCAGTGCGGGGCATGGGGCTTCCACTTGGGCATGGGCATGGTCGTAGTTCGACCGTTCCGCCAGTGTGGGGCATGGGGCTTCCACTGGGCGTGGGCAAGAGCTCTATTCGAGAGTCTTCGGGGCGTGTACAATCCTACTTCGCTCATACGCGTGGCTGGCATGTTAGAACTTCCGGAGGTGTCAGATGCTCATGAGCCAGCGTGGGGCTCAGGAGATCCTTCCTCAGTCCTCATGCGGTTTGTGCCTAGCTCTCGATGTAGCTGCGTGCTCGTGCAACCTGCGACATGGGGGCGACCCACACCAGATGGTTGTCCCGAGGCCTCTGCATCAGAAGGCCAGACCCCAAGGACCCAAATGAGGTGACGTGTACGGGTTCGGCTTGCCAGACAGAGCTCGGTCACTTGGATTTAGCGATGCTGCAGGGACGAACCCGAGTAGATACATCGTGCCATGTTTTCACATGGAATGATCGGGGGAAAAGCCACCCGGCACGCGGCGCCCGCGGTGGCGAAACACCAAACTCGCAGTTATACAGACCAGGTCGCGCCTTTACTCGTCTGCTCGCGATGGTCCCGTGATTGGGCGAGACATCAAGGACCTCTGGAGGTGACGTACACCAGAGCCAGCCCGCGAGACATAGCTCGGTCGCTTGGGTTTATCAGTGCTGCAGGGACGGACCCGAGCACAGACGCCGTGTCTAGCCCCCGGTCATGGAACAGTCCAGAGCAGAGTCGCGAGGGCGTGGCGACTCCCATGGTGTTGAGGCACCAATTACGCAATTTAAGCCAGCAAGATAACTTCATCAAAGCACAACCAGATCTGGTACATGACCAAAAAACGATGGGGCTGCAGGGGCGGACCCTGACCAGCCTGAGGATGATGCGGCCCGAGGGGCGCCCTTAATTGAACAAACAAAAAAGGTCACCTGGCAATGTTGCTGTTGTGGGAGCGTCGTGGTGCTCGGTGAAGCACACCCCGTGAGCCCGCCTCTCAGGGGCCGAGCGGCTCCTGAGGCCTTGGAGGCTCGCGAGGAGCTCAAGCCCTGTGAGATGGCAACAAGAGCCACACGAAGCGCTGGTAGGTGGCACCTACGTTCAGTAGGCCAAAGGGCATGCAGACGTAGTTGGTGATGATGTCCCTGCTCCGGCCGATAGGCGATGGCTAGAAGACGTCCTGGGATCTGGCCCTGTTGAGGCCCACGATATCGAAGCACATGCGCAGCTCTCTGTCCGTGTCGAGGGCTGCACCTGATACAACGGGGTGTGCGGGGCGATGCTCGCTGCGCATGGCCTGAGCTTCCTGTAGCTTGTGAATATCTTGGGTGATGAATTCTTGTGCCCCACGCACCTGGCATCGTGCTCCTTGCTTGCTGGGGCGCGTGTCGAAGCACGCCTACAAGTGGTGCCCAAGAAACTCCCTCATCACACTGGTCAGGTCAGACGATCTCTAGATGGAAGCCCCCGAGCCTGCCCAAAGGAAGGCACCGGGCACGCCTTCCTATGCGGGAGGAAAGCAAGCCCCGGCGGAGAGTGCGGCACTCGAGGGGGTCGCCGACCGGTGCTTTCGTCATCTCAGGGCGGCCCTTGGGGAGGAGTTGCTTCTTCTTCATGGGGGCGGCCTCAAGAGGCTCAATGTTGCCTTCGACGTCGGAGTTTTCAACCGATGCGGCCCGATACACATGCTCAAGGGAGCAAATCGCATCTTTTTCATTGCAGGCAACGATGATGATGCCGCTGCACCCTGGCATCTTGAGGACATTGTAGCCATGGTGGGTTGCCGCCATGAACTTGGTGAGGGCGGGGTACCCCAGGATGGCATTGTGTGGGAGGCCAATGTGGGCCACGTCGAAGTCGATGAGCTCGGTGTGGTAGTTGTCGCGGGTGCTAATGGTGACAGGGAGGCGCACCTGCCCCAGGGGAGTGGTGGAGCCGTCTATCACCCCCGAGAAGGGCATGGTGGGCATCAACTGGTCGTAGTGCACCTGGAGCGTTTTGAAGGTTGTGATGGATATCACATTGAGGCCAGCACCCCCGTCGATGAGGGTCTTGGTGACAGAGACGTTGCTAATGGTGGGGGTGCACAGCATGGTGAGCGCACCGGTTGTGGCCGAGCACCTGAGGTGGTCCTTGGAGTCGAAGGTGATGGCGTACTGCAACCACTTGAGGGGCCGCACTACCACAAGCCTCGAGAGGGCAGCGTTCACCTCACGAGAGAACTGCTTGAAGAGGCGGTTGGACGCGGGAGCCTGAGCTCCGCCGAGGATGCAGGCTATCGCACGAGGCTCCTGGTAGCCCCCAGCCCCCTCGTCTTGCTAGTTGTTGTCGTTCCCCCTGGGTGGCGGCGGCAGCGGTGGAAGGGCTGCGTTGTCCTGAGGGCGTGCCTCACGAGGCTGATCGCACCTATCGGAATCGGCGCTCCGGGGACAGAAAAAATGGTTGAAACTCTGGGGTGTGCGTGAAGAACTCCACTAGCTACGACCCGATGTTCACTGCCTCACGGTAATGCTCTAGCGTGCGTGAGCAAGAGGGAAGAAAGGGCGGAACACGATGATTTACCCAGGTTCAGGCCACCTTGTGGTGTAAGACCCTACTCCTGCTTTGTGGTGGATTGCCTCGTGAGGGAGGATGAGTATGAACGAATACAAGGATGTGGTGCCTCGGGTGGGCTCTAGATTCGATCTCTCTCTATGGTGCAGACTAGCCTATACTTATACTAGCCCTGGTCCTCTTCCCCCAAAAACTCTAAGCGGGAAGGGATGCCACAACGGCCAATTTTGAAGGGGGGCAAGAGTACATCTTATCCTGGCAAAAGTTGGTCTTCGCCTACAAAGCTTCTGTCCATGACGTGTAGGTGGGCTCGACGATGACCTCCGTCCTGGCGAGTCGGTGTCTTGGTCTTGTTGCTCCGAAGAGGCAACCATTGGGGCCGCCTCGGGAACCCACGCGCAGGCCTTGTTCCTCTAGCACCAAAGAGGAAAGCCTCACCATCCGCGCCCGCTGGCACCGGTCCTAGCGACGCTCGTCGTGCCTCACGTCACCCACGTGCGTCGCGAGGCGGGGTGGCGAGCCTAGAGATGTCCGCCCCGTGAGGGGCCTTGGGAGGTAGCCTCGGGGGGCGCCCCAAGAGAGGGCATCATGAGGTTCTTGGTGATGCGTGCCTCACGAGGCGAAGACCCACGCGAGGGTCTTCTTGAGGAGCCTTGGAGACGGGCGGTAATGGGCCTTCACCATGCACTGCACCCTAGGCCGCAGGCAGACGAGCCTGGGTACCCCCAGTCCCAGAGTCCCGACAGTAGCCCCCGGGCCCGCGGCGTGCAAGATTCACTTCACCAGTCGGGGGGTCGAAACGGCGTGGACCCCAACCGCCTGTGGGTTAGGCGCGACACATGGCGCACGACGGGGCGAGAGACACCCCCACTTCCCCATGATGCCTCAGAAACTGCCCAGGCTGACATAAAGCCTGGCAGGCACTGCGCGGGGCCATCATTACTTCTCTCTCCCGCTCGCTCTTGCCTGCTACGCTCCCCTTTTTGTCGCGCGAGGCTTCTCCATATCCATGCCGGATACAGCCTTTTTCCCCTCTTCGTCAGCGTCGGTGACTCGCGAATGGCGCCCGCCAGGAAGACAAAGCCTATCGCGCCGGACACAAGTCCTTCCGCCACCGGGCCGGCGCTCCTGACCTCCTCCATCGCCGAGGAGAAGGACCTTACTCCGGTGCTTCCGCTTATAGCCAGCGACTAGAACGAAGGGGGGCGACCCAGATCTGGCCCGGCTCGGTGGCGCGGTGTAGCCTGGGGGAGTCTGTTTACCCCTTATTCCTCCTCAACATCTTTGCCAGGTTGGTCCCGCCATTCTCTGATTTCTTCTATGCCATCCTCGCGCATTACTGAATCCATGCCTTCCATCTTCAACCCAACTCCATTCTCCTCATGTCCATCTTCGCCTTCTACTGCGAGGCCTTCATGGGTGTGAGGCCTTCGGTGGCACTCTTCCGCCACTTCTTTGGCTTGCGGTTCACCACCTGGAACCAGTGATCCGCGTGCGTCTCCTTCATCTACATGCACGGCGAAAATTCCCTCCTAAAACCCGGGAAGAAGGTGGAGGGTTATCAGCAGCACTGGGTCTTCATGAACGCTCGCCACACCGACCCGCTCTTGATGACCTCGGTGGCACAGCCCGAGCAGGCCCCTAGATGGGGCCACAAAAAGCTCGCTGTCGGTGTTCTGAGAACCAGGGTACCCAGACTTGCCTGCCCGCGGCCCACGGCATGGCTCCTTCGACGGCCTGGTATGGCCCATCTGCAAGACTACCAAGAAAAGACCCTCGCGAGGCCCCCTGGTCTCATGAGGCGAATGACACCAAGACCTCCAGAGGGAGCGGCCTCCCCAGGCTGCCTCCCGAGGAGTGGAGATTCCAAGGCAAGTGCCCAGCCTCATGAGGCTGCGATCATTAGTGCCATGACGACCAAAGCTAGGCGGGCGCCATCAGGCGCAGAGGAGACAGTTTCCCTTTCAGTGTTAAGGGAGCGAGGACAAACGTGGGTTCCTAAGGAGCGCTCCAAAGGTTTCCATTCCGGTGCAACGAGACCAAGACCACGAGCTCATCAGGACGGATGTCATCGCCGAGCCCACTGCTGCGTCACGACCAGAAGCTTTGCAGGAGAAGAGCACCTTTTGTCAGGATAGGGTATACCTCTTGTCCCCTTTCAAATTGGCCATTGTGGTATCCCTTCCCGCCTAAGTTTCCAGGGAAGAGGACCGAGGCCACTATAAATATAGGCTAGTCTCCACCATAGAGGGGGGTCGCTCGACTCAATCTCGCCGCCGAGCCCTCGCGAGGCGGTTCATCCACTGTACTAGTTCATCCCCAATCTCCTCGTGAGGCCAATCCACCACAAAGCAGGAGTAGGGTTTTACACCACAAGGTGGCCCGAACCTGGGTAAACTGCCATGTTCAGCTTCTTCCCAGCTCATGCAAATCCGGCTAGGCTAGGCGGTAGGGCGACAAGCTCGAGGCTTGAGAGGTTGAGATCTTCACACACGCCCCAGAGTTCGAACCTTCTTGGGTCCGTGGAGACCTGAATCCGACATTTGGCGCGCCAGGTAGGGGCGTGTCAGAGATTTGCTTCCTCCTCGCTCGTGCTTCGCCGTTGCCTCGTGGTTTCCATGGCGGGCGACGCTCCACCGGTCTGGCCACTCGTGGCCCGTGGAGATGTCGCGGGTTGCCCGGCCTTCACCTCTAGCCTGCGTTGAGTGCTCTGGCCGGCGAAGTTTCGACCGGCGCTTCCCCTGTGGTACAAAGGTGCTGCTGACCCCCGAGAGTTCCTGTGGTCATACGCGCAGGCCATCGAGTCGGTGGGCGGCGACGACAAGGCCATGGCGAACTGGTTCCCCCTGGCTCTCACGGAGGACCCTCGATCTTGACTCTGCAGCCTCCCGCGTGCCTCGATCTCCTCTTGGGAAGAAATTGGGAAGAACTCTGCGACCAGTTTGTCGCACGCTTCACGGCTCAGGCGCCCCATGCGGTCGCGTGCATCATCAGCGGGTCACAGGCGCCTGCCTCTGGCTGCCACATCAAGCAGTTTCTCCATCGGCAAGGTGCTCCCCGGCCGCAGCGCGAGGCTATACGAGGTCGAGCCGCGCCTGAAACCGACATCACCTTCGATTCCAGGGACCACCCAAAGACTACGGTAGTGGCAGGAGCCCTCCCCATGCTGTGCACGCTCACCATCAGCAACGTCGCGATGACCAAGACCTTCATCAATGGGGGCACCGGCCAGAACATCCTCTCGGTGGAGACTTTCGACCTGCTCCAAATGTCGTACGACCAGATCCTCCCCACCAAGCCTTTCTCGGGGGTGGTCAAGGGCTCGGCCATCCCCCTGGGGCAGATACGCCTCCCCGTCACCTTTGGCATGTGCGACAACTACCGCACTGAGCTCATCGACTTCGACGTCGCCCACATCGGCCTCTCGTACAACGCCATCCTTGGGTATCCGGCCCTCACCAAGTTCATGGCGGCAACGCACCCAGGCTACAACGTCGTCAAGATGCCAGGGAGCCGCAGCATCATCACCGTGGCGGGAGACACCAAGGATGCGGCCTCCCCCCACCTTCACCATAGGCGCTGGCCTCCCCCAGATCAGGAGGAGGCGTTGGTTAGCTTCCTACAAACAAGGATGTGTTTACGTGGGAGGCGACAGATTTGGTCGGTGTCCCACAAGATGTGATTGAACACCACTTAATTCTGTGCCCAGTGCGCGCCCGGTGAAGCAGAAGGCGCGGCGGCAGGCCCAAGAAAAGCAATCATTCATCGCCCAGGAGGTCCGCAAGCTGCAGGAAGCTAGCGTCATTCGGGAAGTGTGACAACCGGATTGGCTGGCTAACCCAGTAATCGTCCCCAAGAAGGGCGGGAAAGAGCGAATGTGCATCAACTTCACGAGCCTCAACAAGGCTTGCCCTCAGGACCCGTTCCCTCTTGTCGTGGGAAAACACGGCCACCTATGGGGCCATCGGCCGCCTGTGGTTCGGCAGGGGGGAGGGACGCATTATGCAAAGAGCGGAGGGCGCGGGGCAGCGCGACAGCGATCACACGGGCAATTTTTACCCATGTTTGAGCCACCATGAGGAGTAAAACCCTACTCCTACTTTGGTGGATTGATGAGAGGACCGTGGTGGAGACACAGCGCTCTAGCCCAGCAAGGTCGCCTCGGGGCGAGAGCAGCTACGCGCGTATGAGTGTACAGGGGTTTGAATCCTTTCTAAGGTTGCCATGGCCCTCCTTTTATAGATCAAGGGGTCACCACAATGGCAAATCAGTCATTGTGTACTGATTATATAGCAAACAGTGCCATCATACCTAACTCTGCAGACTGGATAGAGCGCATTAAATGCACCACTTAGTGTCACATCGTAGTCTAGCCCGGCAAGCCTTGTCGTGCTGTTTTGTCACCTTCTCGCCTGCCTGCGTGACACGTCGCTGGACGAGTGTCGTGTGGAGGTGATTTCCTCTGGAGATGGCTACCACGCGCCAAATAACGGCCACTTTGCATCTTGGGGGCTCGACACCGTACCGATTGGTGACTTGCATTGCTGTGAGGTGGAGCGGTGGAGCCTTGGCAGGGTAATCCGCCCTCAGCGTCCCCGGCAAGCCTGCCGAGGCAATCTTGAGACTTGTCTTCGGGGCAACCTCGTGCCCGCCAGGCTCGCCTGCCCGGTAGGGGAGGTTTTTCGATTGTGGTATTTTACTCCTTGGGTTGGACTTGGTCTTCTTGATCCGCCCTTTGATTTCTCAAAGAGCTGACCTCTTCTGCTTGGTCTTGTCTTGGACGTTGCAATCTCATTCTCGAGCTTGTGTATAGTCTGGGCAACACACCTGGGGTTTGTTACACTGACAGGAGCCCCCGGGCCTGGCCCGAATGCGCTGCCGAGCGTCGTCGGGGTAGGCCCTGTCCAGTACATAGGCGGGGAGGCTGCGGTAGCTCACCCTTTGAGATCTTCTTTGCTTCTCCATTAATCTGAGCTTGAGTCAGTTTTCGGTTTTCCCGCTCGTCGTGTAACACCAATTGTAGTGGGGCCATCCCCCTTGCCACGTATGTTGCATGCATTGAGTGGGGTAGGTAACGGAGGCGCGTGGTGCGAGAGAGAGCGTCATGGCAGGGGCCTGGTCTTCTTGGGTTGGTGGAGAGGGGTGGCGGTTACCCGCCGAGGGATCAGCCCCCAGCCCCAGCCCACCTATAAAAGAGGGGGTGAGGGGAGCGGAAGTGCTCGTCCACGCACACCTTCTCCCCATCCCCTGCCTTCTAGCGTCGTGTCTTCGTCATGGCGAGGGGAGGGGAAGAAGGGCACGGTTGTGCCTTTGTCGAGATAGGGTCCCCTCCCCATCCCTGCACAAAGCGTCCGGCTTGGAGTGGCGGCCCGATGCTCAATGTGGGTGAAGAAGAGCTTAGGTGGGCGTGCGGGCGGCGTGGCGGCAGCGCCGGGGGTAGCGACCCCGGTGTGCTTGCCACCAGGCCGTCCGTGGTCCCGAACTTAGTAAGGGGGCACGTGGGCGACACCACGCCGAAGTCCATAATAGGCACAAAGCATGGTAGTCGAATGTGGCCTATCCTCCCTTCGCTCGTGATGTTGAAGGGAGACCGTGGAAGTGATTCGCCATTGGTTATGGCAGATCTCCCCTTTTTGGGTGCTGCTTATCTTGCGTACGGGCGGGCTCCTTGTGCCCGTGCATGCTTCTTCAGGGGATGGCATCTTTCTAGATTCGGGTTGATAGAGACGACCATGCTCTCTGTGGGATCTCCCGAGGCATTTGGCGGCTGCCCCGATCGCCGTGATGGGGGCTCATGTGACGGTAGGTGTGCCTCTTCAAATGATAGCGACGAGGAGGGAGGCGGCAACCCATGACGCGTCAAGAGCGAGGACGACCACTCCGACGTGGCGTGACTGCCGGCAGCACCATCATCACCGGCTGGGCCTCGGCAGCACCACCATCCGCACCTGCCCTCCGGTTTCTTCCTCCCAGCCCGGGAACGGCGCCCTCCTGATCCTGGGGAGGCGCCAAATCCCAGCCAAGCCTTCCCCCATCTTCTTCGTCTTCCCCTGCGATTTCAAGGAGGAGAGTGACGGAGCAAAGGCATCACGGGGCACTTATCTTTTTTCAGTTTAAAATATGTAGGCCTGGGCCAAACTTTAGTCTAAATAATGTAAATTTCCTTATCCATGTTTGTGTTTCGTAAGATGTGTACTTGATTATCAGCATATTAATGAAAAAGACAAACTTCGCCAGGCACTTGTGCATGTACTATCTCCATGCAGAGGTGAAATGCCTCTATACATTTAAGTAAATAAGTTTCTCCGGTAAGCTATCCTGCCGGTACCCTTAGTTTGTTGCCGCGGGGCTAGGCCTTCCGGGCATAACCATAAAAAAGGGACCAGCCCCCCGCCGAGCCCTTTCCGTCAAAGGCCACTACAACCACCCTGACCGAAGCAGCATTCAAGTCAATTGGTAGGAGAACCTATGTTTCGAAGGTGGCGGGGTTTTCATATGCACAAGTCTGCTAATTACAGAACAAATATGGATAAGAAGGAACTTATCTATTTGGCTTGCCGGGGATCGTCATGTGGGCTCGTCTTCATTCCTTTTCTTCGGGACCAAGTCCATGGCAAGAATCCTGCAACTTAATGCAGATGAAAACAATGCCACATGCGCCCTCTTCTGTATGATGATGCTATTCTCATGATATGCTTATGCATGCATGCAAGTTTCGGGGGGCCCCCAGTGCTTCGTTTATTTCTCTGTTGCTCAGGGTCTGCGACTGGCTTTGTACAAGGGTTACATGCAGCTTTGGCAAAGCTTGTACAAAAGGGTGGCTGCCGAGCAGGGCCCGACAGCCGCGCCTTACGGGTAGAACTTACGGAGATGCTCAATATTCCATGAGTTTTGCAATTGAATGCCATCTCCGGTCTCCAGATGGACTGCGCTAGGTCTGGTGACTTGTACTACCCGGTAAGGGCCTTCCCACTTCGGCATCAACTTGTTTGCACCCTTGGCGAACTGAACGCACCTAAGGACAAGGTCGCCTTCCTCAAAACTCCGGGCATGAACCCTGTGGCTATGATAGCGACGCAGGGCTTGCTGGTAGCGTGCAACACGCGTAGCAGCCCAGAGACGGTCCTCCTCAAGTAGCACAGTGTCATCACGCTGGTGCTGTTCCTGCGCTACTTCTTCATAGGCAAGCACTCGAGGAGACCCGTATATGAGTTCCGTGGGGATAACTGCTTCTGCCCCATAGACTAGGGAGAAGGAAGTCTGCCCGGAAGCTCGATTTGGTGTCGTGCGGAGGGACCAAAGAACCACCGGCAGCTCATCGATCCATCGCCTGTTGCACTTCTCCAGTCTATCAAAAGTTCTTGACTTGAGACCTCGCAGCACTTCAGCGTTCGCCCTCTCCGCTTGTCCATTGCTTCTGGGATGGGCCACAGAGGCAAATGAAATCTTGTTTCCGAGGGCATGAACATATTGCATGAAGGCGCGACTCGTGAATTGGGTGCCATTGTCGGTGATGATTCGGGCAGGTACCCCGAAGCGTCACACCAATCCTTTCAAGAACTTGATAGCTGACTGCACGGTCACCTTTCTCACGGGCTCCACCTCCGGCCACTTGTCGATTGCGACGAACAAGAATTCAAAGCCCCCGGTAGCACGGGGGAAGGGACCCAGGATGTCGAGCCCCCAAACCGAAAATGGCCATGACAAAGGGATTGTTTGGAGAGCTTGAGCAGGCTGATGGATATTCTTGGAGTGGAGCTGGCAGGCTTCACACTTGGTGACTAGCTCAATTGCATCTTGGAGGGCAGTGGGCCAGTAGAAACCTTGCCGGAAAGCTTTCCCAACCAAGGCCCTTGATCCGATGTGGGAGCCACACATACCCTTGTGTATTTCTGCCAGAAGTTCCTTTCTTTCTTCTCGGCAAATGGACTTCAATTTCACACCGTTGGGCCTTCTTCTGTATAGCGTGTCGTCAATGAACTGATACATACTGGCCCTCAAGGCTACTCTTTCAGCTTCTTCTTGTTCTTCGGGAAGTTCTCCTGTTTGGAGGAAACGAACAATGTGCCGTGCCCAAGTTGGAGCCCGGGGCTCGGCAACAAGGACTAGCGGCACCTCCTCGTCATCAGGAGCGCACGCCTCGACCGCAAAGACTGGTAATTCGGCGGGAGGGTGAAGCTTACTTATCAAAGGGGAGTCATTCCCGCCAAGCCTTCTGCCGGTTGCTTCGGGAAGCTCTGCCGGGAGAGGCTTGCTGGAGTTCAATTTCCTCCTTTTGCTGGCCATTGTTGCCGGGGATACGGAGGGTTGAGTCAGATGGAGAACAAAAGTCCCTGGTTCCACAGGGATTTTTTGCGCATTGCACTTTGATAGATGATCAGCAATGCTATTTTTCGCACGTGGTACTCGCTCTGTTTGCAATCCGTCAAAGCGCTCCACCAACTTTCTCACTTCCTTGACGTATGCTTCCATCAATGGGCTTTGGTAGTCCTTGTTGATTTGTCTCACCACTAGTTCTGAGTCTCCACGGATGATCAGCTTCTTGATTCCCAACTCTGTCACAATCCTAAGCCCAGCAAGGAGCCCTTCATACTCTGCCGTATTGTTGGTAGCCTCCTCCCGGGGGAAATGCATTTGAATGATGTACTTAAGGTGCTCCCCAATGGGAGCAATGAGAAGCACGCCAGCTCCTGCACCCTGTAGGGAGAAGGCGCCATCAAAATACATAATCCATTCTTGGGGCGCTTCCTTGCCGGGATAACTGTTTCCAGTACTTCCTCGTCAGGGGTTGGTGTCCACTCCGCAATGAACTCTGCAAGTGCTCTGCTCTGAATAGCTGATGTGCTTTCAAACATCAAACCAAAGCTGGATAACTCCAAAGCCCAATCCACAATCCTGCCAGTAGACTCGGGGTTTTGGAGTATGCGTTGCAAGGGGAAGCGGGTGACAACCGTGATCTCGTGGGCTTGGAAGTAGTGACGCAGTTTCCTTGAGGCCATGATGAGGCCAAAAATCAACTTTTGCATGCCAGAGTACCTCGACCTAGCCCCCTGCAGTAGGGAGCTGATGAAGTACACTTGGCGCTGCACCACCTTCTTCCTTGCCGTGATCTTGGCACTGTCTCCGCTGCCTTGCCCTTCTTTGTCTTGAACTGTATCTGATCTTGCTGGGACTGGTTCACTTTCCTCTCTAGAGGGGATGGTGGCGGTGGTTGCTGCTTCATCTACCTCCCGTTGTGCCACCAGTGCTACGCTAACCACTTGATTGGTCGCTGCTAAGTATAGCAGCAACGGCTCTTGTAGTTTAGGAGCGCTTAAGGTGGGAACAGAGGAAAGGTAGGTCTTCAAATCTTGTAGCGCAGCGTCTTCATCCGGGGTCCATGCCACGGGCCCTGCCTTTTTCAAGATTTTGAAAAATGGCAAGGCACGTTCAGCGGACTTGGAAATGAACCTGCTCAGCGCGGCAACATATCCAGTCAAACGCCTCACGTCCTTAACTGTCTTTGGAGCTTGAATCTGTTCGATAGCCTTGATCTTGTCAGGGATGGCCTCTATCCCCCAGTGGGACACAAAAAAGCCAAGTAGCTTGCCGGAAGGAATGCCAAACACACACTTCTCCGGGTTCAGCTTCAAATTGAGCCTGCGCAGATTTTCAAAGGTCTCTTCCAAATCCTGAATGAGAGTCGTTCTGTCCTTGGTTTTGACCACAATATCATCCATGTAGGCTTCAACATTTCTGTGCAACTGGGACTCAAAGCCAATCTGTACTGCTCTTGTAAAAGTAGATCCAGCGCTCTTCAACCCGAAGGGCATCCGTACAAAATAGTACATACCACATGGATTTATTAACGCGGTTTTTTCTTCGTCCTCCTTGGACATGAAGATCTGATGGTATCCAGAGTAGGCATCTAGGAAGGAGAGCAAGTTGCATCCGGAGGTGGAATCCACAATCTGGTCGATGCGCGGCAAGGGGAATGGGTCCTCGGGCATGCTTTGTTAAGATCAGTGAAACCTATGCAAAGCCTCCATTTCCCATTTGCCTTGCGCACCACCACTGGGTTTGCTAACCACGTTGGATGCAATACTCCTCTGACCAATCTATCTGCCTCAAGTTTCTTGGTCTCCTCGGCAATAAACTGCTGCCGCTCCAAAGCTTTCTTCTGGACCTTCTGCTTAACGGGCCGGGCATGTGGGCAGACAGCAAGGTGGTGCTCGATTACCTCCCTGGGAACATCGGGGATGTCAGATGGTTGCCAAGCAAACACATCGACATTCGCCCACAGGAAGGCAATGAGCGCGCTTTCCTATTTGTCATCGAGGGTGGCACTGATGGTAAATGTACCACCAGCGCTAGCCAGCCCTGCCAGGACCTTTTTCATAGACGGTGCAGCAGCCTTGGATCTCTTGCAATTGGAACTCTCCGGCAAGTCATCAACAGGCGCAGCGCACTCCGGAGAGGCATGCTTCCCGGATTCCTCACTGGCATCCTTGCTTCCTTTCTTCTTTTTCTTGCTTTCCTTGGCGGGAGCAGCAGCTTCCGCAACTTCTGCAGCAACTGCCTCCCGGTACATCTTGCCCACGCATATGATTGCGTCTTTCTTGTCTGATGGGATAGAAATAACATCCATTGGTCCTGGCATCTTCAAAGTGTTGTAGGCATAGTGGGATGCCGCCATGAATTTGGCCATGGCAGGACAACCAAGGATTCCGTTGTACGGCAGGGGGAAGTCAACCACATCAAACACGATCGTCTCAGTCCCGTCGTTCAACTCCCCCCTACCCCCGAATGTTACCGACAATGTGATCTTCCCCTTAGGATGACTCCTGCCGGGGTTGATCCCTTGGAATGTACCAGTAACCTTGAGCTCTTCATCTGCTATCTAGAGTTTGCTGATGACCTTTGAAGTAGTCTTCCCCCCGCCTGTCTTCCAGGACTCGCCGTTGTTCTCGTCATGCTCGAGGATCAGACGAGGCCATCGATACGTCGTCGGGTTCTTGGTTTCGTTGCTCTGGCCGTGGCCCCTGTGGTGGCTGCCGCGGAGGGGATTGCATCGTGGGGGTGGCCCCTTCGGTACGGCCAGCAGCTCGGGCCGTTGCCGCCGCCTATGGAGGCTGTGACGGGCCTGCTCGCCGTGATCCTCCCGCCTCGGCGAAACCAATCAAGCTCTAAATGGTGGCTCTCCACTCATCCATCTGATCAGCCGTAGGTGACAACCTCAACAGGAGTTCGGCCCGCGCCATGGCCTTCGAAGTAGTGCTCGGCATGGATGACGACATAGACTGTAGTGTCGCCTGGCTTCTGACGGTGCCAGTAGTAGCAGCACCATGCTCCTGTCGCCGTGAGCCAGTCGCAAGGGCGGCATGGAGGCGAGGTGGATGTGCTTGGGGATCGGCGGCTTCGTTAGGCGCATCAGCTTGGCCAGCTCATCTTGGGGGTGACGCATGCCCTGCGGCCACACATGCAGCGGGGGCGGTCGGGGGATTGCGGGTCGCCCCATGGCGAGCATCACTGTTGTGGTCGCGTCCTTCGGCGGGGTGGAGAGGCACGGATGGAATGATCTCTCCTCCCGCACCTTGCGGAATGTGGCCGTCGAGATGTTATTGGCGTTGTCCTTCTCCGGTGCCTCCTGCTCCCGTTTCGGCCACAGGGGAGGTGGTGATGACGCCGCCTGCGCTGGTCACGTCCCCCGCAGCGTCCACGTCCTCGTGCGCCCCCGTAGCCCCCACGGCGTCGGCTGCCGCGCATGGAGGGGCCTTCGAGGTGGACGGGTGAGCTGCGGCACCAGTTTTCTTCTTGGGCGCCATTGATGATGAAGCCGTCGATGAAGAAAACGATGATGAAGATGACGCGCTGCGTACGCTCTCGGATTCACGCAAGCGCTTCCCCCTACCTGGTGCGCCAGAGATGTCGTGGGAAAACACGGCCACCTATGGGGCCATCGGCCCCTTGTGGTTCGGCAGGGGGGAGGGACGCATTGCGCAAAGAGCGGAGGGCGCGAGGCAGCGCGGTAGCGATCACACGGGCAGTTTTTACCCAGGTTCCGGCCGCCGCGAGGCATAAAACCCTACTCCTGCTTTGGTGGATTGATGAGAGGACCGTGGTGGAGACGCAGCCCTCTAGCCCGGCAAGGTCGCCTCAGGGTAAGAGCAGCTACGCGCGTATGAGTGCACAGGGGTCCAAATCCTTTCTAAGGTTGCCATGGCCCTCCTTTTATAGATCAAGGGGTCACCACAATGGCAAATCAGTCATTGTGTACTGATTAGATAGCGAACAGTGCCATCATACCTAACTCTACAGACTGGAAAAAGTGCATTAAATGCGCCGCTTAGTGTCACATCGTAGTCTAGCCCGGCAAGCCTTGCCGTGCTGTTTTGCCACCTTCTCGCCTGCTTGCATGACACGTCGCTGGACGAGTGTTGTTTGGAGGTGATTTCCTCTGGAGATGGCTGCCACGTGCCAAATAACGGCCCCTTAGCATCTTGGGGGCTCAACACCGCACCGATTGGTGACTTGCGTTGTTGTGAGGTGGAGCGGTGGAGCCTTGGTGGGGTAATCCGCCCTCAGCGTCCCCGGCAAGCCTGCCCGGGCAATCTTGAGGCTTGTCTTCGGGGCAACCTCATCCCCGCCAGGCTCACCTACCCGGTAGGGGAGGTTTTTCCATTGTGGTATTTTACTCCTTGGGTTGGACTTGGTCTTCTTGATCCGCCCTTTGATTTCTCAAAGAGCTAACCTCTTCTGCTTGGTCTTGTGTTGGATGTTGCAATCTCGTTCTCGATCCTGTGTACAGTCTGGGCAACACACCTAGGGTTTGTTGCATCGACACCTCTTCCGCGCATTGATTAGATCATAGACTCTACCGCCGAGTGTGATATGTTGTGCTTTTTGGACGCCTTCTCAGGCTACCACCAAATCAAGACGGCGGTGCAGGACATCGAGAAGACAGCCTTCCTCTCCCCGTGCGGTGTGTACTGCTATACCTGCATGCCCTTTAGGCTGCGGAATGCTGGCGCAACTTTCCAGCGATTGATGCACATCACTCTGGGCCAGCAGCTCAGGAGGAATGCCGAGGCGTACGTCGATGACATAGTGGTCAAATCACGGAAGGCAAGGACCCTTGTCGAAGACCTGGAGGAAATGTTCGCCAACCTGCGCAAGGTGAACCTGAGGCTCAACCCTGAGAAATGCGTGTTCGGTGTCGCGTCCGGCAAGCTGCTGGGCTTCCTGGTCTCACACAGAGGGATCGAGGCTAACCCCGAGAAGGTCAAGGCAATAGAAAGGATGAGCCCACCACAAACCCTCAAGGAGATGCAGAAGTTGGCAGGCTGCGTAACCTCCTTGGGGCGATTCATCTCCAAGCTTGGCAAGCACGCCCTCCCGTTCTTCAAGCAGATGAAGAGGAAGGGCCCCTTCGAGTGGACTCCAGAGGCTGAGGCGGCTTTCCAAGACCTCAAGAGGTACCTCACGAGCCCACCTGTAATGGTGGCGGCCCGCCCTCTTGAGCCTCTGGTGCTTCACTTGGCCGCCACACCCCACTCGGCCAGCGCAGCACTCGTGGCGGTTAGGGAGGAGCGCGCAAGTGCGGCCGCGCGGCGAGGCGTCCCGCGTAAGGCCGAGCCGTCGCCACCTCAGCATGCCACTCCTGAGGCCTCAGCCACTCCGCCAAGCAGCGAGGCTCCCGAGGCCCCCTCGTCCCAAGCAGAGCTGGATGTCGCCGGCGCCTCGCCCCTCGTCGAGCACCCAGTATACTTCGTCAGCACGGTGTTACGCGATGCTCGCACGCGTTACCCTATGTCGCAGAAGCTCCTGCTCGCACTCCTCGTCACCTCCAGGAAGCTGCGCCACTATTTCCAAGGCCACCCCATCAAGGTCATCTCCGCATACCCCCTAGAGAAGGTGCTCCGCAGCCCCAACGCTGCGGGGAGTGTTGCAGAGTGGAACATTGAGCTGCAGGCCTTCTAGCTAGAATTCAGCACCACCAGGGTCATCAAAGGTGCGGCCCTCGCTGACTTCATGGCAGAATGGATGGATGCCCCTGACTGGGGATGGGCGAGAGCCAATCCCTCGCACCCGGCGATGAGGCACCCGATGGCTAGGTCATGTACTTCGACGGCGGTTTCGCTCGGCAGGGCGCGGGGGCTGGAGCCGTGCTCATCTCGCCGACCAAGGACAAGTTATACTATGCTATGCAGCTCTATTTCTAGCATGGCGAGAAGGCCTCCAACAACATCGCGGAATACGAGGGCCTAATCGCTGGCCTCAGGGCCGTGGCCTCCCTGGGGGTCAGGCGCCTGACCATCAAGGGGGACCCTCAGCTCCTTGTCAACTTCTCCAACAAGGAATACAAGCCCAGGGATGAGCACATGGAGGCATACCTGCAAGAGGTAAGCAAAATTGAAAAACACTTCTTGGGCTTGGAATTGCAGCACGTCCCGTGCGGCACGAACAAGGAGGCGGACGACATCACCAAGAGAGCATCCCGCTGCGAGCCCCAGAAGTGTGGTGTCTTCGAGGAGAGGCTCTTCAAGCCGTCAGCAGCACCACTGCCGCGGGCCTCGCGCTGCTTCGGGAGGAGCCACCTCAGGCCCCTTCCTCAGGCGCCCCGGCCTGCGGTCCGACCTCAGGAGCCCGCCTGCTCCTAGCACTGGAACCTCAGGAAGGTTGCTGGACTGAGGAGCTCAATGCGCACCTACTCCATGGCACCCTACCGGAGAAGGAGGAAGATGTAGAACTTGTGGCTCGCCAGGCCACCACTTATTGCCTGCAGGACGGCGAGATTTATCGAAGGCACCCCAATGACGTCTAGCTGTGATGCATATCCAAGGAGCAAGGGCGCGAGTTGTTGGCCGACATCCACGGCGGAGATTGCGGACACCGTTCTTCATCACGCACACTCGTGGGCAAGGTGTTCTGCAGCGGGTTCTACTAGCCCACGGTGCTCAACGACGCCACTGAGCTGGTGCGATCCTGCGAGGCCTGCCAGTTCCACGCCAAGTAGATCCACCAGCCTGCGCAAGGCCTCCAAACCATCCCGCTCTCATGGCCATTCGTGGTCTGGGGGCTGGATATCCTGGGCCCGTTCCCCCGGGCGGACGGGGGGTATCGCTACCTCTACGTCACCATCGACAAGTTCACCAAGTGGGTGGAGGTGGAGCCTGTGCGCACCATCCCCGTTGGCTCGGCCGTCAAGTTCATCAGGGGCCTCGTGAGCCGTTTTGGAGTCCCCAACCGTATCATTACCGACAATGGCTCCCAATTCATGAGCAATCTCTTCAGGACATATTGTGCTAACCATGGAACACAGATAAGCTACGCTTCGGTGGCACACCCACGGAGCAATGGCCAGGCTGAACGCGCCAACGCGGAGGTCCTGAGGGGCCTCAAGATGAGGAGCTTCAAGAAGAAACTCAAGGCTTGCAGCAGGGGTTGTCTCGGTGAGCTTCAGTCCGTGTTGTGGTCCATCCGCACCACCGCGACTAAGCCCACTGGTGAGACCCCGTTCTTCCTCATCTACGGGGCAGAGGCGGTCCTCCCGCACGAGATCAAGCATCGCTCCCCGCGGGTCTTGGCGTTTGACGAGGCACACCAGGATGCCTCGCGGGGGACAGATCTCGTGCTCGGGGAGGAGGCCCGCCGGCAAGCCTCGCTCCGTGCGGCGAGTTACCAGCAGGCGCTGCGGTGGTACCACTACAGCAGCCTTCGCTCTAGGACCCTTCAGGTGGGAGACCTCGTCCTGAGGTGGGTGCTCTCCAGGGAGGGGCTCCACAAGCTCTCACCCATGTGGGAGGGTCCGTTCAGGGTCGCCCGCGTCTCCAGGCCTGGCGCCGCGCGCCTAGAGACGCCGGACGGGGTCCCCATCCAGAATGCCTGGAACATCCAGCACCTCTGGAAGATCTACCCGTGACACTCTCACGTAATAATGAGTGGGGTTGTACACGCCCTGGAGTCTCCCGGTGCATCGCTCCTCGACCCCGCAGGGGCTCCCACCCATGCCCAAGTGGAAGCCCCATGCTCCGCGCTGGCAGACGACACGGTCTTTCAGCGACTATGCACACGCCTAGTGGAAGCCCCATGCTCCGCGCTGGCGGGAAGACTAGAAGACTAGTGTAGGCGCCAGACGCGGCTGTTCTTTTGCTTGCCTTTGTAACCAAATTTGATGTTTATTAGAATGAATTTGAGCTTTTCGCGTCTTTATTCAAAAGGGAGGGAATTCTTATTTTTCTTTTTGTTGCTTCCCGCAGTGTTTCCCCTCTTGATTTTTGTTCTTAGGCGGTGTAGTGGTTGCCCATAGCTCACTCCATCGCGCCCCGCGAGTGGGGGCTAGGCACGGTATGCCTGAGCCGGCTTAGGCCGCTCACGCGCACACCTCGCCATGGCCTTGGCGTCCAATCCTCGCTCGACGCTCTCGAGCGAGCTAGCGGGCACGCACCGATTTCGACCCCTCGGCCTAAGGAGTGCTCACCTCCTTGCCCTGCCGGGCATTGCGCTCTGGCACGCTATTAACGACCGGCCCTCGCTCGGGGGCTCCATAGGCCTACGCAAATTGCCCCCGTGACCCTCGCGGGGGCATGCCATTCAAGTCTCCGGAGCTTGTCAAGGGGCCTCCCTAGGTCGTCACCAGGAGAAGTTCCAGAGGAGCGCGCTACCATGACGAAGGGACCCGCCGAGAGTCACTAGCGCGCCAAGCTAAGTTATTCAAATCGCGCCAAGCAGGAACTTCTAATTAATGGCAACATGAGTATTATAACGCAAACGGGAAATACTGACATAAAGGTGCAAGTGTCGCGGTTCATTACATGCCCCCAGGGGGCTTCTCCACAAGTTGTGATGCAGGAAGCAAAAGAAGGAAAAACTGAAGAGGCGGCCTCCAGAGGACCGCTGCTCCTGAGCCCCGGCTTCACTGCCGCCCGCGCTTAGTTGGAGCGCTCCTCCTGCTTGACGGGGGCATGATGGCGAGGTGGCTCGACGTCCTCCAGAGAGGAGACACGACGGCATGGCGGTATGCCGTCCTCTTTGGTCCACACATGACGGCGAGGCGGCTCGTCGTAGTCATCGTCGCTTGAGCCTTCCCCGGAGGAAGCATCGTTGTAGGAGGAGCAGCAGCCTTCGTCAAGGGCAAGTTCACCGCGGAGGCCGCCGCCGCCGCATGGACCATCGTCGGCAGAGGCGTGGTCGTTGCCATCATCATTGCCCTCTGGGCAGCACCCCAGGCGGCTGTCATCCTCACCAAAGATCCTGACGAAGAGCGTTGCCGCTCTGTCGTACCTAAAATGGAGGGTGCGCCTCCCATCCAGACTGCGGGCGCGGGCAAACGACTGCCACTCGTGGATCAGGAACACGTGCCCGATGGAAGTGACCTCGACCTCCATGCACGATGACCCATTGCAGTAGCCGTCCGGCTGCAGCCACAGGCCAGTGGGCAGGGCACGGTATGCCTGAGCCGGCTTAGGCCGCTCACACACACACCTCACCAAGGCCTTGTTGTCCGATCCTCGTGCAGCGCTCTCGAGCAAGCTAGCAGGCACGCACCGATTTCGTGTGGCACTCCAGCTCAGAGAAGACCGGAACGCCCCGTATTCCAGCCTAGGGACAAGTCCTCTGGAATATGGCACTGTTGGCATAGAACAAATCAGCACTTTATTACAATGGATATGGTTACAAAGGGTACGTGGATTACATCGGCACGGCGACACTACGCCTGCCCGGGGTAGCTCTATGCTAACAGCGAAGTAACTCTCTCGGCAGCAGAACATCGACAGCGATGATGGACTCCACTCCGCAGGGACTCTGGCTAGAACGTTTATCCTAGCTCGCAAACTCGGGATCCTCGACAAGCAAGCAATCATGGCATGACCTGCAAACTGGCATGACATGCCAGGTGAGTACTTGGAATGTACTCGCAAGCTCACAACAAACATCAGCATTAAGGCAAGACAACAACAAAGCAGTCAAGATTTAACAAGCATGGTTATCTAGCAAGATAACTACTAAAGTAAATGCAGTAAGGTAAAGCATATTTAATCCATACTCCGAATAATCTTAGGATCCAATCCGAACCTGGTCCAAGTCCAATCCCCACATCGCATAGCCATCCCATGACATATATATATATCATATTCCTGATACCATCTGCACCACAAGTCTGGCAAACTACTCTCTTCCGGGTTGCCTCACAACTCTCAGAATACTCACGATCCACCGAGTACTTCTGATCTTACGACGAGTTCTTCCATCATTATCACTACTATGGTTGACCACCTAAAGAGGTCTGGACAGACTGTCCAATACCATGGACATGGCTATTCGAATAGATTTTACACTCTGCAGAGGTTGCGCACTTTACCCACACCATGGAGCACCTGACCTCGTGATTCCATTCGGGTGGATCAGCGTTGCTCCAACGAAACCCGCCTAACCCGTGACTCTCCCATCGTACCACCGGCAATCATCCTCCCCCAGAGTCCTGCCCTGGGTGGCCCCTGTGTCACCGCGTGACTGCTGCCGCCGTTGTGGCTAACAAACTGTCCCAAACGGGGACCTGGTACCATATAACTCAACTGGGCTCACAAGGTTATCACCGCCTACCGGGCCAGGGTAGCACGCACGCATAACCTTACCTGTCGGGCGGTACCGGTGAAAGAGCACGCGATCAGACCAAGTCAAGGCCGTCCCATACCGGCAAATGTGGCTGCACGGATAAGTCCGGACAGGTGACTCTGGATCAACCATGAAGTATCTAATCTCCGAACAATCTCTGTCATGGCTGACACTCCGATATCATAGCAATCCAAGTCAAAATGATATCTGGCTAGAAATCTGGTAACCAGTATGCTTAAGCCACTGCTACTAACTCATCTCCACGAACTGTCGGATGAAATCCAGAATAGTCATAGACGGTAATCTCATCATCATGGCATCCACGAGAGGATAAGCTACTAGTCACTAACAATCCGATACTCAACATGGTAGTCACCTATCCATGAATTTACTCAAGCATTGCATAATCCAATTCATTTCACAAATAACTCATACTTGTTGTTAAAGTGAATAATTAAACTATGACATTGCAATGCGATTATGCAGATGAGAGTTGTGGCTTGCCTGGGGATAAAGGGACCATCGGGAAGGAGTGCGGAATGGTCGCAGAAGGAGTTGCGGAAACAGTTCTCTCCCGAAGGGGCAGTTTACGGGCAAGGGCAACATGGTCATTTTCATAGTGTCAAAACAGTATGAAAATGATACCAACATGACGGGCTCGAAGAGACGAAGACGTGGGCTTTGGAATCACCTCGATCGGAGTCACGGTTAGAAAGTTGTGGCCGTTCATTTGATAGCAGAAAAATAAATAAAAATTATTCATTTTCTGCTGCTAACCGACGAACGCCCGCAATCTAACCATTTCGGTGCCGGCTGAGAAAACAGAAAACGTATTTTAAGAAATACGCTTTCAAACGGGGGAAACGCACTTTACAAAGTGCGCTTCCACTTAAGCGCGCGGGCCCGGGCTTTGGTCAACGCTGGAGACCGACAAGTGGGGCCGCGGGGTCCACAGGCCGGCTGGGGCAAGGTCGTCTCCTTCCTTGCTCTCGCCCGCGAGACAGAGGCAGAGGCCACTTGCCAGTGATGGCCCCGGCGTCTCCGGCCACCGCTGGCCGAGGCGATGGCACCGGCGGGATCGGTGCGAAGCGCCGCGTCCAGGGAAATCTGAAGGAGCGGCAGGAGAGGGTGGAGGTGACGGCTGCGGAGGAGGACAGGGGCGAGCTCCGGCGAGGGGTCCGGCCAGCTCCGACCACTTCTGGATGAGCTGAGACCACCGGCGGGATCGGGAGGAAACGCTGCACCTATCCAGGCAAGGCCCGGGCCTCGGGGAAGCCGAGCACGAGGGCTCCTCCGAGCGCGGCGGAGACTGGCGACGGGCGAAGATGGGCACAACGCCGTGGCGACTACGGTGGGGAATAGGGAAGGTGGGGAGGGTTGCCGGCGTCTGGGTGTTCTTTTGGTGGTGGTGGGAGAGAGAGAGGAGGCGAGGCTCGCCGGAATTTAGCCGAGGCTCTCCGGCGGCTGGGGCGGCGATAGGAGGTGAGGAGAGGGGCTGGAGCTCCGGCGAGTGGACGGGGAGGACCAGCAGAACAAGGAGAGGAGGATGGTGTGCTAGGGAGAGGCTTGGGTGGCTTTATATAGCCGGACGGCGCGGGTGGCGGAGCACGGCCGTGGCGACGCATGCGTAGTGTCCCGGAGCTTCGGGAGCACGCCTGGAGGAGGGGACAGGAATCCAGAGATGTCACGAAGGAGCAGAGGTGGCTCGGCCGTGCTCGGGACGGTTCGGGAGAGCGTAGTCATCGGACACGGTGGCGACAACGGTGACAGGTCACGGGCACAACCGGTGCACCGCGTAGGAGAGGACATGAGAGGGGGAACAGGGGTCTAGAGCGAGGGTGAGTCCAAGGGGAAGCTGCTGGACACGGTGTGGTGTCGAGGGCGCGAGGAAACAGACAAGGCCAAGGGCCCCAATGCACAGAGTGCGTGCATTGGCATGCCGGCCGCGTGGTCACCGCGTGCACTGGCGCACGCGGTGCACCCTGGCACCCAATTTGGTGTCTAGTAAGAAGTCCTTGCTCCCCAAGGCATCTCAGAAGTGATAGATCAGCAAAATAAGCCAAGAGTAGATGTGAGGCTTCACTGAAAGTTTGCTATAGCAAACTTGACCATACCTCTGTGATGAATAGGAAGGTGATAAGAACCAAAGGTGATGTCTGGGAGGTTTAGGGTAGGAAGGACTACAATCCTGTGAAGTTTTGAGAGAAATGGACCAAGATTTAATATAGTTGCTTTGCAACTGACCAATCTGGTCCAGAAAACACATCTTGATGTGCCACTCACACATCAAATGGTTTGAGCTGAAATTTAGTATAGCATGATGATTTAGTCATATGAGAGTGCCATAAAAATTTCATGCCATTTGGACAAGCCAAAATGGTACTTCCTTCACAATGAGCCTCTTTGACTAGAATCTTAGAAAAATTATAGGGAATTATTTGGAAGATGAAATGAGCCCAAATTTTGTGGAGATAGTTTATATGGGTAGGAGAATGTTCTGGTAATTTTTCAGTAATTATGGAGGAATATAAAATATGGTTGCTTCACAATGTGAAAATCTGACCAGAAACCAAGATTTGAGGCTGTGCTCACATAGATGATTTGATAGGGTTGAAACTTGGTGGAAAGTCATGATTTGAGCATAGGAAGATGCTTGCAAAGTTTCAACTCATTTGGATACTTCTAGCTAGCACTTGCTTCACAAAGCTTCCAGCTGACCAGAAACTTTGGAAATTAGCCAAGGGAGATTTAATATCCAAATGAAGTTGAATTTTGGCATGTGGCAATGATATGGATAGGAAAGAATGCCCAAAAAGTTTGAGACCAAGAAAGCAAATATAAAGGGTACTTGCTTCTCAACTTGGCAGCTAGGGCAGAATCGGAAAAGGAATATTTGTGAAATATTTTTTAACATGGCAAGGAAAGGTTTTGACATATTTGTGGAAGATCTGACCCAAACAATTTATGAGAATTATTTCGGAGTCTTGGGAATGATAGAAAAGTGGGTTGCTTCACAACCCAGGACAACAGGGTTATTCCTGTAATAGAAAAAGGAATATTCCCAAGAAAAAGAATATTGGGGTTTGTCCAAGATGGAAATGACATGGTCTTGGGATGGTTTTGAGGTTGGCAAGCCACTCAGGAAGATGAATCAAGAGTGATCCCTCCAGGTTGCAAGATACTAAGCCACAGAAAGGCAAATCCAGACCAAAATCAAAAGGAAAAAAATGGGCAAAATCTAGGGTGTTACATTTCGGCCCCTCAGCCTCAGGAGTGCTCGCCTCCTCGCCCTGCCGTGCATTGCGCTCTGGCACGCTATTAACGGTCGGTCCTCGCTCGGGGGCTCCAGAGGCCTACGCAAATTGCCCCTGCAACCCTCGTGGGGGCATGCCATTCATGGCTCCAGAGCTTGTCAAGGGTCCTCCCTAGGTCGTCACCAGGAGAAGCTCCGGAGGAGCGTGCCACCACAATGAAGGTACCCACCGAGGGTCACTAGCGCGCCAAGCTAAGTTATTCTAATCACGCTAAGCAGGAACTTCTAATTAATGGCAACATGAGTATTAGAACGCAAACGGGAAATACTGACATAAAGGCGCAAGTGCTGCAGTTCATTACACGCCCCCATGGGGCTTCTCCACAAGTTGTGATGCAGGAAGCAAAAGAAGGAAAAACTAAAGAGGTGGGCTCCAGAGGACCGCTGCTCCTGAGCCCCGGCTTCACCGCCGCCCACGCTTAGTCGGAGCACTCCTCCTGCTTGATGGGGGCGTGATGGCGAGGTGGCTCGATGTCCTCCGGAGCGGCGACACGGCGGCATGGCGGTATGCCGTCCTCTTTGGTCCACGCACGACGGCGAGGCGGCTCATCATAGTCATCGTCGCTCGAGCCTTCCCCATAGGAAGCGTCGCTGCTGGAGGAGCAGCGGCCTTCATCAAGGGCAAGTTCACCGCGGAGGACGCCGCCGCCACGTGGACCATCGTCATCGGAGGCGTGGTCGCTGCCATCATCGTCGCCCTCTAGGCAGCACCCAAGGCGGCTGCCATCCTCACGGAAGACCCTGACGAAGAGCGTTGCTGCACCGTCATACCTGAAATGGAGGGTGCGCCTCCCATCTAGACCGCGGGCACGGGCAAACTCTGCCACCCGCGGGTCAGGAACACGTGCCCGATGGAGGAGACCTCGACCTCCACCCACGATGACCCATTGCAACAGCCGTCCAGCTACAGCCACAGGCCAGTGGGCCCCGCTGCCGGTAGCGTCTCCACGAAGGAGCTTGGAAGCATAAGCCAGGTGCCCAGAGGGCCTTCCACTCGAACGACAAACTCACGCCCCGTGTCACCCGAGCGGGCACGCGGGCGTGGTGGCCGAACGGCCACGGCGCGCCTTCCCCTTCGTGGTGGCTGCTAGGACCCCTGCAACCGCCTCTGCGGGAGAATCCTCTCCCCCGGTTGCTGGAGCCGACACGGGCCGGCAAGGGTGGCCGCCCACGCCCCCGCGATGGCACCGTTGATCCAGCCGCGCATTTGCAGGGATGGCCACATCCCCTCTTTGGTGGCGGCGAGGCTGGCCCCTCCCTTGGGGCCTTGCCTTTCTCTTCTGCTGAGAACCTCCTTGCTGGCGCCATTGTCCCTTTGGCAAGGTGGCGGCACGACGGAGATTGTCGGCGTCCTAGGACCGGGGGTGCCCAGACTTGCCTGCCTGCGGCCCATGGCGTGGCTCTGTCGACGGCCTGGTACGGCCCAGCTTCAGCAACAACAACTCAAGACCCTCGCGAGGGGCTAAGCCTTGTGAGGCAAACGACACCAAGACCTCCACGAGGGGAGGCCTCCCCAGGCTGGCTCCCAAGGAGCGGAGATATCAATGCAAGCTGCACCTCGCGAGGCTCACATGACATGAGCCATGACGACCAAGACCAGGCGGGCGCCAGCGGGTGCAGTGTACCTGTTTCATCTTTGGTGCTAAGGAGGCAAGCGCAGGCGTGGAGTCCCGAGGAATCAAGCAAAGGTTTCCACATCGGTGCAACAAGACCAGGACCGCCAGGGCGGCAGGACGGAGGTCATCGCGGAACCCACTGCAGCGTCACCGCTAGAGGCTTTTGCAGGCGAAGACTACTTTTGTCAGGATAACTTGTACTAGTTGTCTCCCTTCGAATTTGGCCGTTGTGGGATCCCTTCCCGCCTACATTTGGGAAGAGGACCAAGGCCACTATAAATAGGACTTAGCCACCACCATAGGGGAGCTGGATCGGATCCATTCCACCCTAACCACCTCACCAGCTCATCGAGCTCAAGAACACCTCACCTCCTGAGGTCGTTCCACCTCTGTACTAGTTCATCCTCAGCCCTCCGAGGCAATCCATCACAAAGCTGGAGTAGGGTATTACACCGCAAGGTGGCCCGAACCAGGATAAACTGCTGTGTCTCTTGTCCCTTGGGTTCGTCGACCTAGGCCGTGGAATTGTTGAGCAGGCAGACTGAGGAGGGAGAGTTCTTCGCACGCACCCCAGAGTTCGAACCTCTCAAGGGTCAGCGGAACCCCGAAGCCGACATTTGGCGCGCCAGGTAGGGGTGCGTCGGAGCCCCTCTTCTTCCAGTCGGCCCGCCATCGCCCTGCAGTTCCGATGGCTGAGGATCCGAGGGCTCACGCCGTCCACCCAAGAGGACCTCAACTCCGCGCTCCAGGCGGCCCGCACACCTCCCAACACCGCCGGGCGCGGGCGGCGCGGGCCGGTGCCGTCTGCCCTCACACCGCGGCGCACGCGCGCCACTACATGATCTTCAGGCTACGCAGCGGCGACAGCACCACACACTCATCGGGAGCAGGCGAACATGCGAGCCGCGCTCATCGTGGCACGAGAGCTGCTATGTTGCAGGTTGGCAGAGGGCGGCCACGACACGCTGCTGGAGCGGGTCGCCGAGCTGCTTGACGCCGCCTGCAGAGGTGCGGCGCCCTTTTGCTCCCTGCCCACGCCTCAGGCTGTGACGGGGGTGTGTGCCGGGCCCAGGCGTGCACGCGCGCCCCCTGTAGCGCCTATGGGATTTGACAACACCAACATGGCCCGCGGCGCCGCTCTTCCTACCACGACAGCGCCGCCTTCGGGAGGGGCGAGCTCTGGCGGACCACTGCGGGGCCGCGCTGAGGTGTCACCCCACGGCCATCAAGACCAGGCACCGGGCCTGGAGACCCAAGACGCAGGGCACCCAGGCGATGGCCCCAACGTGGTGACTGCAGACGCCTACGTGCCCTGCATGGTGGATCTGGAGTACACGCCGGAGGAAGGCCCCAGCTCGTTCCCCGAGCCAAGCTGGGTAGAAGGGACGCTAGAGGCCGGAGTCTTCCACGAGCTGCCTGGAGACTTTGCTGACCCCTTCAGTGACAATGACCACAGGGTACAGCCGATATCTCGGGAGCATGCTTACGCTAACCATGGACCGCAGGTGAACCAGGCCACAACAGCGGCCGGAAACCCCAGGGCGGTGGCACCGCTCCAGGCGGGAGTGGCGCACTGGGGCTTGCGCGGGAGGGGCCCGGAGCCAGGGCCTCCCCCGTGCCACACGGAGCAAGGTGTTATACAGAGGTAGGTCCTCTACCGGGGGAGGCGCCGGTGAGCCCTTCCCCCCGGCAGAGGGCCCGTGGTCGCCGAGGGTGCCGCCAGTGTCCCCCTTGCCCCTTGGTCTCGTCCTGGTTTCCGGACACCCCAACGGTGGTCGGGGGTGGCGCAGGGCAGGACCCTCGTCTGGCGATATGAAGCAAGGCTCACGCCTGTGAAGGTCTCCGCTCGTGACACTCTCACGTAATAATGAGTGGGGTTGTACACGCCCCGGAGTCTCCGGAGTGCCGCCCTCGGGCCTCGGGGGCTCCCGCCCACATCCAAGTGGAAGCACCATGCTCCGCGCTGGCCATCGACACTGTCCCCCAATGACTATGCTCACATCTAGTGAAAGCACTTAGCTCCACGCTAGTGGCAAGACAAGAAGACTAGCTAGGTGCCGGACGCGGCTATTTGCTTTCGCCCCGTTTTCTGTAATTCGATTTGCCGCCTTCTGGACTGAGATTTGAAGTTCTTTTATGTTGTCAAAAATGGGGGGAATTTGCTTTTCTCTCGTCTCGTGGCAGTTTCTTGCTTTTTGGTTTCGTGTTTAGCAAGTAAGGTTCGCGCCTGCTACCCATCCCTGCGAGCACCCCGCGAGCGGGGTCTGGGTGTGGCATGCGTGCATCAAGCGCCCTCGGGTCAGCCCCAGAGACGCCAAGGCCCCCCGGGGATCAGGGGCACAGTCACCACGTGCATACCCTGCCGTGATCCAGCAATCGGCTTCTCGCAAGGCACTCTGGGGCAAGCTAGCAGGCTCCTCGGGAGGCTCAGGACCTCACAAGCCCCTCAGGATTATCTCAGGGAGAGGATGCTATCGCGACATCAGGACCCACTCAGGATCTATGAAACCAAAGATAAGTCACAACAGCTACCCCGCTCGGGAGCCTGCAGTCTCGCGACGGCGCAGTTCAGATCCTACCTCAAAAGCATATCGTCATTTCATACATTACAAGGGGATCCCCTTTAAAATGCTTTCACGCCCCCAAGGTTTTTGCATGCAGGTCAAGGCAAAGGAAAGGCAGGCCTAGCCAGAGGCGCCGCCTTCAGCGCCGTCCTCGCCACCATCATCTGCGCCACTGACACTGTCACTGGAGTCGTCTTCGTCAGCGGCGTTGTCGCCATGTTCACCCGCGCCACCTGCGCTGTCGCTTGTTTCGTCTTCGACGTCGTCATCCGCATCGCCTTCCTCAGCCGCGATCACGACCGCGTCGTCCTTAGGAGCAAACTCCGCGATCAGATCATCGACATGGTCGTCCACCCATTCCGCCAGATTGCTCTGAATAACCCGGGGCACGGGGGCTATCGCAGCATCAAAATCAAAATGGGGGTCAAGATTCTGAAGATGGCTGAAGACGCGTGACAACGCGCGCCTGAGGAGGCCATGGTTCTCTCTTCAACGAGCTCGCGGACCCTCGCGGCCTGAACCTCTAGGCGGGTCACGATATCGGTGAAGAAGCGGAGGTGGCTGGCGTAGTCGTCCTCATGCGGGTGAGGGGCGCTCTCCTCGCAGATGGTGCCCAAATCTCGATTGGCCCTCTCCCTGAGAGCCTGGAGCATCGAGGCGTGCTCGCACTGCAGCGACAGGCGGCGGCACACTTCATCCGCGTTCTTCTTCGTAAGAGATGCGGCGTCACCGATCTGCTGCTGGAGCGAATGCAGGTCGGCGCGAGTGGATGCCAAGTCACCTTGGGCTGAGGCCTGAGCTTCCTTGGCGGCCCTCTCACGCTGTTCCGCCTCGTCCAGCCTTGTCCTGAGGGCGGCGGTCCTGCCCTCAGCCATGGCTCTCAAGAGTTCTAGCTCCAGGAGGTGCCTGTCGGTGAGAGCTACACAAGCCTTCACCACCCTCTGATCGACCTCCTCCTGGATCTTGGCTTCCCGCGCGGTGACGGCGTCCTCAGCCATGGTCACTTGGCGCTGCCTCACCTCCAGCTGCTCAAGCTCCAGGCTGCGCTCCGAGGCCTCCAGCACCAGCGCCTCCTCGCATTTCTGGATCTCCTCCTCTTTGTAAGGCGCTCCCTTCATCGACGCCAAGACGGCCCTGCGTGCCTCGATCCGCTGTTCAAGGGCAGCGTTCAAGGCCTGGAGTTCCCGCTCGCGCTCCTCGGCGGCCTCGCGGCGATGGTCGGCCACCCTGGCCTCCTCTAGGGCCCGGGCACAAGCCTCGCGCGAGGTCACGAGGGATACCGCGGCCTTCGCATTGGCGCGCTCATGCTGAAGATGCCCGAGGTTGATAGCCACCTTCAACTGATGCCACTCGTCCGCCAGCCGAAGGTTCTCCGTCTCAATGCGAGCGTCAACGTCCACAAGCTCTTCTCCGAGCTAGCTCAGCGCACCCATTATCTCCCGGAAGAGCTCGTGGCGTACGACAGCGCACCCACGTGCGAGCTCTAGCGCATGGCCGAGGCCGTCCTTCGCGCCGGGAGTTATCGGAGAAGCTTGAGGTGGCCTGCCTGCCCCTGGCAAGGGGCTGGGGGCCGGCGCCTTCCACGCCACCCTTCGGGCTTCAGTGGAGGCGCTGCATGGCGTGGCCTCACTGCTCGAGGATGAAGGCAGGGCTGGGGGCACCCAATCACCGGTGACGACCAACGGAGGAGCCCTCGGCACGCCTTCTGCGCCCCAGGCCGGACCATGAAGGAGGGACGACAAGAACGCAGGATCAAGGCCCCCCGTCGGCGCATCCGCTCCTTGAACAGGCCCCGTGCCTGGCACAGTTGCCCAGCATGGGGAGCTCGAGACCAAGGACGAGCCAAGGACTGGTGAAGGCGGAGACCTCGCTGCTGCAGCCGAAGGGATCCTGGAGAGCCATCGTCAGAAAGGGGCGCAACATGCAGGAAATCGCAAGGAGAAGGTACTTACTCATCTATGGCCATATACTTCCTCTGCTTCAGCGGCCGGTAGGCGTCACCACTGCAGCTTGGAGACCCTTTCCTCTTGCGGAGTGCATCGAGGTTCAGACAAAGCCGGCCGAGGCTTGAGGCGTGACCATCAGCTTTGGGGCCACTCGGCGGGGCCCCTGGGGTGGAGACCTCGGGAGTCCCGGACTGCGCCAGCTCACCAGTCTCCACCTCAAGACTACTCGCCCGAGCTCCGGAGGCGGCGACCTCGGGAGCCTCGGACCGCACCAACTCTCTGGTTGCCTCTTCAGGACAGTTCACCCAAGCCTGAGGGGCAGCCATCTCAGGAGCGCCGACTAGCGCCGGTTCTTCAGCAGCCACCTCGGCGGCATCCGACGACGCACGCCCCCTGCATCGGCCTCCAGGGTGCGCGCTGCGGTGATGGCAAGTAGAGGAACCACGAGGACGGGGTTCTCGCGGGGCCCTTCAAGGTCGGCCGGGCGCAGTCCCCATTCATCGAAAGGGGGCATCTGCCTCGCAAACTCCACCTTGTTCGAGCAGCAATACAAGAGGCAACCTCCTCCGGCAGACTGGCTGGAGCCGGGTCGCCCGTCAAGAGCTCGAGCACCGTCCACAGCGCCTCTGGAGGAAGCGCAGGCACATGGAGCCTCACGGGGTCCCTGCTGCCAGAGAAGGTCCACATTGGCCGAGAGTGACGCTGGAGCGGAGCAATGCGGCACTGGATGGACTCCTTCACCACCATGGGCGCCGTCACCCCAAGCTTCTTCAACTTGGCTAGCCTGTGCTAGACGTGGGCAAGACGATGATCGACAAGCTTCACGTGCCCCCAGCCAGAGTTGGGAACAGCTGGCGCCCGAGGAAGCAAGAGCAGAGAGTTGAGCACGCCGACATCCACAAACACCCACTGCTTCCGGAATCCATTTACAGCTGGTGAAAGCTCAAAGTCGATCCCCGAGCCGGCCGTTGCTGCCACGGCCTGGAAGGCCACGCACCCCGAGCACTGGCGGGCATCGACCAGGTGAAGCGAGAAGAAATGGCAAAACAAGGCCACAGAAGGGGCAATGCCCACCATGGCCTCGCAGACGAAGGTGAAGACGGCAAGGAGAATGATGGATTGGGGATCCAGATGCAACGCATGGACTTGGTAATGCGAGAGCACGGCGTTGAAGAAATCAGAGAAAGGGGAGATCAGGCCAGCCCAGAGGGCGTGAAGATGGACGGGGATCTCAGTGGCCGCCATATCCATCATGGTGCGGGAAGCAGGCTAAGCCACCGTCACCTTCCATTCATTGGAATCGGCGGCGAGTGCTGGGCGAACCTTGTTTAGCCCTTCCTGACTGAGCACCACCGACCGCTCAATGGCGGGCTCGTAGGCCGGCGGTGATTCTACCAGGGCGCAGGTTTTCCCCTTTCCCTTCTTCTTCGGGCGCGGCACCATAGTAACGGGGAGAACCAGTGCCGGGGTCAGACTTGGGAAGGAAGCCGCTGTTTTTCTGGAAGGCGAAGGGGCTGGGGGAGCGCGCAGCAAGCAATGGGGACGGAGCTGCGTCGGCAACGGCGGCCGTCAAGCCCGGCGAATATCAAGGCTGCGTGGGAAAGTGGGGGCGCCCACGTCCCATCAATCGCCACGCGTCAACCAAGGCCACAGGCAGTTGGGACCCGCGGCGCTCCACACTTGCCCTTTGGCTTCGCCTCGAAGCCATGTTCGAGCGCGCCTTGGGCCTGGGGGCTACTGTCGGCGTCCTGGGACCGGGGGTGCCCAGACTTGCCTGTCTGCGGCCCATGGCGTGGCTCTGTCGATGGCCTGGTACAGCCCAGCTTCAGCAACAACAACTCAAGACCCTCGCAAGGCAGACGACACCAAGACCTCCATGAGGGGCGGCCTCCCCAGGCTGGCTCCCGAGGAGCGGAAATATCAATGCAAGCTGCACCTCGCGAGGTTCACCTGACGTGAGCCATGACGACCAAGACTAGGCGGGCGCCAGTGGGCGCAGTGTACCAGTTTCCTCTTTGGTGCTAAGGAGGCAAGCGCAGGTGCGGAGTCCCGAGGAATCAAGCAAAGGTTTCCATATCGGTGCAACAAGACCAGGACCGCCAGGACGGCAGGACGGAGGTCATCGCGGAGCCCACTGTAGCGTCACCGCTAGAGGCTTTTGCAGGCGAAGACAACTTTTGTCAGGATAACTTGTACTAGTTGTATCCCTTCGAATTTGGCCGTTGTGGGATCCCTTCCCGCCTACATTTGGGAAGAGGACCAAGGCCACTATAAATAGGACTTAGCCACCACCATAGGGGAGCTGGATCGGATCCATTCCACCCTGACCACCTCACCAACTCATCGAGCTCAAGAACACCTCACCTCCTGAGGTCATTCCACCTCTGTACTAGTTCATCCTCAGCCCTCCGAGGCAATCCACCACAAAGCTAGAGTAGGGTATTACACCGCAAGGTGGCCCAAACCAGGATAAACTGCTGTGTCTCTTGTCCCTTGGGTTCGTCGATCTAGGTCGTGGAATCGTTGAGCAGGCAGACTAGGGAGGGAGAGTTCTTCGCAAGCACTCCCAGAGTTCAAACCTCTCAAGGGTCTACGGAACCCCGAATCCAACAGATATGAAGGAGGAGAAGGAAGCAAGAAGATGAAGATGGACTGGGGGCTTCGCCTCCCTCGCCCTCTTATAGGAAGTCGAAGGCCAACCGGCGCCCCTCCATGTTCCGGGCAATGATGGTCGTGCTGCATGTGCCAGGCAGTTGTCAAGTTGGAGTTGTTGCCGAGGCCACATGGGGAAGTGGAGGCGCCCACGTCCCGTCGAGCGCCACGCATCAAGCCTGGCCCGCAGGCGGTTTGGGGCCTGCGGCGCTTTGCCCTTGTCCTTCAGCTTCGCCTCGAAGCCAAGCCCGAGCGCGCCTTGGGCCCAGGGGCTACTATCGGCGTTCTGGGAACAAGGGTACCTAGACTTGCCTGCCTGCGGCCCGCGGCGTGGCTCCTTCGACGGCCTGGTACGGCCCATCTGTAAGACTACCAAGACAAGACCCCCGCGAGAGCCCCCTGACCTCGCGAGGCGAACGACACCAAGACCTCCAGAGGGAGCGGCCTCCCCAGGCTGCCTCCCGAGGAGCGGAGATTCCTAGGCAAGTGCCCAGCCTCATGAGGCCTCGATGATGTGAGCCATGACGACCAAGGCCAGGCGGGCGCCAGCGGGCGCAGTGGAGACAGTTTCCCTTTCGGTGCTAAGGGAGCGAGGACAGACATGGGTTCCCAAGGAGCCCTCCAAAGGTTTCCATTCCGGTGCAACGAGACCAAGACCATAAGCTCGGCAGGACGGATGTCATTGCCGAGCCCACTGCTGCATCACGACTAGAAGGTTTGCAGGAGAATACCACCTTTTGTCAGGATAGGGTGTACCTCTTGTCCCCTTTCAAATTGGTCGTTGTGGTATCCCTTCCCGCCTAAGTTTCCAGGGAAGAGGACCGAGGCCACTATAAATATAGGCTAGTCTCCACCGTAGAGGGGGTCGCTCAACTCATTCTCGCCCCCGAGTCCTCGCGAGGTGGTTCATCCACTGTACTAGTTCATCCCCAACCTCCTCGTGAGGCCAATCCACCACAAAGCAGGAGTAGGGTTTTACACCATAAGGTGGCCTGAACCTGGGTAAACTGCCGTGTTCATCTTCTTCCCCGCTCACGCGAATCCGGCTAGGCTAGGTGGTAGGGCAACGAGCTCGAGGCTTGAGAGATTGAGATCTTCGCACACGCCCAAGAGTTCGAACCTTCCTGGGTCCGCAGAGCCCTGAATCCGACACTCGCCGACCCTTGCGCAAAACCCGTCCTGAAGAGGATAGCTGCGCATATGAAGGCGAAGCTAATGGGGGCGGCAACCATGAAGGAGTTCCTGGTGCAGCGCATCGTGCCGCTCCAAGCGCACTCGTGGCCCTTGTGGGATTATGACGGTGCGGGGGACACAACGAGGCTGCACGTCGCCGGTCCGACGATCGAGGAGCTGGATAGGGCCTTGTCAACCCTGCTCGGCTACGTCACTGGGGACCCTCCCGAGGCCGCGGCCCCGCTGTACAGCCGCAACAGCAAAGAGGAGCTGGTCACGGCCATGACCACCTTCGATGAGTGGGGGCTCATGCCGCGCGACCTCACCAGCTCAAGTGTAGTGCTGTCGTTCGGCGATAGTGACGGCGATGAGGACTCAAAGGAAACGGAGGAGGATGACCTCAGGAGGGCCACCTTTGCCGTCGCATCGCCAGATCCTCCTTAGCCTCGAGGACAATGATGACGCCGACGAGCCTCCACCCGCAGCTTTCCCAGGCCTCGCCGGGGCGTCCAGGAGGGTGGGGTCTGCTCCCCCGGCCGCGCACGCGTCGGGCGAGGCGGTTCCGAACGCGAAGGCGGTTGAGCCCCCGCCGACCATGGTCATTCAGGCGGTGCCTCGCGCTTCCCCCGAACATGGCGCTGCAGCGAGGCTTGACGAGGGCCACCCCGAGGGCCCCGGAGAAGGCGCCGGGACTGCGTCGGGCGGGAGCGGTGGCACGTCGGCCTTCGTAGACGAGAAGAGGAAGTGGACTGCGCCAGATGAGTGAGTGCCCCTATTCATCCTTTGGATGTGTGCTTGCAATCTGCATATTTACTCTGATTCCTTGTCACGTCGGATCGGGGGCGGTAGCGTGGAGGAGAAGAAGAGGAAGAAGACCGCCGTGGTGAAGGTGCCCTCTGTCCTGAAGGCGGTGACGACACTTGGACACAACATCAGCGGATGCGGGGGTGCCCTACGCTGGCCCGGTGTCACACTTGGGCGCATGGGGACTGCTACACACGGGCGCGTAGGTGTCTTGGCTCCGCTCGGTGCTTCGCCAGCTACACTAGGAGGGCCAATCGCCGAGGTTCCAGCGGCTCAGCCCGTGGCGCCACCCGCCAAGGTTGCGATAGCTCCGGCCATGGACAAGAGAGTGGCATCTCACCCCACGCTGGCCGTTCTTACCCCCGTCATTGAAAATGACGCAAGGCGCACCACGGTGTAGCCTCAAGCAGCGCCCACCCCTGGGGCTCAACGAACCGTGGCGGCAGTCGCCCCAGCCGCGTCGTGGCGGGCGAGCGCGTGGAAGGACCCAGAGCCCCCTGCACCCCATGGAGAGCAGGCCTCTTCGGCCGTGGCACCAATGAGTGCAGCGGTGCTGCCTCGTCGCCAAGTCCTCACACTCGCAAATTGCAACCCCCTAATTGGGCACGAGGCTTTGGCCGATGCTCGGGTCGTGCTCGACCGGCTCATGGCAGACCTCCAAGACATCGATAAGCACCTTGCCAAGAAGCACCTAAGGCTCGCCTCAGGATGGCAACAACTTGAGACAGCTACCAAGGAGGCCCAAGGCTGGGCTGAGGCCGCCGCTACGGTGAACATGAAGGAAGCCGCCTAGGCAAGGGCGGCCCGTGACAGCGCCCTTGCTGAGGCGAGAGCGGCCGCCAAGTGTTGCGGTGAGGTGGAGGCCAGTCTGAAGGCGCTCCAGGAGGAATAGGTCGCGCGTGCGTGGCAACTCCAGCAGCGGGAGGAGGACCTCAAGGCTCACGAGGGAAAGCTTGTGGTTCATGACTCAGAGCTGAAGAAGACGGTGGCCGAACAGGCCATGGAGCAAGTGCGCCTGGAAGCGCTACAATGCGAGGTGGCTGAAGCCCTAGTAGCTCACGCCAAGCACGTCTCTGAGGTGAATGCCAAGCTAGATGCCAGACAGAAGAAGATCCAAGCCAACGCCGATGTGAAGGCGGCGGCGGACCACACCGCCTTCTTTTCCCTCGAGCTCAGGACCTGCCAGGCCTTGAGGTCCATATGTAGGGAGGGGTTCGAGGGTTCGCTTGTAGCCCCCAATGCCGGTTATGTCGGGCTTTCCTCCAAGCTCACTGAAGAGCTCGAGGGCGCTGCCCAGAAGGTGGACGGCATCCTGGAGGAGGAATGTCGCGACCTCTTCTTCGTGGCGGCGACCCGCGTCTTCAGCCACCTTCTCCTCCGCAACCCTAGCTTCAACTTCGGTGAGGTGATAGGGCCTATCCCCCAGGAGTCCCGCGACATCGCGGTGGAAGCTCTGGAGGGTCATGTAGCCGCGTTGCTTAAGAGGTTCACCTGCAGCGGGGATGGTGTAAACGACGGTGATGGCAGCGACGGTCCTTCTTCCTGAAAGCTTCTTTATCACCCTACAATAGACCGGTCTTGCCTCACGGAGGCATAAAACAATGGTTTAATTTGAGATACACTTGATGCTTGTAATAATTTGTTCATAGTCCGTAGTTTCCTTTCCGTGCTTAGTTTCTTTCTTGCTTGCCTTTGTGCTCTGCTTCGGCAGGGCCCAGCCCCGCGCATACCTCAGCCGCCACTAGGATGTCAGGTCGCGATGCCTGGACAAGGCCAGGAGGTGAGGGGCTTCGGAACTACTGAAGGCCCCTGAGTCGCGATGCTTAGGGGTCCCCTCTTGACGCACAAGCGGCTCGCACGAAGGAAAACATCAGCGATGGCGATGCTACTGTGGGAGTTTCTCATACCTAACTCTCGTTGGCTCACACCTGGGTGTCACATGAGGAGACTAGAGACCAAGGGCCTTGGTGGGGTGACGTGCACGGGGGCTGGCCTGCGAGCCAGAGCCCGGTCCTTTGGGTTTTTCGGCGCTGTTGGGACTGACCCGAGCACAGGCACCGTGTCCAGCCCCCGCTCGTGTGAGGCTCAGGGGAAAGCCATGAGCAGTGTGGCTCAGGGTTGTGCGGCAGTAGTGATAGGCATGGGCCATCATGTGCTTAATGCTACCCGTGGGGCATCCTCGGTTGTTTATCCACCAGCGCGAAGCATGGAGCTTCCACAGGGCGTGGGCATGATCGTGGTTAGATCGATCCGCCAGCATTGAGCATGGGGCTTCCACTGGGCGTGGGCATGATCATTGCTGGATCGTTCCGCCAGCACTGAGCATGGGGCTTCCACTGGGCGAGGGAAAGAGCTCTGTTCAAGAGTCTGGGGCGTGTACTGCCCTATATCCTTCGTATGCGTGGCAGGCATGGTAGAAGTTGCAGAGGTGTTTAGACGCTCGTGAGCCAGCGCGGGGCTCAGGAGGTCCTACCTCAGGCAGGTTGCGCCTAGCTCCCGGCGCGGTCGCGCGCTCGTGTATCCTGGGTCATGGGGGCGACCTGCACCGAGTGATCGTCCAGAGGCCATCGCTTGAGAAGGCCAGACACCAAGGACCCATAGGAGGTGACGTGTGCGGGTCCGGCCCGCCAGACAGAGCTTGGTCACTTGGGTTTATCGACACTGCAGGGACAAACCCAACCACAGACGCCATGCCATGCCTTCTCATGGAATGATCCTAGGAGGAACACCCGGCGCGCGGCGCCCGCGGTGGCAAAGCACCACCATTGCGGTTGTGCAAACCGGGCCGCGCCCTTGCTCGTCTACTCGCGATGAGCTCATGAGAGGACAAGGCATCAAGGACCCCAGGAAGTGACGTGCACGGGAGCTGGCCTGCGAGACAGAGCTCGGTGCTTGGATTTAACAACGCTGCAGGGACGGACCGAGCACAGACGATGTGCCAGCCCTTGGTCATGAGGCGGTCGAGAGCAGGTGCGCGAGGGCGTGGCGACATTCATGGTGACGAAGCACCGATCACGCAAATTAAGGCATCGGGGAAATTTTATCAAGGCACAACTAAATCCGATACATGAGCAAAAATAACGCAGATGTATGGGTGGACCCTGACCAGCCTGAGGATAATGCAGCCTGGGGGGTTCCCTTAATTGAACAAACCAAAAAGTCACCTGGCGGTTGCTGCGAAAATGACGAGGTAGTCGATGAAGCGTGTCGCGGAAGTTCGCCCCTCATGAGCCGGGCGGCTCCTGAGTCTCTGGTGGCCCGCGAGGGGCCGGGGCCTCATGAGACACCAGTGCCACATGTCAAGATTCGTGAGACACCAGCGCGACCTGCATGAGCCGTTGGTACATGGCGCCCACATTCAGTAGGCCGAAGGGCATGCAGATGTAGTTGTAGGGGAAACCCCCGCTCCAGCCGATGCGCGACAGCCAGGAGAGAGTCGGATTTCGGGTTCCGCAAACGCTTGAGAGGTTCGAACTCTAGGGTGCGTGCGAAGAACTCGTCCTCCCCAGTCTGCCTACTCGCTAATCTCACAACCTAGCTCGACGAACTGTAAGGAAAAGAGACACAGCAATTTACCCAGGTTCGGGCCACCTTGCGGTGTAAAACCCTACTCCTGCTTTGTGGTGGATTGGCCTCGAGGGGCTGAGGATGAACTAGTACAGTGGCGAACAGCCTCAGGAGGAGAGGTGTCCTTGGGCTCGGGTGAGCTGGTGAGTGTGTGGGTGGTCTGGCTGATCCGTCGATTCGATCCCCGATCTGGATGATCCGTCGGTCAGATGCCTCTCTACGGTGGCGGCTAAGTCCTATTTATAGTGGCCTTGGTCCTCTTCCCAAATGAAAGGCGGGAAGGGATCCCACAACGGCCAAATTCGAAGGGAGACAGCTAGTACATGCTATCCTAACTAAAGTAACCTTCGCCTGCAAAAGCCTCTGGTCGTGACGCCGTGGTGGGCTCGGTGATGACCCCCATCCTGCCGTCCTGGCGGTCTTGGTCTTGTTGCACGGGAATGGAAACCTTTGGCTGATTCCTCGGGACTCCGCGCCTGCGCTCGCCTCTTTAGCACCAAAGAGGAAAGTGGTACACTGCGCCCGCTGGCGCCCGCCTGGCCTTGGTCATGATGGCTCATGTCATCCGAACCTCACGAGGTGAGGCTTGCATAGAGATCTCCGCTCCTCGGGAGCCAGCCTGAGGAGGCCGCTCCTTGTGGAGGTCTTGGTGTCGTCCGCCTTGCGAGGCTTGGCCCCTCGTGAGGGTCTTGAGTTGTTGTCGCTAAAGCTGGGTCGTACCAGGCCGTCGATGGAACCACGCCATGGGTCGCAGGTAGGCAAGTCTGGGTACCCCCATTCCCAGAACGCCGACAGTAGCCCCCGGGCCCAAGGCGCGCTCGAACTTGGCTTCGAGGTGGAGCCAAGGGGCAAGTACGGAGCGCCACGGGCCCTAACCGCGTGTGGCCTTGGTCGACGCGTGGTGATTGATGGGACGTGGGCGTCTCCGCTTCCCCATGCTGTCTCGACAACCGCCCCTGGCTGACAAAAAGGCTGGCGCTTGCCACTGAGCCTTCATTGCCTTCCTTCTGTCTTGCTCCAGATCCCCTTCTCCTTCTGCTTAGCGCACCTCCAGATCTGCTGAATCCTTTCCTCGGGCTCGCCACCGATGGCCACCGACAAGGCGAAGTCATCGGCCTCCGCCGCGCACTCGGCTCTCTGGTTTGAGCCGGCCTTGAGTGCGTCCTCCATCGCCGAGGAGAAGCACCTTGCCGCCGTGCTCCCGCTGATGGCGGGCGCTGACAATGAGGGAGGGGAGACAGCGCTCCGGGTCGGCTCTGCCCAGCCGGAAGCCTTGGGTGACACCTTCTACCCCTTCTTCCTGCACAGCGTCTTCGCTGGGCTGGTTCCCCCTTTCTCCTGTTTCTTCTATGCCGTCCTCAACCACTATGGTCTCCATGCCCTCCATCTTCATCCCAACTCCATCCTCCTCCTGTCGATCTTTGCCTTCTACTGCGAAGCGTTCATGGGGGTGACGCCCTCCGTCGCACTGTTCCGCCATTTCTTCTACCTCCGGATAAGCAGCGGCCAGTGCTTTGGGTGTGTCAGCTTTATCGCGGCCAACGGCAGCAACGTGATCTCGCAGGCTAGGAAGAAGGTGGAGGACTTCCAGAACAAGTGGATCTTCATGGACGCCAAGCGCTCCCACGCTCGGCTGGAGCTCCCGACCGCGCTGCCGAAGCCCCTAGATCGATGGGCTCACGAGAAGCTCACCGACCCTAGGGTGGAGCGGTTGCTGGAGAGGATGACGGCCGACCTGAAGGCGGAGGACCCGAAGGCGGAGAAGCTGATAGGGGCCATGATTGTCAGGGAGTTCCTGACGCAGCGCCTTGCTCTGCTCCAGGCGCACTCGCGCCCCCTGTGGAGCTTCAAGGGCGCGGAAGACGACCTCTGATGACGACGCCGACGAGTACCCAGTCAGGGAGTCGCCGTGCTCTGCCGGGGTCACCACGAGGTCTAGGGGCACCCCTCCGAAGAAGCTGAAGCAAGGTGTCCTGAAGAAGGACAGGTCGTCATTGCTTCCCCGAGGTGGCGCCTCCGCCCCGCCGTTGGCCGCCGCCGCAAATCTGGCCACCGCGCATTCATCTGCTCCCGAGAACGCGGCGGGGCTCGCGCCCACGAAGCCTGTGGGCATCGCGCTCCTGAAGAGGACGAGGGATTACGTCGTCATGGATCAGTAAGCGCACCTTTTGTCTTTGCTTCCTGCTCTTGACGTAGTGCTCTAACACTTTCCTCTCCACGGCCAGGCCAATGTCGGCGGCGAAGAAGAAGAAGGAGGAGGCGAGGGCTCCTGAGGCCAAGCAGCCCACCTCGGCCCCGGAGGACCTGGGGCAGATGGACGAGGCAGGCTCGCGTCCTCCTGCTGCAGGGTTGCCCTCGCGGGACGCAGGGGCCCAGCCTCAGGAGAAGGATGCCTCCGCGGTCATGCCAGCTTTAGAGACGCTTGCCTTCAGCGCGTCTGCTGATGACCCGAGGACTCCGGGGCCCCCGGCCATCCTGGCTACCGCTGCTTCGCCGGTCTTGATGCCGTCGCCATCTTCTCATCCAGCCGCCATGCTGGCGGGCCGCGGCCCTTCTACCGCGCCCAGTGCTCTGGAGCAGGCCTTCTCTGCGTTGGATCAACTCCGGAACGATCTTCGGGGCCCCGACCGGCGCCAGGCGTTGGGGCGCCTGGAGCTGGTCTCGGGGTGGCTCCAGGCTGACTCGTCCGTCAGGGCGGCCTGGGACCGGGCCGACGCTGCTGAAGAGGAGGGCCGAAAGGTGGCCGGCGTGGCCGCCGCCGCCTGTGACATGGCGTTGAAGGATGCGAAGGATGCCGAGGAGTGCTGCCGCGCGGCGGAGGCCAAGCTGAAAGCCCTTCGCGACGAGCAGGCCGCCCGCGCCCGCCAGCTCCAGGAGCAGGAGGAAAGCTGAAGGAGCGGGAGTCTGCGGTCACCAGTCGTGACGCCGAGCTGGAGCAGGCATCTCGGAAGCAGGCCACGGAGCACGGCTGCCTGGAGAAGCTGAAGGAGGAGGTGGAGGCGGCCCGAGCGTCCCACGCCCAGCTTGTCTCTGAGGAGAAGGCTCGGCTGGAGGCCAGGCAGAAACTCCTTGCCAAGGCTGAGCAGGCGGCCACCATAGGGCGTGCCACCTTTGACTCCCTCGAGCAGAGGTCCAGCAAGGCACTGCAAGATCTCTACGGGAGCGGGTACCAGGAGCCGCTGGTGACTCCAGAGGAAGGCCCCGCCGGGCTACTCCCCAAGCTCGTCGCAGCGCTCGAGGGCATCGTCGTTGGAGTGGGCCCCATGGTGGAAGGGGAATCCCGCATGCTATCAGCCTCGGCCGCAACGCGCGTCTTCAGCCACCTCCATCTTCGGGACTCCAGCTTCAACTTTGGTGCCCTGCTCGAGCCCGTGGACCCTGAGCTCCAAGATGCTGCTACCGAGGCCGTGAAGGGTAAAGTGGAGGCCCTGCTGCGGAAGTTCCTTGCCGTCGACCCCGTGCCTACGGCTGACGGCAAGGATGGCGGCGATGTCGTCGATGATGGGGCTCCCCAAGTGGGCAACGGTGGTGTTCAAGGCTAAAGGAGATGGCGGCACTTTCCCCTTGTTTTATTCCTGCAACATGTATCGTGCCTCATGGAGGCGTAAGAACTTATGCTTTGGAACTTTTAAGAGACAGTATGTTTTGTAATAACTTGCTAAGGTTCTGCGGTTTCCTTTCCGTTTGCTTTGATGTTCTGCGTCAGCAGGGCCCGGCCCCACGCATACCTCAGCCGCTGTTGGGTCGTCCGAATCACTAGGACGAGACCAAGGGGCGAGGGGCTATGTGGCCAGTTAGGCTCCTGAGTCGCGATGCTCAGGAGTCCCCCTTGACGTACGAACAGCCTTCGGGAAGGAGACGCAAGTGTGGGTCTTGGCGTTCTGCGTCGGCAGGGCCCGGCCGCGCACATACCTCAGCCGCCGTTGGGTTGTCCAGATCACCAGGACGAGACCAAGGGGTGAGGGGCTACGTGGCCAGTTAGGCTCCTGAGTCACGATGCTCAGGAGTCCCCCTTGACGTACGAACAAAAACCCCATACCTGTCCTCGTCGGGCTTTCGCTCGGGAGGGATGCGCGAAGACCAGGTCCGAGGGACCTGGCAAGCTGGCGTACGCCAGGCATGACCTGAGCGTAGCCCCCATGCCCAGCCCCCTCACGCTACTCTCCCGAGGGGAAAGCAGCGCGGTGAGGCTGAACACCGAGCCTGGTGGCTCTCCTGAGGTTAGTGCGGCCGTTAGGCTGCCCCCAGTTGTTTATCACCAGCGCGGAGCATGGCGCTACCGCTCTTGCACGGGCATAGCCGCTCCTCGATCGTGTCAACTGCCAGCGCGGAGCATGGTCCTTCCACTAGTACGTGGGTGGGGGCTCCCTCTGAGGGGAGACCCCGAGGCGTGTACAGCCCTGCCCTGACATGTGGCTTGCACGGCAGGGCTAGAGGAGGTGTGTATGGGCACTCGTGAGCCAACGCGGGACTCACGAGGCCCGACCTCAAGGCGGGTTGCGCCTGAATTTGATTCGTGACACTTGTGATAGTCCTGCGAGATGGTTAGGTAACCTGCGCCGAGTGAATTTCCCGAGGTTATCGCATGAGAAGGCAAAACACCAACGACCCCAGGAGGTGACGTGAACGGGTCCGGCCCGCCAGACAGAGCTCAGCCGTTGGGTTTGTCGATGCTGCAGGGATGGACCCAAGCACAGATGACGTGCCCAGTCTTCTCATGCGAATGTCCTGAAGAAAGACAACCGGTGCGCGGCTCCCGCAGTGGCGAGGCACCGGGTCGCGCGCCCTAACTTACCCGCCCCCGATTAGCTCATGCGAGAACAAGGCACCAAGGACCATGGGAGGTGACGTGCACGGGAGCTGGCCCGCGAGCCAGAGCTCAGCCACTTGGTTTTAGCGACGCTGCAGGGACGGACCCGAGCACAGATGCCGTGCCAGTCCTTAATCATGAGGCGGTCGTGGGTGGGCTTGTAAGGGCGTACGACGTTCATGGTGACGAAGCACCGGACAGGCAAGTGATAATCATAAATGAACTCATGGATAAGGTAGAGCTAGTTCTGATAGATGCAAAATGCTACATGCCGCAGGGACGGACCCACACGGCTTGGGGATAATGCAGCCCGAGGGGCACCCCCAACTGAACAAACCAGAAAATGTCACCTCGCACCGTTGCTGAAGAGATGTTGGAGTAGCCGAAGACACGTGCCGCAGAAATCGCTCCTCATGAGCCGCCTAGGCCCTGAACCTCGGGAGGCTCTGGGGGCCCGGGGGGCTCGCGAGGATCCATCTCCTCCTCTGATAGGATCACCTGGTGAGGGAGTCCTGGATTAAGGGGTCCTCGGGCGTCCGGGCTACGTAATGTGGGCCGGACTGATGGGCCATGAAGATACAAGACAGAAGACTCTCTCCCGTGTCCGGATGGGACTCTCCTTGGCGTGGAGGGCAAGCTTGGCGTTCGGATATGAAGATTCCTTTCTCTGTAACCGACTTTGTACAACCCTAGTCCCCTCCGGTGTCTATATAAACCGGAGGATTTAGTCCATAGAGGCAATCATAGTCACAATCATAATCAGACAGGCTAGACTTCTAGGGTTTTAGCCATTATGATCTCGTGGTAGATCAACTCTTGTAATACTCATATTCATCAAGATCAATCAAGCAGGACATAGGGTATTACCTCCATAGTGAGGGCCCGAACCTGGGTAAACATCATGTCCCCCATCTCCTGTTACCATCGACCTTAGACGCACAGTTCGGGACCCCCTACCCGAGATCCACCGGTTTTGACACCGACATTGGTGCTTTCATTGAGAGTTCCGCTTTGTCGTCGCTAGAAGACTTGATGGCTCCATCAATCATCCACAACGATGCTGCCTCGAGGGAGGTCTTTCTCCCCGGTCAGATCTTCGTATTCGGCGGCTTCATGCTGCGGGCCAACTCGCTTGGTCATCTAGAGCACTACGCCCCTGGCCATCAGGTCAGGTTTGGAAGCTTGAACTACGTTGCTGATATCCGCGGAGACTTGATCTTCGACGGATTCAAGCCCATGGCAGCCGCTCCCTGCCACCGCGATGAACATGACCTAAATCTGTCATCGGACCATACCCGGGAGATAGCTCCTGTAACCGCTCTGGCCCTAGATCCAGAGCAGACTACGCCATCCGAGGACGGGAAACTCAACCCCGCCACGGAAGCCGCAGACTCAGCGGCGTTGGAGCTGCACACAGACCCAACTTCAAACGGGGCCTGTGTCCTCGGAAACTCGGATTCATCTCCGGCCACAGGTTCCGAACCGCGTGTGTCCGCGCCCATCGAGCTCGATCGGGCACCGATCGTCGAGTTCAGCTCCGCGGACATCTTCCGGCACTCACCTTTGGGTGATGTGCTAAACTCATTAAAAACCCTCTCCTTAGCGGGGGACTCATAGCCGAACTATATCCGGTTTGAACTGGAGGCTGATGATGGAGAATTTTGCTTCCCACCCACCGCCCACTTCATTGCCACTGTCGAAGACTTAACCGACATGCTCGATTACGACTCCGAAGACATCGACAGTATGGACGATGATGCCGGAGATGAGAAGGCCCAAAACCCGCCATTTACTGGGCGCTGGACAGCCACCTCCTCATATGACGTGTACATGGTGGATACCCCCAAAGAGAATAACGGCGATAACAAGAAAGATTCAGTCGAGGATACACCTCCTAAGACACGGCCAAAGTGTCGACGTCAGCGGCGCCGCTCTAAGTCACACCGTGGAAAAGACAGCAATACCGGCACAAGAGAAAACAATACTCCGGATGAGGCCGAAGACAAAGAAGATCCCGTCTAGCCGACTTTCGAACAGGACGATAGGGAAGATGGGCAAGCCAGCCCTAACGAACAGGCCATAAACGAAGACTCGAAGGACAGCAACTATCTTCCACCCTCCAAAGATGAGGTGAGCCTCGGCGACGAAGACTTTATCGTGCCTGAGGAACCCGTCGAGCAGGAGCGCTTTAAGCGCCGGCTAATAGACACTGCAAGGAGCCTGAAAAAGAAACAACAGCAGCTTCAAGATGATCAAGATCTACTCAACGACAGATGTACTGATGTCCTGGTAGCTGAGGAATACGGACTCGAGCGCCCCATTAAAAGTTATCCGAGGCGTAAACTGCTACCCCAATTCAACGACGAGGCACTTAAGCCCATGCCATCAACACATAATGCGGCTGACCGACCACCACGTGGCTGGGACAAAGCGGCAACTCAAGCCAAACACCAGCCCATACTACCTCGCCGCAAAAGCAGAGAAATAACAGCTCGGGGTCATACATATGACCTGCGGCAGGACCTGGACAATAGAGCAGGTCAGTCCTAATCAATCTACGGATCGCGGGGGCATGCCCTGGTGCGCGATGACGGCTATCAAGCCAGACATGACAAACATAACCACGCCCGGGCCGAAAATAGCCGATGAACTCAATCTGAGCTACGTCACGACGTGGCCCGATATAGAGGCGCCGCACACCCCCTCTGCTTCACTGATGAAGTAATGGAGCACGAATTCCCAGAATGGTTTAAACCCGTAAATATCGAATCATATGATGGCACATCAGATCCCGCGGTATGGATTGAGGATTTTCTTCTCCATATTCATATGGCCCGCGGCGATGACCTTCATGCCATCAAATACCTCCCATTAAAACTCAAGGGGCCAGCTCGGCACTGGTGAAACAGTCTGCCTGAAAACTCTATTGGCAGCTGGGAGGACTTGGAAGACGCCTTCCGTGACAACTTCCAAGGCACATATGTACGACCTCCGGATGCCGATGACTTAAGTCACATAGTTCAACAGCCTGGAGAGTCGGCCAGGAAATTCTGGACAAGGTTCCTAACTAAAAAGAACCAGATCGTCGACTGCCCGGATGCCGAAGCCCTAGCGGCCTTTAAGCATAGCATCCGCGATGAATGGCTGGCTCGTCTCCTCGGCCAAGAAAAGCCGAAGTCCATGGCAGCCCTCATGGCACTCATGACCCACTTTTGTGCAGGCGAGGATAGTTGGCTAGCTCATAGCAATAACACTGCTAGCAATGCTGATACCTCTGAAGCCAAGAATAGCAATGGCAAGCCCCGACGCAACAGGCACAAGCGCCGAAGCAATGGTGGCACTGCCGATGACACGGCGGTCAACGCCGGTTTTAGTGGCTCCAAGTCCAGCCAGCGGAAGAAGCCATACAAAACAAACAATACGGGCTCATCCAGCTTGGACCGCATACTCGATCGTCCATGTCAGATCCACGGCACCCCTGATAAACCAGCCAATCATACCAACAGAGACTGTGGGGTTTTTAAACAGGCCGGCAAGTTAAATGCCGAACACAAGGAGAAGGGGTCGCAAAGCGAGGATGATGACGAGGAGTCCCGTCCGCCGAACACAGGAGGACAGAAGAAGTTCCCTCCCCAGGTTAGAACGGTGAACATGATATACGCCACTCATATCCCCAAAAGGGAGCGCAAACGAGCACTCAGGGACGTCTACGCGATGGAGCCAGTCGCCCCAAAGTTCAACCCATGGTCTTCCTGCCCGATCACCTTTGATCGCAGGGACCATCCGACCAGTATTCGTCATGGCGGTTCAGCCGCACTGGTCCTCGATCCAATTGTTAATGGATTCCATCTCATGCGCGTCCTCATGGACGGCGGCAGCAGCCTGAACCTGCTCTATCAGGATACAGTGCGTAAAATAGGCATCGATCCCTCAAGGATCAAACCCACAAAAACTACCTTTAAAGGAGTCATACCAGGTGTAGAGGCCCGCTGTACGGGCTCAATCACACTGGAGGTTGGCTTCAGATCCCCGGACAACTTCAGAAGCGAAGAGTTGATCTTCGATATCGTCCCCTTCCGCGTCGGCTATCATGCACTGCTCGGACGAACCGCATTCGCTCGATTCAATGCGGTGCCACAATATGCTTATCTCAAGCTCAAGATGCCGGGACCACGCGGTGTCATCACAGTTAATGGAAACATGGAGCGCTCCCTCCGTACCGAGGAGCACAACGCGGCCTTAGCAGCGGAAGTACAGAGCGGCCTTGCCAAACAGAATCTTAATTCAGCGGCCAAGCTCCCGGACTACTCCGCAGCATAACAGTCCGGCTCGTCAGGAGTTAGACTAGCAATTCGGCCTTCGTCTTCGTCCCGACTAAATGGCGGCATACGTATCACGCGTACATAACTACGCACTTAAAATACCATGGGCATAGACGGAGGCATAACTATATTGTGGTCCATAATACGGCTCGACCTCCCCTGGACACACGTACTCTCACTTTTTCTTTTTCATCCTTTTCAGGTTTTCCACAGGCCCCTCAAGACGGCCTGATCATCGGTCCTTTCGAAGGATAGATACACCAAGACAGCAAGAAGCATTGCGGTATACGGGAATCTCTAGGATGTCTTTTTGACGATCACTCTACCTATTCTCAGGACCCTCACGCAGCTCTCCCTTGGTCATGGCATGTAAAATAGCCCTGTGCTTATTGCACTACTTATATGCTTTGACGTATCCATAAATTTGTAATGGAAACAGTTCGCGGCCCAACTTCTGTGGCACTAGCTTACTACCATTTTCTTGATAATCTTATCCATTGCACCCGTACACTTTGGTACGGCCTAAATTTGCCAGGGGCTTTATTGCGCCCCATATTACGGCAACAAAGTCTGAACACTTTTTACAGTATAGTGAGGCACCCCGAATTTAGCATTATATGCATTGGCTCCGAATCATGTCTTTGGTCAATAGTTGGGTTGCCCGGCTCCTGTGCTTACTACCTTACGTTCCGCTATATCGGCTAGGGTAGTAATGGGAGAACTACTGCGATTGTGCCCTGGTTCGTCCAGATGAGCACCTTAGTAGAGAAAGCCGAAAACTGACTGTCATGATGCAGCGTGAGCTGGTCAGATCTTCGGAGGTTACAAATCTTTTGCGATTTTTTCCGCATTATGCGATGAATCGGTCTTTACCCGATCCGGTGTTTACAACACCCTAGTTCGGATTCACGAATACTAGGGGCTGTGCCTAAATTTCTATTATAAAACTCCTATGGCTAAGTGAGGGTGATAAAGCCACATAGTCCGGTTGCCTGGTTCGTTGCGCTAAACACCTCCTTCAAGGACCAAACTTCGGATAAAGAGTGTTTAGATTTTATCCCGAACACCCCCGTACTACCTATGTGGGGGCTGAAGCCGACGACTGGCCAACTCTCAGATTTAATAAAACGGCCGCACAGGAGGAAAAATCTTAATATAAACAACTAACATTATATTACATATTAATTTTGTTTCATTGTGCAGGACAGGATAACATATTCATCCGAAGATAATGTCTTTTGCGCACTGCTCCGCTACAATGCGGGATACCTCCAGGACATCATCAAAATATCACTCTGGCGTGCGGTGCTCCTTGCCCGCGAGCGGTCCCTTGGTCGCGAGCTTGACGGCGTTCATCTTCGCCCACTGTATCTTGACATGGGTGAAGGCCATCCGTGCACCTTCGATGCAGACCGACTACTTGATGGCATCAAGCCGAGGGCAAGCAGCAACCAGCCGCTTCACAAGCCCGAAGTAGCTTTGGGGTATGGCTTCGGCAGGCCATAGACAGATTATCAAATGCTTCATGGCCAATTCAGCCGCCCTATGTAGTTCGGTCAGCTATTTCAGCTGATCGCTGAGGGGCACCGGATGCTCTAGCGCAAGGTATTGCGACTAGAACAGCTTCTCCGTTGAGCTCCCCTCTTTGGCTTGGAAGAATTCCACAGCATCTGCAATGCTGCGCGGCAGATCCGCAAACGCTCCTGGAGAACTCCAAATCTGGGTCAGTAAGAGGTACCTTTTCTTCACAAATTTGCTTTGCATTATAAAGGCCTTACCCGCCACGATTTTCCTGGCCTCTTGGATTTCCTGGATGGCGCCCTGGGCTTCAACCTGGGCCTCTTGTGTGCTTTGGTGGGCCTTCGCAAGCTCGGACTCTTGATCCGTAATCTTGCGCTCCAAGGACTCGCATTTCTTTACAGCGTCCTGGAGCTCTTGTTGGACCTCACCGACCCTGGCCTCGTGCCTTTCGCGGACGGATTGTTCCTCCGCCGCTCTCTTCTCGGCCTCGGCCAACACCTTTTTAAGGGCCTCCACCTCAGCCGTCGCTCCTACAAATATCATGGCACTATGGTCAATGCAAATCATCTATCCTTTCTGAAATACAGAAGGTCATGGCATACCTTGCTTATCCTCCAGCTGCTTTTTCACACGGCCGAGTTCTTCCTCGGCCCGATCCAGACTCTGCTTCAGTCTGGAGACTTCGGTAGCATGGGAGGTCGCAGCCAGCAGCGACGCCTGCTTTTTTTTCACATTGACATGTATGGTTAGTCTCCTGCGAAAATTGTTTGATCCTCTGTCCGGCTTTTCTTTTCGACCACCGGACAGTGTCTCAGGGGCTACTGTCTATACTGTGACATTCTTTTTAAATTGCGTTTCATACCTCAAAACCTGTTAGAAGGCTTGTGCAGGCTTCGGTCAGTCCGCTCTTCGCGGACTGAATCTTCTCAATCACCGTACCCATGAGGGCACGGTGTTCCTCTACAATGGAAGCACTTCGCAGCGCTTCCAGTAGGGTGTTCGATGCCTCTGGTTGGACAGAGGTCACCGGCGAAATGGGCACACCCCCTTCTTTCGAAGGAGGCTGCTTGCCGGATTCCGGAGCCGTATAGGTCTCCGGGACCGTATTCGGCTAAGGGTCGAATGGGACCGGGCCCCCATTGCCAGGCTCCATGGAGATTTGCTCCCCCATGTGTCCGGCGGCCAAGGTTTAACCCTCTGGCGGCGCGCTGATGGCCTCCTGTGTCTCTCCCTGGCCTGGGATACTTTGGGACAACACCTCGGTGTCATCCATGGCCTTGGGAGAGGAGGCCGCCAGAAGGGACCCGCTGTCCATCACCTTCGGGTCCAGGGAATTCCCCGAGGATGAGGATCGCTCGAGGTCGGAACAAACCGGACTGCAAGTACATGATTCAACATGTTAAAACTATGGAGAAAAGAGGCTGGATATATGAATGCGTCAGGGTCTTTGAGTACTCACGATCCGGCCAGGGGCTTCTCCCTGGGGCGCCGCTCTGGGCTGCTGTCGACGTCCCACGCGGAGTTATCCGCGATGGAGACCTTCCCCTTCTTGGATGCCTCTGCCTCCAGATTTATGGAGGCCACCCTTTTCTTCCTTCCCCCCTCGGGGGGAGAGTTGCTTTCCTCCTCCTTGTCGTCCTCTGCAGCGGAGGAGTGAGTCTCGGCGTCTTCGGACGTCGCGTCCGAAGTTCCCTTGTGACGGAGACCACTTCTGGTCTCCTTGGCCTTTTTCTTGGCCTTCTTCTCCGGCGCCTGGTAGGGCGCCGGGACCAGCATCTTCGTCAGAAGCGGGATGGCTGGTTCCTCGGGCAGCGGAGCCGGACACTTGATCCGCTCTGCCTTCTTCGTCCAGACCTGAAAAAAATAAATAGGGAGGCTTAGGCATTTTCCCTGAGTAAGCCAGTAAAGGATACACCTTGAAAGCACGAAAAACTTACCGGACTGGCGGGATGGGCCAGGTCGTGCCTGCGGTCTTCGGTCGTCTCCGGCCATTTCTCGCTGGCCTTAAAAAAGCACCTTCCAGATGTCTTCGTGCGTAGTTTCGAAGAACTGTTGCAAGGTCTGGTGCTCGGCCGGATCGAACTCCCACAGATGGCAAGTCCGGCTTTGGCATGGATGGATCCGGAGAACTAGCATCACCTAGATCACATTGACAAGCTTGATGTTCTTATCCACCATGCTCTGGATACGCGCCTGCAACGCTGTCAGCTCGTTCGACGACGACCAATTCAGGCCCTTCTCTAGCCAGGAGGTGAGCCACATTGGGGCTCCGAACTTGAATTCGGGAGTCGCGGCCCAGGTGGCGTCGCGGGGCTCTGTGATATAGAACCACAGTTGTTGCCATGCTTTGACGGTCTCCACAAAGGTACCTTTGGGCCATGTGACGTTGGGCATCTTGCTCACCATGGCGCCTCCACACTCTACGTGTTGGCCATCCACCACCTTCGGCTTCACATTGAAGATCTTGAGCCACAGTCCGAAGTGGGGTGGGATGCGGAGGAAGGCCTCGCACACGACAATAAATGCCGAGATGTTGAGGAAAGAATTTGGGGCTAGATCATGGAAATCTAGCCCATAGTAGAACATGAGTCCGCGGACGAAAGGATGGAGAGGAAACCCTAACCCGCAGACGAAGTGGGGGATGAACACCACCCTCTCATGAGGCTTGGGGGTGGGGATGATCTGTCCCTTGGCCGGAAGCCGATGGGCGATTTCCTTGGCCAAATACCCCGCCTCCCGAAGCTTCGTGATGTCCTTCTCCTTGACGGAGGAGGCCATCCACTTGCCTTGCGCTCCGGATCCGGACATGGTCGAAGTGCTTCTTTGAGGCAGAAAAGATGAGAACTTGGGCGCTAGAGCTCGAGAATGGAGAGGCAGAGAAAGAGAAGGCGTGGGTGAAAGGGATGAATCCTTATCTCCTTATAAAGGCAGTGAATATCAAGCATCTCCCCACTCGCCTTAAAACTCGCCTATTCCCAAGGGTCGTGCAGATGGCATGGTTGGATTACCCGCGCCCGTATTGATGAGAATCCCGCAATAAAGGGACACGATCTCTGCTGTGACAAGGCGTGCCACTGGAAAACCGCATCTTAAAGCGTGGAGCGGGAGGCTAAAAAATGGTTCGAAATAATGACCGTGCAGGAATGTGGTGTCGCGTTACAAAAAGTTGTCAGCGGATTGGCCTCGTGAAATATTATACTCTCTGCGGTTATGTGTGGTACTTGTTTTGCAGAGCCGGACACATTTTCTGCGCTCGAAGTCTGTTTTGGAGTATTCGAAGGAGGAACCGCCTTGCAATGCCGAAGACAATCTGCGAGCCGGACACATCATCATTGAAGCCTGGTTCAGGGGCTACTGAGGGAGTCCTGGATTAAGGGGTCCTCGGGTGTCCGGGCTACGTAATGTGGGCCGGACTGATGGGCCATGAAGATACAAGACAGAAGACTCTCTCCCGTGTCCGGATGGGACTCTCCTTGGTGTGGAGGGCAAGCTTGGCGTTCGGATATGAAGATTCCTTTCTCTGTAACCGACTTTGTACAACCCTAGTCCCCTCCGGTGTCTATATAAACCGGAGGATTTAGTCCATAGAGGCAATCATAGTCACAATCATAATCAGACAGGCTAGACTTCTAGGGTTTTAGCCATTACGATCTCGTGGTAGATCAACTCTTGTAATACTCATATTCATCAAGATCAATCAAGCAGGACATAGGGTATTACCTCCATAGAGAGGGCCCGAACCTGGGTAAACATCGTGTCCCCCGTCTCCTGTTACCATAGACCTTAGACGCATAGTTCGGGACCCCCTACCCGAGATCCGTGGGTTTTGACACCGACACCTGGCTTCTGGCCTCATGAGCCACCAGGACTCCCTGCATGTGGCACTGGAATGCAACAGCTGCGCTCGGCAAGCCCAAAGGCATGCGAACATAGCTGTGAGGGGGACCCTCGCATCGGCCCGTGTGGGACGGCTAGAAGTGCTCCTGAGATGCGGCCCTGTTGAGCCCTGGGATGTTGACGCAGATGCGCAGCTCGCTGTCCTTGTCGGGACAAGGAGCCGCGCCGGGTGGTGGGTGATGGTCGCCTCGCATAGCTCTTGCCTCCTCAAGCTCCTTGATTGCCTTGGTGATGAACTCCTGAGCACCTGGTGCCTCGCGCCTTGTACCCTCCTGGCGGAAGTGCGCGCTGAAGCACGCCTCCACATGGTGCCCGAGCGCCTCCCTCATGATGTTGGCCAGGTCAGAGGCCCTCCAAAGGAGAGCCCCCGAGCCTAGAACGAGAGGGGCGCCGGGCGCGCCTTCCTATGCGAGAGAGGGAGGCGCCCCGTCAGTGGGCGCTGGGCCTGAGGTGGTGCCGCTGGGCACCCCGCCCTCCTGAGGTCCTTGGTAGAGCAGCTGCTTCTTCTTCTTGGGGACAGCCTTAGGAGGATAGACGGCGCCTTCAACATCTGGGTTCTCGACCGCCGCAGCCTGGTAGGCACACTCAAGAGAGCACACCGTGTCCTTCTCCTCGTAGGCGACCATGATGACGCTGCAGCTCCCTGGCATCTTGAGGACATTGTAACCATGATGAGTCACCGCCATGAACTTGGCCAGGGCCGGATACCCAAGGATGGCGTTGTATGGGAGGCGAATGTGGGCAACGTCAAAGTCGATGAGCTCAGTGCGGTAGTTGTCACGCTTGCCGAAGGTGACAAGGAGGTGGATCTGCCCTATCGGGGTGGTGGAGCCGTCGGTCACTCCTGAGAAAGGCTTGGTAGGCTGCAGCTGGTTGTAGGGCACCTGGAGTCGGTCGAATGTCTTGATGGAGAGAATGTTGAGCCCTGCACCGCCATCGATGAGAGTCTTGGTGACGAGCATGTTGCTGATGGTAGGCGAGCAGAGCATCAGGAGAGGGCCGGCAGTCGCCGCGCACATGAGCTGGTCAGATGAGCTGAAGGTGATGGTGCACTTGGACAACCTGAGCGGATGCATTGCCTCGAGCTTGGGAAGGGCCGCGTTCACCTCACGGGCAAACTGCTTGAAGATGCGATGGGAGGCAGGGGCCTGAGCGCCGCCCAGGATGCAGGCGATGGCACAAGGCTCCTGGAAGCCCCCAGCACCCTTGTCCTGGTGATGGTCGTCATTCCTTCTTGGTGGTGGCGGCAGCGGAGGAAGGCCAGCGTTGCCCCGAGGACGGTCCTCATGAGGCTGGTCCCTCCAGGGGCCCTCGCGAGGCTGGCCTTGCCAGCGGTCCTCACGAGGCTGATCGCACCATTCTTGGCGGGGGTCGCGGCCGTCCCAGCGTCCTCCACCTCGGCCTCCTCCGCGGCTGTAGCCTCGGTCACTGCGCTCGGGGCGATGACCGAGGCACCCGTCGCGGATGGCCTTGAGCTCCTGGCAGTCGTTGGTGTTGTGGCTGTGCATGTTGTGGAAGACGTAGAACGGGCGGCTGCCCTTGGATGACTCTGGGTGGTCACAGCCGCACTTCATCTCTAGCTCGGCCACGAGCACGGCTGGTTCCTTGCGCTTCACGTCCTTGGTTTTGGCCTTCTTGTCTTCTGGGTCAGCCTCCGGTAGCTCCAGGAGAGAGAGGCGACCTTCCTCAGCTCTCGCACACTTGGTTGCCATGTTGAACATCTCCAGAGTCGTGCATAGGTCTTCATGTATGGCGAGCTCCTCCTTCCTCTTGACGTCGCAGACGCCATCAGTGAACGTCGAGATGATGGCCTTGTCCGACACCTTGGGGATCTTGAGACGAACGCTGTTGAAGTGCTGGATGTACTTCTGCAAGGTCTCTCCTGGCTGCTGCTTGATGCGCCGCAGGTCACCCGCAGCCGGTGGACGGTCGCGAGTACCCTGGAAGTTGGCGACGAAACGCTCTCGCATTTCGTCCTAGGAGGAGATCGATCCCGCGGGCAGGTTCAGGAGCCACGAGCGCGCACCATCCTTGAGGGCCATGGGAAACCAGTTCGCCATAACCTTCTCGTCGCTGTTGGCTGCCTCGATGCTCAACTCATAGAGCTGCAGGAACTCGGCAGGGTCGGGGGTGCCGTCGTAGCGCGGAGGCAGGTCGGGCTTAAACTTCCCCGGCCAGACGACGCTGCGAAGTGCACGAGCATCTTCTCGTGGCCACTGCACCACGTGGCAGCTTTCGTCTTCACGCGCCGGCGCCCTGTGCGGCGGGTCGCGCCGCGGGGCCTGGCGCCTTGGCTCGAGGACGACGTCTTGACGGGGAGGTGGAGGAGGCGCTCTGTGGGCTACATCACCCGCAGCAGGCAGCGGGTGAGGCAGCGAGCAAGACGGTGCAGGGGAGTCCCCGACGGCGCTGACAAGCTCAGCGATGCGGTCCAGCCAGTCTTCATAGAGGTCGTCGACGGGGCAGTAGCGCAGGAGCTCGCGCGCCATGAGCAATGCAGCCTGCACGTTCGCCGACCCGCGACAATCATGAGACGATGAACCAGCCGGAGTCAGCGACGGGGTGGCGGTGCGTCCATCCCGCCACACTGAAGGGTGCAGCGACGAAGCTTGCTGCTCGTGCCCCGCGGGGCCGGTGGCGGCGTTCACCACTGGAGACGGGGGACGGCGAGGGCAGCCATCACCCGCCGGCGTCGACTGAGCGACGCGGGCGGCGAGGGTGGCCTAGCGCTCAGCATGAGCGCGACGAGCGTCAGCCATGGAAGCGGTGGAGCGATGGCGGATCAACCGACGGAAGAGAGGCTCCGACGCACCCCTACCTGGCACACCAAATGTCAGATTTCGGGTTCTGCAAACCCTTGAGAGGTTCGAACTCTAGGGTGCATGCGAAGAACTCGTCCTCCCCAGTCTGCCTACTCGCTAATCTCACAGCCTAGCTCGACAAACTATAAGGAAAAGAGACACAGCAGTTTACCCAGGTTCGGGCCACCTTGCGGTGTAAAACTCTACTCCTGCTTTGTGGTGGATTGGCCTCGAGGGGCTGAGGATGAACTAGTATAGTGGCGAACAGCCTCAGGAGGAGAGGTGTCCTTGGGCTCGGGTGAGCTAGTGAGTGTGTGGGTGGTCTGGTTGATCCGTCAATCCGATCCCTGATCTGGATGATCCGTCGGTCAGATGCCTCTCTATGGTGGTGGCTAAGTCCTATTTATAGTGGCCTTGGTCCTATTTCCCAAATGAAAAGCGGGAAGGGATCCCACAACGGCCAAATTCGAAGGGAGACAGCTCGTACATGCTATCCTAACTAAAGTAGTCTTCGCCTGCAAAAGCCTCTGGTCGTGACGCCATGGTGGGCTCGGTGATGACCCCCGTCCTGTCGTCCTGGCGGTCTTGGTCTTGTTGCACGGGAATGGAAACCTTTGGCTGATTCCTCGGGACTCCGCGCCTGCGCTCGCCTCTTTAGCACCGAAGAGGAAACTGGTACACTGCGCCCGCTGGCGCCCGCCTGGCCTTGGTCGTGATGGCTCACGTCATCCGGACCTCACAAGGTGAGGCGTGCATAGAGATCTCCGCTCCTCAGGAGCCAGCCTGAGGAGGCCGCTCCTTGTGGAGGTCTTGGTGTCGTCCGCCTCGCGAGGCTTGGCCCCTCGCGAGGGTCTTGAGTTGTTGTCGCTGAAGCTGGGCCGTACCAGGCCGTCGATGGAGCCACGCCGTGGGCCGCAGGTAGGCAAGTCTGGGTACCCCCGTTCCCAGAACGCCGACAGAGAGGTCCTGAGAAGCGGCCCTATTGAGGCCCAGGATGTTGACACAGATGCGCAGCTCGACGCCCGCGTTGGGGGCAGCAGCTGAGCTGGTGGGGCGCATAGGCGGCGCTCGCCGCGCATGGCTCGTGCTTCTTGAAGCTTGTAGATCGCCTTGGTGATGAACTCTCGCGCTCCCGGCACCTCGCGCCGTGTTCCTTGCTTGCGGGGGCGGGCGGCGAAGCAGGCCTCCAAATGGCGCCCGAGCGCCTCGCTCCTTGCAGTGGTTAGTCAGATGCTCTCCAGGTGGAAGCCCCCGAGCCTGTCTTGAGGGAGGCGCCGGGCGCACCTTCTTATGCGGGAGGATGGCATTCCCCGGCGATAGGCACGGAGCCCGAGGCACCGCCGGTGGGTGCCTTCTTTGCCTCGAGACGCTTGTTGGGGATAGACTGCTTCTTCTTTGCGGGGGTAGCCTTGAGAGGCTCGACATCACCCTCGCCATCAGAATTCTCGGCCACCACAACCTGGTAGGCATGCTCAAGGGAGAAGACCGCATCCTTTTCATCACAGGCGACGGTGATGACACCGTTGCACCCTGGCATCTTGAGGACATTGTAGCCATGGTGGGTCGCCACCATGAACTTGGCAAGGGCAAGGTACCCTAGGATGGCGTTGTACGGGAGGCCAATGTGGGCCATGTCAAAGTCGATGAGCTCAGTGTGGTACTTCTCGCGGGTATCGAAGGTGACCGGCAGGCGCACCTGCCCCAGGGGAGTGGTGGAACCATCGGTCACCCCAGAGAATGGCCTGGTCGGCATGAGCTGATCGTAGGGCACTTGAAGCATCTCGAATGTTTTGAGAGAGACGATGTTGAGGCCAGTGCTGCTGTCGATGAGGGTCTTGGTGACAGAGACGTTGCTGATGGTGGGAGTGCACAGCATGGGGAGTGCATCCACGATGGCTGAGCACCTAAGGTGGTCCTTGGAGTCGAACATGATGGTGTATTGTGACTACTTGAGGGGGCGCACATCCTCAAGCCTTGAGAGGTTGGCGTTCACCTCACAAGAGAACTGCTTGAAGAGGCGGTTCAACGCGGGAGCCTGAGCTCCATCGAGGATGCAGACTATAGCGCGAGGCTCCTGGTAGCCCCAGCCCCCTCGTCTGGCTAGTTGTTCTCATTCCTCCTGGAGGGCGGTGGCGGCGGGAGGCCCACGTTGCCCCGAAGACAGGCCTCGCGAGGCTGATCATGCCAGGTGCCGTCGCTAGGCTGATCACGCCAGCCCTCCTCGCGAGGCTGCTCATGCCAGCCCTTCCGGGGGTTGTGGTTGTCCCAGCGTCCTCCACCGCGGCCGAAGCCACGGTCGTTATGGTCGAGGTGGCGGCCCAAGCGCTCATCATGGAGCGCCCTGAGCTCCTGACAGTCGTTGGTGTTGTGGGTGCGCACGTTGTGGTAGACGCAAAACAGGCGGCCGTCCTAGTCAGGAACGTCGTGGTCGCGACCATGCTTCAGCTCTGGCTCCACCGCCAGCATGGTAGGGCCTTTGTGCTTCCCTTCCTTGGCCTTGGCCTTCTTATCCTTGGGCTCAACGTCGGGGTTGTTGACGAGAGAGAGGCGGCTATCGAATCGGGGCTCCGCGGACCCAAACAAGGTTCGAACTCTGGGGCATGAACGAAGGATACTGCCTAGCTACGGCTCGCTGCTCGCCACCTCACGACTTCGCACCATCGAACGAGTGGGAAGAAGAAGAGAACATAGTGATTTACCCAGGTTTGGGCCACCTTGCGGTCTAAAACCCTACTCCTGCATTGTGGTGGATTGCCTCGTGAGGAGGATGAGTATGACCTAGTACAAGTGTGAGCTACCTCGGGAGAGCTCAATGGCGAAAGGATTCGATCCCCTCCTACAGTGGAGACTAGTCTATATTTATAGTGGCCTTGGTCCTCTTTCCTCATGGCTTAGGCGGGAAGGGATACCACAGCGGCGAATTTGAAGGGGGACATGAGTACACAATATCCTGACTAAAGGTGGTCTTTGCCTGCAAAGCCTCTGGTCATGACAAAGTGGTGGGCTCGGTAATGACCCCCGTCCTGTCGAGCTCGTGGTCTTGGTCTTGTTGCACTAGAATGGAAACCTTTGGGGGATTCCTTGGGAACCCTCGTACGTCCTTGCCTCCTTAGCACCAAAGAGGAAACTGTCCTGGACTGCGCCCGATGGCACCCTACTGGCCTTGGTCATCATGGCTCATGTCACCGCACACCTCGCAAGGTGGGGTGCCTTCCTAGAGATGTCCACTCCTCGGGAGGCAGCCTCAGGGGGGCGCTCCTCGAGAGGCCTTCATGTCATTTGACTCGCAAGGCGGGGGGGCCTCGCGAGGGTCTTGCTCGTGAAGCCTTGGAGTTGGGCCGTACTGGGCCTTTGACGATGTCGCGCGCTGGGCCGCAGGTAGACGTGTCTGGGTACCCTCATAACCAGAACTCCGACAGTAGCTCCCGAGCCCACGGCGTGCTCGGCCTGGCTTCAAGGCGAAGGCAAAGAAGATAGGGCGAAGGGACGCAAGCCCTAACCGCCTGCGGGCCAGGCTTGACGCGTGGCGCACAACGGGGCGCGAACGCCCCCACTTTTCCACGTTGCCTCGGCCCAGGCTGACAAAAGCTTGGCGCGCCCCACAGGGCCATCATTTCTCTCCTACCTTGTGTCTTCTTCCTCCTTTTGCGATCCCCTTTCTCTCACGTGAGGCTTCTCCAGATCCAGACAAACCGCCGTCTTTCCTTCTCCCCCGCCGGCGCTAGTGATTCCCTGAATGGCACCCTCCGGGAAAGCAAGGCCTGCGGCTCCGGACGCGAGCTCCTCCTCCCACGTGCCGGCGCTCTCAGCCTCCTCCATTGCTAAAGAGGAGGACCTCAATCCGGTGCTCCCGCAGACGGCCGGTGACACGAACGAGTGGGGCGAGACCCAGATTTCGCCCGGCTCCACGGCGCTGAGCAACCAGGCTGAGTCCATCTACCCCTTCTTCCTCCACAGCATCTTCGCCGGGCTGATCTCACCCTTCTCCGAGTTCTTCGTCGCCATCCTCGAGAACTACAAGATCCATGCACTTCACCTCCAGCCCAACTCCATCCTCCTCTTATCTGTCTTCGCCTTCTATTGCGAGGCTTTCCTGGGGATGAAGCCCTCGGTGTAGCTCTTCCGCCATTTCTTAAGCCTGCGATTCACTTCTCGGACCCATCCGTCTGCGTGAGTCTCCTTCATCACCGTGTCCACCAGAAACTAGCTCTTGAAGGTGGGGAAGAAGGCGGAAGGCTACCGGTGGCGCTGGGTCTTCCTGGATGCTCATGGCTCCGACCCGCATCTAGAGCTTCCAACGGAGCTGACCGAGCAAATCCCCGAGTGGGGATCCACGAAGCTCACCGACTCCCGGGCGAGACCCGTCCTAAAGAAGATAGCCTCGGACATGAAGGCGAAGCTACTGATAGGGGCGGTGATCGTGAAGGAATTCTTGGCACACCGCATTGTGCCGCTCCAGTTACATACAAAACCCATGTGGGAGTATGCGGGTGCGGAGGACACGGTGAGGCTGCGTGCCCCCGGCCTGACAGGTGAGGAGCTAGACGTGGCCTTTTTTGCCTTGCTGGGCGTGATCCCAGGGGACATCCCTGAGGCAGCCGCCCTGCTGTATGGCCGCGACGACAAGGAGGAGCTGCTCGAGGCCATGCACGTCTTCAACGAGTGGGGGCTCGAGCCGCGCGACCACCCTGAATCGCCCGTCGTGCTGTCCTCCGGCGACGGTGGCGGCGATGAGGATTCAGAGGGAACAGAGGATGACGACCTCGGGGAGGCGTCTCCACTATCATGGCGCCGGCTCCTCCTCGGCTACGAGGATGACGACACTGACGCTGACGAGCTCTCGGCCACGGAGTCTAGGAGGAGATCGGAGTCTACTTCCCCGGCCACGCGAGCGTCTGGCGGGCGGCCCTAGGCAAGGAGGTGGCAGTACCCCCTTCGGAAGGCCCTCCTCGCCCTGCCGTGGCAGCCAAGGAGACGGGCTCGTCGCTTCAGGACGTGCAGCTGACAGTCGCCGCGGCCTCCACCGAGGCGGCCATGCTTCGCCAGCAAAAGCCCTTCAGGGGGGCCCCCTCACCCCTCCAGTCAGTGGCGCCACAGCGAGGCCCATCGAGGGCCACTCCGCCAGCCCCCGGGGCAAGACCAGGGCCATGTCAAAGAAGTATGGAGGCGCATCGGCCTCCGAGGAGGAGAAGAAGAGGAAGTGGGCTACGCCAGACGAGTAAGTATCTTTACCTTACCTCATGACCGTGCATTCGTAATCCATACGCTCATCCAGCCCCTCATCGCACCGAACAGGGGCGACGCCGCGGAGAAGAAGAAGTCGACCGCCGATGCGAAGGTGCCCATCGTCCTGAGGGTGGCCTCGTTGCTCGGTCGCGGCTTCGGTGGCCCAGGGGGCGCGCAGCGCCGATCCGGCGCAACTCTCGGTCGCATGGGCAGCAATGCACTAGGGCATACGGCCGTGTCATCACCTCCCGGTGCCTCGCCGTCGCCGCCCGGAGGGCCGGCCAACAAGGACACGGGGGCTCGCCGAGCAGGGCTCCCTGCGGCGGCTGTGGCAGCTCCGGTCATGGGCAGTGGGCGACACCCCACACCCCATTGGCCGAATCCGACCCAGGGCATGTAGCGGCGCAACCTCAGGCAGTGCTGACCCCCGTCTATCTCCAGGGGAGGATTTGAGGATCCGCTCATGACCCCCGAGGGCGGCTATGCGGAGTTCTCCTCCAAGCTCACCACGGAGCCCGAAGGCGCCGCCGCCAAGGTGGACTCCATCCTGGAGGAGGAGTGCCGCGACCTCTTCTCCGTGGCCGCGATGCGTCTTCAGCCACCTCTACCTCTATGACTCCAGCTTCGACTTCGACGCAATGATAGGCCCCGTCCTCCACGAGTCCCGCGCCACCACGACGGAGGCCGTTGAGGGCCATGTGGCCGCGCTGCTGGGGAAGTTCACCTGTGATGTCGATATCAGTCCTACTGCGGCCGAGGCGGACGACGGCGATGGCAGCGATGGTCCCTCTTCCTAGGCTTATCCTGTAACAACTGATCGTGCCTCATGGAGGCGTAAGACTTTGTTTGAATTCGCGATACATTTGGTGCCTGTAATAGCTGTTTGAACTACGTAATTTCCTTTTTGTGCTTGATTTCCTTCTTGCTTGCCTTTGTGCTCTGCGTCAGTAGGGCCCAACCCTGTGCAAACCTCGGCTGCCGTTGGAATGTCAGGTCATGATGCCAGGACAAAACTAAGAGGCGAGGGGCTACGGGACTAGTGAGGCTCCTGAGTCACGATGCTCAAGGGTCCCCCTTGACGTGCAAGCGGCTCACATGAAGGAAACATGGGTGACAGTGAGGTTAACCTCGGGCCCTTCATACCTTTTTCTTGTCAGCCTGCACCTGGGGGGCACGCGAGGAGACCAGACACCAAGGGCCTTGTTGAGGTGACGTGCGTGGGGACAGGCCTGCGAGCTAGAGCCCGGCTCCTTGGGTTCTCCAGCGCTGCTAGAACTGGCCAAGCACAGGCGCCATGTCCAGCCCCCGCTCGCGTGAGACCTAGGGGAAGGCTACGAGGGGCATTGCTGGAGAGCCGAGAGGCCATCCTGAGGCGGACGCAACCCATAGGGCACCCTTAGTTGTTTATCCACTAGCACGGAGCATGGGGCTTCCACTAGGCGTGGGCATGGTCGTATTGTGACCGGGTCTGCCAGCGCTGAGCATGGGGCTTCCACCAGGTGTGGGTAGGGAGCTCTGTGCTGGAGTCTCCGGGCGTGTATAGCCCGGTTTTGTTCGTATGTGTGGCTGGCACGGCAGAACTTTGAGGAGGTGTATCTGGATGCTCGTGAGCCAGCGCGGGGCTCAGGAGGTCCTACCTCAAGGCGGGTTGCGCCTAGATTTTTAGTGCGGAGCACGCTTGTGAGACCTGAGTTGTGAGGGCGACCTGCATCGAACGAGCGCCCAGAGGTTATCGCATGAGAAGGCCAAACACCAAGGACCCATAGGAGGTGACGTGTATGGGGCCAGGCCGCCAGACAGAGCTTGGTCGCTTGGGTTTATCAATGCTACAGGGACAGACCCGAGCATAGACGCCATGCCAAGTCTTCTCATGCAACAATCTAAGGAAGAACACTCGGCACGCTGCTCCCACAGTGGCGAAGCGCTGCGGTAGTACAAACAGAGCCGCACGCCTTTAGTCACCTACCCTCGATGAGCTCATGAGAGGAGAAGGCACCAAGGACCCCGGGAGGTGTCGTGCATGAGAGCTGGCCCGCAAGACAGAGCTCGGTCGCTTGGATTTAACAGCGCTGCAGGGACAGACCTGAGCACAGACGCTGTGCCAGCCCTTAATCAAGAGGCGGTCGAGAGTGGGCTCGCGAGGGCGCGACGACATTCATGGTGACGAAGCACCGGACACGTAGGTTAAAACATTAAGGAAATCTCATCGAGGCATAGCTAGTTCTGATACAAGAGCAAAGCGATACTCTTGCAAGGGCGTACCCGTACAGCCTGAGGATAATGTAGCCCATGGGGCGCCCTCAATTGAGAAGACCAAAAAGTCACCTGGCAATGATGCTGCAGAGGCGTCGAGGTAGTCGATGAAGCGTGTCGCGGAGGTTAGCTCCTCACGAGTTGGACGACTCTGGAGGCTCGCAAGGCTCGCGAGGCCTAGGGGGGTGCGAGGGTCTAGGGCCTCTTGAGACGCCACCGCCAAGCATCGGGCCTCATGAGACACCATTGCACAGTGTACCAGGCGCTAGTACGAGGCGCCAATGTTCAGCAGGCCAAATAGCATGTGGACATAGTTGTCGGTGTCAAAACCAGCCGATCTCGGGTAGGGGGTCCCGAACTGTGCGTCTAAGGATCGAAGGTAACAAGGGACAAAGGGAACATGATGTTTACCCAGGTTCGGGCCCTCTTAATGGAGGTAAAACCCTACGTCCTGCTTGATTGTATTTGATGAGTATGGGGGTTACAAGAGTTGATCTACCTCGAGATTGTAGTGGCTAAACTCTAGCTGTCTAGCCTATGAAAATTCTGATAGCCTCTACGGACTAAACCCTCTGGTTTATATAGACACCGGAGGGGGCTAGGGTTGTACAGAGTCGGTTTACAGAGGAAGGAAACTACACATCCAGACGCCAATATTGCCATCCACGCAAAGGAGAGTCCCATCTAGACACGGGGAAAGGCCTTCTACCTTATATCTTCACAGCCCATCAGTCCGGCCCATGTCACATAACCCGGACGCCCAAGGACCCCTTAATCAAGGACTCCCTCAGTAACCCCCGAACTTGCCTTCAATGACGACATAGTATCCGGCTTATGTCTTCGGCTCTGCAAGGCGGGTTCTTCATTTGTACTTCGGATTGACGACAGTCCGGCTCTGACCTCGATGTGCTGCCTTTATGATTCTTTTCAGTGGTCGCCTCGATTTTCGCGTGCCGGGTGAATACGAATGGCCCGTGATTTTTTAAAAATAAGCCCCTCACTACGCTCAGACGACATCTATATAAGGAGATCTAGATCCCCAAATGCCATCCCACATCGCGCAAAAGAAAAACCATCAAGATTAGTCGCGAACAAAGCTTTCCAACATGGCCAGTGCTCCAGGCTCATCTTCACGCCCCCACGGACCTCAAGATGGTGATTGGCAGAGTTGCTCAGTGCCTCATCTTCAGCTGAGTCGACTCCAGACGCAGGGTTATCTTCCCCTTGCAGATCTAGTCTCCGTTCGAGCGGGCTTGGCCTCAATCGATAACGATGTGATGGCCGAGAATTTCCCCAATCCCAATAAGGAGGAGAGGGTGTGCTTCGTCCCATTCCTGCTGCGGGGCCTAGGATTTCCAATCCATCCCTTTCTCAGGGGACTATTGGAATTTTACGGCATCCAATTGCACAACCTTACCCCAGGCTCGATTCTGCACATCTCAGGTTTCGTTGCCCTCTGCGAACTGTTCTTAGGCATTGAGGCCCATTTCAAACTATGGAGGAAGTTCTTTTGCCTTGTTCCCCGTCATCGAGGAGGCTCTATATTTGAAGTGGGCGGTGCCGAAGTATGGCGTATAGCCGGATCCGGATACCTCATAGGAACTCCCAAGGAGGTACACCCACAGTGGTCTTTGGAATGGTTTTATATGGACGACGTCCCACTGCCGGACCCCATTCAGTGCGGCCTTCCTGAATTTTCCAGCGCTCCTTTAAAGAAGCGTCTCAACTGGCGTCCCCTAAGTCCCAAGGAGGAAGACAGTGCGGAAATAAAAAGATTGGTTAGCAAGATCAGGTTACTAGCCCATACCGGGCTCTCGATAGTCGAGGTCATGGCTATTGCAATAAAGAGGTGCGTCCAGCCTCTCCAATCCAGAGTAACTCCTTTATGGTGCTATAATGGAGAAGATGACGCTTCCCGTTACAGACGGAAGGGTCCGGATACCCTTGCCGAACTGGCCACAATCTTAGCCGATCTGTGTAAGGGTGAAAAAGAAGATTTCCTCCGATTGAACTGCCGGGAATGCTATTCCATGTACAACCCCATCGAATGGGTAAGGCTTTGATTATCCGTGTTGTTTTATTGCTGTCACGGTGTGCTAACCTGATTTGTTCTCTGTTAAAACAGTCATGGCAGAAGATGATCGAGGACATTCACTGCCCTGCCCCACAGCTAGAGGAACATAATCGCGATGAGGATCCTGGCTTTCAAGAGGATCCGGATATATACATAGGATTTGATGATGGGGTATTTTATCAGGCGAGCCCTGACGGCTTGGAAGTGGCTATCACCGCCGACTACCCCCGCCTCTATCCCTTCTGCATCGTAAGTATTCGGAGGGCTCTTGAAAGGAAACCCTTATCTGCACTTTTGCTTATTATACCGTTTCGGATTTTAACAGGATCGGCGTTCGGCAAACCGTACTTCCTCGAGGGCGGCCCCTATGCAGAGCAGTCGTTCAAAACGAAAGGGGACCGGGAGTGCTGCAGAAATCCCACAGTCTTCCAAGAGGTATGTCCGCTTAGTACATGCCTGGGCATGAGTCCGGATTGTTTAAAGTCTCCTTCTTATCTTTGATGTCAGGAGAAACACGCGGCAGATGGTGGGAAGACGCCCCGCTAGCCGAATGTCCGCCAATCTGGTGCCGGACTCGCCAACTAGGACGAGAACCGAGGCAATGCCAGATCTGAATCTTCATGAGGGTTCGGACGACGTATCTATCACAAATCTGAAGTGGAGAGCGTGATGAATCACCGTCGATTAAAGGAAGCCATGCGTGCCCCGGCTTTTCCGAGCAAGAGTTTACCGCACTCAGCACGGTGGATGCATATATCCGAGCCGCTCGAGCCGGACTTGCCGGAGTCACTCAGTTGTTCTCAAAAGACATACAGGTAAGCGTTTATGCAATTTTGGATAGTCATATGCCAGTAGCCCCCGAGACTTGAAGCGGTGAGGCAAACCGATTTAATGATCGATATACCCTGCAGGTCCTTAAAGAAAAGAACACTGCGCTAGCCCAGGAGCTGAAAACAAACCAAATGCAGCTGAATGATATTACCGCCGAACTGGCGGAGTTAAAAAAGATCGCAACAAGTGCGTCCAGGGAGAAAAATCTCAAGGAGGAAAAGGACAAACAATCCGAAGAGATAGAGAGCTTGAAGGCTCATTTATCGGCCGCTCAGAGAGAAAATGAAAAACTGAAGGGCGGCATATTCGGTATGTCTTCCTCTTTTATTCAGAACCTCCCTAGGTGCTCATGCTTAATCCATAATTCAGAATATCATGACTCTGTTGCCGCAGGTCTGTTAACTGGTAGGCCGAAAGAGGAAGTATCCGGATTTCAAGGCGACATGCTAAAGGAGCTGTCCGCGGTACATGCTCGGGCCCGGAAGGCCATGAAGAGTATGGTGAAGGCTTTATGGCCATCCGATACCCCTCCAGAGAGTATGGAGGGCTTGGCAAACCTGTTCAAAGGTGCCCGGTGCCTGTTTGAGCCATGGAAGACATCCGCCTGCCGTGAAGGCGCACGAGAAGATTGGGCCATGGTGAAAACACGCTTCACCAAGCTAGATCCAAATCATATGGCCCGAGTGGGACCACAGGGACCCGACGGTAAAGAGATTCCAGTGAGTTTGCTGTATGACCAAGTAATGATAGCTGTGAAGTATTCACAAGAAGACTGTAGGTTAGACAGTCTTATAGATGGAATAGATAAGGAATAGGTATTTGATGCAATGTATTAGAGTACGTTATGATCAACCTGTGCCTTTATCCGAACATGTGAAAAGTTTTGTCATTGCAGGCTTTCGGCTTTAACCTCCGGACCAAAATGGTGGAGTGTTTCCGGATACTATTGGGAATGAAAAGAAACATTCACTATGTCCGGAAACCAGGCAACCCAGTCATTATGCTCGAACAGACAAAAAATTGTAGTTCCGGATGTATGTTATATTACATATGTAAGAAACATCTTCCAAGGAGAATAGTTCTGTTAAGGGTTCCTTTCCTTGGGTTGGCATGCAGTAAGTATGCGTGCCTGGGCTTTGGTCCGTTATACGGAAAAACTATCCCACAGTATTTGGAGTGGTTACAAGAATGTAACAATCTGTCGTTTGATTGCCGACCACCTATTCTCTTAAGAACGCTAGCTTTCGGCTTCACCCGTCTGAGGTACATGTCCGGTGACCCGGTTGTAACAATCATAGAGGTGCTCCCTTTACGCCCTAGCCGAGCAATTGGGAATGTAGGGCATAAACACAGGAGCAAGGCAACCCAGCTTGGCAAAAACTTAAGTCATAGAGGTGCATATAATGGCAAAAAGGATGTATATGAGGAAACGACATTTATATTTTGAGCTCCAGGCCCGAAATAATAATAAGCTTCGGTTAAAGAAGCCCCCGGTTATGGTGGAGTATGTACATTTAAGGATGTGTACCCCTCAAGTGTTCGGCTTATCCAAACACTTCCCGGAAATCATATAAAAACGAGGAAACAAGAAACAAAATGAAGAGGAGAAAAAGGGAACGAAAAAGAAGTATAGTCGAACTTTATGCGTAGAATCTTCGGAGCCTAGCAGCGTTCCATGGATTCGGCTCTAAGCGGTTATCCGATGCATTACGAAGGCGGTACGCTCCTCCAGTGAGAACTTCATCGATAATGAAGGGACTTTCCCATTTTGGTTTGAGCTTATCCTTTTTCTTCTCTGGGAGGCGTAAGACGAGTTCACCGACATTATAAGTCTTTGCCCGCACTTCCCTGCTTTGATATCTCTGGGCCTGTTGTTGATAGAATGCAGAATGGGCTTTTGCAACATCGCGCTCCTCCTCTAGGCCATCTAGGTCGTCCTGCCGATCGAGCTCGGCTTCTCTCTCTTCATACATGCGCACTCGAGGTGAGTCATGAATAATATCGCAGGGCAAAACAGCCTTTGCGCCGTACACCATAAAAAAGGGGGTGTATCCGGTCGTGCGATTAGGGGTGGTCCGCAGTCCCCAGAGTACGGAATCGAGTTCCTCGACCCAGTGCTTATCTGACTCCCATAGGGATCGCACTAGTCTGGGTTTGATGCCGCTCATTATCAGGCCATTAGCCCGTTCGACCTGACTGTTTGTTTGAGGGTGATATACGGAGGCGTAATCAAGCTTGATGCCCAAGTTAGCACACCAAGTTTTCACCTCATCGGCTGTGAAGTTAGAGCCATTATCAGTAATGATACTGTGAGGGACACCATAACGGTGTACAACGCCGGATATAAAGTCAATCACCGGTCCAGCTTCAGCCGTTTTTACTGGTTTGGCCTCTATCCACTTAGTGAATTTGTCCACCATAACCAGCAAATATTTCTTCTTGTGGCTTCCCCCTTTAAGGGGTCTGACCATATCCAGCCCCCAGACCGCAAAAGGCCAAGTGATGGGGATTGTTTTTAAGGTGGTGGGCGGCATGTGACTTTGATTGGCGAAAAGCTGGCATCCGACACAGCGCTGTACAAGAGCCTGTGCATCTGCTCGGGCCGTAGGCCAAAAGAAACATGTACAGAAGGCCTTACTTATAAGGGCCCGAGCGGCGGCATGATGGCCACCGAGACCAGCATGTATTTCGGCCAAGAGCTGCCGTCCCTCCTCTTCGGAGATACATCTTTGAAGAACTCCAGTAGTACTTTTCTTGTAGAGTTCTCCTTCATGAACCTTGTAGGCTTTCGAGCGTCGAACTATGCGACGGGCCTCATTTTGGTCCTCAGGGAGCTCCCGCCTATTAAGGTAGGCCAGGAAGGGTTCGGTCCATGGAGCAATGACAGCCATGATTACATGGGCGGAAGTTGTCATTTTGGTGCCCGAGCCCCCGATGATATCAAAATTGTGTTCGGCATCTGGGGGTATGATCGGCTCCAGACTAGTGTTGCCACTCTTGTCCTACCATACCGCGGATGGCTTGAAGAGCCTTTCCACAAAGGTGTTAGGTGGGACGGGGTCGCGTTTAGCGCCCATTCGAGCAAGGATGTCTGCTGCCTGATTACTGTCTCGAGCAACGTGATGAAACTCGAGCCCCTCGAACCGAGCTGATATTTTGAGTACGGCGTCGAGGAATGCCATCATCTTTGGATCTTTTGCATCAAAATCTCCATTTATTTGGGATATTGTGAGGTTCGAATCCCCACGCACCTCTAGGCGTTGAATGCCATAGAAACAGCTATCCGGAGACCATGCAGTAGTGCCTCATATTCGGCTGTGTTGTTGGAGTCCGTGTACATTATTTGCAATACATAGCGGACTATGTCCCCAGTAGGGGAAGTTAAGATGACATCGGCTCCCAACCCGGCTAACATTTTAGAGCCGTCGAAGTACATTACCAGTTGGAGTATGTGTTGTATTCTTTAGGGAATTCGGCTTCTGTCCATTCGGCGACGAAGTCGGCCAACACCTGAGATTTAATAGCTCGGCATGGTTTGTATGTTATTTCAAATGGTAAGAGCTCGATGGCCCATTTGGCTATGCAGCCAGTGGCGTCCCAATTATTTATGATATCATTTAGTGGTACTTCGGATGCCACCGTGATCGAACACTCTTGAAAGTAGTGCCGCAGCTTCCGGGATGCCATGAAGACCGCATATGCTATCTTTTGGTAGTGTGGGTATCGAGATTTGCATGGTGTAAGGACCGCCGACACATAGTATACTGGTTTTTGGAGTGGAAATTTATGTCCCTCTTCCACTCGTTCGACGACGAGCACCGCGCTCACCACCTGGTGAGTTGCAGATATGTAAAGCAACATAGGTTCGTCGATGTTTGGTGCGGCGAGGATTGGGTTGCTCGCTAACAAAGTTTTTATTTCTTCCAATCCGGCTGTTGCCGCATCTGTCCACTCGAAGTGGTCGGTTCGTCGGAGTAGGCGATAAAGTGGCAGTGCCTTTTCTCCCAATCTGGAGATAAAGCGGCTCAAAGCTTCCACGCACCCAGCTAGTTTTTGGACCTGCTTTAGGTCTGTTGGGGTTGCCAATTGTGACAAGGCTCGGATTTTGGCTGTGTTTGCTTCGATTCCTCTATTGGAAACAATGAACCCGAGTAGTTTTCCGGCTGGAATGCCGAAGACACATTTTTTCGGATTGAGCCATATGTCATATGTTCGGAGGTTGTCGAATGTGAGGCGTAGATCGTCCACCAATGATTCGACATGCTTAGTCTTGATGACTACATCATCTACGTATGCCCCCACTGTCTTGCCAATTTGTTTCTCCAGGCATGTTTGAATCATGCGTTGGTAAGTGGCGCCAGCGTTTTTGAGTCCGAATGGCATGGTGTTGAAGCAGAAAGGCCCGTATGGGGTAATGAATGCCGTTACGGGCTGGTCGGACTCCTTCATTTTAATTTGATGGTATCCGGAGTATGCGTCGAGGAAACACAGTGAACCGTGTCCTGCAGTTGCGTCAATGATTTGGTCAATGTGGGGCAGCGGGAAGGGGTCCTTAGGGCAGGCTTTATTGAGGTCTTTGAAGATATCCCAATTTTCGCGCAGGAACGCTCTTAGTGTGGCGTCGATCGTTGCATCCAGCTGTACTCCAATGGAGGCTGTCTTGTTGGGATCCGTCGGGTGTACTTGAAATTTTATTATTTCGTTTGCTGGTTTGAAAGAAGTGGACTTGGGCCTCTTATCGAGGATTACATCATCTTTGTCCACTGTGGAACGCAGAGTGGTTAGCTCCTCGACCGCTAGGGCCTCAGATAGTGCCTCGAGGGCCAAGGATGCTGTTTTGTTTTCGGCGCGGAGTGCTATATCCGGATCACTGGTGATGGTGATAACTCTGTTGGGCCCTGGCATTTTGAACTTCATATACCCGTAATGGGGTATGGCTTGGAAGCGTGTGAAGGCATCTCGCCCCAACAAGGCGTGATATCCGCTATTGAAAGGTGCTACATGGAAGAGCAACTCTTCAGACCTATATTTCTCCGGCGTGCCGAATACTACATCAAGTTTAATTTTCCCCGAACATCGTGCGTCACGACTGGGGATAATCCCTCAAAAGGTGGTGATGCTTTGCTCGATGCGACTCTTGTCCATTTGCATTTTATTGAGTGTGTCTTCGTAGATGAGGTTTAGTCCGCTGCCGCCGTCCATGAGTACCTTGGTGAGTCGAAAGTCGTCTACAATTGGGTTTAAGACCAAGGCGGCAGGTGCTCGGACTGATCTGGCCCTTGGTTCATCGTTGGCAGTAAAAGTTATTGCCGTATCGTTCCAAGGATTTATTGCGGCTACTTGGTTAACTTCGGCGAGGTCGCGGAGTGCCCTTTTGCGCCGATTATTTGAAGTAAAGGTCTCGAAGACCGTAAATACATTGAGGTCGTCATCCTCCGAAGAGTGCTTCTCCGGGGTGGTGTTGGTGAGGATGGCCTCGCCGCTCTTAGCCACCTGCCGGAGTACCCAACATGCCCGAAGGCTATGTGTTCGTTCGGTATTCGGCGTTGTGTGTATCTGACAGGGCTTGTCGAGCAATTCATCCAGGACGGTTCTATGTCCCGTGAAGGGTTTGATTTTCTTATCAATGAGATGATGATCGAGTGCCCCGTAAGGGTGCATCCTTTTTGCCCGTCCGGTGGGCTGCTTAAAGGCGGGAGGTTCCCACTGGGCTGTCTGGGCTTTTCAGGCGCTTTCCATTGCGCAGTACTTCCGTACTCTATGTGCCAGATCTGCAAAGTGCAGTATGCGGTGACGGTTGAGGGCATTGAGGATTCCCTCATCCGTACAGTTGCGGCAGAAAACTGAAACCACGTCCTCGTCGCAGCAATCTTTAATCTTGTTTTTAACGAGGAATCTGGCCCAGAAGTGATGGACCGTTTCCTGAGGTTGCTGTCATGTCATACATACATTAGGTCACGTACGTCTGGAGGACCTGAATTGCTTGGGGAATATTGCTTGTGGTGGGTGGGTGGGCTGAAATCCGAGCCCTGACCCACTATTGGATCCGGAGTTTGAAGAATCCCCGAGGTCACTAGTCCAGGATTAGGAGGGTCCTAGTGGTTCTTGGGCTCAACGCCTGATTCTATGTTCGAAGGACATATGGTCTCTTCCCAAAGATGGGTATCCGGCTCACAGGGCTCGGAAATCCAAACATAGCTTGTTATCAACTTAGGGGGAGAAGTATTCTCGGCTTGTTCCTCCATGACCGCTTTCAGATGGGTGATCGGCAGGGATTTGATTTCCCTCTGATCGGGTTTGAGCCCAATCCGATCATAGTCTGTTGCGACCCCCAGGGCGGCGATGTGATCTAGCAGTTCGTTCAAGGATGAGACATCTGCCGGATCCATCTTTTCGGAGTGTTCAAGGCCGATGCGGAGATGATGTTTGGCGATTTGGAGGGCCGCTTTTGGCTTAACGGCCGAGCAGGCGCCCATGGCAAAACCGCCGAGTTGGAGGATCTGTCCCGGGACTAGGGCTCCTCTAGAGGTGATGTTGTCATTGATGACAAGGCAAGCCATCGATCCTTCCGTCGACGACACAAAGGAACTCTCAATGAAAGCACCAATGTCGGTGTCAAAACTGGCCGATCTCGGGTAGGGGGTCCCGAACTGTGCGTCTGAGGATCAAAGGTAACAATGGACAAAGGGAACACGATGTTTACCCAGGTTCGGGCCCTCTTAATGGAGGTAAAACCCTACGTCCTGCTTGATTGTATTTGATGAGCATGGGGGTTACAAGAGTTGATCTACCTCGAGATCGTAGTGGCTAAACTCTAGATGTCTAGCCTATGAAAATTCTGATAGCCTCTACGGACTAAACCCTCCGTTTTATATAGACACCGGAGGGGGCTAGGGTTGTACAGAGTCGGTTTACAGAGGAAGGAAACTACACATCCGGACGCCAATCTTGCCATCCACGCAAAGGAGAGTCCCATCCAGACACGGGGAAAGGCCTTCTACCTTATATATTCACGGCCCATCAGTCTGGCCCATGTCACATAACCCGGACGCCCGAGGACCCCTTAATCCAGGACTCCCTCAATAGTTGCAGGAGAAGACCCCACTCCGGCCGACGCGAGACGGCCAAAAGAGGTCCTGAGAGGTGGCCCTGTTGAGGCCCAGGATGACGACATAGACACGCAGCCCATCGCCCGCGTCAGGGGCGGCAGCAGCACTGGTGGGGCGCGTAGGGCGGTGCTCGCCGTGCATGGCTTGCGCTTCCTGAAGTTCCTCGATCGCCTTGGTGATGAACTCTCATGCTCCTGGCACCTCATGCCTCGTTCCTTACTTGTGGGGGCGCACGTCGAGGCATGCCTCCAAGTGGTGCCCGAGCCCATCCTAAGGGAGGCACCGGGCACGCCTTCCTGTGCGGGAGGAAGAGGTGCCCCGACAGCAGGTGCGGAGCCTGAGGCGTCGCCGGCGGGTTTCTTGGCCTTCGGATGGATCTTGGGGAGGAGCTGCTTCTTCTTTGCGGGGGCAGCCTCGGGGGTCACGGCGTCACCTTTGCCATCTGAGTTCTCAGCTGCCGCGGCCTGGTAGGCATGCTCAAAGGAGCAGACCGCATCCTTCTCATCACAAGCGATGGTGATGACGCTGCTGCACCTCGGCATCTTGAGGACGTTGGAGCCATTGTGGGTAGCCGCCATGAACTTGGTGAGGGTAGGGTATCACAGGATGGCATTGTACGGGAGGCTTATGTGGGCCACGTTGAAGTCGACGCACTCTGTGTGGTAGTTGTCACGCTTGCCGAAGGCGACAGGAAGGCGCACCTGCCCCAGGGGAGTGGTGGAGCCGTTGGTCACTCCAGAGAACGGCTTGGTGGGCATGAGTTGGTCGTAAGGCACTTGAAGCGTCTCGAAGGTCTCCACGAAAAGGACGTTGAGGCCGGCACCGCCATCGATGAGCGTCTTGGTGACTGAGACATTGCTGATGATGGGCGTACACAGCATGGGGAGCGCGCTAGCAGTAGCCGAACAACTGAGGTGGTCCTTGGAGTCAGAGGTGATGGCGTAATGTGACCACTTGAGGGGATGCATGGCTTTAATCCTCGGGAGGGCCGCATTCACCTCGCGAGAGAACTGCTTGAAGATGCGGTTCGAGGTGGGTGCCTGAGGTCCACCAAGGATGGAGGCAATCGCGCGAGGCTCCTAGTAGCCCCTGGCCCCTTTGTCTTGCTAGTTGTCGTCGTTTCTCCTGGGCGGCAGCGGCAGAGGTGGAAGGCCAGCGTTGCCCAAAGGATGGTCCTCATGAGGCTGATCGCACCAGACGCCGTCACGAGGCTGGTCATGCCAGCCGCCCTCGCGAGGCTGATCACGCCAGCCCTAACGTGGGTTGTGATTGTCCCAGCGGCCTCCGTCGCGGCTCCCTCCACGGGCGAAGCCACGGTCGCTGCGCTCAGGGCGGCGGCCGAGGTGCTCGTCCCAGAGCGCCCTGAGCTCCTGACAGTCATCAGTGTTGTTGGTGTGCACATTGTGGAAGATGCAGAATGGGCGAGCATCCTTGGGGGGCTTGGCCGCGCTTCAGCTCAGGCTCTGCTGCCAGCATGGTGGGGCCCTTGCGCTTTGTTTCCTTGGCCTTGGCCTTCTTGTTTTCAGGATCGACGTCTGGGTGCTTGAGGAGGGAGAGGCGGCCTTCTTCGGCCTTGCCGCACTTGTCGGCCAGATTGAATAGCTCCAATGCTGAGCACAGGTCATCGTTGATGGCGAGCTCCTCGCTCATTCTGACGTCTATGACGCCTTCTATGAACGCGGAGATGATGGCCTCGTTCGAAGCCTTCGGGATCTTGAGGCGAACTTGGGTGAAGTGATGCATGTACTTGCAGAGGGTCTCGCCAGGATGTTGCTTCACGAGTCGCAGGTCATTGACGGTGAGGGCGCGGTCATGGGTTCCTTGGAAGTTGGCCATGAACCGCTCACAGAGCTCATCCCACGAGGAGATCGACCCCTCCGGGAGGTGCATGAGCCACGAGCGCGTGTCGTCCTCGAGGGCCATGGGGTACCAGTTCGCCATGACCTTGTCATCGCCATTTGCCGCCTCGATGCTCAGCGCGTAGAGCTGGAGGAACTCCATAGGGTCGGTGATGCCGTTGTAGCACAGGGGCAGATCTGGCTTCAACTTGACTGGCCAGACAACATGGTGCAACTCACGAGTGACGGCGTGGCAGCCCGCCGTGCTCACGGCCGTCGCCCGCGCGAGAGGGGCACGGTCCTGACGCCCACACGCGGCAGCGTCCAGAGCGGCCTGGTCTTGGTATTGGCGCGGCGGTGTCGGGAGCGCACGCGCATCGTACTGCGACTACTGCACAACCAGGCAGCTGGCCTTGTCCCATGCCGGCACCGACGCTCCACGCGGTGGGTCGCGCAGATGCGTGTCGCGCCTTGGCTCGATGTTAGCGCTGCGTAGAGGAGGAGGCGGAGGCGCGCCATGAGCCACGTTGTCCGCATGAGATGGCAAGGGATGGAGCAAGTGGGAGGGCGCCGAGGCCTCGCTAGCGGTGTTGACGAGCTCGATGATGCGTCCCAGCCAAGCATCGTAGCCTTCGTTGTCGGGGCGGTAGCGCAGCAGCTTGCACGCCATGAGCAGCCTGCGCGTTCGCCAGCCCGCGACGAGCGTGGGAGGACGAGGCCGTGGCGGGAGTGAGGTAAGGTGTGGCGGTGCGGCCATCACGATGCATGGAGGGCGGTAGCGAAGAGTCCTGCTGCTCGTGGGTGGCAGGGTCGGTGGCGGCGTTGGCTGCGGGAGAAGCGGAGCGGCTGGGGGCATCGCGGCCCACCGGTGCCGTTTGGGCGACGCGGGCAGCCCGGCGCTCGGCGCGAACTCGACGAGCGTCGGCCATGGGAGTGGAGAAGCAAGGATGTAGCGAAGCGGCAGGAAGAACTTCGACACGCCCCTACCTGGCGCGCCAAATGTTGGAATCGGGGCTCCGCGGACCCAAACAAGGTTCGAACTCTCGGGCATGAACGAAGGATCCTGCCTAGCTACGGCTCGCTGCTCGCCACCTCACGGCTTGGCTCTGTCAAGCTCGAGCGAGCGGGTAGAAGAAGTGAACACAGTGATTTACCCAAGTTCGGGACAGTGATTTACCCAGGTTCGGGCCACCTTGCGGTGTAAAACCCTACTCCTGCTTTGTGGTGGATTGCCTCGCGAGGAGGATTAGTATGAGCTAGTACAAGTGTGAGCTGCCTCGGGAGAGCTCAATGGCGGAAGGATTTGATCCCCTCCTACGGTGGAGACTAGTCTATATTTATAGTGGCCTTGGTCCTCTTCCCTCATGGCTTAGGCAGGAAGAGATACCACAATGGCCAATTTGAAGGGGGACAAGAGTACACCCTATCCTAACTAAAGGTGGTCTTCGCCTACAAAGCCTCTGGTCATGACGCAGTGGTGGGCTCGGTGATGACCTCCGTCCTGCCGAGCCCGTAGTATTGGTCTTGTTGCACTGGAATGGAAACCTTTGGGGGATTCCTTGGGAACTCGCATACGTCCTTGCCTCCTTAGCACCAAAGAGGAAACTATGTTGGATTGCGCACACTGGCACCCTGCTAGCCTTGGTCGTCATGGCTCACGTCACCGCGCGCCGTGTGAGCTGGGGTGCCTGCCTAGAGATGTCCGCTCCTCGGGAGGCCTTGATGTTGTTCGCCTCGCGAGGGTCTTGCTCGTGAAGCCTTGGAGTTGGGTCGTACTGGGCCTTTGACGATGCCGCGCGCTGGGCCGCAGGCAGACGGGTCTGGGTACCCCCGGTCCCAGAACTCCGACAGCGGCCTTCTTCCACCCTCACACGCTTGTCAGCCAGGTTGAACAGCTCCAGCGTCATGCACAGGTCGTCATTGATGGCGAGCTTTTCGCTCATCCTAACGTCCGTGACACCGTCGGTGAATGCCGAGATGATGGCTTTGTCCGAGGCCTTCGAGATCTTGAGGCGGACCTAGGTGAAACGCTGAATGTACTTGCGGAGGGTCTCGCTAGGACGCTACTTCACGCGCAGTAGGTCGTTGATGGTGAGGGCGCGGTCGCGAGTGCCCTCGAAGTTGGCAATGAACCACTCGTGAAGCTCATCCCATGAAGAGATCGACCCCTTAGGAAGGTTCATGAGCCAGGAGCACGCGCCATCCTTGAGGGCCATGGGGAACCAGTTTGCCATGACCTTGTCGTCGCCGTTGGCCTCCTCGATGCTCAGCACATAGAGCTGGAGGAACTCCGTGGGGTCGGGGATGCCGTCGTAGTGAGGGGGCAGCTCCGGCTTGAACTTGACCGGCCAGACCACCCGGCGTAGCTCACGAGTGAAGGCGCGGCAGCCGGTGGCGCTCACGGACCCGCCTCGCGCGGGAAAGGCGCGGTCGTGGCGCCCATGCGCCACGGCTTCCTGGACGGCCCGGTCTTCGTGCTGACGTAGCGGCGTGGGGGCGCACGTGCGTCATGCAGCGGCTGGTGCACAATCTGGCAACTGGCCTCGTCCTGAGCCGGCACCGGTGCTCCACGCGGCGGGCCACGAGGCCGCTCGTTGTGCCAAGGCTCGGCGTTGTCGCCGTGTAGGGGAGGGGGCGGAGGCGCACCGTGCGCCATGTCGCCTGCGCGAGACGGCGGAGGACGGAGCGAATGAGAAGGCATCGGGGCCTCGCCTGTGGCGTTGACGAGCTCGTTGATGCACCCCAGCCAGGCATCATAGCCTTTGTTGGCGGGGCGGTAGCACAGTAACTCGCATGCCATGAGCAGCATAGCCTGTGTGTTCATTGGCCCGCGGCGAGCATGGGAAGATGAAGTTGTGGCTGGGGTAAGAGAAGGCGTGGCGGTGCGGCCGTCGTGCTGCACGGAGGGTGGCAGGGAGGAGTCCTGCTACTCATGGGCGGCGGGGTCGGTAGCAACGTTGGCCACGGCCGACGAGGAATGATGGCGGGTGCCGCGGCCCGCTGGCTCCGTCTTGGCGACACGAGCTGCATGGCGCTCGGCACGAACACGATGAGCATTGGCCATGGGGATGGTGGAGCAGGGATGGAGCAAAGCGGAAAAACTCCGGCACACCCCTACCTGGCACGCCAAATGTCGGAATCGGGGCTCCGGGGACCCAAAGAATGGTTCGAACTCTGGGGTGTGGGCGAAGAACTCCACTAGCTACGACCCGCTGCTCACTGCCTCACGGTGATGCTCTGGCATGCTCGAGCAAGTGGGAAGAAAGGGCAGAACACGATGATTTACTCAGGTTCGCGCCACCTTGTGGTGTAAGACCCTACTCCTGCGTTGTGGTGGATTGCCTTGCAAGAGAGGATGAGTATGAACGAGTACAAGGATGTGGTGCCTCGGAAGGGCTCAAGATTCGATCTCTCTCTATGGTGGAGACTAGCCTATACTTATACTGGCCCTGGTCCTCTTCCCCCAAAAACTCTAGACGGGAAGGGATGCCACAACGGCCAATTTTGAAGGGGGGCAAGAGTACATCTTATCCTGGCAAAAGGTGGTCTTCACCTACAAAGCTTCTATCCATGATGCACAGGTGGGCTCGACGATGACCTCTGTCCTTGCGAGCTGACGTCATGGTCTTGTTGCACCGAAGAGGCAACCTTTGGGGTCGCCTCAAGAACCCGCGCGCTGGCCTTGTTCCTTTAGCACCAAAGACGAAAGCCTCACCATCCGCGCTCGCTGGCACCGGTCCTGGCGACGCTCGTCGTGGCTCATGTCACCCACATGCGTCGCGAGGCGGGGTGGCGAGCCTAGAGATGTCCGTGAGGGGCCTATGGAGGCAGCCTCGGGGGGGTGCCCCAAGAGAGGGCCTCATGAGGTTCTTGGCGATGCGTGCCTCGCGAGGCGAAGACCCTCGTGAGGGTCCTGCTTGAGGATCCTTGGAGACGGGCGGTACTGGACCTTCACCACGCGCTATGCCCTGGGCCACAGGTAGACTGGCCTGGGTACCCCCAGTCCCAGAGCCCCGACAGTGCCAGCCTTGGTGAGGGTTGCCGTTCTGGTTGTCCCACCGGCCGCCACAGAGGCCGCCCCCGCGACCGAAGGCACGGTCATTGCGGTCGGGGCTACGGCCCAAGCGCTCGTCGCGGAGCGCCTTGAGCTCCTGACAATCGTCGGTATTGTGAGTGTGCACGTTGTGGTAGACGTAGAACATGCGGCCATCCATGGCGGGCTTGTCGCAGTCACGGTCGCGCTTCTGCTCAGGCTCTGCCGCCAGCACAGCAGGGCCCTAGCGCTTTAGTTCCTTGGCCTTGGCCTTCTTGTCGTCGGCCTCGGCGCCAGGGTAGTTGCGGATGAAGAGGCGGCCCTCCTCCGCTCTGGCGCACTTATCGGCCTTGTTGAACAATTCCAGCGCCGTGCTCAGATTGTTGTTGATGGCTAGCTTTTCGCACATCCTGATGTCTGTGACGCCATTGTTGAACGCCGAGATAATGGCTTTGTTCGAGGCACACAAAATCTTGTGGCGCACCTGGGTGAAGTGCTGAATGTACCTGCAGAGGGTCTCGCCAGGGCGCTACTTCACACACCGCAGGTCATTGATGGTTAGGGCGCGGTCACGAGTGCCCTGGAAGTTGGCGATGAACTTCTTGCGAAGCTCATCCCACGAAGAGATAGACTGCTCGGGTAGGTTCATGAGCCTGGAATGCGCACCATCCTTCAGGGCCATGGGAAACCAGTTCGCCATGTCCTTGTCATCATTGTTTGCCACCGTGATGCTCAGCGCATAGAGCTGGAGGAACTCCGTGGGGTCAGGGATGCCATCGTAGCACGGGGCAAACTCTGGCTTGAACTTGACTGGCCAAACCACCCGACGCGGCTCGTGAGTGAAGAACCGGAAGCCGGCAGTGCTCATGGGCGCACCTCGTGCGGGTGCGGCGTGGTCTTGGTGCCCTGCCGCCGTGACCTCTTGGGCGACCCGGTGCAGGCATTGACGCTGCTTCTCAAGGGGTGCACGCACGTCAAACGGTGCTCGGTGCATGATCTGGCAGCTAGCCTCATCTCGGGCCGGCATAGGTGCTCCGTGCGGCCGCGCGTCGCGGCGGGGACCGGCGTCGTTGCCGTGAAAGGGAGGAGGCCGAGGTGCATCGTGCGCCACGTCGCCAGCACGAGACGGTGGAGGATGGAGCAAGTAGGACGGTGTCGGTGCCTCGCCAGCGGCGTTGACGAGCTCGATGATGCGGCCAAGCCAAGAGTCGTAGCCTTCATTAGCCGGGCGGTAGCGCAGCAGCACGCGCCATGAGCAGTGCGGGCTGCGCATTAACCGGCCCACGGCAGGCATGGGAGATTGAGGCCATAGCTGGGATGAGTGAAGGCGTGGCGGTACGGCCGTCGGGCTGCACGGAAGGGTGCATGAAGGAATCCTGCTCCTCGTGGGCAGGGGGGTCAGTGGCAGTGTTGGTCGCGGCCGAGGTGGAGTGGCAGCGGTCGCCTCGGCACGCAGGCTCCTTTTGGGCGATGTGAGCTGCCCAGCGCTCGGCATGAACACGGCGAGCATCGACAATGGAGATGGTGGAGCAGGAACCGGAGCGAAGCGGAAGAACGGAAGCACACCGCTACTTGGCACGCCAAATGTTCGAATCGGGGCTCCGGGGACCCAAGAAAGGTTTGAAGTCTGGGGTGTGCTCATTGAACCTCACTAAGCCCTGACTCGCTGGTCACCGCCTCACGGCAATGCTCTGGCGTGCTTGAGCGATAGGAAAGATGAACGACAGACACAACAGTTTACCCAGGTTCGGGCCACCTTGCGGTGTAAGACGCTACTCCTGCTTGTTGGTCGATTGCCTCCCGAGGGAGGATGAGTATGATAGTACAAGGGAGAGTGTGAGGCCTCCGGAGGATTCTATCTAGGATCCTTCTGTCCCCCCTCATGGTGGCGCCTCGCCTATACTTATACTGGCCATGGTCCTCTTCCCCCGAAAATGCTAGGCGGGAAGGGTTGTGATATGTCTCCAACGTATCTATAATTTTTGATTGTTCCATGCTGTTATATTATCATTGTTGGATGTTTTACAATCATTTTATAGTCATTTTATATCATTTTTTGGTACTAACCTATTGACATAGTGCCAAGTGCCAGTTGCTTTTTTTGCATGTTTTTTACATCACAGGAAATCAATACCAAATGGAGTCCCAACGCAAGGAAACTTTTTGTGGATTTTTTTTGGACCAGAAGACATCCAGTGGGCCGGAGAAGCGCCTGGGGGTGCTCTGAGGGGAGCACAACCCACCAGGGCGCGCCTGGAGGCCCAGGCGCGCCCTGGTGGGTTGTGCCCACCTCGGGTGCCCACCGAACCGCCTCTTTGCTCTATAAATACCCCAATATTTCAGAAACCCTAGGGGAGTAAACGAAAATCAATTCCAGCCGCCGCAGAGTCCAGAACCACCAGATCCAATCTAGACACCATCATGGAGGGGTTCACCACTTCCATTGGTGCCTCTCCGATGATGCATGAGTAGTTCTTTGTAGACCTACGGGTCCGTAGTTAGTAGCTAGATGGCTTTCACTCTCTCGTTTGATTCTCAATACAATGGTCTCTTGGAGATCCATATGATGTAACTCTTTTTACGGTGTGTTTGTTGGGATCCCATGAACTTTGAGTTTATGATCAGATCTATCTTTTTATCCATGAAAGTTATTTGAGTCTTCTTTGATCTCTTATATGCATGATTGCTTATAGCCTCGTATTTCTTCTCCGATATTTGGGTTTTGTTTAGCCAACTTGATCTATTTATCTTGCAATGGGAAGAGGTGCTTTGTAGTGGGTTCGATCTTACGGTGCTTGATCCCACTGACAGAAGGGGAACTGACACGTATGTATCATTGCTACTAAGGATAAAACGATGGGGTCTATTTCTACATAAATAGATCTTGTCTACATCATGTCATCGTTCTTATTGCATTACTCCGTTTCTCCATGAACTTAATACACTAGATGCATGTTGGATAGCGGTCGATGTGTGGAGTAATAGTAGTAGATGCAGGCAGGAGTCGGTCTACTAATCATGGACGTAATGCCTATATAATGATCATTGCCTGGAGATCGTCATGATTATTTGAAGTTTTATCAATTGCCCAACAGTAATTTGTTCACCCACCGTTTGCTATTTTTCTCGAGAGAAGCCACTAGTGAAACCTACGGCCCCCGGGTCTCTTTTCCAATATATTTGCTTTCAAGATCTATTTTGCTATTCGCTCTTTTCTTTATTTGCAACTTTTATTTTCAGATCTATTAAACCAAAAATACAAAAATACCTTGTTGCACTTTATTTTATTTGGCGTTCGATCTATCAATATTTACTACTCTCTCACGTCCGTTTGCCAATTTTTGGCGCCATTGCCTGAAAGGGATTGATAACCCCTTTTACACGTCGGGTTGCGAGTATTTGTTATTTGTATGCAGGTGTTGTTTACTTAGTGTTACTTGGTTCTCCTACTGGTTCGATAACCTTGGTTTCATCACTGAGGGAAATACCTACTGCCGCTGTGCTGCATCATCCCTTCCTCTTTGGGGAAATACCGACGTAGCTTCAAGCCGCATCAAAAGGAATTTCTGGCGTCGTTGCCGGGGAGGATCTTCAACATATACCAGGTTCCTAATCACAAATCTCATCTCCTCGCAATTTACATTATTTGCCATTTGCCTCTCGTTTTCCTCTCCCCCACTTCACAAAAATTTGCCGTTTTATTCGCCCTCTTTTTAGTTTGTCGTTTTCTTACCGGATCTGTTTTTTAGTGCAATCTTGTTGCGTAGTCACAATGACTCAAGAGAACACCAAGTTGTGTGATTTCTCAAATACCAACAACAATGATTTTCTTAGCACTCCGATTGCTCCCCGGGCCACTAGTGCGGAGACTTGTGATATTAATACTGCTTTGCTGAATCTTGTTATGAAAGATCAATTTTCTGGTACTGCTAATGAGGATGCCGCGTCCCATCTTAACACATTCGTGGAATTATGCGATATGCAAAAGAAAAAAGATGTGGACAATGATGTTCTGAAGTTGAAATTATTTCCGTTTTCTTTGCGAGATCATGCAAAAATTTGGTTTTCTTCTTTGCCTCGTAATAGTATCGATTCTTGGAATAAGTGCAAAGATGCTTTTATCACTAAGTATTTTCCACCCGCAAAAATTATTTCCCTTAGAACCCAGATTATGAATTTCAAGCAACTTGAATATGAGCATGTTGCACAATCTTGGGAAAGGATGAAAATGATGCTAAGGAATTGCCCAACTCATGGGTTAAATCTTTGGATGATCATACAAAAAATTTATGCGGGGTTGAATTTTGTTTCTCGTAATCTTTTAGATTCCGCCACGGGTGGTACTTTTATGGAAATTACTTTGGGTGAAGCCACCAAATTGCTTGATAATATCATGGCAAATTATTCACAATGGCATACCGAAAGAGCTCCTACTAGTAAAAAAGTTAATTCGGTTGAAGAAATTTCTTCTTTGAGTGAAAAAGTTGATGCTCTTATGAAATTCGTTGCTAGTAAAAGTGCTCCTATTGATTTTAGTGATGTGCCTTTGTCTACTTTGATTGAGCAAAATAGTGATGCCGTAGATGCAAATTTTATCTCGCGAAACAATTTCAATAACAATGCTTATAGAGGTAATTTTAATCCTAGGCCTTTTCCTAGTAATTCCTCTAATAATTATGGTAATTCCTATGGTAATCCTTCTTATAATAATAATAGGGACACCTCTGATCTTGAGAATAATATTAAAGAATTTATCAATACTCAAAAAGTTTTCAATGCTTCGATGGAAGAAAAGTTAAATAAGATTGATGATTTATCTAGAAGTGTTGATAGAATTTCTCATGATGTGGAAAATCTCAAGATGAAAATTTTTGTGCCTAAAGTTGAGGAATCAATTAAAGCTCTTTATTTTTCTATGGATGAAAGTAAGAAAAGAACCACTATGCTTAGAGCTAGAAGAGAATTTTTAGAAAAGGCGTTTTCTAGTGATTGCTTTCATAAAAGTGATGAAGATCTTAAAATGATTGGTGTTTCTTCTATTGATTCCTTGTTTAGTAAAATTAAGATTGATGAAAAAGGGACTGGAGAAGAGTCAACTTTAGTTAGAAGGCGTCCCGATAATTTGGAGGGTGAAAATCTTGTTGAAAATTTTAATAAAACTAGGTTTGAAGAGGTCAAGACTTTAACTAGTGATGCGCCCACTATTTTGGATTACAAAGACTTTAATTATGATAGCTGATCTTTGATTGATTGTATTTCTTTGTTGCAATCCATGATAAATTCATCCCATGCTTATGAACAAAATAAAGCTTTTACTAAACATATTGTTGATGCTATGATGAAAGCTTTGGAAGAAAAGTTGGAATTAGAAGTTTCAATTCCTAGAAAATTACATGATGAGTGGGAACCTACTATCAAAGTCAAGATTAAAAATTATGAGTGTTTTGCTTTATGTGACTTGGGTGCTAGTGTTTCTACAATTCCGATATCTTTATGTGATGTGCTTGGTCTTACCGATATTGAAGAATGCTCCTTAAATTTGCACTTGGCGGATTCTACTATTAAAAAGCCTATGGGAAGGATTAATGATGTTCTTATTCTTGCAAATAAGAATTATGTGCCCATAGATTTTATTGTTCTTGATATTGATTGTAATCCGTCTTGTCCAATTATTCTTGGTAGACCGTTTTTACGCACTGTTGGTGCCGTGATTGATATGAAAGGAAGCAATATTAAATTTCAATTTCCACTAAGGAAGGGTATGGAACACTTCCCTAGAACAAGAATTAGGCCTCCATATGAATCAATCATGAGGACATCTTATGGATCTCGAAACAAAGATGACAAAACTTAGATCCTTGCGTTATGCCTAGCTAGGGGCGTGAAACAATAGCGCTTGTTGGGAGGCAACCCAATGAATAAAATTTGTTTTTGCTTTTGATTTCTGTTCTTGAGTGTTTGCACAATTATGCTACTGTTATAATTGTGTTTTTTGTGTTTTAATTAGTGTTTGTGCCAAGTAAAGCCTTTAGGATTATGTTGGGTGATAGTTGATTCGATCTTGTTGGAAAACATAACCGTTTGCATCTAGTAAAACAATTTTGAAAATTCACAGAAGAGACGAAAAATTCTGATTTTTTTACACAAGATTGATATACAAATTTCTTCTGTTTTTGTAATTTTTCAGAATTTTTGGAGTTTCAGAAGTATTCGAAATATCCAGATTGCTACAGACTTTTCTGTTTTTGATAGATTTTGTTTTCTTTGCATTGTGTGCTTGTTTTGATGATTCTATGGTTTTCTTTGATGTGTTTTTGCCATAGAAAAGTTGGAATACCGTATATATAATGCAAAAATAAAATATGAATTGGTCTGCTACAGTACTTATAGTAGTGATTTGCTTTCTTATACAAACGGATCTCACGAAGGTTTTGTTGAGTTTTGTGTGATTGAAGTTTTCAAGTTTTGGGTTATCTTACGATGGATGAAGGAATAAGGAGTAAGAAGAGCCTAAGCTTGGGGATGCCCATGGCATTCCAAGCTATTATCCAAAGAGAAGCAAGCAACTAAGCTTGGGGATGCCCCGAGTGGCATCCCCTCTTTCTTCTAACGACCATCGGTATTTTACTCGAAGCTATATTTTTATTCGTCACATACTATGAGTTTTGCTTGGAGCATCTTGTATGATATGAGTCTTTGCTTGTTTTGCTTTGTGTTCTAAGTTATGAATCCTTGCTAGACACACCTATTTGAGAGAGCCAAAATTATGCCATGACTTGTTAGAATTGCTATGTATGCTTCACTTAAATTTTTATGAGCTATGGATTTGCTCTAGTGCTTCACTTATATCTTTTTGAGCACGGCGTGCTTTAGTATTTTTGAAGAAATGCTCTCATGCTTCACTTAGATTTATTTGGGAGTTAGTAAATTTTTTAAGAAATTCTCTCTTGCTTCACTTAAATTAATTTGAGAGAAAGAATTATTATGCTCATGATCTTCACTTATATTTGTTTGAGCTTATCAAAAGCAACACATGAAAATTAGTTCCAAAGTGATAGATATCCAAGAAGGATATAATAAAAACTTTCATGAAGATCATTGGACAAAATAAACTTGATTCCTTGTAATAGTTTTGAGATATGATGATGTGATATGTGAGTTATGTTGATGAGGAATTGTGCTTTAGTAAGAATATTGGTGTTAAGGTTTGTGATTCCCTATGCAAGCACGAAAGTCAATAGTTATGCAATGAAATTATATCCTACTTGTGGTGCATTATTCGGTGTTAATTATGCTTAATGCTCGCTTATGAGATTATTTGTTTTTTGGTTGGTCGCTTCTCAATCTTTTGCTAGCCTTCATTTTGCACTAAGTATGATCACTACTTGTGCATCCAAAACCCTTTAAACTAGTTTTGCCACATGAGTCCACTATATCTACCTATATGCGGTATTCTTTTGCCGTTCTAAGCAAATTTGTATGTGCCATCTCTAATTTTCAAAATAAACTTCTCTTTTGTGTGTTTGTACCGCTCACGAGGCGGTGAGGGGTGGCTAATATTTTCCATGCTAGATGTGTTATTCTCACGATCAGTGTTTATTCACTTGTCATTGCATAAGAGTAAGGCAAAGGTATTAGGGATGCCCAGTCCCAAAATGAAAAATGAATTTACTTTATGTTGTCAAATAATAAATTCCTTGAAAAGTGTTGGTATGGAGGGCACCCGTGGATACGGCTAGCCATGGAAAGTGAAAGAAATGGTGGAAAAAGGAATAAACTTTATTTTCTGTTTGGGAACCGCCTATGATATATCTTGCATGGAAAGTGTTGGGAACTCAAAGTCGTTTTCATTGGTGGGAAAAGCACACCTCCCAAAATGTTTTTCATCTCTAAGTTTTTCGCTTTGAGCTCTGGCACCTCTACAAATCCCTACTTCCCTCTGCGAAGGGCCTTTCTTTACTTTATGCAATTTTTATTTTTAATTTGAGTCTCCATCTTCTCTTATAAAGCACCAACTAGGAGGCACTATGATCGTACTTGAGCATTGGGTGTAGTTAATATTCGAGTGTGTTTCATGAATGGATCAATGGTTGAGCATGATGGGCTAGGGATAACTTATTTTAGCGTTGATATTTTGAAAGACATAGTTGCTTGTTGATATGCTTGAGTATTTAAGTCATCATGTCAAAACTAGACTATTGCTTTGAATCATATAAAAGTCCAAATGTCCATGCTATAAAAGAAAGAATATGAGATGACATGTTAGGCAGCATTCCACATCAAAAATTCTGTTTTTATCATTTACCTACTCGAGGACGAGCAGGAATTAAGCTTGGGGATGCTGATACGTCTCCAACGTATCTATAATTTTTGATTGTTCCATGCTGTTATATTATCATTCTTGCATGTTTTATAATCATTTTATAGTCATTTTATATCATTTTTTGGTACTAACCTATTGACATAGTGCCAAGTGCCAGTTGCTATTTTTTGCATGTTTTTTACATTGCAGGAAAGCAATACCAAACGGAGTCCAAACGCAGTGAAACTTTTTGTGGATTTTTTTGGACCAGAAGACATCCAGTGGGCCGGAGAAGCGCCTGGGGGGTGCTCCGAGGGGAGCACAACCCACCAGGGCGCGCCTGGAGGCCCAGGCGAGCCCTGGTGGGTTGTGCCCACCTCGGGTGCCCCCCGAACCGCCTCTTTGCTCTATAAATACCCCAATATTCCAGAAACCCTAGGGGAGTAGACGAAAATCAATTCCAGCCACCGCAGAGTCCAGAACCACCAGATCCAATCTAGACACCATCATGGAGGGGTTCACCACTTCCATTGGTGCCTCTCCGATGATGCGTGAGTAGTTCTTTGTAGACCTACGGGTCCGTAGTTAGTAGCTAGATGGCATTCTCTCTCTCGTTTGATTCTCAATACAATGGTCTCTTGGAGATCCATATGATGTAACTCTTTTTGCGGTGTGTTTGTTGGGATCCCATGAACTTTGAGTTTATGATCAGATCTATCTTTTTATCCATGAAAGTTATTTGAGTCTTCTTTGATCTCTTATATGCATGATTGCTTATAGCCTCGTATTTCTTCTTCGATATTTGGGTTTTGTTTGGCCAACTTGATCTATTTATCTTGCAATGGGAAGAGGTGCTTTGTAGTGGGTTCGATCTTACGGTGCTTGATCCCAGTGACAGAAGGGGAACCGACACGTATGTATCGTTGCTACTAAGGATAAAATGATGGGGTCTATTTCTACATAAATAGATCTTGTCTACATCATGTCATCGTTCTTATTGCATTACTCTGTTTCTCCATGAACTTAATACACTAGATGCATGTTGGATAGCGGTCGATGTGTGGAGTAATAGTAGTAAATGCAGGCAGGAGTCGGTCTACTAATCTTAGACGTGATGCCTATATAATGATCATTGCCTGGATATCGTCATGATTATTTGAAGTTTTATCAATTGCCCAACAGTAATTTGTTCACCCACCGTTTGCTATTTTTCTCGAGAGAAGCCACTAGTGAAACCTACGGCCCCCGGGTCTCTTTTCCAATATATTTGCTTTCAAGATCTATTTTGCTATTCTCTCTTTTCTTTATTTGCAACTTTTATTTTCAGATCTATTAAACCAAAAATACAAAAATACCTTGCTGCACTTTATTTTATTTGGCGTTCGATCTATCAATGTTTACTACTCTCTCATGTCCGTTTGCCAATTTTTGGCGCCGTTGCCCGAAAGGGATTGACAACCCCTTTTACACGTCGGGTTGCGAGTATTTGTTATTTGTGTGCAGGTGATGTTTACGTTTTGTTGCTTGGTTCTCCTACTGGTTCGATAACCTTGGTTTCATCACTAAGGGAAATACCTACCGCCGCTGTGCTGCATCATCCCTTCCTCTTTGGGGAAATACCGACGTAGCTTCAAGCCACATCAGGTTGCCACAACGGCCAATTCGAAGGGGAACAGGAGTACAACTTATCCTGACTAAAGGTGGTCTTCCCCAGCTAATGCTCTGTTGGATTCAGGGCTCCGCAGACCCAAGAAGGTTCGAACTCTGGGGCATGTGCGAAGATCTCAACCAACCCAAATCTCAGGCTCGCCACCTTGCAGCCTAGCTACGTCGAGCGCACACGAGCGGGGAAGAAGATGAACACGAAAGTTTACCCAAGTCGGGCCACCTTGCGGTGTAAAACCCTACTCCTGCTTTGTGGTGGATTGGCCTCATGAGGAGGCTGAGGATGAACTATTACAACGGATGAGCTGCCTCGCGAGGGCTCTAGTGGTGAGGGTGCAATGGACCTGGTCCGGTATCGTCCCTGTCTACGGTGGTGGCTAGCCTATATTTATAGTGGCCTTGGTCCTCTTCCCTCAAAACTTAGGCGGGAAGGGATCCCGCAATGGCCAATTTGAAGGGGGACAAGAAGTACATCTAATCCTGACGACAGGTGGTCTTCGCCTGCAAAGCTTCTGGTTGTGACGCAGCGGTGGGCTCGGCGATGACATCCGTCCTGCCGAGCTCGGGGTCTTGGTCTTGTTGCACCGAAATGGAAACCTTTGGGAGACTCCTCAAGAACCTACGCCTGCCCTTGCTTCCTTAGCACCGAAAGGGAAAATGCCTCCTCTGCGCCCGCTGGTGCCCGCCTGGCCATGGTAGTCATGGCTCACATCATCGCAGCCTCGTGAGGCTGGGTACCTGCATAGAAATCTCCGCTCCTCAGGAGGTAGCCTAGGGAGGCCGCTCCTTTGGAGGTCTTGGTGTTGTCCGCCTCGTGAGACCGGGGGACCTCGCGAGGGTCTTGTCTTGGAGTTGTTGTAGCTACGCCGTACAGGGCCATCAAGGGAGTCACGCCATGGGCGCAGGCAGGCAGGTCTGGTACCCCCGATCCCACAACGCCGACAGTAGCCCCCAGGCCCAAGACGCGCTCGGGCTGGCTTCGAGGCGAAGCCAAAGAGAGAGGGCGAAGCGTTGCAGGCCCCAATCACCTGCGGGCCAAGCTTGACACATGGCACTTGACGGAACATGGACACCTTCGCTTCCCCACGTCGCCTCGGCAACTGCCCAGGCTGACAAAAGGCATGCACACACCGCAGAGCCATCATTGCGCACCTTCGCCTTGCTCCTGATCCCCTTCTCCAGCCGAAAGCTTCTCCAGATCCAACTGCAACTCCGCCCTCCTTCCTTCTCCTACCCCAATGTTGGCGACCCCTCGAATGGCGCCCTGGAAGCTGAAGCCCGCGGCCCTGGCCGCGAGCTCCTCCTCCCCCGCGCCAGCACTAGGCTCGTCCTCCATCACCGAGGTGGGGCATCACAACCCCATGCTCCCACAGATGGCGAGCGAAGACAATGAGTGGGGCGAGACTGTGATCTGGGCCGGTTCCGCCGAGCAGAGGACCTTGGCGCGGACGGTCTACCCCTTCTTCCTCCGCAGCATCTTCGCGGGGCTTGTCCCACCCCTCTCAGTGTTCTTCGTTGCCGTCCTCGACCACTACAAGATCCAGGCCCTTCATCTTCAACCCCACTCCATCCTCCTCCTGTCCATCTTCGCCTTCTACTATGAAGCCTTTGTGGGCGTGAGGCCCTCCGTGGCGCTCCTCTGCCATTTCTTTAGCTTGCGGCTGCATGACAACATGTAGCGCTCCGCTTGCGTGTCCTTCATCGCGGTCCATAAGGGGAATGTGCTCTTGAAGGCCGGGAAGAAGGTGGAGGGCTTCCGGCATCGCTGGGTCTTCTTGGACACCAAGGGGCTCAACCCGTGCCTGGAGCTGCCGACAGAGCTGCCCGAGCGGCTCGAGAGGTGGACCCATGCAAAGCTCTCTGAGCCCCTGGCAGAACCCGTCCTGACGAGGATAACCTCAAACATGGATGCCAAGCGGCTGATGGGGGGAATGCTTGTGAAGGAGTTCCTAACGCAGCGCATGGCGCCGCTCCAGTCGCGCACGATGCCCCTGTGGGAATTCCGAGGCGTGCGGGACGTCATGAGGCTATGCCCCGCAAGCCTGACCGGCGAGGAGTTGGACAAGGCCATGGCCGTCCTGCTCAACGGCGATCCGGGGGACCTTCCCGAGGGCTGCACCCCGCTGTACCGCCGCGACGATAGGGCGAAACTGGTTGCCGCTATGCCCGCCTTCAACGAGCTGGGGCTCGTATCGCCTGAGCACCCCAACTCCCCCGTGCCGGTGTCCTCTAGCGGCAGCGGCGGCAAAGAGGACTCGGAGGCGACCAAGGACGACGATGTGAAGGAGGTGTCCCCCCTTCCCATCCCAGAGCGAGCTCCTCTGTAACCTCGAACATGACACCGACACCAACGAGCCTTCGGCCGCGGGCTCCCCGCGCTCCTCCACGGCCCTTAGGAGGTCAGGGGCCACTCCCTAGACAGCGCAAGCATCTGGCCGGGTGACCCCAAAGAAGAGCGCGGCTGCGCCCGCCCCGGAGTGCTCTCCACATGCCGGCAGGGCAGCTGAGGCATCGGTCCCGCCCCCGTCTGGTCTGCAGCCGAAAGACAGGGCAGCCACAGCTGGGGCGGACATGGTCCCGCCGGCTGCGACCCCTCTGGGCAACCCCCTCACCTCTCCGGGCGACAGCGCTGCGTTGGGGCCCATCGAGGAGCACCCCTCCTGCCCCTGGTCGTGACCAAGGTCACACCAAAGGAGGGCGGGGGCGCCCCGACCCTTGCCGAGAAGAAGAGGAAGTGGGTCGACCCTGAGGAGTAAGTGACCCACCTTGCCCTTAGGTCGAGCATAGACTGCAATTGTGCTCACAGCGCCTCCTTTCTTGATGACCAGGTGTGGCAACGAGGTGAAGAAGAAGAAGAAGAAGAAGAAGAAGAAGAAGAAGAAGAAGAAGAAGAAGGCAAGCGCCGAGCCAAAGGAGCCCCTGTCCTGAGAGCGCCATCAGCCTCTGGTCGTGGTCACGGCGGGCGCGGGAGCGCACCGCACCAGCCAGCACAATCCTCGGGCGCTCAGGTGGCATCACGCCCGCACGCCCGAGTGCTCCGCCTGCTCCTGGTGCCTTGCCGGTGCCGCCTGGGGGAAAATCCGCCGAGGACGCTGGGGTTCAGGAGGCGACACCCTTTGTCGCCGTTGCAGCAGCCCCGGCGCTGACGGGGGAGGCGACCCCTCGCCTCCTCGCGACGGAGTCCGCCCTTGAGGACGTGGTGATGCAGCTTCAGGAGGAGTCAGCCCCCACAGGACAGCAGGCTGCGGAGTCATCCACCCTCGTTGTGCTCGAGGGGAGCCTGGAGCCTCCGGCGCCCCAAGCCATCCACGCCAACACTTCCTTGGCCACGGCATCGGTCGATGCGTCAGTGTCGTGTCCTCATCAGGCCCTCATGCTCGTGGACCGCAGCCCCCTGATCAGGCCTGGGGCCCTGGATGAGGCCTACGCCGTGCTCGGCCGGATCCGGGTTGACCTCTAAGACGCCGACAGGTGCCTCGCAAGGGAGCGCATGGGGCTCATCTCAGGGTGGCTTCAGACCGACACCGCCATCAAGACGGCTTGGGGTCGGGCTAAAGGCTCCATCGCGGAGAGCGAGAGGGAGGCCGCCAAGGCCAAAGAGAGTTGCGACATGGCGCTAGCCCGCGCGGCGTCCTCTGAGAGGCGCTGCAGCGAGGTGGAGGCCAGGCTGAAGACACTCTAGGAGGAGCATGCTGCGCACACCCAACAACTCCACCAGTAGGAAGAAGACCTCAAGGCCCGCAAGGTGAAGCTCGCCGACCGTGACTCCGAGCTGGCCCAGGTGACTACCGACCAGGCCGCGGAATGCGATCGCCTGGCCAAGCTGAAGGAGGAGGTAACTGAGGCCCAGACGTCCCACGCCCAGCGCGTTTCTGAAGCGACAGCCCAGCTGGACGCCAGGGAGAAGACCCTTGCTGTCACCGAGAAGAAGGCGACCACTGAGCGCGACGCCTTGCCCTCCCTTGAGCTCATGTCTCGTCAGGCGTTACATTCCATCTGCAGGGGAGGGTACGAGGAGCCGCTAGTGGCCCCTGGGAGCGGCTTTGCAAGGCTCTCCTCCAAGCTTGCCAAAGCGCTCGAGGGTGCTGCCGCTGAGGTGGACTCCTTCTTGGAGGAGGAGTGGTGCTCGCTCTTCACTGTAGCTGTGACGCGCGTCTTCAGCCAGCTCTATCTTCAAGACCCGGGCTTCAACTTCGACATGGTGATCCGTCCGGTCGCTCCTGAGCGCCGCTCAACCACCGCGGAGTCCCTGAAGGGTCACGTGGACACATTGCTGAAGAAGTTCCTCTGCATCCCCGACACCGAGCTTTCGGCGATGGAGGCCAGTGGCGGTGACGACGGCGGCAGCGATGTTGACGATGAGCTCCCTGTGGCTGGGTCAGGTGGCGGCAACGACCATGGCGGCGACGGCCCCTCCACCTAGATTTTATCCTGCGACATTTATTGTGCCTCGTGGAGGCGTAAGACTTTGTTTGAATTTGCAAAACATTTGGTGCCTGTAATAATTGTTAGGACTCCGCGTTTTCCTTTTCATGCTTGGTTTCCTTCTTGTTTTCTTTCATGCTCTGCATCGGCAGGGCCCAGCCCCGCGCATACCTCGACTGCCGTTGGGGCGTCCGGATCGCCAGGATGACACCAATGGGCAAGGGGCTACGTGACTAGTGTGGCCCCTGAGTCGCGATGCTCAGGAGGTCCCCCTTGACGTGCAAGCAGCCCTCATGAAGGAAACGCAAGCAGCGGCGAGGTTAATCCGGAGCCCCCATACCTTTCCTCGTCAGCCTTTGCCTGGGAGGGACGCGAGAAGACCAGGTACCATGGACCCAGGTACCCGGGACCTATGGGGTGGCGTGTGCCAGGCCTAGTCTGAGCATAGCCCCCGTGTCCCAGCCCCCTCGCGCGTGACTTCTAGGGAAATGTTGCATGTCAAGACTGTGTGATGAGTCGAAAGGCTATCTTAAGGTTTGTGCGGCCGCTAGGGTGCCCTCAATTGTTTATCCACAAGTGCGGAGCATGGGCTTCCACTTGGGCGTGGGCCTAGTCGCTCCTCGACCGTGTCATCTGCCAGCACGGAACATGGGGCTTCCACTTGGGCGTGGGTGGGAGTTCCCTTGGGGGGAGACTCCGGGGCGTGTACAGCCCCGTTTGTACATGTGGCTATCACGGCAGAACTGGAGAAGGTGTATCTGGGCACTTGTGAGCCAGCGTGGGACTCAGGAGGCCCTACCTCAAGGCGGGTTGCGCCTGAATCTTCTGGCGTGGAGCATGCTTATGAAACCTATGTGATGGAGGCGACCTGCACCGAATGAACCTCCGGAGGCTATCGCATGAGAAGGCCGAACACCAAGGACCCCAGGAGGTGAGATGAACGGGGCCAGCCCGCTAGACAGAGCTCAGTCGTTGGGTTTATCGATGCTACAGGGACAGACCCGAGCACAGACGCTGTGCCCAGTCTTCTCATGCAACAATCCCGCGGAATGACACCCAGTGCATGGCTCCCGAGATGGCGCAGCACCGAACTGCGGTTGTATGAACCGTGTCGCACGCCCTTACTCATCCACCCGTGATTAGCTCATGCGAGAACAAGGCACCAAGGACCCCAGGAGGAGACGTGCACGGGAGCTGGCCCGCGAGACAGAGCTCGATCGCTTGGATTTAGCAATGCTGCAGGGACGGACTTGAGCATAGATGTCGTGCTTGTCCTTAATCATAAGACGGTTGCGGGCAAGGTTGTCAGGGCACAGCGACATTCATGGTGGCGAAGCACCGGACACGCAGGTTGAAATACTTGGAAATTCATAAAAGGCAAAGCCAGTTCCGATACATGCGCAAAGCGATACAACTGCGGGGGCAGACCCTGACAGCTTGAGGATAATGCAACCCGAGGGGCGCCCTCAACTGAACAAACCAAAAAAATCACCTGGCACCATTGTTGTAGAAGTGTCGAGGTAGCTGAAGACACGTGCCGCGGAGACTGCTTCTCACGAGTTGGGCAGCTCCGGAGGCATGGGAAGTTCATGAGGCCCTGGGGGCTCGCGAGGATCCAGGACCTCCTGAGACATGACTGCCAAGCGCCTGGCCTCGTGAGATGCCAAAGCACGTTGCACGAGGCACTGGTACGAGGCGCCCACATTCAGCAGGCTAAATGGCATGCGGACGTAATTGCAGGGGTAGCCCCCACTCCGGCTGACATGGGACGGCCAGAAGAGGTCCTGCGAAGCGGCCCTATTGAGGCCCGGGATGTTAACGCAGATGCGCAGCTCGTCACCCGCATCAGGGGGTGCATCCGCACCGGGTGGTGCGGGGCGACGCTCACCACACATAGCCCGTGCCTCCTGAAGTTCCTCGATTGCCTTGGTGATGAACTCTCTCGCTCCCGGTGCCTCGCGCCTTGCTCCTTGCTTGAGGGGGCGTGCGTTAAGGCACGCCTCCAAGTGGTGCCCGAGCACCTCCCTTGTCACACTAGTCAGGTCAGAGGCTCTCCAGATGGAAGCCCCCAAGCCCGTCCTGAGGGAGGTGCTGGGCGCGCCTTCCTATGCGGGAGGAAGAGGCGCCCCAGCAGCGGGCGCGGAGCCTGAGGCGCCACCGGCGGTCGTCCCCGCCTCTTGACAACTCTTGGGGAGGAGCTGCTTCTTCTTCTTGGGGGTGGCCTCAGGAGGTAGGATGCCGCCCTTGTTGTCCGAGTTTCTAGCCGCCGCAGCCTGATAGGCATGCTCAAGGGATCAGACTGTGTCCTTCTTGTCGTAAGCGACCATGATGATGCCACTGCAACCTGGCATCTTGAGGACATTGTAACCATGGTGGGTCACCACCATGAACTTGGTGAGGGCCGGATACCCGAGGATAGCATTGTTTGGGAGGCCGATGTGGGCGACGTCGAAGTCGATGAGCTCTGTGTGGTAGTTGTCGCACTTGCTGAAAGTGACTTGGAGGCGTATCTGCCCTAGGGGGATGGTGGAGCCATCGGTCACTCCGGAGAATGGCTTGGTTCGCATAAGTTGATCATAAGGCACTTGAAGCATCTCGAACATCTCAACAGAAAGAACTTTGAGCCCAGCGCCACCATCGATGAGGGTCTTGGTGATGTGGACATTACTGATGGTGGGTGTGCAGACCATGGTGTTGGTGTTCTGGTGGTTACCCAGACCTGCCTGCCTGCAGCCCACGGTGTGGCTCTCTCGACGCCCCTATACGGCCCAACTGCGACAACTCCAAGACAAGACCCTCGCGAGGACCTCCTGGCCTCGCGAGGCAGACTGCACCAAGACCCCCAAGGGAGCGGCCTCCCCAGGCTGCCTCCCGAGGAGCAGAGATTTCTATGCAGGTACCCAGCCTCACGAGGCTGCGATGATGTGAGCCATGATGACCATGGCCAGGCGGGCGCCGGCGGGCGCAGAGGAGGCAGTTTCCCTTTCGGTGCTAAGGGAGCAAGGACAGGCATAGGTTCCTGAGGAGTCACCCAAAGGTTTCCATTCTGGTGCAACAAGACCAAGACCACAAGATTGGCAGGACGGATGTCATCGCCAAGCCCACCGCTGCGTCACGACCAGAAGCTTTGCAGGCGAAGACCACCTTTCATCAGGATTAGATGTACTTCTTGTCCCATTTCAAATTGGTCGTTGTGGGATCAATTCCCACCTAAGTTTTGAGGGAAGAGGACCAAGGCCACTATAAATATAGGTTAGCCACCACCGTAGAAGGGGAGAGAGGAGATCAGATCATTTCCACCCTCACCACCAGAGCCCTCGCGAGGCCACTCAAACCACTGTACTAGTTCATCCTCAGCCTCCTCGTGAGGCCAATCCACTACAAAGCAGAAATAGGGTTTTACACCGTAAGGTGGCCAGAACCTCAGTAAACTACCGTGTTCATCTTCTTCCCCGATCGCGTGAGTTCAGTGAGGCTAGGCTGTAGGGCAGCAAGCTCGAGACTTGGGTTGGTTGAGATCTTCTCACACGCCCCAGAGTTCGAACCTTCTTCGGTCTGCGGAGCCCCGAATCTGACATTTGGCGCGTCGGGTAGGGGCGTGTCAAAATCCTCCTTTGGTTTCGTCTCTGCTTCGTCTTCGCTTCGTTGCTCCCATGGCCGACGCACGTCGAGCCCGCGCCGAGCGCCGGTCTGCTCGTGTCGCCCAGACGGCGCCCATGGGCCGCAGTGTCCCTCGCCGCTCGGCCTCTCCTGCGGCCAACGCTGCCACTAACCCTGCTGCTCACGAGCAGTAGGATTCGTCGCTGCCACCCTCCATGCGGCGTGATGGCCGCACCGCCACTTCGTCGCCCACTCCTGCCACGGCATCGTTTTCCCATGTCCGCCGCTGGCCGACGAACGTGCAGGTTGCGCTGCTCATGGCGCGCGAGCTGCTGCGTTACCGCCCCGCTAACGACCACTACGACAACTGGCTCAACCGAATCGCCGAGCTCGTCAATGCTGCTGGCGAGGTGCCTGCACCGTCCCGCTCGCTCCGTCCCCCGCCATCCCAAGCGGGCGACATGGCCCACGGCGCATCTCCTCCTCCTCCTCTGTGCGGCACCGACCCTGAGCCCAGGCGTGACGCGCCCCAGCGCGACCCGCCGCGTAGAGCACCGGCGCGCAATGAGGCAAGCTGCCAGGTGGTGTAGCGGCCGCAAGCTGATGCCCGCGCGCTCCCGGCGCCATCGCGCCAGCACCAAGACCATGCGCCGCCGGAGGCTGCGGAACGTGGGCGTCAAGACCGAGCTCACCCTGTGTGCGGCGGGCTGCCGCGCCTTCACCCCATAGCTGCGCCACGTCGTCTAGCCTGGCAAGTTCAAGCCAGACATGCCTCCACGCTACGATGGCACCCCTGACCCTGCGGAGTTCCTCCAGCTCTACTCGCTGAGCATCGAAGTGGCAAATGGTGACGACAAGGTCTTGGCAAACTGGTTCCCCATGGCCCTCAAGGATGGTGTGCGCGCCTGGCTCCTGCACCTCCCAGAGGGATTGATCTTCTCCTGGGATGAGCTCCGCGAGCGTTTCATCACCAACTTCCAGGGAACCCATGACCGCGCCCCTGCGGTGGGCGTCCTGCGGCGCGTGAAGCAGCAGCCGGGTGAGACCCTACTTAAGTATATACAACGCTTCACGAACGTTCGCCTCAAGATACCTAAGGCTTCGGACGAAGCCATCATCTTGGCTTTCACTGATGGCGTCCGGGATGTCAAGATGAAAGAGGAGCTCGCCATCCACGAGGACTTGTGCTCGGCCCTGGAGATGTTCAACCTGGCGAACACGTGCGCTAGGGCCGAGGAAGGCCGCCTCTCCCTCCTTGAGCTTCCGAAGGCCGATCCTGAAGAGAAGAAGGCCAGGTCTAAGGAAGTGAAACGCAAGGGCCCCGCCGTGCTCGCGGCCGAGCCTGAGATGAAGCGTGGCCGTGACCACGGTGAGCCTCCCAGGGGCAACCACCCGTTCTACATCTTCCACAACGTGCACAGCCACAACACCAACGACTGCCAGGAGCTCAGGGCCCTCCGTGACGGGCGCCTTGGCCGCCGCTCCGACTGCGGCGATCGTGGCTACGGCCATGACGGAGGCCACTGGGACAACCGTGACCCTCGTCAGGACTGGCGCGACCAGCCTCGCGAGGACCGCTGGCGAGATCAGCCTCGCGATGGCCCCTGGCGAGACAAGCCTCATGAGGACCACCCCTAGGGCAATGCCAGCCTCCCTTCGCTGTCGCTGCCGCCAAGGAGAAATGACAACAACTTATAGGATGATGGGGCTGGGGGCTTCCAGGAGCCTCGTGTGATCTCCTGCATCTTGGGTGGTGCTCAGTCCCCCGCTTCACATCGCATCTTCAAACAGTTCTCTCGTGAGGTGAACGTGGCCCTCCTGAAGCTTGAGGCTGCGCGTCCCCTCAGGTGGTCGTAATACATCATCACCTTTGACTCCAAGGACCACCTCAAGTGCTCAGCTGCCGCTGGAGCACTCCCCATGCTCTTTACGCCCACCATCAGCAACGTCCTCGTCACCAAGACCCTCATCGACGGCGGCACTGGGCTCAACGTTCTTTCTGTCAAGACGTTCTTCTGTCGAGACGTTTGAGATGCTTCAGGCGCCTTATGATCAACTCATGCCCACCAAGCCATTCTCTGGAGTGACCGATGGCTCCACCGTCCCCCTGGGGCAGATACACCTCCCAGTCACTTTCGGCAAGCGCGACAACTACCACATGGAGCTCATCAACTTCGACGTCGCCCACATAGGCCTCCTGTACAATGCCATCCTCGGGTATCCGGCCCTCGCCAAGTTCATGGCGGCGACCCACCATGGTTACAATGTCCTCAAGATGCCAGGTTGCAGCGGCATCATCACGGTCACTTGTGATGAGAAAGATGCAGTCTGCTCCCTTGAGCGTGCCTATCAGGCTGCGGCGGCTGAGAACTCTGACGACAAGGGCGGCATCCTGCCTCCCGAGGCCACCCCCAAGAAGAAGAAGAAGCTCCTCCCCAAGAGTCGTCAGGAGGCTGGGACGCCCGCCGGCGGCGCCTCAGGCTCCGCGCCCGCTGCTGGGGTGCCACTTCCTCCCGCATAGGAAGGCACGCCCGGCCCCTCCCTTAGGACGGGCTCGGGGGCTCCCGTCTGGCGAGCCTCTGACCTGACTAGTGCGATGAGGGAGGTGCTCGTGCACCACTTGCAGGCATGCCTTAACACGCGCCCCCCACGAGCAAGGAGCAAGGCGCAAGGCGCCAGGAGTGAGGGAGTTCATCACCAAGGCCATCGAGGAACTTCAAGAGGCGAGGGCCATGCGTGGTGAGTGTCGCCCCGCACCACCCGGTGCAGCTGCGCCCCCTGATGCGGGCGACGAGCTGCGCGTCTGCGTCAACATCCCGGGCCTCAACAAGGCCACTTCGCAGGACCTCTTCTAGTCGTCCCGTGTCGGCCGGAGCGGGGGCTACCACTGCAACTACGTCCGCATGCCATTTGGCCTACTGAATGTGAGCGCCTCGTACCAGCACCTCGCGCAGCGTGCTTTGGCATCTCACAAGGCCAGCACTTGGCGGTCATGTCTCAGGAGGTCATGGATCCTCGCGAGCCCACTGGGCCTTGTGAGCTCCCCAGGCCTCCGGAGCCACCCAGCTCATGAGCAGCGATCTCCGCCGCACGTGTCTTCAGCAACCCCGACGCTTCTACAACATTGGTGTGAGGCTACTTTTTTAGTTTGTTGTGCGCCCCTCGGGCTACATTATCCTCAAGCTGTCAGGGTCCGCCCCTGCAGTTACATGTTTCAATTCGTGTACTCTGGATCAGTTATGCTTTCATGAACTACTGTGGTTATTAACTTTGCGTTGGATGATGTATTGCCCCTGGAGCCGCCCCCGCGGGCTTCGCGCGTTGCCAGCTCTCCCCTTGAACGACCCACGAGAGGGGGCTACCGGCACGGCGCCTGCGCTCGGGCCCGTCCCTGCAGCGCTGATAAACCTAAGAGATTGAGCTCTGACTCACAGGCCGGCCCCGCACACGTCACCTCACCAAGTCCTTAGTGCCTTCATCTTCTCATGGAACGATCACGAGCAGATCAGCAAGCGTGCACCGTCCCTTGCATTTCATGCCTAATTAGTACACAGGAGCCTCAGGAGATAGGACCTCGTGATCAAGCGGCGCTCCAGCTCGCAAGAGGCTAAGTAAAATTGCTACACACGCCGCATACCACTGGGTACGACCTCTCCCAAGCACCTTTGTAAGGCAATCCATCCCTCTTTTGCGCAAATTGCTTGCACATTAAAAGGGAGGCCTTGAGGATCATGCCTCAGGAGCTCCTACTGGCTTTCGAGCCCTCACCCCCTGGCCTTAACCATGGCATCGCGACCTGGCATACCAGCGGCGGCTGAGTCCCGCTCTAGGGCCGGGTCCTGAGGACATAGAGCAGTATGATGGGCAAAGAAAGGGGGGTCGCCAGCCTCGCGGGGGAATACATGGAGAGGGGTGTGGCCCGGCGATGCTGGCGTTCGTTCTTTTGGAATATGATGGGCATCAGTCTCCTCACGCACCTCTAGCGGGGTTTACCTTAATCCATTACATAACAGGGAACATGCACAAGGTCAAAAGCTCCAGAGAAGCTCGCCCTCGCGACGAAGGGACCACCGCGGACCGCAACCTTGCCAAGCTAAGTTATCCTACATACGCCAGCATGAGCCTCACCGCTAACATTTTGTTCTTTCGCAACCTCGCTCGAGCAAGGGACCCCCCTCTTTAATCTTTCGGCAGCCGCTTGCGTGCCAAAGGGGACCTCCTGAGCATCACGCCTCAGGAGCTCTTACTGGACCTCGGGCCACTGACCTCCTGGCCTTGCACATGGCATCGCGACCTGGCATACTAGTGACGGCTGAAGCTCACCTAGGGACTGGGTCCTGTCGATGCAGACCAACTCACTATCGCAAGACCAAAAATGGGACCGGTGCCCAAGCGAGAAACGCGAGCATAACCAAGAGCGTGGACTGGAAATAGTAATATAAAGGCGCAAGCGCCATGGTTCTTACACGCCACGGGGCTCCTCATGGTTTTGACGCAGGGAAGAAAACAAAAGAAAAGGCCCCTCGAGGGCTGCAGCTCAGGAGGCGCCAGCTCTGGCATCATGACGTTTAGTCGGTGTCATCCCCCACCTAGACCCGGGCGCAGCAACGCGGCAGCTTGTCGTAATCGTCGTTGCTTGAGCTTGACCCGGAGGAGGCACCGCTGCTGCTGGAGGTGCAGCGGCCAAGGGCAATTTCACCGCCGAGGGCTTCATCGCCGCGGTTGCTGCTCCTGGGGTAGCACTCCAGGCATTCGCCGTCTTCTCCGAAGACCGTGAAGAAGAGCATCGATGCCCCGTCATACTTAAAATGGAGGGTGTGCCTTCCCTCCAGGCCGCAGGCACGGGAGACCGTTCCCCAGAGTTAGAACCTTCTTGGGTCTGCGGAGCCCTGAATCCGACACATGGGGAGCGTGCCAGCGGCGGCCGAGCACTTGAGGTGGTCCTTGGAGTCGAAGGTGATGGCGTATTGCGACCATCTGAGGGGACGCGCGGCCTCAAGCTTTGGGAGGGCTGCGTTCACCTCACGAGAGAACTGCTTGAAGATGCGATGCGAGGCGGGGGCCTGGGCACCGCCCAGGATGCATGCGATCACACGAGGCTCCTGGAAGCCCCCAGCCCCATCATCCTGTCGGTTGTAGTCATTTCTCCTTGGCGGCGGCGGCAGCGGAGGGAGGCCGGCATTGCCCTGAGGGCGATCCTCACGAGGCTGGTCTCACAAGGGACCATTGCGAGGCTGATCCCGCCAGAGGTCCTCGTGAGGCTGGTCGCGCCAGTCCTGACGAGGATCGCGGTTGTCCCAGCGGCCTCCACCACGGCCTCCTCCACGGTCGTAGCCACGCTCACCGTGCTCGGAGCGGCGGCCAAGGTGCCCATCACGGAGTGCCCTGAGCTCCTGGCAGTCATTGGTGGTGTGGCTGTGTACGTTGTGGAAGATGCAGAACGGGCGATTGCCCCTGGGAGGCTCATCGTGGTCATGGCCACGCATCATCTCGGGCTCGGCCGCGAGCACGGCGGGACCCTTACGTTTTGCTTCCTTAGCCTTGGTCTTCTTGTCTTTAGGACCGGCCTCCGGAAGCTCGAGGAGGGAGAGGCCGCCTTCCTCGGCCCTAGCGCACTTGTTCGCCAGGTTGAACATCTCCAGGGCCAAGCATAAGTCCTCGTGGATGGCGAGCTCCTCTTTCATCTTGACATCCCGGACGCCATCAGTGAACGCCAAGATGATGGCTTCGTCCGATGCCTTCTGTATCTTGAGACGAATGTTCGTGAAGCGTTGTATGTACTTGTGCAGGGTCTCGCCCGGCTGCTGCTTCACGTGCCGCAGGTCACCCACCACAGGGGCGCGGTCATAGGTGCCCTGGAAGTTGGTGATGAAATGCTCACAGAGCTCATCCCAGTAGGAGATCGATCCCTCCGGGAGGTGTAGGAGCCCAGAGCGCGCGCTGTCCTTGAGGTCCATAGGGAACCAGTTTGCCATGACCTTGTCGTCGCCATTTGCCGCTTCGATGTTCAGCGAGTAGAGCTGGAGGAACTACGCAGGGTCAGGGGTGCCGTCGCAGTGTGGAGGTAGATCTGGCATGAATTTGTGGGGCCAGACGACGCGGCGCAGCTCTGGGGTGAAGGCGCGGCAGCCCGCCGCGCTCATGGGCGTAGCGTGCATGGGGTGAGCTCGCTCAACAGCCTCCAGCGGCGCGTGGTCTTGGTGCTGGCGCAGGGGCGCTGGGAGCGAGCGTGCATCAACTTGCGGCCGCTGCACCACCTGGCAGCTCACCTCCTCACGCGCTGGCGCTCCACGCGGCGGGTCACGCTGGGGCGCGTCACGCCTGGGCTCAGGGTCGGCGTCGCACAGAGGAGGAGGAGGAGGCGTGTCGTGGGCCACGTCGCCCGCATGGGATGGCCGGGGACGTAGCGAGCGGGATGGTGCAGGGACCTCGCCGGCGGCGTTGACGAGCTCGGTGATGCAGCCAAGCCAATCGTCATAGCGGTTGTTAGCGGGGCAGTAACGCAGCAGCTCGCGTGGCATGAGCAGTGCAGCCTGCGCATTTGCCGACGTGCAGTGGACGTGGGAAGACGATGCCGTGGCGGGAGTGGGCGACGGTGTAGCGGTGCGGCCATCATGCCGCACGGAGGGTGGCAGCGATGAATCCTGCTGCTCGTGAGTACCGGGGTCAGTGGCAGCGTTTGCCAAGGGAGAGGCCGAACGGCGAGGGACACCATGCCCCACGGGTGCCATCTAGGCGACGTGAGCAGCCCGGCGCTCGGCGCGGGCTCGGCGTGCGTAGGCCATGGGAGTGGCGAAGCGGAGACGAAACGGAAGGAGGATTTCGACACGCCCCTACCTGGCGCGCCAAATGCCGGATTCAGGGCTCCACAGACCCAATAAGGTTCGAACTCTGGGGCGTGTGCGAAGATCTCAACCAACCCAAGTCTCAAGCTCGCCACCCTGCAGCCTAGCTACGTCGAGCACACGCGAGCCGGGAAGAAGATGAACACGGCAGTTTACCCAGGTTCGGGCCGCCTTGCGGTGTAAAACCCTACTCCTACTTTGTGGTGGATTAGCCTCACGAGGAGGCTGAGGATGAACTAGTACAATGGATGAGTAGCCTCACGAGGGCTCTGGTGGTGAGGGTGGAATGGATCTAGTCCAGGGTCGTCCCCGTCTATGGTGGTGGCTAGCCTATATTTATAGTGGCCTTGGTCCTCTTCCCTCAAAACTTAGGCGGGAAGGGATCCCACAACGGCCAATTTGAAGGGAAACAAGAAGTACATCTAATCCTGACGAAAGGTGGTCTTCGCCTGCAAAGCTTCTGGTCGTGATGCAGCGGTAGGCTCGGCGATGACATCCATCCTATCGAACTCGTGGTCTTAGTCTTGTTGCACCAAAATGGAAACCTTTGGGAGACTCCTCGGGAACCTCTGACTGCCCTTGCTTCCTTAGCACCGAAAGGGAAACTGCCTCCTCTGCGCCCGCTGGTGCCCGCCTGGCCATGGTCGTCATGGGTCACGTCACCACAGCATCATGAGGCTGGGTACCTGCATAGAAATCTCCGCTCCTTGGGAGGCAACCTGGGGAGGCCGCTCCTTTGGAGGTCTTGGTGTTGTCCGCCTCGCGAGGCCAAGGGGACCTCGCGAGGGTCTTGTCTTGGAGTTGTTGTATCTGGGCCATAGAGGGCCATCGAGGGAGTCACGCCATGGGCCACAGGCAGGCAGGTCTAGGTACCCCCGATCCCAGAATGCCGACAAGCTCCCTGCCATGACGCACTGGTGGGCTCGGTGATGACCTCCGTCCTGGCGAGCCCACTGGCTTGGTCTTCTTGCATCAAAGTGGCAACCTTTGGGGATTTCTTCGGGAACCGATGCACTGTCCATGCTCCCTTAGCACGAAAGAGGAAAACCTCCTCATCCACGCCTGCTGGCGGCTCTCTGGCTCCGCTCGTCGTCACGTGCGTCACCCACATGGAGGTGTAGGGCTGCGTGACTCCTCCATCTGCCCCTTGGTCTACACGCTTCCGCGAAGGGCCTCAAGAGGCAGCCTCGAGAAGCCGCCTCATGAGAGGACCTCGCAAGGCTTTCGTTGATACCTAAGGACACGCTCCTCACGAGGTGGGGTCCTCACGAGGGGGCCTACACGTGAGGTCTTGATGTCGGGCCAGCTTGGGCCTTATGGTGGCACCGTGCCCTGGGCTGCAGTTAGACGGGCCTGGGTACCCCCAGTCCCATGGGCCCGACAAATAGTGAGGTGTACTTGCCCCAAGGGGACGATGGAGCCGTCGGTCACCCCGGAGAAGGGCCTGGTCGGCATCAGCTGGTCATAGGATACTTGGAGCATTTCGAAGGTCTCGATGGAGATCACGTTGAGGCTAGCGCCTCCGTCGATGAGGGTTTTGGTGACCGCGATGTTGTTGATGGTGGGGGTGCACAGCATGGTTAGCGTGCCTGCGGCGGCTCTGGACTTGGGAGAGTGGCTTGATGTGGTGGCTGGTAGCAGGGGTTTGAGCTCCACCGAGGATGCATGGCACCACGTGAGGCCCCTGGTGGTCTCCGAAGCACCCGCCGAGTGGGGCGAAACGCATGACAAACCGTCCACGGAGCACGCCCGAGGAAGGGACCGAAGCCCTGGGGAGGCCCATGAGCCAAGAGCGCGGGGCGCCCCGGAGGGACATGGGGAAGTAGTTCGCCATGACCTTGTCACCGCGGCCTGCCGCCAAGATGCTCCACACGTAAAGCCGCAGGAATTCCGTGGGGTTGTGCGCGCCATCGTAAGGCAGCGGCAGCTTTGGCCTGAACCTCGTGGGCCAATCAACCCGACGGAGCTCGTGGGTGAAAGCTTGGTAGCCCACGCCGCCCGAGGGCATCCCACGAGCGGGGGCGAGCGCCTGGCGCCCCGCATGTTGATGATGAGTGTCGGCCATGGACCTGACGAGTTGAACGGGGTGGCAGGACAATGGCGCACCCCTACCTGGCGCGCCTGGACCCAAGAGGTTCAAACACTGGGGTGCGCTCGCTGGCTACCACCCTACTCTACCACTCAACCTCACGGCGATGCTCCAGCAAGCATGAACTAGGAAGGAAGAATAGTGGACACGGTGATTACCCAGGTTCGGGCCACCTTGCGGTGTAAAACCCTACTCCTGCTTTGTGGTTGGATTGCACTCGTGAGAGAGAACGAGAATACAAGGGTTCAGGGGGAAGAAACTCGATCCCCTACTACGGCGGCACCTTGTTCTCTTTTATACTAGCCTTGGTCCTCTTCCCCTTGAAAACACTTGGCGGGAAGGGTTGCCACAACGGCCAGTTTGAAGGGGGACAGGGGTGCAGCTTATCTTGACTAAAGGTGGTCTTCGCCTGCAAAGCCTTCATCCATGACGCGCCGGTGGGCTCGGTGATGACCTTCGCCCTGGCACGCCTGTCATCTTGGTCTTCTTGCACTGTTCAGGCAACCTTTGGGTGCTTTAGGAACCGGCATGCTGACCCTACTCCCTTAGCACGAAAGGGGAAAGCCTCCTCATCTACGCCCGCTGGCATGGCCTCTGGCGCCACTCGTCATCGCGCGCGTCACCCACGTGAAGACGTAGGGCCGTGTGACCCCGCTGAGCTGCTCTTGACCTGTTCGCCTCCGCGTGGGGCCTCGCGAGGCTCCTGGCGATGCTTGCTGACATGCACCTCGCGAGGTGGGGGGCTCGCGAGGGTCTTTCTCGTGAAGTCCAATGGTGGGCTGTGCCCTGGGCCCAGGATATGCGCCGCATCATGAGCAGTAGGCACACGGGCCTCGGTACCCCCAGTCCCATAGGCCCGAAAGTAGCCCCTGGGCCCACGGCACGCATGACACCGCCTGTTAAGGCGGGGTGAAACGGCGCAGGCTCTAACCACCTGCGGGCCAGGCGCGACGCATGGTGCACGATGGACGTGAGGCGCCCCCACTTCTCCCACGATGCCTTGGCAACCGTACGGGCTGACATAAAGCATGCCTGCACAGGGCGTGAATCCTCCATTGTATCCCTTGTGTCGCCGCCTCCCAGCGCCTTCCTTCTTGCGTACGACCTTGCCCTTCCGATGTAGCTTCGCCGCTCCCGACTTCATCTGTGCCGCCATGGCACCTCCTAAGAGGAAGAAGAGAGCGACAGTGATGTTGTCTTCGGGCAGAGCGCCGAAGCCCGCCATGGGTCATTCCATAGTCGTGAACGCCGAGGGGCTCGCCAAGGTCATTCCGATAACCGCGGCCGCTTCCAACGAGTGGGGGCTACCCAGATCTGGCTGGCCTCGCACCCAGCTCTCGAGCTTGACGCCACCGTCATCGCCATACACCTTACTGCGCTCTTCGCCGGCCTACTGCCACCATTTTCTGATTTCTTTGACGCCGTGCTCTCCCACTTCCAAGTCCATGTGCTTCACCTTGACCCGAAATCCGTCGTCCTCCTTTCGGCCTTCGCCTTTCTGTGCGAGTCCTTCGAGGGTGTGCCCCTTCGGTGGCACTGCTTCGCCATTTCTTCTGTCTGCGATTGACCGTGGCGAACCATTGCTCAGGGTGCATCTCACTCTGCGCTATGGACGCGACGGCAGGCGAGGGCATCGACATGAGGCTCACCCACAAAATAGAAGGCTTCAGGCGGCAATGGGCATACGTGGATGCAGCCCAATTTAGCCCCCTGCTGCAGCCTCCTACAAGCCCGGCAGAGTGGAGCTCCGAATGTTAGCACAAAAGGCTTGCTGACCCCGGGTTGGCAAAGGTGTGGAAGAGGCTGGCCGTCTTGAGGGCGTCGGAGGTCACGGCGGCTATCATTGTGAGAGAGTTCCTCCGCTGGCGCATTGCCCCTCTTCAGCGCCACTCCCGCCCGATGTGGGTGTCTACTGGCCCCGAGGATCCAATGCGGCTCAACAGGGGCGCTCTGCCCCCGGAGGTGCTGCACGAGGTGCTCCGTATTTTGACGAGCGAGGATGTGGGTGAGACTCCTGAGGCGGGGCTCCCCCTCTACCGCTACAATAGAAAGAAGGCCTTCGTCGGTGCGATGCCGCGCTTTGACCAGTGGGAGCCGCTTTCAGAAGGCAACGTGGAACCCCGAGACAATCCCTTTCTAGTGACTCCCAGTACAGGGAACCCTAGCGACAGTGGAGTGACGTCGAGTGGGGGGGGGGGGGGGGCAGCGATAGCTTCGGGGCCCGCATACAACTGCCCCATGCTTGCAGGCGCTAGCAATCCCGCTCCGCCCGAGGCTGCGTCCACCTCTCTCGAGGTGCCGCCGGATGCCAATAGTCGCCGGGCAGTGGCCGCCGGACCGCAGGCTCCCATGGGCGGCGCTGGGGGCGACTCCCAGGGCTCCTCCACAAAGGGGCCTGGTGCTAGAGGCGGGACCATGGGTCTCCCGTGTTCCCTCCCCTTAGCCAGCTATGGGAAGAAGCCCCACGCGGGTGGTGTCGACGGCGCCATGCCGAGGGTGTTGAAGAATAGAAATGGGTTGCCATGGATGAGTAAGTGCCCTGCCTTCACTCTTCCTGCGGCCCACAGGCCTCCCGAACATGAATCTTCTCTCCGTGCAGGTCATCCTCAAGCAAAAATCATAGAGAGATCCTGGGCCCGGCCGGGGCTTCTCCGCCGCTTGCCGGGGGCGCGGTGCGCGGGACGATCGTGTCAGAATCGGGGCTTTGGGGACCCAAGGAAAGGTTCAAACTTTGGGGTGTGCGTGAAGAACTCCACTAAGCTCTACCGTGCTGCTCACTGCCTCACGACGATGCCTTGCGTGCTCGAGCGAGGGGAAAGGAAGACACAACATGGCGATTTACCTAGGTTCGGGCCACCTTGCGGTGTAAGACCCTACTCCTGCTTTGTGTGGATTGCCTCATGGGGAGGATGAGTATGAACGAGTACAAGGATGAACTGCCTCTGGAGGGCTCAGGGTCCGCCCCTCTCTATGGTGGTGACTAACCTATATTTATACTGGCCTTGGTCCTCTTCCCCCAAAAACTCTAGGTGGGAAGGGATACCACAACGGCCAATTTTGAAGGGGAACAGGAGTACAGCTTATCCTGGCAAAAGCAGTCTCCACCTGCTAAATCTTCTGGGCATGACGCGTCGGTGGGCTCGGCGATGACCTTCGTCCTGGCGAGCCCGCGATCCTAGTCTTCTAGCACCGGAACGGCAACCTTCAGAGATTGCTTTGGGAACTGGTGGGCTAACCTACTCCTTTAACAGAAAAAAGGAAAGCTCCACCATCCACGCCTGCTGGCGTGACTCTGACGCCGCTCGTCGTGGCTCGCGTCACCCACGTGCACCATGAGGCGGGGCTTGGCACTCTCGGAGTATCCTCCCGCGAGGGGGCCTCGGGAGGCAGCTTGGGGATGTCGCCTAGCACAAGGCCTCGGGAGCTCCTGGGTAGCTCGTCATCGGGCGCCTCGCGAGGGTCTTGCTCTTGAAGCCTTGAAGATGGGCCGTAGTGGGCTCGCATCGAGCGCCGTGCCTTGGGCCGCAGGCAGACGGGCCTAGGTACCCCCAGTCCTGTGGGCCCGACAGTAGCCCCCGAGCCTGCGACGCGCATGGCCCCACCCGTTGAGGAAGGGGAGAAACGGCGTGGGGCCCTATCCGCCTGCGGGTCAGGTGCAACGCGTGGAACACGACGGGGCGTGGGACGCCCCCACTTCCCCACGACGCCTCCGTCCGGACTGACATAAAGCCGGCTGTGCGGGCCGTGCGGCCGCCATTACCTTACTGTGTGCCCATCCACAGCACCTTCCTTCTCGAGCAAGCTTGCGCCCTTCCCGTCGGATCCTACGCTGCCGCTGTTCTGCCGAGCCGCCATGTCACCCCCGAACAAGAGGAGCAAGGCCGCAGCAGCGGCGGACAGCCGAGCGGGGCCAGAGCCCGCGCTGGCTTGGTCCATGGTGCTCAACCGCGAGGGGCTCGACAAGGTCCTCCCGATGATCGCAGCTGACTCCAACGAGTGGAAGGCGACGAAGATTCAGCCCGCTTCGCGGCCTTCCACCGAGCTGGAAGCCACCACCATCGCCATTCATCTCCATGCTCTCTTCTCCGGCTTGCTGCCTCTATTCTCGGACTTATTCAATGTCGTGCTTTCGCATTATTAGGTTCATGCGTTGCACTTCGACCCGAAATCGGTTCTCCTCTTTTCCGCCTTTGCATTTCTATGCGAGGCCTTTGTGGGCGTCGCCCCCTCGGTGGCGCTGCTCTACCACTTCTTCTATCTGCGGCTCACCGCCAATACACAGTGCTCCAGGTGCGTGTCTCTCTGCGCTGTGAGCGCGATGGCGGGCGAAGGCATCGACATGGAGATCCGCCCTGAGGGGGAGGGCTTTCGGTGGCAAAGGGTGTACATTGACGCGGCCCAGTTTAGTCCCTTACCGCAAACCCCGTCGTCCCCGGCGGAGGCAAGCTCCAGGTGGGGACATGAGAGGCTTGCTGACCCGAGGCTATCGCGGATCATGGCGAAGATGGCCAACCTGAGGGCAGCGGGAGTGACGGTGACGATGGTGGTCAGGGAGTTCATTCGTCGGTGAATTGCCCCCCTCCAGTGCCATTCCCGCCCCATGTGGGCCTTCACTGGCCCTGGAAATGCAATGAAGCTCCAAACGGGTTGCCTGCCCCCTGACGTGCTGAGCGGGATACTCCAAAATTTGACCGGCGGAGAAGCAAGTGCGCTCCCCCGGGAGGGGCTCCCTCTGTACAACAACACGAGCAAGGAGGCCTTCGTCGGGAGGATGCCACGCTTCGACGAGTGGGGCCTGCTCCCTAAGGGCCATAAGGGGCCTCGGGACAACCCCTTTCTGGTGGTCCCAGAGCTCGAGGGCTTCACGGGTGAGGCGTCCCGGGCTGCGGCAATGGAGGGACATGTCGACCTGCCTCCTCGGGCCGTCCACCAACATGCTCCTGCGCCAGCGAATGCTGGTGGCATTGCCCAGTCCGGGGGCGTGGCCACCACTCCAGGCATGACGAGCCACGTGCAGAGCCCTAGGGTCATGATCCCCAGGCCGCACGCCCCCGGGAGAAGGATTCGGCCGGAGAGCGGCTCCGGCGCACTGCCACGGGCGCTGAAGAAGAGAAAGTGGGTCGCCATGGATGAGTAAGCGCCCTGCCTTCTTTCCCTCACGCGCAGCAAGTAACCCTAAGCTCTTTCTTCTCGCAGGTCTTCTCCAGGTGAAGAAATGGGGGTGCCTCCGAGCCGGACGGCCGCCTCCGAGCCTCGCCACGGCTGCGAGTGTCACAGCCCTAGAATTGTTGCATGTGAATAGTAGCATCTAGTGAGCATCATGTCTAAATTTTCAAAGGAAATTGAAATGAGGAATTTTCAAAGCCTCAGAAATGATTTAAATAAAAGTAGGGAACGAACCCTAAAAAAAATCTCATTCAATGTTTCCAAAAAATGCCTTCATTATGTTTAATAATTTTGGGAAGGGTTTTGATCCAAGCAAAAAATATTGAACATTTTTAAGGATTTATTTTTGGGACTTTGAATTTAAATCAATAGCTATTTGAATTTGAATTATATTCATAGAACTAGAATATATTTTAAAATACCTCGGATATGTTTTATGAGCATTTGGAAATGTCCATAAAAGCTACATAAAAATATTCAGGGAGTTTGGCATTTGGTTTGAAGTTCATTTGAATTTTAAATCAATGGCAAAAATTATAAAACAGAGAAACATAAAGAAATTAGAAACAGATAAAAGGGAGAGTGACTTACCAGGAACAGGCCCAGCAGCCCACCTACTGTGCAGCCCAGCCCACCAGGGGCACAGCCGTCTTCAACCTCTGTCTACTGGCAGAGACGTGTCGACGCACGTGCGCCCGAGGCCTCCACCTCTTGCCTGCCTCGCTGTACTCCTCCCCGCCCTTCTGATCGCGCCACGGAGCTGCCCTCGACCCCCTCGCACACTCCCCTGCCTCTCTGCTCTCTCCCTCGCCTCTGCACCACCACAGCCGAACGCGGCCGTCGCCGTTGCTCGCTATTGCCGCGGCCAAAGCCACCTCCTCGCCCTCCGTCCATGCCCAGAAGCTCTGCCTCGTCAGCCTCATCCTCTACGTTGACGCACGCGACGCCGAACGCCCCAAAGCGATGACCTCAAGCTCTTCTTCAACCTCGGGTCACCGAGATCGTCTTCGCCACCCCGCTCGCTCCAACGCCTCCCCGAGCTCGCTGACCTTCCCTACATGATCACTGTGAGCCCCAAGTCATTTTCCCCCTAACCCTATCTTTGGTTCCCTCTTCTAACCCCGCTAGCCAACGTACCCAAGAGCTCCACATTGCCGGCGATGTCACCGCCGTCGCTGCAGCCGCTGTGGCTCGAAACTGAACGCGTCACCGTGCTCCACGCGCTCCCGGGAGCTTGGGACGCCCACCAACTCCCCCTCCCATGCACTCCAACGCCGAGCCCAACGTCACCGTACTCCAGCCACCATGCTTGTCGTCGTCGCGGTCGTTCCCGGCCTCCCCGCGCCCAGCCACCTGCAGCACTGGATGCGGCACACATCCAGCTCGGCGTAGGACCAAGTCGCACGCCCAGCCGACGCCTGTGGCGCCGTTCCGACGCCTCCACCGCGACTGGCCGTCGCCGTCGGCCTAACCTGGGCCGTGTCGACATGGCACCCTCATTAGCGACTAATGGCACTACTAATTAACCCCCCCCCCCACTCACTGACAAGTGGGCCCGGACCCTGCTAATTTTAGTTAGGTTTATAACTAAGCCTTTTTAATCCCTGTGCCACTGACGTGTGGACCCCACACATCAGTTTTGACCTGGACGGCCCTGTTGACTAGATGACATCAGCATGATGCAATGCTGGCGCAGTAAAGTATTTCTTGAATTAAAATAAATCATAAAATGATTTATGAATTTCAGAAAATGTCCTAAACTTCAAAAATTTATAGAAATCCAACCGTAACTCCAAATGAAATAATTTATATATGAAAAATTATCAGAAAAATCGAAAGAATCTATTTATGGCATTTCCATGTATGTTTGAACAACTTACAGCCACTGTATATGACAATTTGGATAAATAGCATTTGAAATGTCACATATGGAGTTTGATTTTGAACCTTGAGTTGAAACCAACTTCATCTAACTTTGTTGCTAGATGCATTAGCTCAATCAACAGCATATTGCCATGTCACGATCATGCATCATATTGTTGCATTGCATTGATTGTGTTCTTTCTCTGTTGCCGGTGTTTGTCCCCTCCCAGTAGACATTGTTCCGACGATGTGATCGATGACACTAATGAAGACACAATGCTATCTTCAGAAGTGCCAGGCAAGCAACCCCCTTTGAGCATTCCGATACAATCCCACTCTCTCACTCCTGCTCTATTTTATTGCATTAGGGCAACAACGATTCAACTGTTACATGTTGCGGTAGTTGAACCCATTCCTCTGCATGACCTGTCTTTGCCACAGTAATTAGTAAAAACCCACTAGCATGAGTAGGAGTTGTTTGAGCCATGATGTGCCTACTCATTCATGCTTGCTTGTTAAGCCTACTATTGCTTAGAGTTGAGTCAGGTCTGATTCATCGGGGATGAATTGGAATGTGGTGAACATGTCCTACTGTTGAGAGCTAAGTGTGTGAACACGATTTGGTAAAGGTAGCGGTGAGAGGCCATGTAGGAGTACATGGTGGGTTGTCTCATTGAAACCGTCCTCAGGAACTGAGTTCCGTGTTTGTGATCCAAGATAGTTACTACCATGCATTGGAATGCTTAAGTGCCCCTCTCGACTTATTAATCGCCTCGATCTCTGTCCAGGAGTTGCAACTAGTTTCTGGTGTTTATAGGTTGTGTTAGTAGTCTACCAAGTGGCACCCGGTATAGGTGGGCTTGGGACAGACTAGGCATCGTGGCCCGGTGTACCAAGTGGCACCTGTTTGGTGGGCTTGGGAACCCTGCACACATCGTTTGGGGCCGTAGTGGCAACCCCGGCCGGACTTCCCTGCGGATGGAACTCGAATAGGCAATAAACCTGGACTAGAGACTTGTGTGGTTAGTCAGGTCGTGGCCGACACCCTCGCTGGGCTACCGCTTGAAGGTTGCCGAGTACATGTCGTGTAAACGACGATAAGTGGTGAGAGCGTGTGTGAAGAAGTACACCCCTGCAGGGTAATATGATCTATTCGAATAGCCGCGTCCGCGGATATGGACTACTTGGAACGCTTATATGGTTCATAGATAACCGGAAGTGGATACTCTAAAATGCGCAAGATAAGTGTGAGTGCTATGGATGGCCTTCTCATAGGGAGATGGGAGCGGATCCATAGTGGTGTATTGATATGGTGAATATGTGGACTCGTGTGCGCCACCTCAAAAGAGTTACCAGCAGTCGTAGTACAGGATAGCCACTGAGTCAAAGCTGGCTTGCTGCAGTTAAACTCCACCACCCCTTTGTTGATATTGATGCATATGTAGATAGTTCTGATGTAAGTCTTGCTGGGGTACATTTGTACTCATGTTTGCTTAATTTATGTTTTTGCAGAGAGACTTCAGTCTCACTAGTAGTTCCGCGTGGACTTCGATGTTTAGCTTGTTACCTCAGCTACGATCTTGTGCCCTTGGGAGGGTCGTTATAACCTTCATCATTTTCAGATGTCTGTACCCAGACATGTTTATGCTTCCGTTGCCTGTATGTTGGGTCATGAGACCCACTGCTTGTAATAAATGCTATGATGGCTCTTCTGGGCCTTTATCTATATGAGTTGTTGAGTTATGTTGTGACGCCATGTTGTACATCGCATACTTGCATGTTATGCATACGTGTAACGTGTATTGCTATGTGTGGGATCCGACAACCTAGTTGTTTATTCTTGGTAGCCTCTCTTATGGGGAAATGTCTCCTAGTGCTTCCACTGAGCCATGGTAGCTTGCTACTGCTCTGGAACACATGGGATGATCGGCATGTGTCCTTCTTTGCTCCTATGTCTGTCCCTTCGGGGAAATGTCACGCGGTGTTTACCGGAGTCCTGATAGCTTGCTATAGCCCGGATTCACTCGCTGCTGACCGACACATGCATTGTTGGGTCATGTATGCCTGTCCCTGTAAGTTAGTGCCACCTTGGGTTTACGACTAGTCATGTCGGCCCGGGTTCTCTGTCATATGGATGCTAGCAACACTATCATATACGTGAGCCAAAATGCGCAAACGGTCCCAGGCCAGGTAAGGTGGCACCTGTGGGGATACCGTGCGTGAGGCCGCAAAGTGATATGATGTTTTACATGCTAGATCGGTGTGACTTAGGATCGGGATCCTGATAGCTTTGGTATCAGAGGCTCACTGCCTGTAGGATTACCAAGCCAAACTGGTCGAAGTCGTATCTAGGAATGCTTTAGTTATATAAGGGAATTGATTGTGGAAGGGAACGTAAGGCTCTTTTTACTCCTTTACTTTATGTGCTTCGTATCTGAGTCATCCTCTTCTCTTCTACGGGGACTAGGAACTAGGCTTCTCATCTTTCTATCCGGATCACGTGTTGCAAATCCGTAGACTTATAGGAATGATGGATTCAAGTCTCAGTTCAGTTTCTAGTACTTCTGTGTGTTGACAATTGGTCTCAGAACCTTGATTTTATGATGTTGAGTGGTTATGCCACCATTTTGCAGGATGTCTCAAAATCTTTTTGAGCATTTACAGTCGTTATGCTGTCCGAGTCATCCCAGGTTTCTAAATAGTCTAATGCATTTGCAAATCCCTTCTTCCCATTCTCGATGTTCCTTTGTGCCAGATTAGGCACACTAATCGGTGTGTTGAGATACTCCATTGCCTCGACATATATGTTGGAGTTATTAGGACACTAGGGTATCTTAGAGAACCACCCAGTAGTCTAGCCATGCTTTGTGTTTCCAGTGTGAACATTCTGGCCACCATTATCGAAAGCATCTCGTGTTGTTATTTAGTATGTAGGTATTCTATTTCTGGGTTCTTGAACCCAAGACTTACTCTACTTACCTCGTGTTGAGAATGTTTGCTCGTTCCTTCAGGATATTAGTAACCTTTGTGATAGTCTTCAGGTCCGTGGTATATCGTTCTTCCAGTACCATGAACCAATATGGCAGAAGTTCTTTTGAACCAAAAGATCACAACCGGAGTGCTCTTGATGAGTTCTCCATTTTACATTGTGAATCTGGCAGTCCTTCCTCTTCTGCATGGGTTATCCAGAAGAAATATGTTGAACTTGTTCGACATACTAATCTATGCATCCACAACTCAGAAAACCATATGTTCCTTTGAGTTGTCCCTCTTCAATCGTATTCCGACCTTCGTCTATCACTTGATAGGCAAGAGTAATGGTGCATCTGTGTTCATTGATGCCTATTGTTCATATGGTCCGTCAAGTCATTCCATTTCAGAATGGCTTAGGAGAAACAAACTCCTGTACCTCATCCATACCTAGGATTGGGTCAAAGTAGTTGCATTCCGCAGATTAAAATGCCAATCCAGCTTTTGTTCTGCTCTACCTTGGAGTATTAGCCTATTTATGTCAAGAATATCATAGGAATTGCACACCATCTTATGAATTCTTGATGTAGTGATACTTCTCACCATCGTCATCCATTCCTCGGTCCCTGTGTTGCTGCAACCAGAATACCGACAAGTGGACTATGATGTGTGAAATCAATACTCCTAGCAACCGTGTTGCTTGGTAGTTGATGGATGATAACTCCATTCTTAGTGTGTTGGTTATTGAATTACTATTCTAAGGTTGATCATGCCACCTAGTCCATTTTCCATGGTGCACTCTTCGATCAAAGAGTTAGGATTGTGTCAATCCCTAGCTTATTTGATCACATCAACTTGCCTCGAAAGCAAGATTTCTCCCGAGCTTAATAACATATTGGTGGTTCGTGATTTTCCGATTATCTTCTCGGAAGTATCACCAGGTTGTCCCCTGACTGTTATGTTGAGCTCGTGATCAAGTTGGTTTCTTGTAAATCACCCCTTCTCCAAGAATCTGTGTTGGATACCCATGAGCTAGTTGATTAAGCTAAACAACAACTTGGAGAGTTGGAAGATAAAAGCTTTGCCTAACCTAGTTCATTTCTAAGGGATGTCTTTGTGTGTGTGTGTGTGTGTGTTGAAGAAAGATGATATCTTCATTGATTGGTCCTCGTGATCAATTATTGGACATATTGTCTTACCCAAATATTTGATTTGCCTGTGGGCTATCCTCAAATCAAATCAGAACCAATGATGTTCGTAATGTTGTCTTACTCATGGTTGATCCCTCGAGCATACACCATTATATCTTTTGGTCTGACCAATGCTATCACCGTGTTCACTTAATTGTGGAATTCCATCTATATGGAAGCCTGGATGGATTGTTGTTGAGCCCATTGACAACATTTTCATCTTGTCCATGATTCATGATGAACATATAAGTTAGTGTTGGAAACTTGTGTAAGCATTTTCTTCGTGATCCGTTCATGAAGCATATGTTTGGATGAAAGAAGTGACTTCCTCTAATTCATGTGCATTTGATGCAAGTTGCCACCCTGAATTCGAGAAAGCTTGTTTTTGCCTCCTCTGAAATCATCCCAAGTCAGTCATGCATGTGCGAAGTGTTCTGTGGTTTGACAAATTAGCTACCTTCATTCCATATGTATTCCTAGCACACAGAGCCACTGATTGATTTGTGCAAGGTAAAGAAGTCTAATTTAAGTGCACAAGACTTTGATATCTGCAATGATGGTTCCCTACCAGAACTCGGTAGTGTTTTGTTGTAAGACTACTATGTGGTCATGCTTGTCTGGGACAGCATGTTCACATGTGTGTAGCAGAACCAGCTCATGCTTTGGAGCTTACTACCATAGTCCATTTCACGAGAATCTCGCAACGTCATCTCATCGCCTTGTGTTGCAACCTTTCTCTTTCAGACATGCTGAGTCTGGAATATCATGACACCAACCAGATCTGAATCTCAGGCAGATATGATGGTTGGGACATTCCCAAGAATTATGATATTGGTCTTTTGAACCGATAAGTGGACGTCATGGCCAACACACTTATCCGGGATATCTATTATTGTAGTATCTTGAGTCAGCAATTTGGCCATTCTTCCATGAGGAGTTGGTATGACTTAGTCTGCAAGTTGTTCTTTATGGGTTCTTTGTGCCCCCGAAGTCCGACCTTCACTTGATGGCCATGTTGATGCTATTAAGTATGACAGTGGTAGCTAGAACATCAAGGAGAACATTAGAAGCAGAGTGCTAAATGTCTCTCGGTCGATAATCCAGATTTTGTTTCCTTAGCATCGCTAAGGTGAAATCTGAGAAAGTGTTTGTCTTCCTTTGCATCTGCGTCTTCCATCACTATTCATCATGGTAGTATGAAGTGTTGCCAAGATCTTGGCACAGATGTTGGTAAAATCCTGATGAATATGGAAATTCTCAAGTTCTTGAGAGCACGCTCAGACACTAGGTTATATCCTCGGTATCAATTGGAATATGCCTTCCATTTGCCGATTGTTCTATAACCATAGTTTCCACTCTAATCTGGGTATGCCATTTCTTCGAATTCCTTCAAACGATCGTTTGTGAATTGCCTCAAGCTGGTATGAAGAGATTCAATGATCTATGTATCAAAAGTAATTCTTTTTGCCACTTAAGGGAATATTTCTACGAGGCACCTTCCCTAAGGTGCTCTGTTATGGAATCATGGCAATTAACTCCTCGCTACCATGACCCCGTCCACCATCTTCTTAAGCGTGGAATTGTTGCCTACCAAATTGAGCCATCGCCATCTGTTTTCTTTCACCCCTGATGTGTGTCATGTGTCTCAGCTCAAGAGACATTCTTTCGTCTCACTCCATGAGTTGATCTTGAGTGCTCGATCTTCAAGGAGGTCGATTCCTGTAGAGTTTCCTTCTGTCGTCATCGTGTTGGATGAAGATCTCAAAAGCAAAGACGTCAAGATCAAGTCGAGGCAATGAATCAACGTTCTTAAGAAGGGCAATTGGATCACGAAGATTGTGTTGGCTTTGTGTCCCCTTTGCCTTCTCACCTCGCGTTTTGAATCTTGGGACGAGATTCTTGTTTAGTGGGGGTGAGTTGTCACAGCCCTAGAATTGTTGCCTGTGAATAGTTGCATCTAGTGAGCATCATGTCTAAATTTTCAAAGGAAATTGAAATGAGGAATTTTCAAAGCCTCAGAAATGATTTAAATAAAAGTAGGGAAAGAACACTACAAAAATCTCATTCAATGTTTCCAAAAAATGCCTTCATTATGTTTAATAATTTTGGCAAGGGTTTTGATCCAAGCCAAAAATATTGAACATTTTTAAGGATTTATTTTTGGGACTTTGAATTTAAATCAATAGCTATTTGAATTTGAATTATATTCATAGAACTAGAATATATTTTCAAATACCTTTGATATGTTTTATGAGCATTTGGAAATGTCCATAAAAGCTACATAAAAATATTCAGGGAGTTTGGCATTTGGTTTGAAGTTCATTTGAATTTTAAATCAGTGGCAAAAATTGTAAAACAGAAAAACATAAAGAAATTAGAAACAGATAGAAGGGAGAGTGACTTACCAGGAACAGGCCGAGCAGCCCACCTACTATGCAGCCCAGCCCACCAGGGGCACAGCCGTCTTCAACCTCTGCCTACTGGCAGAGGCGTGTCGACGCACGCGCGCCCGAGGCCTCCACCTCCTGCCTGCCTCGCTGTACTCCTCCCCGCCCTTCTGATCACGCCACAGAGCTGCCCTCAACCCCCTCGCCCACTCCCCTGCCTCTCTGCTCTCTCCCTCACCTCTGCACTGCCACAGCCGGACGCAGCCATCGCCGCCACTCACTGTTGCCGCAGCCAAAGCCACCTCCTCGCCCTCCGTCCATGCCCAGAAGCTCTGCCTTGTCTGCCTCGTCCTCTACGTTGACGCATGCGACGCCGAACTCCCCAAAGCGACGACCTCGAGCTCTTCTTCAACCTCGGGTCGCCGAGATCGTCTTCGCCGCCCCGCTCGCTTCGACGCCTCCCCGAGCTCGTTGACCTTCCCTACATGATCACTGTGAGCCCCAAGTCATTTTCGCCCTAACCCTGTCGTCGGTTCCCTCTTCTAACCCCGCTAGCCATCGTACCCGAGAGCTCCACGTTGCCGGCGATGTCACTGCCGTCGCTGCAGCCGCTGAGGCTCGAAACTGAGCGTGTCACCGTGCTCCACGCGCTCCCAGGAGCTTGGGACGCCCACCAACTCCCCCTCCTGTGCACTCCAACGCCGAGCCCGACATCACCCGTACTCCAGCCGCCGCGCTTGTCGTCGTCGCGATCATTCCCGGCCTCCCCGCGCCCAGCCACCTGCACCGCTGGATGCGGCACGCATCCCGCTCGCCGTAGGACCAAGTCGCACGCCCAGCCGACGCCTGTGGCGCCGTTCCGACGCCTCCACCGCGTCTGGCCGTCGCCGGCGGCCTAACCCCGGTCGTGCCGATGTGGCACCCTCATTAGCGACTAATGGTGCTACTAATTAACCCCCCCCCCCACTCACTCACAAGTGGGCCCTGACCCTGCTAATTTTAGTTAGATTTATAACTAAACCTTTTTAATCCCTGTGCCACTGACGTGTGGACCCCACACATCAGTTTTGACCTGGACGGCCCCGTTGACTAGATGACATCAGCATGACGCAATGCTGGTGCAGTAAAGTATTTCTTGAATTAAAATAAATCATAAAATGATTTATGAATTTCAGAAAATGTCCTAAACTTCAAAAAAATTAGAAATTCAACCGTAACTCCAAATGAAATAATTTATATATGAAAAATTATCAGAAAAATCCAAAGAATCTGTTTATGGCATTTCCATGCATGTTTGAACAACTTACAGCCACTGTATATGACAATTTGGATAAATAGCATTTGAAATGTCACATATGGAGTTTGATTTTGAACCTTGAGTTGAAACCAACTTCATCTAACTTTGTTGCTAGATGCATTAGCTCAATCAACAGTATATTGCCATGTCACGATCATGCATCATATTGTTGCATTGCATTGATTGTGTTCTTTTTCTGTTGCCGGTGTTTGTCCTCTCCCAGTAGACATTGTTCCGACGATGTGATCGATGACACTAATGAAGACACAATGCTATCTTCAGAAGTGCCAGGCAAGCAACCCCCTTTGAGCATTCCGATACAATCCCACTCTCTCACTCCTGCTCTATTTTATTGCAGTAGGACAACAATGATTCAACTGTTACATGTTGCGGTAGTTGAACCCATTCCTCTGCATGACCTGTCTTTGCCACAGTAATTAGTAAAAACCCACTAGCATGAGTAGGAGTTGTTTGAGCCATGATGTGCCTACTCATTCACGCTTGCTTGTTATGCCTGCTATTGCTTAGACTTGAGTCAGGTCTGATTCATCGGGGATGAATTGGAATGTGGTGAACATGTCCTACTGTTGAGAGCTAAGTGTGTGAACACAATTTGGTAAAGGTAGCGGTGAGAGGCCATGTAGGAGTACATGGTGGGTTGTCTCATTGAAACCATCCTCAGGAACTGAGTTTCGTGTTTGTGATCCAAGACAGTTACTACCACGCATTGGAATGCTTAAGTTCCCCTCTCGACTTATTAATCGCCTCGACCTCTGTCCAGGAGTTGCAACTAGTTTCTGGTGTTTATAGGTTGTGTTAGTAGTCTACCAAGTGGCACCCGGTACAGGTGGGCTTGGGACAGACTAGGCATCGTGGCCCGGTGTACCAAGTGGCACCTGTTTGGTGGGCTTGGGAACCCTGCACACATCGTTTGGGGCCATAGTGGAAACCCCGGCCGGACTTCCCTGCGGATGGAACTCGAATAGGCAATAAACCTGGACTAGAGACTTGTGTGGTTGGTCAGGTCGTGGCCGACACCCTCGCTGGGCTACCGCTTGAAGGTTGCCGAGTACATGTCGTGTAAATGATGATAAGTGGTGAGAGCGTGTGTGAAGAAGTACACCCCTACAGGGTAATATGATCTATTCGAATAGCCGCGTCCGCGGATATGGACTACTTGGAACACTTATATGGTTCATAGATAATTGGAAGTGGATACTCTAAAATGCGCAAGATAAGTGTGAGTGCTATGGATGGCCTTCTCGTAGGGAGATGGGATCAGATCCATAGTGGTGTATTGATATGGTGAATATGTGGACTCGTGTGCGCTACCTCAAAAGAGTTACCAGCAGTTGTAGTACAGGATAGCCACTGAGTCAAAGCTGGCTTGCTGCAGTTAAATTCCACCACCCCTTTGTTGATACTGATGCATATGTAGATAGTTCTAATGTAAGTCTTGCTGGGGTACATTTGTACTCACGTTTGCTTAATTTATGTTTTTGCAGAGAGACTTCAGTCTCACTAGTAGTTCCACGTGGACTTCGACGTTTAGCTTGTTACCTCAGCTACGATCTTGTACCCTTGGGAGGGTCTTGTAGATAGTCAGGCTTTATAGCCTTCATCCTTTTCAGATGTCTGTACCCAGACATGTTTTTGCTTCCGTTGCCTGTATGCTCTGTATGTTGGGTCATCAGACCCACTGCTTGTAATAAATGCTATGATGGCTCTTCTGGGCCTTTATCTATATGAGTTGTTGAGTTATGTTGTGATGCCATGTTGTACATCGCATACTTGCATGTTATGCGTACGTGTAACGTGTATTGCTATGTGTGGAATCCGACAACCTAGTTGTTTATTCTTGGTAGCCTCTCTTATGGGGAAATGTCTCCTAGTGCTTCCACTGAGCCATGGTAGCTTGCTACTGCTCCGGAACACATGGGATGACCGGCATGTGTCCTTCCTTGCTCCTGTGTCTGTCCCTTCGGGGAAATGTCACGCGGTGTTTACCGGAGTCCTGATAGCTTGCTACAGCCCGGATTCACTCGATGCTGACCGACACATGCATTGCTGGGTCATGTATGCCTGTCCCTGTAAGTTAGTGCCACCTTGGGTTTACGACTAGTCATGTCGGCCCGGGTTCTCTGTCATATGGATGCTAGCAACACTATAATATACGTGAGCCAAAATGCGCAAACGGTCCCGGGCCAGGTAAGGTGGCACCCGTGGGGATACCGTGCATGAGGCCGCAAAGTGATATGATGTGTTACATGCCAGATGGGTGTGACTTAGGATCGGGGCCCTGACAGCGAGGCACGACGAGGGCGTGGCTCGTCAGGGTGCCACGATCGCGCCTGCATGAAGGGCGTCCTCTCCACCGCTTACTAAAGGCACGGGGCGGGGGATGACCACGCACCCCTCAGTCCTCGTGGCCGGTCATGCGTGCGTGGGGGCGATTGTGGTTCTTCTGAGGGGGGGGGGGCGAGCCGCTTCCCTGCTTCCCTATCATCCTCCATCGAGGCCAGCATCAAGCTAGTGAAGGTGGGGCTGCCGTTCGTCATGCCTGCTCTTGCCCGCGCCTGAGGCAGCCGCTGGTTAACAACCTATGGTGGAAGGGTGTCGAGCCTGCGAGGAGCAATGCCCGAACAGGGGAAACGGAAGGGGAGCCGGCCAGCTTCCAGCCCCCGACAGGTGCGGCCGACCCTTCTCATGCCTCGGCAGTAGGCAGGAGCGCAGGGCCCACCTGCAACACAAGTCCACCCGCTCGAAGGACAAGAAGTCTACCGCTACAGCGAAGGAAGCTTGTGAGCGCGCTCTCGAAGAGGCCGAGGCCACGGACCGGCGGCGCGAAGCGGCGGAGGTCCACGAGTAGGAGCTTCTAGCCTCAAACGCCGCCCTGGAGCAGCAAATTCTAGCGCACAGAGCCGCCCTCTCCACCTCCGCGGAAGGGCCGTCGACATGAGAGGTGAGTCGCCAGGCTCTCGAGGAGGAGTTGGCACAGGTGTCATCCGAGCAGTGCCTTGAGCACGAGCGGTTGGAGGTGCTGGAGCGCCAAGTGATAGCCGCTGAAGTTTCTCTATCCCAATGCGAGGAGAAGGCCAATGCTTCCCTAGCCTCCCGGGAGGCGAGGATCCAGGCGGAAGTCAGTAAGAAGATCACGAGTGCCCGCCGGGCGCTCATCAAGGACCACCGCCAGAAGTTGAAGCTTCGGGAGACCCATTTCTGTGCCCGACGCGGGGAGCTAAAGGATGAGATCGACGACCTCAAGAAGAAGCTGGCCGAGGCAGATGAGCGATGGAAAGCTGCACTGGATGCTCAAGCCGTCACCGAGGCTGATCTGGCATCACTTTACGAGCAGGTGGGGGTGTCACCTCCCTCGTGACATGGGCGGCAGACGAGGCGAACCGGGCTCTGGGGCTGCAGCACACACGCTCCAAGATGTTCCAGGACCTCGAGCGGAGGGCTCGCCGCGCTCTGGGCTCCATCTGCAAGGTGAGCATCTCCAGCCCGCTTGTGCCTGATGATGCAAGCTACATTGCCTTTTTCACCAGGGTCGTGGAGTGGCTTGAAGAGGGCACGAAGAAGGTCAACAAACTCATCAAAGAGAAAAGCCGCGACCTCCTTGCCCAGGCATCGACGCGTGTCTTCAGCCATCTCCTTCGTTCCAACCCCGACTTCGACTTCGAGGCCGTGATAGCCCATGTCCCTGAAGTGATCTGCGATGCCCTCAAGGAGTGGGTGGAAGATCATGTGGATGCGCTGAGCGCGCGGTTTACCCCTGACGGCCGTGAAGATCAGCGGGGAGCTGAGGAGAATGGGGGTGACGACGGCGACGGCAACGGCAACACGTCTCCTTAGGCCGCCCTTGTTTCCTTACCTGCTGACACTTAACTGCGACCCTGCGGGGACGTGAAGAACATTTTGCTGGAATCTGTTAATGATGTACCGAACCACATTTGTGTCCTCCTGGGCTTGCTTTTCATTCATGCTTATTTTCATGCTCTATGTCGTTAAACATATCCCATGAGCGGGGGTCGATCGTCACTGGTATGCAGGGGCGCGATACCCGGGCAAGGACAGGAGGTGAGCGCTCCTGAGGCGAGAAGTGTTGGGAGCAATGCGTGCCCGCTGGCTCGCTCATGAGCGTCGCACGAGGACTTAGACACCAAGGCCTTGGTGGGGTGGTGTGCATGGGGGCAGGCCTGTGGCCCGAAGCCCCCTACCGCCTGGGCCCTTAATGCCGATGGGACTGACCCGAGCGCAAGCACCATGCCTAGCCCCCACTCGCGCGAGGTTCACGAGGTAGGCGTCAGGCGCACGTGGCTGTCAAAAAATGAAATCCAACAAAATGTCGCAAAGAAAACTCCATTCTTTTTCTTAGTGAAGACGCAAAAAACCTCAATCTTTATTTAGAGAAAGTGCAAACTTTTTTACAAAAAGGAAAAAAGGCTATTGCATCCGGCACCTTCATTGATCTTCCCACCAGTGCGGAGCATGGGGCCTCCACTTGGGTGTGGGCATGATCGTTGTTCGATCGTTCCGCCAGCGCGGAGCATGGGGCTTCCACTTGGGCATGGATGGGAGCTCCCGCGAGGCCGTGGGGCAGCGCACCGGGAGGCTCCGGGGCATGTACATGCCCAGTCAGTCTTACGTGAGAGTGTCACGGGTAGAACTTGCAGAGGTGCTGAATGTTCCAGGCGTTCTGCACAGGAACCCCATCCTCCATCTCCGGGCATGCGGAGCCTGGCATGGAGACGTGGGCAACCCTGAAAGGGCCTTCCAACATGGGCGAGAGCTTGTGGAGGCCCTCCCTGGAGAGAATCCACCTCAAGACGAGGTCCCCGACCTCGAGAGTGCGGGGGTGGATGTTGCGGCTGTGGTAGCGCAGCAAGGCCTGCTGGTAGCTTGTGGCGCGGAGGGCGGCCTGACGGAGGACCTCCTCAAGGAGCACAAGGTCGCCCCCCCCCCCACACGAGTCGTCCCGATGCGCCTCGTCGAATGCCAGTACTCGCGGGGAATCATGCTTGAGCTCGGACGAGAGGACCGCCTCAGCCCCGTAGATGTGGAAGAAAGGGGTCTCGCTGGTGGGCTTCGTGGCGGTGGTGCGGATGGACCACAGCTCGTCGAGCCAGCCCTTGCCGCAAGCCTCGAGCTTCTTCTTGAAGCTCATGGTCTTGAGGCCCCTAAGGACCCCCACATTGGCACGCTCGGCCTGGCCATTGCTCTGCGAGTGCGCCACTGAAGTGTAGCATATCTGCATTCCAAGGTTAGCACAATATGACCTGAAGAGGCCGCTCATGAACTGGGAGCCATTATCAGTGATGATACGGTTGGGGACGCCAAACCGGCTCACGAGGCCTCTGATGAACTTGACAGCCGAGCCCGCCGGGATGGTGCGCACGGGGTCCACCTCCGCCCACTTGGTGAACTTGTCGATGGCGACGTAGAGGTAGCGGTAACCACCCGCCGTGCGAGGGAAATGGCCCAGTATGTCTAGCCCCCATACCATGAAGGGCCACGAGAGTGGGATTGTATGAAGTCCTTGCACGGGCTGATGGATTTGTTAGGCGTGGAACTAGCAAGCTTCATAGGATCGGACCAGCTCGGTGGCATCGCGGAGCGTCGTGGGCCATTAGAACCCACTGCGGAACACCTTACCCGCGAGAGTACGCGACGAGGAGTGATGCCCGCAATCTCCCCCATGGATGTCAGCTAGCAGCTCGCGTCCTTGCTCTTCTGAAATGCACCGCAGCAAGACATCGTTAGGGCGCCTGTGGTACAGTTTGCCGCCTTGCAGGCAATAAGCTGTGGCCTGTCGGGCCACGCGCTCTACTTCTACATCTTCTTCTAGCAAGGTAACATGGAGCAAGTAGGCCTTGAGCTCCGCGACGCAACTATCTGCCTGAGGCTCCAGTGCCAGCAGCAAACGGGCTCCAGAGGCCGGGCCGCAGTCTGGCACGCCCATGAGTGGTTCGAGTGGGAGCTCCTCACGAAGCAACATTGTGCCAGTGGTGGGGGGAATGGCCGACGGCGCGAAGAGCCTCTCTTTGGAGACACCAGGGCCCTGGGACTCACGGCGGCACGCCCTCTTGGCAATGTCGTCGGCCTCCTTGTTGATGCCGCGCAGGATATGCTGCAACTCTAAACCCAGAAAATGCTTCTCGAGCTTACGTACCTCCTCTAGATAGGCCGCCATGTGCTCATCCTTCGGACTGAGTTTCTTGTTGGAGAAGTTGACCAAGCTGAGAATCACCCTTGATGGTGAGGCGCTTGACCCCCAAGGCAGAGGCAGCCTTAAGACCGGCGATCAGGCCCTCGTTCTCCGCGATGTTGGTGGAGACCTTTTCGCCATTTTGAAAGCGTAGCTGGATGGCATAATGAAGCATGTCATCAGCTGGGGAGACGATCACGACCCCAGCCCCCGTGCCCTGCCTGGAGAAGGTGCCGTTGAAGTGCATGGTCCAACCAACCGGCCCCTCATCCCCAGGCAAGAGGGACTTGTCCTTGTGGCGCTCCTCCTCGTTGGTGTTTGTCCACTCTGCCACTAAATCGACGAGGGCGGCCCCCTTGATGACTTTGGTGGTGCTAAATTCCAGGTGGAATGTTTGCAGCTCGATGCTCCACTCGGCGACTCGGCCCGCGGCGTTAGGGCTGTGCAGCACCTTCTCCAGCGGGTACACGGAGATGACCTTGATGGGATGTCCTTGAAAGTAGTGGCGCAACTTCCTGGATGCGATCAAAAGTGCCAGAAGGAGCATCTGCTGCATTGGGTAGCGCGCGCGCGTCCCTCAGGACCGTGCTGACGAAGTACACGGGGTGCTCGACGAGGCACGTGTTTTCCGCGAGCTCCTGCCCCTGCGGGGGCATTCGGGCCTCAGCGACTTCGAGGGATGTCGCGGGCATGGTCGGCCTAGGGGCACCTGCGTGAGGCGACGAAGGCTCAAGAGGCTCTGCCGTCCCGTGAGGCCCAGGGGTCCCAGGGGCTCGGCGGGCTCACGGGGCTCTGGGAGCTTTTCCTTGGCCTTCACGCGCTCTTCCCGTATCACCACAAGCGTAGCGCTGGCAATCTGCAGTGTAGCCGCCAAATACGGGACCAAGGGCTCGCGAAAGCGCGGCACCACCATTATGGGCGGGCTCGTGAGGTACCTCTTGAGGTCTTCAAAGGCCGCGTCTGCCTCCGGGGTCCACTCAAAGGAATTGTTTCTCTTCATGAGCTTGAAGAACGGCAAGGCGCGCTCGCCTAGCTTGGAGATGAAGCGCCTCAGGGAAGCGACGCACCCGGCCAACTGTTGCATTTCCTTGAGGGTCTTGGGGGGCGCATCTTCTCTATGGCCTTAATCTTCTCAGGGTTGGCCTTGATCCCTCGGTGGGAGACAAGGAAGCCGAGGTTGGCGAGCCACCTTTCCACCTTTCTTGGGGACGATGACTAGGTTGGCGAGCCACTCGGGATGATGCACCTCCCAAATGACCCCAGCTTCCTGCAGCTTGTGCACCTCTTGGACGGTGAATGCCTGCTTCTCTGGCGCTTGGCGCTGCGCCTTCTGCTTGATGGGACAAGCGTTGGGACACACCACCAAATGGTCCTCGATTACTTCCCTTGGGACGCCGGTCAGGTCAGACACCTTCCAGGCGAACACGTCCTTGTTCGCTCGGAATAAAGTGATGAGTGCGCACTCCTACTCAGGGGGAAGGTTGGCACCGATGGTGAAGGTAGGCCTTCGCCGCTACCATCAATCGATACCTTCTTTGTTTCGGCGTGGTCTTGAGAGAACAACTTCTTCTTTCTTGCTAGAGTGACCTCCGGAGGCTTGACTCCATCTTCGGGGCCCGAGCACGAGGCTGTCAGAGACCTGTAGGTGCGCTTGAGGGCTCGAACCGTGGCCGCGGACTTGGGGTGGTCCTGGGAGTCGAAAGCGATGGCGCACTCAGGCCGCACACGAGGCCGCGAAGCCTCAGGCTCGGGCCGCATGGCGTTTGTTCTGTGGAAGAACTACTTGGAGTGGCGACCGGACGCAGGCACCTGGGACCCACCGAGGATACATGCGACAGCGTGGGATCCTGGGAGCGTGAAACGCGCGGCGAACTGATCATGAAGCTCGCTCCAGGAGGAGATCGAAGCCTCAGGGAGGGCGAGGAGCCAAGAACGTGGGGCGCCCGTGAGGGCCAGGGGAAACCAGTTCTCCATGGCCTTGTTGTCGCCGCCTGCCGCCAGGATACCCTGGGTGTAGAGCCGGAGTAACTCCTTGGGGTCAGCAGCGCCATCATAGCGTGGGGGCAGCTCTGGCCTGAACCTTGCCGACCAATTTACCCGACGCAGGCTGGGGTGAAGGCCGAGTGATAATGCACAAGTATAGGGGATCAATCATAGTCCTTTCAATAAGTAAGAGTGTCAAACCCAACGAGGAGCAGAAGGAAATGACAAGCGGTTTTCAGCAAGGTATTTTCTGCAGGCACTGAAATGATCGGTAACAGATAGTTTGGTAGTAAGATAATTCTTAACGGGTAACAAGTAACAAGTGTAGCAAAGGTGCAGCAAGGTGGCCCAATCCTTTTTGTAGCAAAGGATAAGCCTGGAAGAACTCTTATATAAAGCCAAGCGCTCCCGAGGACACTGTGGAATTACTCTCAAGTTAGTTTTCATCATGCTCATATGATTCGCGTTCGTTACTTTGATAATTTGATATGTGGGTGGACCGGTGCTTGGGTGCTATCCTTACTTGGACAAGCCTCCCACTTATGATTAACCCCTCTTGCAAGCATCCGCAACTACGAAATAAGAATTATGATAAATCTAACCATAGCATGAAACATGTGGATCCAAATCAGCCCCTTACGAAGCAACGCATAAACTAGGGTTTAAGCTTCAGTCACTCTAGCAACCCATCATCTACTTATTACTTCCCAATGCCTTCCCCTAGGCCCAAATTATGGTGAAGTGTCATGTAGTCGATGTTCACATAACACCACTAGAGGAAAGGCAACATACATCACATCAAAATATTGAACGAATACCAAATTCACATGATCACTTATAACAAGACTTCTCCCATGTCCTCAGGAACAAACGTAACTACTCACAAAGCATGTTCATGTTCAAGATCAGAGGGGTATTGAATATTATTAAGGATCTGAACATATGATCTTCCACCAAATAAACCAACTAGCATCAACTACAAGGAGTAATCAACACTACTAGCGACCCACAGGTACCAATCTGAGGTTTTGGGACAAAGATTGAATACAAGAGATGAACTAGGGTTTGAGAGGAGATGGTGTTGGTGAAGATGTTGATGAAGATTGACCCTCCCTCGATAAGAGGATCGTTGGTGATGATGATGGCTTCGATGTCCCACTCCCGGAGGGAAGTTTCCCCGGCAGAATAGCTCCACCGGAGCCCTAGATTGCATCTGCCCAGGTTCCGCCTCGAGACGGCGGCGCTTCGTCCCGAAAGCTTCCTCCTTTTTTTTCTAGGTCAAAACCCTCCACATAGTAGAAAATGGGCACCGGACGATGGCCAGGGGGGCCACAAGCCCTGGGGGCGTGCCCCCTAGGCTTGTGGCCACCTCGTGGGTCCCCTATTGTTGTTTCTTCGCCCAATATTTTTTATATATTCCAAAATAATTCTTCGTCAAGTTTCAGGACATTTGTAGTTGTGCAGAATAGGTATCTCAGAGTTTCTCCCTTCCAATCCAGAATTCAAGCTACCGGCATTCTTGCTCTTTATGTAAATCTTGTAAAATAAGAGAGAAAAGGCATAAGTATTGTACCATAATGTGAAATAACAACCCATAATGCAATAAATATCAACATAAAAGCATAATGAAAAATGGGCGTATCAATTCCCCCAAGCTTAGACCTTGCTTGTCCTCAAGCGAAAGACGAAATCGATAATCATGTCCACATGTTTAGAGATAGAGGTGTCGAATAAAAATAAAGTACGAACATGAGGGCATCATGATCATCTTTAGAACAACAACATATTGTCATATAACTTCTCATGCTAAAGTGATAAATCGTTCACAAGGTAAAGTATGAATCAAAAACTTTATTGAAAACTAACAAACTATGATCTCGGTCATTGAGGCAATTGCAATTTATCATAACATCAGAAAGAGTCAATGTAAGAGCTCTTATTTAGCAAGTTCACATACTCAACCATCATTTAATCTTTCATGATTGCTAACACTCACGTGATACTTATGAGATCAAAGCTTCAATCAAACACATAGGAGGATAGGGGCTTATAGTTTCGCCTCCCAACCATTTACCTCAAGGGTAATGTCAATAATAATAATTTATGAACACCTACATCCAAGTGGATATATATGCCTGGATCTTCCCCAACACATAGTGCTTGCCAAAAAGAGAAAATATAAAAGGAAGGGTGGAGATTACCCTGACTCTTGCACAAAGGTAGAAAGTAAAATAAAAGATAGGCCCTTCGCAGAGGGAAGTAGAGGTTGTCGTGCGCTTTTATGTTTTGATGTACGAAATCTTAATGCAAAAGAACATCACTTTTATTGCTGCTTGTGATAGAGAACTTTATTATGCAGTCTGTCGCTTTTATTTCTTCCCCATCACAAGTTCGTATAAAGTTTATTTTCCTCACACTAAAATATCATACATATTTAGAGAGCAATTTTTATTGATTGCACCGATGACAACTTACTTGAAGGATCTTACTCAATCCATAGGTAGATATAGTGGACTCTCATGGCAAAACTGGGTTAAGGGTTTTGGATGCACAAGTAGTATCTCTACTTAGTGCGGAAGTTTTGGCTAGCATAGGATGAGAAGCAAGCTCAACAAGTTGGAGGATCCATGACAATATAACTTCTATTCGGATATAAGAAAACATAACCCATTATGTTGTCTTCCTTGTCCAACATCAACTTATTAGCATATAATATTTTAGTGAGTGCTCACAATCACAAAAGATGTCCAAGATAGTGTATTTATATGTGAAACCTCTCTTTATTTATCACTTCCTATTAACTAGCGGAGCTACCCGCGCATTTGCGTGGCTAGACTATTTATTTATGATTATATTGGCTTGGACTTTTGACTTTATTTGTGCATTTCACATTATGATGTGATATTTTAGCATTCATTAAATATTTTAGCATGAAATTATTTTTTCTTTGTATGTGCTAATTTTTTCCATTATATGAAAATTATATATGATAGATTTATTTTAAAATATTTTTATTGTATTTGTGAGTGTGTGTTAGAAGGTATTAAGTATTGTGTTTTTTGTTGCGAACCAACCTATGGTTATATAGTTAGGAGTACAGTGGTATTCCCAGCTTATCGGCGTTCAAATCCTTGACTTGACACTATTGCTTGAATTTTCATTAATTTATTTTAGCCCATTTGGCAATGTGCGTTTAGTGGGAGGAGACGTCCGGTTGACTACGAATTTGTCTGTGTCGACTTTATGAATCGCAAGATGATGAGCCGGCTTAGTATTTTTAATCCACTCGTAGGGTGTGCTTGCCTGCCTTCATAGGAGTGAGTGTATGTATGCATACATGAGTGTCTGCGTCTGTATTGTGTTTAAAAATATATTTTTATATAGAATTCAGAATCGAACCATTTAGCTAACATAAAAACTATTGAAAGGAAATGCCCTTTCTATTTATGTATTCATTTTGTTCGTTTCATGAAAAATATGCATGATAGATTTATACTTTTTTGTGACTGTCTTTTACTTCCTCTGTTCCTAAATATAAGTCTTTTTTAGAGATTTCAATATGGACTACATACAGATGTATATAGACATATTTTAGAGTGTACATTCACTTATTTTGCTCCGTATGCAGTCCATATTGGAATTTTTAAAAAGATTTGGACGCCGATATCCACCACACGTGTGGCATCTAGGGGGGATGTGCCGCACGCCCCGTGTGGCATCGACATAGGCCCGCCCGCACGAGCACGTACGGGCACACCCCATCACAACCCGCACGTCCGGTGCGCTCGTGGATTGCCCACACGTCCGGGCGAGCGACCCCGCGGCCCACACAACCAAAATCCATTCTCGGCCGTCGTCCCTCCCCGCCTGCGAGTCAGAGTAGCCACCGTCGGTCATCTCCAACCTCTAGATCGGCAAATCTTCCCCTACCTCCATCCTCTTCTCTCTCTACTTGCCATGGCAACCAGATCAGATCACTAGCGCCCCCTCCCCCCCAATAAAACCGGATAAGATCAGATCAGATCAACCAGAAAACACGGCGACAAACTCACACAAAAGGTGAGTTAAACATCCTGCATGTAGTCGTTCTCCTATCTCCTCCCCCCAATAATTTCACTTCTAGATTGCCCATGTAGATGGCGACTGGATCCACAAGGTCATGGCAAAACAGACCATAGACCTACTAGATTTGTGCCGCATGGATCTACAAATCACATGAATCCGATCGTCCATGTGCATTCTCCTCTGCCCTCCAAAGTACACAAAAATTGCCATCTTGTATCCTAGATTTGATCTTTCATAAATACGGGCGATCAGAAGTTCGAACTAAGCTTTTAGGTTGGGGTTGCTACCAGAAGGTGCTCGAAAGTATGTTTAGGATTCACTAAGAGTTAGACGAAAAAACGATGGGGGAAAATGTTGAAAATGGTGGGAAAGCAAGGCAGAACAGAGAAATTTGGCCGGTAAATATGAAGGAAAAAAATAGTTGCCACCTATCTATGCTGGTAGTTGCCATCATGTTATGTTGTTAGTTGCCGCCAGTTGAACATGGTAGTTGCCATCCAGAATGTAGAAAGAGAATGAATATGCATGCCCTATCAACAGAGATGCACGGCTACTATGTTTTCTACTTGCCATGCTGTAATAGTTGTTTATGCCAGTCATGTGATAAGATTGTCGTGTTTCCTTTCATATGGAAACAACAAAATGGAATTCGAATAATAATGCGTTCTCACTCATGCAGTGATTGAAAACACAGTGGGAGAAGCAGAAAAATGAATCATGAAGATGGGACTGATCCTTGGTTTTTCGGAAGGCCACAAGCGCCCCCTTCGGATGCAATAGAGTACAATCAACTCATTTTTGCAGGACCATTGCTGCCACTACTAGAGCAGTACGCGACCATAGGTACGATGCGTGATCAAAAAGTGACAGTTGACATGTTTGTGGACTTGGAAATGGCATTCTACTTATGTACTACAATGACATTGTTCATAGGTTCTTATGACACAACCACACAGGCAGTGATACCATGGCAAGTTGCAACATAGGGGGCTGTCGGTGATAGATATGTGGGAGACCAACTTCAAGTAGCGAATGTGGCAAATCAAGGTAACGCAAAAAATAGCATGTTGATGTGGTGAAAAAAACTTGCAAGGATGGCAAGACTTACGAGTATTTTGAAAAAACACAGGACCATCATGCAGCACGTGGCAACAGGTGGCAACTGGATACCTGCCATCAACGTCTTACAGATGTGAGACGTATGAAATGATCTTGCGGACAGTCTAGATGACATTGGTGTTTACGTCGTATGACTAAAATGAAAAATAGATGACATTAGCATTTGTAGCTGATAGAAATCAAAAAAATGATGGAAAGTGCACCTGCCAAGCCTGGTCAACTGTATTTGCCATCCATGGACAACTGCATGTGGCAAATTAAATGTATGACTGACATCTGCCATACGTGATTGCACGCAGTTGCCATGACAGCTCAACGGCAGTTGCCATGTCTGAACAACGGCAGTTGCCATGACTGAACAACTACAGTTTCCATAAGCGAACAACTACATATGCCATGTTTTAACAACTACAGTTGCCATGACTGACAAACCACAGTTGTTAACTGTGGTTGCCATGACTGAACAACTGCAGCTGCAATGACTGCTCAACTACGTATGCCATGTTTGAACAACTGCAGTTGCCATGCCTGACCAACTGCAGTTGGTCAATGCTTGTCAACTGTAGTAGCCTTGCATGGTGGACTATGTTTGCCATGAGTTCAAAGCTAAACTTCCACATGATGCGACAAGAAAAAAATGAGATTTAACATGTTTTCATACAAAAAATAAGAAATATGGCATCCCATCTTATGATATACGTTGACATGATCGCAGGTTCTTATGGTACAACCACACCACCAGAGGTCTCGTGGCAAGCTGCACCATTGCAGGCCATCAGTAATGCAGATACAGCACACCAACTTGAAGTGGCACACCAACTTCGAGTAGCACATGTGGCAAAACAAGGTAATTTGTGAACCAGGAAAAATCATGCATTTGCTTTGTGGAAAGCATTGGGAAAGTGCACTTGTCACGGTGGTCATGGCAACTGCACTTGCCACCAAGTGAATACGTCCATTAGACATCTATGATCATTTGGATTTGTCAGTTACTGTCTGTGTGTATTTTCCATTTGTGATTATCTGCATTTGCCTTGTGTGCTCATACCTAGAATGCATTTGATGTTAAAGATGTTGATTGCCATGACTTGGCAACTGCAGATGCCATATTAGGTCAACTATAGCTGCCATGGCTGGAGAACTGCAGTTTCCATACATGGCCAAATGCAGATGCTCAAGACTTGCATGTATGCATGATGTCATACCAAAAAATGGGTTACAGTTGCCATGATTTCAAAGTTGCACATTCCAACAATTTATACATGTAACTTATACACCTGGTTATGTACCTGTGCACAAAATGGGAACAAATAACAACTAGCAGATGCCTCAATCCAATGCGTCGTCAATGCGTGGGCACCTATGAAAAAAATGCCTTGTAGAATAAGCTGCAGTTGCCATGAACAATCAGATGCAGCTGCCATATTTCATTTCAATGAATATGCCATTCAAGCAATACTGCTTACACACGTACCTGATTTTGCAGGAGCTTCGACTACAATCAACAGCAGTGCACAAACATCTACTGCGGGTACCTCAGAGCACACGGAAGGGGCGTTCCATGAGCCAGTCACCGATACTACCACAAACAATGCAGAATCAGTGTCAAAACTGGCAATCGTTGCAGCAATGACGACAAGCACGCCTGTGCGCACCAGCACAAGCAACACTCAAACAGATGAAATAGCCGCCAATACTAAAGTGAATTATGAAAATGATGATGAAACGCAAGGGGAAAAAGAAGAGGGACAATCAGAAATCATGCCACCTCAACCACCTTATGTTGGACAGAGATTTGGTTCATTTGAAGATGCCAAGGAATACTACCAGAGATATGCGTTGTTCCACGGATTTGCGGTGAACACAGAATACCATAGGAAAATTTAAAAAAAAACTAACAAGTACAACAGAGCTGAGCTAAGGTGCTACAAGGCACGAAAGAACAAGAAGAGTAAAGGTGTTGTGCCTGCCGTGCCGGAACGAAAGAGAGGCATCATTCTCAAGACGGGATGCCCTGTCAGGATGAAGGTAAACACAGATGGAACCTGGTGGGTGGTCACCGAATATGTCGAAGAACACAACCATGATCTGATAAAGAAGTTTGACCTAGTAAAATTTATGAGCGCCCACAGAGGATTCAGTCCTCACGAGAAGAAATTCATAAGGTTGCTACATGATTGTAACGTCGGTCCATCAAGAATGGTCCAGATACTATCCCTGATCCACAGCAAAGATGGAAGTCTGAGTAGCATGCCCTGCATACCAGCAGACGTCACAAACCTAAAGGCAAAATACCATAGAGAGAGCAGGTTGCTGACATAGAAGACACGATTGCCTACTTCGAAGAGAAAGCAAAAGCAGATCCTGATTTCTTCTACAGGATAAGATTGGACGATGAGGACCGTGTCAGAAACATGTATTGGGTGGATGGTGCGGCAAGAAGAGCCTACAAACATTTCTGTGATTGCATTTCTTTCGACGCGACATATCTCACAAATATGTACAAGATGCCATGTGCTCCATTCATAGGAATAAATAACCACAATCAGTCCTTGCAGTTTGGTTGCGGTCTCGTTCGGAATGAAGATACTGATGGTTACACTTGGCTGTTTAAAACCTTCTTGGAGTGCATGGGTGGACTTGCTCCGATGAACATAATAACAGACCAGGACTTTAGCATGCGTGCAGGCATAGAGGAGGTCTTTCCATTGGCAGTGCACAGGCACTGCAGGTGGCATATTATTAAGAAGGCTGAAGAGACGCTAGGACCATTCTTTGCTGACCGTCTAGAGCTACACAAGGCATTCGAGTTATGTGTGGACCACAGCTTGACAGTGGAGGAGTTTGAACGGAGCTGGACGGCTATGATTGAAAAATACCAAGTCCAAGACAACGAGACACTTAATAGCCTATGGGAGAAGCCGATGTACTGGGTGCCGGCCTTCTTCATGCAGTGCTTCTATCCATTTCTGCAGACTACGCAACACAGCGAGGGTTTCAATGTTGTTTTGAAGCGTTACGTGAGCCCTGGCAACTCATTGCTGCAGTTTGCCAAGCAATATTCAGCTTTGCAACAGAAAATACTGGGATCTGAGCTACAGCAAGAAGCAAACACCGCACTCAAGCAGCCTAAATTGCTAACATATTTACCGATGGAGAGGCAGATGAGCAAGATATACACCAACAAAATATTTAACAAGTAAGTGAATGATCGTACAGTCTTATTTGCCATGTATGACACAGCACATTCAACATTGAAAATTGCTAAAAAGAAAGAAAAAATGTTGTTTGATAACACAAAGAACAAACTCTGCATGCTTGTTTAAAAACGTAAGCAAACCAAAAATATAAAAAAATATGTTTGCCATGTCTGCTGGTTTGAAGCTGCCATCTGTAGTGAACACATGAATGCAAAAGATGAAAATGGAATAAAAAACTGTGTAGTTGGGAAACAAATATTAGTTGATGTTTGTTGTGAAAGAAAGTGTAGTTGCCATTTTGAATGTGGTGTGGTTGCCATGTGGGATGTAGTGTAATTGCCATGTATAGTGCAATGGTATTTCACATGTAAGATGACCTGATTTGCCATGAGAACAATATGATGCAGTTGCACTACCAGGAAGATAGTAGTTGCCATGTAGAATGCATTGTAGTTGCCATCTTGTGACATGCTGGTCATTTCAAAAATAGCACAGGATTGCACTGTACAGCATAAACTGCAGTTGCCATGTGAAATAAACTGCAATTGCCATATGAAATAAACTACAGTTGCCATGTGAAATAAACTACAGTTGCCATGTGAAATAAACTACAATTGCCATGTGGAAACAATCAATACAAAGAAATGTGGAAAAAAATGCTTTCTTTGCCATCGTTGATTTTAATACGTTTGCTATGTTGTGCCCTACCTCAATAAAAGTTGCTACAAAACAATATGAGAATTTAACAAGCACAAAACATGCAGATTCCAGGAAGAAATAAAGCTGTCCAGCATGTACGCAGCTTACCAGGTTGACGAACGTACCTTCAAGGTGTGTACTCTCAGGGGCATGTCCGATTCAGAACCTGAAGACCCCGGACAAGGGAAGAAACTACTTTGTGAGGGCCTCGATAAACGAAGGTGAATACTACTGCGAATGATGCAAATACGAACGGGACGGTATTGTGTGCTGCCACATACTCAAATATAATGGAGATGCACGCGGTCACGCGATTGCCCCGCCATTTCATACGACGGCGATGGACTTGGGACGCTGACGATGCGTTGGGGCCACAAACATCAAATGCAGTTTTGGCTGTACATGATGACAGACCAGAGGCAACCATGGACTCCGTGAGGCATGTTGTATTGACCAAGAACTATGCTGAACTAATAGATGAAGCATGCAAGAGCGATGAGACAGCAAGGGTGGCAGAAAAGCACAGGAAGGCCCTAAAAAGAGAGCTTGATGAGATCAAGACGAGGAAGGCTGAAGAAGCCTTACACAGGTTCCCCCGCACTTCAAGTGTGCCTTCGTCCATGGGTCCGTCCTTTGAAAACTCGGAGGTAGGGTCTGGAATAGCAAGCACACAAACTCAGGTCAGGAACCTGCCCCGTTCCATCACAAAAGGGCGTCCAAAAGAGGTGAGATACAAATCAGGGTTGGAAATTCAAGCAAAGCACAAGAAACCAAAGAAAGGAACTGACAATCCGTAAGCAACTATGGAGGATTCTAACTTTGATGTTGGTGACAATTTTGTAACGTAGATGATGAAGGTTTAAAAATGCAAGAATGACTGTTGGTGGACAACAGAAATTGAAGAAAATGTCATGTATGCAGTACTAAATATGCCATGTAGTTTCTACTGAAAAATGCCATGCAACTCTTACTGAATCTGCCATGTACTTGCTACTAAATCTGCCATCGCGTAGCTTTCCGTTTTCAGTCCACCCATTTTTTGGAGATAGTAAAAAATAGTTGCCACACATATTGTATTGTATACACACTATGTGGGAACTAATTGAATTGATCACGTGTGAATCACGAGAGAGAACAGCTACCATCTAAGTTGTATTGAAATTGACGTGCGATAGGTGCCACATATGCGAACCTATGAACTACCATGCTAACCAATATAGTTAGCACTACAAAATCCCAAAGAAATGAAATGATTAGTTGCACTAACCGTGCGTGAGCAACTATATTTGTCGTGTATCAGGCATCGTAAATGCCAAGTCAGGGAAACTAAGGTTACCACAAGGAAAAAATAGCGAAAAGTATCAAACTATATATTCCCCAATAGAAAATAACTAGACATACTGGGCCGTCCGCAGTTTCACACACTTCTGAATGTAGTAAAGATGACAAATGAAAACACAAAATTATTTAAAAAAAATAGTTTCAAACCATCTGCCACGTCCCCTAGGAAAGAAAAAAATAAAAAACATAAGACAAAAATCAAAGCATATGACAGGAGAATTTCAAAACCACATTTCAGACAAGCGCACAAACTCCCATTCAAACTGCCAATTTGTACTCACATTCACAAACACATAATAATAGTGAACATAAAAGTAGTTCTTGTCGCACCTAAACAGATTCAGGTCCACACTTATATTACAAAGCTTAGACGGCACATACACGCCACCACTACATACTACAGCTATGGGGAATGAAGTCAGAACCTAGCACACGGACATAGTTTCGAAGAGCAAGGTGATACCTTACATTCATCAGCCACAGAATGTAAGGTAGGCATGTGTATGGAGCACCACGTGATCACTTATACTTCTTGTTTGCGGTTTTGGCAGCTCCCTCTATGAATTCTCGTGCTGAAGCCCGCGTGTTGAAATCTTCATTCATCAACCAGTTCCATGTATAGATTTTACAGAGCTCGACGACCATTGCAGCTATGATCACAGGGACCCATCGACCTTCCCACTTTGCAAGGTATTCCAACATGTAAAACATGTAGTCATGCCTAGAACGAAACAAACAGGTGAACACATGCCAACAGAAACATGATAAACTTTGAGGAAGAGATGAAAAAGGTCAAAATTGAGGTAGAAAACACATGAAAAGATGGTAATTACCCGTTTTCTTGCTTCTCAGTCGTGACGTACTCGATTGGAAAATGACTAATCTGGACCTTCGAGTTTTCGTAATGACGGTTCCAGGTATTTTTCAGGTTGTTGATAAAGAATTCAGCATGAGTAGTAAGGTCGTCGTCATCTCCTGAACGGATTGAATCAAGCACCTCAAAATGTTGGTTCTTCAGGTCAAGGCAAATGGCATAGTGGTGACCACACTTGTCATCTGGGTTATCTGGTGCAAGCAGCTAGAACATGGGGAACATGATCTGCAAGTAAAAAAGAGAAAAGAAAAAAAGAGTTGACATGAAAACAGATTGATGTAGTTGCAAATATGATATGTAGTAATATTGCCATTTGCAATAATGGATATGTGAAAAGCAAGCATCAAATGGCCAAGTGAACACATGGAAAAAAGGGTTCAGTTGCCATGTGTAATTGTCAGAAGTTGCCATACATGTTTAAAGAAAGTTGCCCCAATATTTTCAGTTAAGTTGCCACATGAGTTCCATTAAAGTTGACACTTCCTTACCATGGCAACTGTTGCCACAGGAAACAGTTGCCATGAAAAGTATGTAACACACATATCGAATATAACTATGGACAAACATAGCATGGAAAAAAATAAAACATCTACAACGAGAAGAAACACTCACATATTTTTTCAGTGTGAGCTTGAAATCACCATGCGCGGCAAAATGTTTCCTCAGGATGCGATGGTGGAAGTCACCATCCCATATTTTGCTGGTCACACTGTAGTGCATGATCGTCTTGTGGGGACAAATGTCCACATGCTTGTTGATGTAGTCAATCGCACACGCAACTACATTCTGCGACATTTTACCAGTAGGCCTCATAGACTCGGCTAGATCACCCAGGTCGACGTATGTCGCATCGCATTGTATGATTTTGGTTCTGTCCAAACATGAGCTGTATGAAAATGATATAACATGAAAGAATCATGTCTACTAAAAAAATAAAAAATAAAAATAAACAACACATGGCAAAAAGGGCAAAAAATATCGGGAAAAAGCAAGTAAGGGGTTATGTGGTGTGGGCATTACTTTTTCAGCTCCTTCATGTGTTTGTTGTTCGACCTCGCATTTCAGAAACGCTTGACAATATCGTAGAGAAGGGACTGCTCCTTTGTAGCCTTAATATCAAGCTCAAAGTCATCCACTGGTGGTGGGTGAACTACCCTCGTCTGCCTCACAGAACCAGGGGTTGCACTTCTGACAATATCCTCAGATACTAGCTCAGCAGGCACATCAGAACTTGATTGGCCCTGATTCCGCGACGACCTCCTGTTTAATGCTTCCTGCTCAATCCTACGGTAAGCTTCATCGAGGGACGGCGAAATCTCCTTAGGGGTGGCTGAAAGAAACGAACAGAGGAATAAGAAAATTGGACACATCAAGTTATTGTGCAAAAGTTCAAACTGTGAACTGTAGTGCTGATAGAAAAATATTGATTTCAAATGTCAATTCAAAAACAAAGTTTGCCATGTGCAAATGCACTGCAGTTGCCATGTGCAATGCACTACAGTTGCCATGTGACACCAACTGTAGTTGCCATATGTAATGCACTTCAGTTGCCATATGTAATGCACTTCAGTTGCCATGTGACAACAACTACATTTGCCATGTGCAACGCACTACAGTTGCCATGCGACAACATCTACAGAAAACATATGTGGTCGAAAGTGTTTTGGCCCTACCAAGATAAACAACGGTTGTCATGTCAGAATAAAAATCAGTTGCCATGTTATATGAACAGCAACTGCCAAATTAAGTCACCTACAAATGCCATCTACATATGCATCACATAAGATTTGCCATCACAATTCAAAAACCAAAGCTTGCGATGAAGATCAGAAAAAAATGTAGAAACGAATGATAAACACAAAAAAGTTTACCTTGCACTATAGGCTCTGCAAACTTCACAGCCTTCCTGCCATCAGCCATGGGATGCGCCATCATCGGGACCGTGCCTGCCGGGAAAGCAAAGGCAACAGGCATAGGATCGTTGACTGGTTCATCCTGAGTGCGATCAATCCCAAGCCTGCAGCTTGGTGGGGTGAAAGCCATGGGGTGCCTCTCCTGCTGATCAGCCGGTTTGCGAACAAATTGTTTAGCAGAATCTAGAGGTGACAGATCAACAAACATGTCAGTCTCGTCTGCTGCAGAATCATCATGCTTATTAGTAGGGCGGGGCATGCTATCAGCGGTCTCAATCACAGCCTTCTTGCCTATCTTCTTGTTTGGGCTGTACGGGACACCGATGTTGACAGGGAGCTTAGAATGCGCAGATTTAAACTGGTGTTCTCCACAGTAGTAAAGGATGTCGTTTGCTCTGAACGTCCACCTCCTTCAGTGGTACACTGCTTACCACCTGCATCTGTTGTATTGCGGACTTCCATCTTCTCGACTGCATTGCTTTTGGCAGAAGGTGGGAAAAGTGTGGAAGCAGGCACATAACCAGAGTCACCTCTGGTGCTCTTAAGTACCTCTGGTGCATTGGATAACTGTGCAGGATTCTTGTGGGGGCTACGCCTAGGTGGCAGGCCAGCTTGCACAACGGTTGCAGTAGCAGCCTGTGCGCCAGCAGCCGCTGAAGCTGTTGTGCAGTGAGAGTCATCTGTGGATGTCCTGTCATACTAAAATGTGGCCGCAACCCCTTCTTTCGTGGCCACATAAGTGCCATCGGCCGCACGCTTGGAATCCATTTCAGATGAGCGGGAATCTTCTTTGTTTAGGTTGAACTCGGGAGCATCCACTTCAACACTTGCTGATCAGGTGGCATGGGTCACAACAGCATCTCTCATTGCCACCAGGGTAGGCACTATCTCAGCAGTCCTGGCAGATACTAGCTTGTTGCTCCCAGATGTATGGATGCCTGCGGTTGTAGTCTGCACATCTGCAACCGGCGGAGATGGGTGGCCACTTGCATCAGAACTAGCGGCAACAGTGGACGGTGCAGCGGCAGATTTGTCAACTGACGGCTCATGAATATCTGCATTATTGGATGTTGACAACTTGGAGTGAATGCGTTCAAGTGGGTCTTTAGTAGTGCGATTGGTCGAGCGCGCAGTAGTCTTCTTCACCCTACAAAAAAATGTGTCGAACGATAAGACAACCATTCAAGAAAGCACATGAAGAGAAAAAAGGTGAGGGGCAGGAACAAGTAATTGCCATGTTAGTCATCATAAAAAGCCATGTGTGATATGCCAGAGTTGCCATTTGAAAACAAAGCAGGGATTAACACACATGCTGTACAAGCGGTTGCCTTGAGTGAAAGCTACCAGTTGCCATAGGAGGGAGACAAGAGTTGCCATGTGGTCTAGTAAGCAGTTGCCATGCCGAAGAAGCAAGAGTTGCCATGTATCAGATTTAGCAGTTGCCATGTGGGACAGATAAGAGTTGCCATGTGGCAAGTTTAGCAGTTGCCATGAGGGGCAGACAAGAGTTGCCACGTTGGGTGCAGTAAAAGTTGCATATGATTTAGGAATGCATCAAACAAATTTAGCGTTAGGACTATGAATAACTTGTCAAGCTCAACATGCTGCAATTGCCATGAAAAATTTCAAAGAGAATGCATTTCCGTATTGCGACACAATGAAAATAGCTCAATCACAAAAAAACAGATAAAAAAGGGAGAACCCACCTCTTGCTTGTTTTCCTCAAGTCTTCCAGCACAACAGGATCCCCGGTGTTGGACGTCGATGTGCGAGGAGATGACCGAGTGGAAGTGGTGGCACCAGTAGTGGGTGCCCCCTTGTTCAGCCGGGCAGCAACACGGGATGGCGTGGGTGCTTGTTTCTGCTTAACTGATCGCCTACCAGCTGTCGCCTCACTGCACACAAAAAAAGGCAAAAAGAGCAAAAAATGCAAAAAAAAACAAGTGTGAGACACAAAATCATGGCGTACGTAGCACGGAAAAAGCTGGGGTGTTAAAAGGAAGAACGAATAAAACAATAAAGAAACATCGAACCTCCTCCTAGCAGCAACGGGATCGGTCCTACACCTCTTGCCAACAGAGCACTGGGCAGCATCCTCTGGAGCCCTACCCCTCTTTGAGAGAGGAACCCCCGTGTCTCTCACAACAGTTAGAGCAATGCCTCCCTCTGGTGGAGGAACATTCGGTGCAGCCTTATCGCTGTTACCTCCTACACGAACTTCCTGATGTTCATCATGGTCAGTGTCATGTCGCACATTCCCCATGTCATCGTCACCATCCTTGTCGAGACCAGCATCCATGGCACCGAAACCATCCCCGACTAGCTCCTCTTGCGTGTCAGGGAGCTCCTGAGAACTGTCGTAGTCGTACCGGCCACGGCAGCCAGTTGGACGATGTGTCCGTTCTCCGACAAAGGATGTGAACTGCCTTGCAACCATGTCGCTATCAGAACCATTCAATGATGTCCAACCCTCGACCAACTTCCCAAGGAAGCTGGTCATGCCGGAAGCAAACTGCCCGACTAGGTGCTCAACAGGTGCCCTGGCCTGATCAGGAAACAAAAAGTAACAAGTTTCAAACACATTAGAACATGCGCATAAGAAAAGAAGGAAAAAAACCGTAAAAAGAAGTCAAATGCAAGAAAATATCATTCAAAAAACAAAAAAACATGCTTGATTACCTCAGCGGAACAAGATGGAGCTGAATGCACATCCATCCACTTGCCGAAATTCTGTGGCCCACCAAACACACTATAGTCTATGGCATGCTTGGCCATCAGCTGAAAAATAGCAAAACAAAGAGAGGTCAAAAATAAGAAACAGTGACTATGGTCATGGATTGCAAGGAAAAAGAATTCGAGGGGGAACGGCAAAGTTGCCATATGGAGACAACCATGGTTGCCATGTGCAGACAACCATGGTTGCCAAGTTCTTTATGGTTTGTTAGTCGTAATGAAAGCGTTGAGGTGGTCGAATGGAATGCGCAGACAAAGTTGAGTGCACAAATTGTAATATGGATGTCAAGTAAAGTGTTGTGCATTTGCCACGTAGAACCGAACGTATTTGCCATGTTGTATACGCTATATATTCCCCTCTTTAAAAAGAAAAACTATGAACAACCAATATGGATCAGTTTTGGTTTTTGCATATTATTTCCAACAGTGAACTTAAAAAATGTTATGCAAGAAAGAAGACAAAACTAACCTGCAGTTTCCCATATTTTGTATCAGATATCCTGTCTACGGCAAGCACAGCCTTGACAGCATCATAACTCCAGGCAGAGACAACAAGCTTATGTGGAGGCGGCGGACCTCCTATCTCAGTGAAGTCGACAGTAGACAAATCAAGACGATCGACGTACATGAGCTGGTTTACACAATAAAGCGAGTAAGTAAATCAGAATATGTCAGTGATCAGTATTGTGCAAAAAAAGAAAACAGAGAAAAATGCGGGGGAAAAGAAAAGGAAAATGACTACGGTTTAAACGTCATTGGCAATACAGTCTCCCTTGAGTCACAAGTTCAAAAATAGAAGAAAGATTTGCCATGGGCGTGAACGTATGTTTGCCATGTATCACTAATTAAAACGAACGAAAAAAATAGAGGAAGTGAACACGATGTGTGTTGTAGAAATATGTAATTGCCATGTAGACATCAACTGCAGTTGCCATGTATCAACAACTTCACTTTCACATGTAAAAACACAAAAATGAAAGTTGCCGTACACGATCAACTATGGTTGCCATCAAAAAAGCAAAAATCAGTTAAAGCTCTGTCAAACTAGGGTTGACAGAGTATGGCCAAACAGAGATGCCACATGCAAAACAATTTGGTTGTCACTTATGAACAACTGTAAATGTGATTGAGGAACGAATGAACCGTAGTAAGAGCATTTGTAGAAGAGTAAGAAAAATACCATTAGGTGCAGGCGGCAGCCCTTCTGGTACATCTTATTTGAGAATGCATCATGCAGGAAGTCGGCAATGAATTTACACCAATTCATGTTTTTAACATCTTTCGGTTTTGCCTGCACAAAAGATTTGAGGACAAAAGACACCACGTCGACAGTCAAATAAAAACATCAAACTAGCAGTGACTAGCTTCTACATGACATCAAAAACAGAAGATTGTAGGAAAAAGAATAGAGAGAGAGCATTCACCAAGATAGGGAAGCACTTGTTGCTTGGGCGCAGCGACGTGGTAGGCGCCAAGACAGACGAGATCAAGTACATCAGCAGCTTCATCTTAAATACCTCGCCATGGGTTGTCATGCCCTCCAGCGAAGTTGCCAGCACAGTCGTATTAGGCATGGATGCCATTCCAGGAAACAAACGGGGGAACAAAACTTCCTCAATCTCATTGTTCACCTCATACGGAACTTTGATTTCTCCACGGGGGACACCCAAAGTGCAAAATACAGATTCCTCGTCCAAAGGGAGTCTTCCATGTCCCGGAATGACGAATTCCCTAGATGCAGGATCGTATATCCCACCGAGCCAGTCGCATACAGGGTTCACTAGATTCGTGCATCGAACATCCATCAATGCATGCATCCCCATCTCACCGGCAGCTCCCTTCTGCTCATCAGTAAAACCCTTGGTCAATATAGTCAAGCGTTCTTACGAAGCCCTATTGTGCTGATGTTTCTTCTTCTGCAGAACACAAAAGGGTCATTGTTGCCATGTTCAATATACTAAAAATTAGTTCTGACGGATGAATGTAAACTCAGTATCACAATAAAATAGTGGGGAAAAATGACCTCATCGCCGTCTTTCGTACGACCGGTCACACGATTCCGTGGCGGTACCTCCATGAAGTCGTCATCATCGTCTTGCTTGTCACCACGAGCCATGGTGCTACGGTAAGAACAAAAACACGTTAGTACAAATGAAAACACAGTCGACAGATGCAGAAAGAGATGCACGAAGTAACGAGGCAGTGGATATCATCGACAACAAAATGAAAACTGCCATGTTTACCCTAAAACAAATGTGTACGATGTGTCATAAGAGGGAGTTGCCACCTGCAATCTGAAAAATGCATGACATATGCTCCTAAGCAAAACTAAGCAGCTCACAAAAAAAGTACTTAAGAAAAAGGCATGCAAAAATAATGCCATGCTGCGTATATGTAGTTTGCCACCTCCCTGAACACAAATTAGCGAAATTGAGACGCGAATGACTGCATAAACAAGCTAACTGGCAAAATTTGGGTTCAATCAGAAGTTGCCATGTACTAAAAAGATTTACGTTGCCATGTTTGCGCAAAAACAAACATGTCAAGTAAAGTCTTAGTGTGTGAAAGGAGGTAATTGCCGTCTGCTAAACATGCACAGTAGGCGAAAAATGACCACTGAAACAAGTGCAAAAACATGTCAATTGGCAGGTTTGCTTCAGAAAAGGTAGTTGCCATCTAGCAGATTCAAGTTGCCATGTTAGCAGTAAATAATGTGGAAACTAAGGCAGTACAGTGGAACACCCAACTGCCATTATCCAACATATAATGTGGCAACTGACACATTGGCTTCATAAAAGGGAGTTGCCATCTAATAGATTCAAGTTGTCGTGTTATCACAAAACAGCGTGGCAACTAAGTGAGTACGTGGAACACACAAACTGCCATTATCCTACATAGAACATGGCAAATGATAGAGTTGCTTCAGAAAATTAGTTGCCATCTAGTAGGAAAGTTGTAGATAAACAAGTGCATTGAAATTTCCATGTCTGCACAGAACATAATAGCAAATTAAAACATTTCCAAATAAACCCAAACTGCCATTATCCTACAAATCAAAATGCACCTAACTAGATCTAGGTTTCATACCCAACTATCAGTCCCTGAGTTCGACTACAACATCGCCCCTAAAACAGTGATAATCGCAGCCTACAAGACCATCAAAACTAACAAAAACACAGTAGAAATCGCTGCCACATAGAATTGCAGACATCTAATCTCTCAAAACAGAGAGATAGTTATCGAACGGGCAAGCCTCGCCGGTGTAACAGCCCGAGACCGACGCTCCAGACGCCTTCCATGTATTCCAAGTTTCGTCGTGTGACTTATTTGTCTGTTGCATTCTTCATAGCATCTTTTGCATTGCATCATGTCATCATGCCATCATTTTCGCAAACTAACTGAAACTCACATAAATAAATTGTATGGATCTCCGATCCATTTAAATCGAGGGAAGTCACATGGTGATTTCTCTTTATAACATATCCTCCCAATATTTAGGGAGCTATATTAAACCATTCCATTGAATTGGAATCACCCATAAACACACATGCAATTTAATTCCATGCCTTTTCCAACCTCAGTTCTTGACCTCCAACCTTACCCATTTATTCTTTCATCACTTTTCCAGGCAACACCTAAATTCTCAACATTTTTGGACATACCAAATACCCACTTCCTTCTCACACTCATTTGAATTAAATTCAAATTCAAATGAGTTTGAATTTAACTTCACACGCGTGCTCATTTCTATTTTTCTTGGAACAAGCTCACTTTTTTTGAGTCTGAGAAGAATACCCTCTTGCTCGAGCATCGCTCCTCTCCTCTCCTCTTTCCTTTCTTTGTTCTCGGAGGTCCTTTTCTTTGCTTCCAGGCCGCTGCAGCCAGCCATCGTGGCCCAAGGCCCAGCCGTCGCCCTTAAACCTAGCCCCGACCCCCTCCACTCGATCTCTCCCTCGATGCCCCCTCCAGCGCCGCCAGGAGCCTCGATCCCCATCTCCCTCCGCTTGATCTCCTCCTCACCCTCTCTATCTCCCATGCGTGTTGCCACCCACAGGAGGGGCTAGGGCAGTGGGAATACAGGTGTGATTGTGTTATTGTGGATGGTTGTGGTTTGAGGGTGATGGTGAATGGTGCCCCCACTCCAGCCGTGGTGCTCCCCCCTCCCCCCCCCCCCGCCAGCGCACGCCTCGCGCCTGATCTCCTCTGCCCTGTAGGCTACCCCTGCTGTCCGGCAAGCCTCTGCTCTGCCCCGCCTCCTGCTTCCCCGTGTCCCTCGCTCGCTCGCCATGGCCGCCCGAGCGTGCACCTGCAGCCACGACGCCTCCACTGTGCCTCCCTCTGCTTCTTCTGCTGCAGAGCGCCGCCACCACGCGAGTCTCCCTCCGCCGCCACGTCTCCTCTGCCACGTCCGCCGTCTTCCTTCCTCGAGCTCCGCCCTGTCTTCTTCTCTCCTCCGCCCGTCTCGTAGCGCCCTGCTCGACATTGCCGCTGCCATGGCCTCTCACTTGTAGCCCATCGCCAAGCTTGCTTCGTGCTGCTGCCCCGCTGCCCCTTTTGTCGTTGCCAAGACCACCGAATCCAGGGACGCAAGACCGCCTCCATGGATTCCTTTCGCCAAGTACCATGACCGGCGAAGGCCAAGACCGAGACCTCCTCGAACAGGAGCGTTTTTGGGATCGCCAAGACCACCTCAAGTTCGACTACGTTTTGTTGCCCTGGCCGAGACCGGCAAGTACCACGACGCCCGGAGCCCTGGATACGTCAAGGTCGACTCCATCATCGAGAACGACTACATGACGACCCTGGATATGGAACTGCAAAACGCCAAGTACCCCTTCGAGTTGACGAGACCGGCAAGTCCGAAGACCCCAAGTACCACGACAACCCTGAAGGGATTCGAATCTGTCAAGTTCCTCTTTGAAACGTGAACCACTACTTCCCTCAACGAACTTGATCCGTTCCGAAAAGGCACGCTTCGAAGGTATAACCCCGAGACGACGCCCATGAACGAATGCATGTGTTGGATGAGATGCTCGTGTGTGCACCGTGTCCGAGTTGTCATTGCACGTTCCTCCTTGTTTGCCATGCCGTCGACCCGTGGGAACCCGGTAACCGGGATCACCCCACCATCTTTTGCATGTTTCGTACATCCACACTTTCTTTTGCACCGACATCTCGACGAGTTGTCGGATCATCGGAATGTTGTCGTGGCACCATTTCTGTTGTCGTTTCCATGGCACCCCTTTCATTCCACCATGGTGACCAAATGCTTCATAACATGCTCATGTCAACATTTTCATAAAATTGCATAAAACTTGTATATGTCATCCGCATCATGATAACAACATTTAAAATGTTTAAAATTGTTGTTTGCATTAAATTGCTAAATGACATGTGGGAATTTACCAGAATTGTTGTTTGATGTTTCCGGCCTCATTTAAACTTGCCTAAATAATTAGTTTAATTATGCTTCACCTCTTGCCGTGTTAACCAACATTTAATATTGTTGAGTAGCTTTAACGAGAGCGAACTAAATACTTGAATGTGGTGTTTCGTCAATATGCAACTCGTTGCATATTGAGCTCCACTTAATTTGTAGTATTGTTTGTGCACTTTGCCATGCCATGACTCATTAAACCGGACATGCATCATACTTGGTTGTGCATCATGTCATGTTTATGCTAGTGTGTTTACCATGTTGTTTGCTTCTTTCCAGATGTGCTTCTTCTCGATAGTTCCCGGTTACGTTGCGATTGTGAGGATTTGTTCGACTACGCCCATTCATCTTCTTCATGGATTCGGTCTTCTTCCTAGCGGGATTTCAGGCAAGATGACCGTTACTCTGGATACCACTACTATCTTTGCCTTGCTAGTTGTCTCGATGCTATCGCTATGTCACGCTACCTACCACTTGTTTATCAAGCCTCCCAAATTGTCATGATAGCCTCTAAGCTTTTCCATCATCCTAGAAAACCATTGTTTGGCTATGTTACCGCTTTGCTTAGCCCCTCTTATAGTGTTGCTAGTTGCAGGTGCAATTGCAGGTTGTTCCATGTTGGGACATGGATATCATGGGATATCACAATATCTCTTATTTAATTAATGCATCTATATACTTGGTAAAGGGTGGAAGGCTTGGCCTTTTGCTTGGTGTTTTGTTCCACTCATGCCACCTTAGTTTCCGTCATACCGGTGTTATGTTCCTTGAATTTTGCATTCCTAACACGGTCGGGGTTTATGGGCCCCCCTTGTTTCTTCGTCTAAAGTAAAGCTTTCCTGGGGAGATCCAACATTGGTTTTACCATTTGCCTAATAACAACTAAAACTTGCATAGGGACCGGCTAGCACCTGAGGTCTCTTAATCAACCCCCAGGCCAGTGCTCGACATGAGTGTTGGTTGATACATCTGCAACGTATCTATAATTTTTTATTGTTCCATGCTATTATATTATTTGTTTTGGATGTTTTATATGCATTAATATGCTATTTTATATTATTTTTGGGACTAACCTATTAACCTAGAGCACAGTGCCAGTTTCTGTTTTTTCCTTGTTTTTGAGTTTCGCAGAAAAGGAATACCAAACGGAATAAAACTTTCGCGATGATTTTTCTTAGACCAGAAGGAAACCAGGAGACTTGGAGATGAAGTTGGAGGAGCCACGAGGCGGCCACAGGGACGGAGGGCGCGCCTCCCACCCTTGTGGGCCCCTCGTGCACCTCCTGACCTAATTCTTTCGCCTATATATTCCCAAATATCCCCAAACCAACAAAGACATCCACGAAAACACTTTTCCACCGCCGCAACCTTCTGTACCCGTGAGATCCCATCTAGGGACCTTTTTCGGCACCCTGCCGGAGGGGGATTCGATCACGGAGGGCTTCTACATCAACACCATTGCCCTTCCGATGAAGCGTGAGTAGTTTACCACAGACCTACGGGTCCATAGCTAGTAGCTAGATGGCTTCTTCTCTCTCTTTGATTCTCAATACCATGTTCTCCTCGATGTTCTTGGAGATCTATTCGATGTAATACTTTTTTGTGGTGTGTTTGCCGAGATCCGATGAATTGTGGATTTATGATCAGTTTATCTATGAATATTATTTGAATCTTCTCTGAATTCTTTTATGCATGATTTGATATCTTTGTAATTCTCTTCGAACTATCGGTTTGGTTTGGCCAACTAGATTGGTTTTTCTTGCAATGGGAGAAGTGCTTAGCTTTGGGTTCAATCTTGCGGTGTCCTTTCCCAGTGACAGTAGGAGCAGCAAGGCACGTATTGTATTGTTGCCATCGAGGATAAAAAGATGGGGTTTTCATCATATTGCTTGAGTTAATTCCTCTACATCATGTCATCTTACTTAATGCATTACTCCGATCTTTATGAACTTAATACTCTAGATGCATGCTGGATAGCGGTCGATGTGTGGAGTAATAGTAGTAGATGCAGAATCGTTTTGGTCTACTTGACACAGACGTGATGCCTATATTCATGATCATTGCCTTAGATATCGTCATAACTTTGCACTTTTCTATCAATTGCTCGGCAATAATTTGTTCACCCACCGTATTATTTTCTATCTTGAGAGAAGCCTCTAGTGAAACCTATGGCCCCCGGGTCTATTTTCCATCATATAAGTTTCCGATTTTCTATTTTCCATCATATTAGTTTCCGATCTACTATTTTGCAATCTTTTACTTTCTGATCTATAAAACAAAAATACCAAAAATATTTACTTTATCATTTTTCTATCTCTATCAGATCTCACTTTTGCAAATAACCGTGAAGGGATTGACAACCCCTTTATCGCATTGGGTGCAAGTTGTTTGATTGTTTGTGCAGGTATTCGGTGATTTATGCGTCGTCTCCTACTGGATTGCTACCTTGGTTCTCAAACTGAGGGAAATACTTATCTCTACTTTGCTGCATCACCCTTTCCTCTTCAAGGAAAAAACCAACGCAAGCTCAAGAAGTAGCAGGAAGAATTTCTGGCGCCGTTGCCGGCGAGATCTATGCCAAGTCAAGACATACCAAGTACCCATCATAAACTCTCATCTCTTGCATTACATTATTCGCCATTTGCCTCTCATTTTCCTCTCCCCCACTTCTAAAATGATTTTCGAAAATATTTGCCTTTTTCTTCGCCCCTCTCTTTGCCTCTTCTTCTTCCCTCTTCCGTTCATCTTCTTCATTTGCTTTTTGTGTACCCGATATGATTCAACTTGCTTTTATGGCCCAACCAAAGAACGTTGATCCTCACCTTAGGCGGTTGGAAGAAATTGAAAATAAAGTCAGGAGCTTCATGTCTTTACAATTTGAGCATAATAGTTTCTTTAGAAACGAGCTTAAAGAGCAGAAAAGTTTTATGGAGTACATGAATAAAGAGCTCGATGATATGTCTAAGGAATTTTATGGTTTGAAATCTCAATTTGCTCATCTTGAAAATTTAGTAGGCCAAATTTCTGATAAACAAGCTACCTTAGTAAATAAGATGGCCGCTAAACCGGAGGCTTTAAATAATGATGAAGATCTTAAAGTGATTGATGTGACTCCTATTGAGTCTTTGTTTTCCAGTATAAATCTTGATAAAGATGGGACTGGAGATGAGTCATAGTTAAAAGGTGTCCCAATGATTTAGAGTTTTTAGATCTTGATGCAAAAATTGATAAAAGTGGGATTGGAGAGGTCAAAACTTTAAGTAGCAATGTACCCACTCTTTTGGATTTCAAGGAATTTAATTATGATAATTGTTCTTTAATAGATTGTATTTCCTTGTTGCAATCCATGTTGAATTCTCCTCATGCTTATAATCAAAACAAAGCTTTTACTAAACACATCGTTGATGCTATGATGCAATCTTTTAAAGAAAAGCTTGAATTGGAAGTTTCTATCCCTAGAAAACTTTATGATGAGTGGGAACCTACTATTAAGATTAAGATTAAAGATTATGAGTGCTATGCTTTGTGTGATTTGGGTGATAGTGTTTCCACGATTCCAAAAACTTTATGTGATGTGTTAGGTTTTCGTGAATTTGATGATTGTTCTTTAAATTTGCATCTCACGGATTCCACTATTAAGAAACCTATGGGAAGGATTAATGATGTTCTTATTGTTGCAAATAGGAATTATGTGTCCATAGATTTCATTGTTCTTCATATAGATTGCAATCCTACATGTCCTATTATTCTTGGTAGACCTTTCCTTAGAACGATTGGTGCAATTATTGATATGAAAGAAGGAAATATTAGATTTCAATTTCGGTTAAGGAAGGGCATGGAGCACTTTCCTAGAAATAAAATTAAATTGCCATATGAATCTATTATGAGAGCTACTTATGGATTGCATATCAAAGATGACAATACCTAGATCTATTCGTATTTTTATGCCTAGCTAAGGGCGTTAAACAATAGCGCTTGTTGGGAGGCAACCCAATTTTATTTTTGTTTTTGCCTTTTTGGTTCTGTTTTGCAATAAATAATTCATCTAGCCTCTGTTTAGATGTGGTTTTTTGTTTTAATTAGTGTTTGTGCCAAGTAAGACCTTTGGGATGGCTTACGGTGATAGTTGATTTGATCTTGCTGAAAAACAGAAACTTTTGCGTCCAGTCTCAGAATTTTAGTAATTCACTGGAGCGTTGAAAAACCATGAATTTTTTATACGAGATTTATATACAAATTTACTCTGTTTTCCTAATTTTTCAGAATTTTCGGAGTTACATAAGTATTACAAAAATTCGGATCTTCGCAGACTATTCTGTTTTTGACAGATTCTGTTTTCTTTGTGTTGTTTGCTTATTTTGATGAATCTATGGGTAGTATCGGGGGGTATGAACCATGGAAAAGTTGGAATACAGTAGATATTACATAAATATAAATAAATAATGAGTTCACAACAGTACCAAAGTGGTGATTTATTTTCTTATACTAACGGAGCTTATGAGATTTTCTGTTAAGTTTTGTGTTGTGAAGTTTTCAAATTTTTGGATAAGGATTTGATGGACTATGGAATAAGGAGTGGCAAGAGCCTAAGCTTGGGGATTCCCAAGGCACCCAAAGGTAATATTCAAGGACAACCAAGAGCCTAAGCTTGGGGAAGCCTCGGAAGGCATCCCCTCTTTCGTCTTCGTCTATCGGTAACTTTACTTGAGGCCATATTTTTATTCACCACATGATATGTGTTTTGCTTGGAGCGTCTTTTATAATTCAAGTCTTTGCTTTTTAGTTTTACACAATCATCCTTGATGTACACACCTTTTGAGAGGGACACGCATGAATCGTGATTTATTAGAATACTCTATGTGCTTCACTTATATCTTTTGAGCTAGGCAATTTTGCTCTAGTGCTTCACTTATATCTTTTTAGTGCATGGCGGTGGCTTTATTTTGTAGAAATTATTGAACTCTCATGCTTCACTTATATTATTTTGAGAGTCTTTAAACAGCATGGTAATTTGCTTTGGTTATAAATTTAGTCCTAATATGATAGGCATCCAAGAGGGATATAATAAAAACTTTCATATAAAGTGCATTGAATACTATAAGAAGTTTGATTTCTTATGATTGTTCTGAGATGTAAATATGGTGATATTAGAGTCATGCTAGTGAGTAATTGTGAATTTGAGAAATACTTGTGTTAAGGTTTGTGAGTCTCGTAGCATGCACGTATGGTGAACCGTTATGTAACGAAGTTGGAGCATGAGGTATTTTTTGATTGTCTTCCTTATGAGTAGCGGTCAGGGACGAGCGATGGTCTTTTCCTACCAATCTATCCCCCTAGGAGCATGCGTGTAGTACTTTGTTTCGATGACTAATAGATTTTTGCAATAAGTATGTGAGTTCTTTATGACTAATGTTGAGTCCATGGATTATACGCACTCTCACCCTTCCACCATTGCTAGCCTCTCTAGTACCGCGCAACTTTCGCCGGTACCATACACCCACCATATACCTTCCTCAAAACAGCCACCATACCTACCTATTATGGCATTTCCATAGCCATTCCGAGATATATTGCCATGCAACTTTCCACCGTTCCGTTTACTATGACACGCATCATCATTGTCATATTGCTTTGCATGATCATGTAGTTGACATCGTATTTGTGGCAAAGCCACCGTTCATAATTTTTTCAAATATGTCACTCTTGATTCATTGCACATCCCGGTACACCGCCGGAGGCATTCATATAGAGTCATATTTTGTTCTTGTATCGAGTTGTAATTTTTTGAGTTGTAAGTAAATAGAAGTATGATGATCTTCATTATTAGAGCATTGTCCCATGTGAGGAAAAAAAAGAGGCCAAAGAAGCCAAAGAAAAAAAAGAAAAAAAAGAAAAAAAGGAAGAAAAAAATAAATAAAAAAATGAGAGAAAAAGAGAGAAGGGGCAATGTTACTATCCTTTTTCCATACTTGTGCTTCAAAGTAGCACCATGATCTTCATGATAGAGAGTCTCCTATGTTGTCACTTTCATATACTAGTGGGAATTTTTCATTATAGAACTTGGCTTGTATATTCCAATGATGGGCTTCCTCAAATTGCCCTAGGTCTTCATGAGCAAGCAAGTTGGATGCACACCCACTTAGTTTTCTTTTTTAGCTTTCATACACTTATAGCTCTAGTGCATCCGTTGCATGGCAATCCCTACTCACTCACATTGATATCTATTGATGGGCATCTCCATAGCCCGTTGATACGCCTAGTTGATGTGAGACTATCTCCCTATTTTTGTCTTCTCCACAACCACCATTCTATTCCACCTATAGTGCTATGTCCATGGCTCATGCTCATGTATTGCGTGAAAGTTGAAAAGGTTTGAGAACGTCAAAATTATGAAACAATTGCTTGGCTTGTCATCGGGGTTGTGCATGATTTGAATATTTTGTGTGGTGAAGATGGAGCATAGCCAGACTATATGATTTTGTAGGGATAAGCTTTCTTTGGCCATGTTATTTTGAGAAGACATAATTGCCTTGTTAGTATGCTTGAAGTATTATTGTTTTTATGTCAATAATAAACTTTTGTTTTGAATCTTACGGATCTGAACATTCATGCCACAATAAAGAAAATTACATGAATAAATATGTTAGGTAGCATTCCACATCAAAAAATCTGTTTTTATCATTTACCTACTCGAGGACGAGCAGGAACTAAGCTTGGGGATGCTTGATATGTCTCCAACATATCTATAATTTTTGATTGTTCCATGCTATTATATTATCTATTTTGGATGTTTTATATGCATTAATGTGCTATTTTATATTATTTTTGGGACTAACCTATTAACCTAGAGCCCAGTGCCAGTTTCTGTTTTTTCCTTGTTTTTGAGTTTCGCAGAAAAGGAATACCAAACAGAGTCCAAACGGAATAAAACTTTCGCGATGATTTTTCTTGGACCAGAAGAAAACCAGGAGACTTGGAGATGAAGTCGGAGGAGCCACGAGGCGGCCACAAGGACAGAGGGCGCGCCCAGGGGGGCAGGGCGCCCCCCACCCTTGTGGGCCCCTCATGCACCTCCTGACCTAATTCTTTCGCCTATATATTCCCAAATATCCCCAAACCAACAGAGGCATCCACAAAAACACGTTTCCACCGCCGCAACATTCTGTACCCGTGAGATCCCATCTAGGGACATTTTCTGGTACCCTGCCGGAGGGGGATTCGATCACGGAGGGCTTCTACATCAACACCATTGCCCTTCCGATGAAGCGTGAGTAGTTTACCACAGACCTACGGGTCCATAGCTAGTAGCTAGATGGCTTCTTCTCTCTCTTTGATTCTCAATACCATGTTCTCCTCGATGTTCTTGGAGATCTATTCGATGTAATACTTTTTTGCGGTGTGTTTTGATACGTCTCCAACGTATCTATAATTTTTTATTGTTCCATGCTATTATATTATCCATCTTGGATGTTTTATATGCATTTATATGCTATTTTATATTATTTTTGGGACTAACCTATTAACCTAGAGCCCAGTGCCAGTTTCTGTTTTTTCCTTGTTTTTGAGTTTTGCAGAAAAGGAATATCAAACAGAGTCCAAATGAGCTGAAAATTTACGGAGATTTTTTATGGACCAGAATAAGCCCCCAAAGCAAAAGAGTTGGGCCAGAAGAGCCACGAGGCCTCCACAAGGGTGGAGGGCGCGCCTTACCCTCCTGGGCGCGCCCTCCGGTCTTGTGGGCTCCTCGTGGACCCTCCTAACTTGTTCTCAACGCCAAAAAATCCTATAAATACAGAAACCCCCAGAAATAAACCTAGATCGGGAGTTCCGCTGCCGCAAGCCTCTGTAGCCACCAAAAACCAATCGGGACCCTGTTCCGGCACCCTGCCGGAGGGGGAATCCATCACCGGTGGCCATCTTCATCATCCCGGCGCTCTCCATGACGAGAAGGGAGTAGTTCACCCTCAGGGCTGAGGGTATGTACCAGTAGCTATGTGTTTGATCTCTCTCTCTCTCTCGTGTTCTTGATTTGGCACGATCTTGATGTACCGCGAGCTTTGCTATTATAGTTGGATCTTATGATGTTTCTCCCCCTCTACCTTCTTGTAATGAATTGAGTTTTCCCTTTGAAGTTATCTTATCAGATTGAGTCTTTAAGGATTTGAGAACACTTGATGTATGTCTTGCATGTGTTTATCTGTGGTGACAACGGGATATTCACGTGATCCACTTGATGTATGTTTTGGTGATCAACTTGCGGGTTCTGTGACCTTGTGAACTTATGCATAGGGGTTGGCATACGTATTCGTCTTGACTCTCCGGTAGAAACTTTGGGGCACTCTTTGAAGTTCTTTGTGTTGGTTTGAATAGATGAATCTGAGATTGTGTGATGCATATCGTATAATCAAACTCGCGGATACTTGTGGTGACATTGGAGTATCTAGGTGACATTAGGGTTTTGGTTGATGTGTGTCTTAAGGTGTTATTTTAGTACGAACTCTAGGGCTGTTTGTGACACTTATAGGAGTAGCCCAATAGATCGATCAGAAAGAATAACTTTGAGGTGGTTTCGTACCCTACAATAATCTCTTCGTTTATTCTCCGCTATTGGTGACTTTGGAGTGACTCTTTATTGCATGTTGAGGGATTGTTATATGATCCAATTATGTTATCATTGTTGAGAGAATTTGCACTAGTGAAAGTATGAACCCTAGGCCTTATTTCCAAGCATTGCAATACCGTTTTCGCTCACTTTTGTTACTTACTACCGTGCTGTTTTTATATTTTCATATTACAAAAACCTATATCTACCATCCATATTACACTTGTATCACCATCTCTTCGCCGAACTAGTGCACCTATACAATTTACCATTGTATTGGGTGTGTTGGGGACACAAGAGACTCTTTGTTATTTGGTTGCAGGGTTGTTTGAGAGAGACTATCTTCATCCTACGCCTCCCACGGATTGATAAACCTTAGGTCATCCACTTGAGGGAAATTTGCTACTGTCCTACAAACCTCTGCACTTGGAGGCCCAACAACGTCTACAAGAAGAAGGTTGCGTAGTAGACATCATGTTTGCCGAGATCCGATGAATTGTGGATTTATGATCAGTTTATCTATGAATATTATTTGAATCTTCTCTGAATTCTTTTATGCATGATTTGATATCTTTGTAATTCTCTTCGAACTATCGGTTTGGTTTGGCCAACTAGATTGGTTTTTCTTTCAATGGGAGAAGTGCTTAGCTTTGGGCTCAATCTTGCGGTGTCCTTTCCCAGCGACAGTAGGGGCAGCAAGGCATGTATTGTATTGTTGCCATCGAGGATAAAAATATGGGGTTTTCATCATATTGCTTGAGTTAATTCCTCTACATCATGTCATCTTACTTAATGCATTACTCCGTTCTTTATGAACTTAATACTCTAGATGCATGCTGGATAGCGGTCGATGTGTGGAAATAGTAGTAGATGCAGAATTGTTTCGGTCTACTTGACACGGACGTGATGCCTATATTCATGATCATTGCCTTAGATATCATCATAACTTTGCGCTTTTCTATCAATTGCTCGACAGTAATTTTTTCACCCACCGTATTATTTTCTATCTTGAGAGAAGCCTCTAGTGAAACCTATGGCCCCCAGGTCTATTTTCCATCATATAAGTTTCCGATCTTCTATTTTCCATCATATTAGTTTTCGATCTACTATTTTGCAATCTTTTACTTTCCGATCTATAAAACAAAAATATCAAAATTATTTACTTTATCGTTTATCTATCTCTATCAGATCTCACTTTTGCAAATAACCGTGAAGGGATTGACAACCCCTTTATCGCGTTGGGTGCAAGTTGTTTGATTGTTTGTGCAGGTATTCGGTGATTTGTGCGTTGTCTCCTACTGGATTGATACCTTGGTTCTCAAACTGAGGGAAATAGTTATCTCTACTTTGCTACATCACCCTTTCCTCTTCAAGGGAAAAACCAACGCAAGCTCAAGAAGTAGCATTGGTCCACCTACCTAGCAGTCGGCGGTGCCGCCTCGGGGCAACTCGATGGTATTGGGCTATCGTCCACTTCGCATAGACGGATGCGTCCGTAGATAGAGAGCGCGCGGCTCTAGACACAGATCTGACTCACCGGGAGATCTCCTTGGGATAGTTTTCCTTTCTTCGAAGAGCTTGTGCACCGGGATTCCGAGGTTACTCGGGGTGTCCCAAGATGGAGGATTGTCTCCATGGATCATGAGAGCTTATCATGGGCTAAGTTGGGACACTCCTGCAGGGTTTGATCTTTCGAAAGTCGTGCCCGTGGTTATGTGGTAGATGGGAATTTTTAATATCCGGTTGTAGAGAACTTGACACCAGATCCGAATTAAAATACACCAACCGTGTGTGTAACCGTGATCGTCTATTTTCGAGTGAGTTCAAGAAGAGAACACGGTGGGGTTATGTTTGACTTGTAAGTAGTTCAGGATCACTTCTTGATCATTACTAGTTTGCGTAGTTTCTCATCTTATTCTTGTACTCGTAAGGTAGCCACCATACAATGCTTAGTGTTGTTGCAACCTCACCACTTATCCATTCCATACCCATTAAGCTTTGCTAGTCTTGATACCCATGGTAATGGGATTGCTGAGTCCTCGTGGCTCATAGATTACTACAATAATAGTTGCAGGTACAGGTAGAGCGATGATCTAACGTGAGAGCGATGCTTGATTGTTTTGGAGTTCTTCTGCTTCTTCTTCGATCAAGGGATAGGTTCTGGGTCGGGAGCCTGGGATTAGCAGGGTGGATCTTGTTCATCTTTTTTGTTTGGCTTCATCCGTAGTCAGATCCTGCGCTTCTTATGATGATTGCTATGTATTGATGAATTGTTGTATTCATGTTGTAGCTTGTGGCGATTGTAAGCCTTTATCTTGTATTCTCATCTATTCAGTACATGGTATGTTGTAATGATATCCACCTTGCTATGCGCTAGAAATGCGATTGTGCCCCAATCATGAATTCATCATGTGATTGGGATAGAATCGCATCTTGGGTGCTACAAGTTGGTATCAGAGCCTTATTGACCTTAGGAGCCCCCTTGATTGATCGAACCGCTGCCGTTGTCGAGTCTAGAAAAAAACTATTTTTAGTCTAGTTATATGGGAGAGTAGGATTTCTTTTTACTCCTTATCCCCTTCGTCGCTCTGGTGAGGACTCGTGACGTAGGTGTTTTGAATCCATCACTCTCCTTTTGCACTTAATTTTTTTTTAGGATCATGCGGGTATTGTTGGAATCGCTACGATATCGGTGTGACGGGAATTCTGTCTTGGTGCCTCCTGACATTTAGGGGTTGTGGCAGTGTCCCGGGGAGTTGAGCTCCAAGGTGTTTTCGTCACAGTGCGTATTGTTTCAGTTCTGGAATACTAGAGGACGCCGACATAAAAAACGCTTCTATACTCTTTGTGGTGAGAGTAGTTTGGCGCCACCCAGTACTGGGGAGAGCGATCAGATGTATTGCCACAGCTAGTATATCGGATGTTTTCGAAGGTCTGAGGTACACGATTTTCGAGGTTTTCTTGGTTATGTGTTGACGGATGGATACAGTTGGAGTGTAGGATTTGTTAGTTGTGTGAGATATTTGTGCCTCCCTGTATCCCCAACACCAGATTGCATAACCAGAAAAGTTTCGGGAGTTCATAGGTGGGAATTCAAGTAGTTACCTAGGATATCTTTCTGACAGATGCATGATATGAGATTGGGGTTCGACGTCTAGTGGTCCGCCTATCCACGGTTGGTTTTACACTGGTCTCGTTGTGTCTTAATGAGCCCTGTGTAGCTTTGCTATGGCTCGGGGCTGCTTTGTATGTCATGTGCACTGCCTTGTACATGATGGTGCTGTACGATCGAGCCCGTGTGGGCCCCACCACGAAAACTTCGGACGAAATCTCTATCATATGTTTGTTTCCGGCTTATTCCGCAAGCCAAATCCTTTGTTTTGTTTTGAGTTGTGGTATTCGAGTTGCTTCTATGTCAAGTGTTGATTCCATACCTTTCCTAAGCGATGTTCTCATATTTCTATGTGAATACTAATCCTTCGTGATAATCGAGATTGTCATGTCAATCCCTTTTCGACCGGTGCACTTCTCTTCAAGTTATACCATACGGGCGCCGTTGAGAAGCCTGATGATTTGTTCGTTTCATTCATCCCAAGTTACCTTTGTTTTCCCTCCGTCCCACCCTTTTCTTCAAGGACTCGGATTTCTTAATCCAGTAACCATTTTATTCGTGAAAAGTCTCTTCATTCTTTTCCTTCAATGTTCTTATCCGGTGATTCCTCGTGAAGATGCTCAGGAGCTTCAAGTTTATCATTCTTCATTCTCTTTTCTTCTCCGATGGACTAAATGCAAGCTTTCGGTGTTGATCATATCCCTTTCCTCATTTCAAATGCTTTCTCATGCTGGTGCATCTCTTAATCATTCACCTCTCTCTATTCTTATCCGGAGTGTAGAACATATCTCAGAAGATTCGTGTTTCCATTCTCAATCCGTTCAAGTTATTTCGAGGTTGTTATCTCATTCAAGCCATTTAATTCAACCGGTGTAATCTCTCTTTCAAGTTATCATTTCAACGGTGTTTCTTTTGAGTGGGCCCTAACCCACAGGTCTTTTCCCAAGATCTTACCTGACTCTTCTAATTTTTCGGAGCTATTCTCAAATTATTTTCAAAGTTTGACGTAAGAATGAATTTTCATCAGTCAATTGCCTTCTCCAAGATCGCTTTCAGATTCTTTTCATCTTTGGCTCAACATTAATATTCGTCATTGTTCCGGAGTGTCTCAACAATTTTTGGTGGTGTTCCTTGTCGTCATTCTCAACGTTGAAGACCTAAGAAGAGTTTTCCTCTAAATCTTGTCCGTTTTCTCGAAGATTCGTGGTTCTAGCTTCATGCCATCCTCACAATTGTCTTGATTGTGAGAATTATTTTCACACCCATCCGGAGCATTTTGTGAGTTCTTCCCATTTTATTCCTCCGAAGGCCATCATTTCAGAAGATTTATTCATTCTCAACGTTCAGCTCTCATTCCCCAATTCTTCCGGTGCATCGTTCAAGTATTCTTTAGTCAGCTTGTCATCTCTTCATTCTCCTATATCTAAATTCACTCAAGTATCTTCGTTTGTTTTCTAATTCTTACCGGCGAGGCATTCTTTCTTTGTTCGTTTTAAATTCTTACAGTCGTTCATTCAACATTCCTATTCATTTATTATCATATCATTTCATTCGTTCTTTCCAATCCTACCGGTGATTCGTCGAAGACTTCTTCAAGTTTGCGCTATATCTCTCTTAATCCTTTCAACGAGAATAAGTAGTATGCAAAATCCATTGCTTGTCATCAATTTAAGTTGATGAAGGATAAGCATAACATAATCCTTATTCTTGCACCTCAAGGTGATTTAATTCCTTCCTTCCGAGTTTGTTCTTGAGGAATAAATTCTTGGTTTCAATTGTTCATCTTTCTGTTCTGGAGTTCCAAGTTTTCTCGGTTATATCATCGCGAAGCTCCATCTAAATCATTGCAAGGCTCACCTTGTTCTTTCAACTTCTCTTTCTTTCTATCATTCTTTTATTACCGGAGTTCTTCATGAAGGCTCTACATGATGGTTCATCAAAGAGTGCATTCATTCTCGGAGTGTTCTTCAAGATTCTTGTTGGAGGAGGTCAAGCATTCCTCATCTTGCATTCCAAAGTGCAATTCTTTCTATCTTATCTTTTGAGGTGGTGTTATCTCATTCTTGATAATTTCCCTTCGTGTTTCATGATTCACATGTTGTCAAGAATGAGGTATTTTAAATCCATCAATCTCTTCGTTGGAGTTATCTTGGTAAAGATTTCACCTAAACCCTTCCCTAAGGAATGTTGCTAATTGTGGTGCTTATCAATGATCCAAGTTATCTCTTTATCATCTTGGTGGAAGAAGTTTTTCATCTCTTTGGTATTCTCAATCAAATTAATAGATTCCGTTAGTGGCTGGTCTTCACCTCATAATTTTGGGATGTTTTCCATAAGACCATTGGAAATCATATCTTTTGTTGTTGGTCCACCTACATGAGGTCTCTTAATCAACCCCCGGGCCAATGCTCGACATGAGTGTTGGTCCACCTACCTAGCAGTCGGCGGTGCCGCCTCGGGGCAACTCGATGGTATTGGGCTATCATCCACTTCGCATAGACGGATGAGTCCGTAGATAGAGAGCACGCGGCTCTGGACACGAATCTGACTCACCGGGAGATCTCCTTGGGATAGTTTTCCTTTCTTCGAAGAGCTTGTGCACCGGGATTCCGAGGTTACTCGGGATGTCCCGAGATGGAGGATTGTCTCTGTGGATCATGAGAGCTTATCATGGGCTAAGTTGGGACACCCCTGCAGGGTTTGATCTTTCGAAAGCCGTGCCCGCGGTTATGTGGCAGATGTGGATTTTTAATATCCGGTTGTAGAGAACTTGACACCAGATCCGAATTAAAATACACCAACCGTGTGTGTAACCGTGACCGTCTCTTTTCGAGTGAGTTCAAAAAGAGAACACGATGGGGTTATGTTTGACTCGTAAGTAGTTCAGGATCACTTCTTGATCATTACTAGTTTGCGACCGTTTGCGTAGTTTCTCATCTTATTCTTGTACTCGTAAGGTAGCCACCATACAATGCTTAGTGCTGTTGCAACCTCACCACTTATCCATTCCATACCCATTAAGCTTTGCTAGTCTTGATACCCATGGTAATGGGATTGCTGAGTCCTCGTGGCTCACAGATTACTAAAACAACAGTTGCAGGTACAGGTAGAGTGATGATCTAACGTGAGAGCGATGCTTGATTGTTTTGGAGTTCTTCTGCTTCTTCTTCGATCAAGGGATTGGTTCCAGGTTGGGAGCCTGGGATTAGCAGGGTGGATGTCGTTCATCTTTTTCATTTGGTTTCATCCGTAGCCGGATCCTGCTCTTCTGTATGATGATTGCTATGTATTGATGAATTGTTGTATTCATGTTGTAGCTTGTGGCGAGTGAGGGAGTCCTGGATTAAGGGGTCCTCGGGCGTCCGGGCTACGTAATGTGGGCCGGACTGATGGGCCATGAAGATACAAGACAGAAGACTCTCTCCCGTGTCCGGATGAGACTCTCCTTGGCGTGGAGGGCAAGCTTGGCGTTCGGATGTGAAGATTCCTTTCTCTGTAACTGACTTTGTATAACCCTAGTCCCCTCCGGTGTCTATATAAACCGGAGGGTTTAGTCCGTAGAGGCAATCATAGTCACAATCATAATCAGATAGGCTAGACTTCTAGGGTTTTAGCCATTACAATCTCGTGGTAGATCAACTCTTGTAATACTCATATTCATCAAGATCAATCAAGCAGGACGTAGGGTATTACCTCCATAGAGAGGGCCCGAACCTGGGTAAACATCGTGTCCCCCGTCTCCTGTTACCATCGACCTTAGACGCACAGTTCGGGACCCCCTACCCGAGATTCGCCGGTTTTGACACCGACATTGGTGCTTTCATTGAGAGTTCCGTTGTGTCGTCACTAGAAGACTCGATGGCTCCATCAATCATCCACAACGATGCTGCCTTGAGGGAGGTCTTTCTCCCCGGCCAGATCTTTGCATTCGGTGGCTTCATACTGCGGGCCAACTCGCTTGGCCATCTAGAGCAGATCGACAGCTACGCCCCTGGCCATCAGGTCAGGTTTGGAAGCTTGAACTACGTTGCTGATATCCATGGAGACTTGATCTTCGACGGATTCGAGCCCATGGCAGCCGCTCCCTGCCACCGCGATGAACATGACCTAAATCTGTCATCGGACCATACCCGGGAGATAGCTCCTGTAACTGCTCTGGCCCTAGATCCGGAGCAGATTGCGCCATCCGAGGGCGGGAAGCTCAACCCCACCACAGAAGCCGCAAACTCAGCGGCGTCGGAGCCGCACACAGATTCTGCGGCGTTGGAGCCGCACACAGACCCAACTTCAAACGGGATCTGTGTCACCGGAACCTCGGATTCGTCTCCGGCCACAGGTTCTGAACCGCGTGCGTCCGCGCCCATCGAGTTCGATCAGGCGCCGATCGTCGAGTTCAGCACCGCGGACATCTTCCGGCACTCACCTTTGGGTGATGTGCTAAACTCACTAAAAACCCTTTCCTTAGCGGGGGACTCACAGCCGAACTATATCCGGTTTGAACTGGAGGCTGATGACGGAGAATTTCACTTCCCACCCACCTCCCACTTCATTGCCACTGTCGAAGACTTAACCGACATGCTTGATTACAACTCCGAAGACATCGACGGTATGGACGACGATGCCGGAGAGGAGCAGGCCCAAAACCCGCCGTTTACTGGGCACTGGACAGCCACCTCCTTGTATGATGTGTACATGGTGGATACCCCCAAAGAGAATAACGGCGATAACAAGAAAGATTCAGTCGAGGATGAACCTCCTGAGACACGGCCAAAGTGCCGACGTCAGCGGCGCCGCTCTAAATCACGCCGTGGAAAAGACAGCAATACCGGCACGAGAGAAAACAATACTCCGGATGAGGCCGAAGACAAAGAAGATCCCGTCGAGCCGACATTCGAACAGGACGATAGGGAAGATGGGCAAGCCAGCCCTAACAAACAGGCCATAAACGAAGACTCGGAGGACAGCAACTATCTTCCATCCTCCAAAGATGAGGTGAGCCTCGGCGACGAAGACTTTATCGTGCCTGAGGAACCCGTCGAGCAGGAGCGCTTTAAGCGCCGGCTAATAGCCACTACGAGGAGCCTGAAAAAGAAATAGCAGCAGCTTCAAGCTGATCAAGATCTACTCAACGACAGATGGACTAATGTCCTGGCAGCTGAGGAATACGGACTCGAGCGCCCCATTAAAAAGTTATCCGAGGCGTAAACTGCTACCCCAATTCAACAACGAGGCACTTAAGCCCATGCCATCAACACATAATGCGGCTGACCGACCACCACGTGGCCGGGACAAAGCAGCAACTCAAGCCGAACACCAGCCCATACTACCTCGCCGCAAAAGCAGAGACATAACAGCCCGGGGTCATACATATGACCTGCGGCAGGACCTGGACAATAGAGCAGGTCAGTCCAGATCAATCTACGGATCACGGGGGCATGCCCTGGCGCGCGATGACGGCTATCAAGCCAGACATGACAAACATAACCACGCCCGGGCCGAAGACTGCCGACGAACTCAATCCGAGCTACGTTGTGACGTGGCCCGATATAGAGGCGCCGCACACCCCCTCTGCTTCACTGATGAAGTAATGGAGCACGAATTCCCAGAAGGGTTTAAACCCGTAAATATCGAATCATACGATGGAACAACAGATCCCGCGGTATGGATTGAGGATTTTCTTCTCCATATTCATATGGCCCGCGGTGATGACCTTCACGCCATCAAATACCTCCCATTAAAACTTAAGGGGCCAGCTCGGCACTGGTTAAACAATCTGCCTGCAAACTCTATTGGCAGCTGGGAGGACTTGGAAGACGCCTTCCGCGACAACTTCCAAGGCACATATGTACGACCTCCAGATGCCGATGACTTAAGTCACATAGTTCAACAGCCTGGAGAGTCGGCCAGGAAATTCTGGACCAGGTTTCTAACTAAAAAGAACCAGATCGTCGACTGCCCGGATGCCGAAGCCCTAGCGGCCTTTAAGCATAGCATCCACGACGAATGGCTCGCTCGTCACCTCGGCCAAGAAAAGCCGAAGTCCATGGCAGCCCTCACGGCACTCATGACCCGCTTTTGTGCGGGCGAGGATAGTTGGCTAGCCCGTAGCAATAACACTACAAGCGATGCCGGTACCTCTGAAGCCAAGAATAGCAATGGAAAGCCCCGACGCAACAGGCACAAGCGCCGAAGCAATGGTGGCACTGCCGATGACACGGCGGTCAACACCGGTTTCAGTGCCTCCAAGTCCGGCCAGCGGAAGAAGCCATACAAAAGAAACAATCCGGGCTCATCCAGCTTGGACCGCATACTCGATCGTCCGTGTCAGATCCACGGCACCCCTGATAAACCAGCCAATCATACCAACAGAGACTGTTGGGTTTTTAAACAGGCCGGCAAGTTAAATGCCGAACACAAGGAGAAGGGGTCGCAGAGCGAGGACGACGACGAGGAGTCCCGTCCGCCGAACACAGGGGACAGAAGAAGTTCCCTCCCCATGTTAAAATGGTGAACATGATATACGCCACTCATATCCCCAAAAGGGAGCGCAAACGAGTGCTCAGGGATGTCTACGCGATGGAGCCAGTCGCCCCAAAGTTCAACCCATGGTCTTCCTGCCCGATCACCTTTGATCGCAGGGACCATCCGACTAGTATTCGTCATGGCGGTTCAGCCGCACTGGTCCTCAATCCAATTGTTGATGGATTCCATCTCACGTGCGTCCTCATGGACGGCGGCAGCAGCCTGAACCTGCTCTATCAGGATACAGTGCGCAAAATGGGCATCGATCCATCAAGGATCAAACCCACAAAAACTACCTTTAAAGGAGTCATACCAGGTGTAGAGGCCCGCTGTACGGGCTCAATCACACTGGAGGTTGTCTTCGGATCTCCGGACAACTTCAGAAGCGAAGAGTTGATCTTCGATATTGTCCCCTTCCGCAGCGGCTATCATGCACTGCTCGGACAAACTGCATTTGCTCGATTTAATGCGGTGCCACATTATGCTTATCTCAAGCTCAAGATGCCGGGTCCACGCGGTGTCATAATAGTTAATGGAAACACGGAGCGCTCCCTCCGTACCGAGGAGCACACCGCGGCCTTGTCAGCGGAAGTACAGAGCGGCCTTGCCAAACAGAATCTTAATTCAGTGGCCAAGCTCCCGGACACTGTCAAGCGGATCCGGACTACTCCGCAGCATAACAGTCCGGCTCGTCAGGAGTTCGACTAGCAATCCGGCCTCCGTCTCCGTCCTGACCAAATGGCGGCATACGTACCACGCGTACATAACTACGCACTTAAAATACCATGGGCATAGACGGAGGCATAACTATATTGTGGTCCATAATACGGCTCGACCTCCCCTAGACACACGTACTCTCACTTTTTCTTTTTCATCCTTTTCAGGTTTCTTTTCCACAGGCCCCTCAAGACGGCCTGATCATCGGTCCTTTCGAAGGATAGATACACCAAGACAGCAAGAAGCATTGCGGTATACGGGAATCTCTAGGAAGTCTTTTTGACGATCACTCTACCTGTCCTCAGGACACTCACGCAGCTCTCCCTTGGTCATGGCATGTAAAATTGCCCTGTTGCTTATTGCACTACTTATACGCTTTGACGTATCCATAAATTTGTAATGAAAACAGTTCGCGGCCCAACTTCTGTGGCACTAGCTTACTACTTCATTTTTTCTTGATAATATTATCCATTGCACCCGTACACTTTGGTACGGCCTAAATTTGCCAGGGGCTTTATTATGCCCCATAGTACGGCAACAAAGTTCGAACACTTTTTACAGTATAGTTCGGCACCCCGAATTTAGCATTATATGCATTGGCTCCGAATCATGTCTTTGGTCAATAGTTGGGTTGCCCGGCTCCTGTGCTTACTACCTTACGTTCCGCTATATCGGCTAGGGTAGTAAAGGGAGAACTACTGCGATTGTGCCCTGGTTCGTCCGGATAAGCACCTCAGTAGAGAAAGCCGAAAACTGACTGTCATGATGCGGCGTGAGCCGGTCAGCTCTTCGGAGGTTGCAAATCTTTTACGATTTTTTCCGCATTATGCGATGAATCGGTCTTTACCCGATCCGGTGTTTACATCACCCTAGTTCGGATTCACGAATACTAGGGGCTGCGCCTAAATTTCTATTATAAAACTCCTATGGCTAAGTGAGGGTGATAAAGCCACATAGTCCGGTTGCCTGGTTCGTTGCGCTAAACACCTCCTTCAAGGACCAAACTTTGGATAAAGAGTGTTTAGATTTTATCCCGAACACCCCCGTACTTCCTACGTGGGGGCTGAAGCCGACGACTGGCCAACTCTCAGATTTAATAAAACGGCCGCACAGGAGAAAAAATCTTGATATAAACAACTAACATTATATTACATATTAGTTTTGTTTCATTGTGCAGGACAGGATAACATATTCATCTGAAGATAATGTCTTTTGCGCACTGCTCCGCTACAATGCGGGATCCCTCCAGGACATCATCAAAATATCGCTCTGGCGTGCGGTGCTCCTTGCCCGCGGGCGGTCCCTCGGTCGCGAGTTTGACGGCGTTCATCTTCGCCCACTGTATCTTGACACGGGCGAAGGCCATCCGCACACCTTCGATGCAGACCGACCGCTTGATGGCATCAAGCCGAGGGCAGGCAGCAACCAGCCGCTTCACGAGCCCGAAGTAGCTTTGCGGTATGGCTTCGGCAGGCCATAGACGGATTATCAAATCCTTCATGGCCAATTCAGCCGCCCTATGCAGTTCGGTCAGTAGTTTCAGCTGATCGCTGAGGGGCACCGGATGCTCTGGCGCAAGGTATTGCGACCAGAACAGCTTCTCCGTTGAGCTCCCCTCTTCGGCTCGGAAGAATTCCGCAGCATCTGCAATGCTGCGCGGCAGATCCGCAAACGCTCCTGGAGAACTCCAAATCCGGGTCAGTAAGAGGTACCTTTTCTTCACAAATTTGCTTTGCATTATAAAGGCCTTACCCGCCGCGATTTTCCTGGCCTCTTGGATTTCCTGGATGGCGCCCTGGGCTTCAACCCAGGCCTCTTGTGTGCTTTGGTGGGCCTTCGCAAGCTCGGACTCTTGATCCATAATCTTGCGCTCCAAGGACTCGCATTTCTTTACAGCGTCTTGGAGCTCTTGTTGGACCTCACCGACCCTGGCCTCGTGCCTTTCGCGGACGGATTGTTCCTCCGCCGCTCTCTTCTCGGCCTCGGCCAACGCCTTTTTAAGGGCCTCCACCTCAGCCGTCGCTCCTACAAATATCATGGCACTATGGTCAATGCAAATCATCTATCTTTTCTGATATACAGAAGGTCATGGCATACCTTGCTTATCCTCCAGCTGCTTTTTCACACGCCCGAGTTCTTCCTCGGCCCGATCCAGACTCTGCTTCAGTCCGGAGACTTCGGCAGCATGGGAGGTCGCAGCCAGCAGCGACGCCTGCTTTTTTTTCACATAGACATGTATGGTTAGTCTCCTGCGAAAATTGTTTGATCCTCTGTCCGGCTTTTCTTTTCGACCACCGGACAGTGTCTCAGGGGCTACTGTCTATACTATGACATTCTTTTTAAATTGCGTTTCATACCTCAAAACCTGTTAGAAGGCTTGTGCAGGCTTCGGTCAGTCCGCTCTTCGCGGACTGAATCTTCTCAATCACCGTACCCATGAGGGCACGGTGTTCCTCTACAATGGAAGCACTTCACAGCGCTTCCAGTAGGGTGTTCGGTGCCTCTGGTTGGACAGAGGTCACCGGCGAAATGGGCACACCCCCTTCTTTCGAAGGAGGCTGCTTGCCGGATTCCGGAGCCGTATAGGTCTCCGGGACCGTATTCGGCTGAGGGCCGAATTGGACCTGGCCCCCATTGCCAGGCTCCATGGGGATTTGCTCCCCCATGTGTCCGGCGGCCGAGGTTTCACCCTCTGGCGCCGCGCTGACGGCCTCCTGCGTCTCTCCCTGGCCTGGGATCCTTTAGGACAACACCTCGGTGTCATCCATGGCGTTGGGAGAGGAGACCGCCGGAAGGGACCCGCTGTCCATCACCTTCGGGTCCAGCGAATTCCCCGAGGATGAGGATCGCTCGAGGTCGGAACGAACCGGACTGCAAGTACATGATTCAACATGTTAAAACTATGGAGAAAAGAGGCTGGATATATGAATGCGTTAGGGTCTTTGAGTACTCACGATCCGGCCAGGGGCTTATCTCGGGGGCGCCGCTCTGGGCTGCTGTCGACGTCCCACGCGAAGTTATCCGCGAGGGAGACCTTCCCCTTCTTGGACGCCTCTGCCTCCAGATTTATGGAGGCCGCCCTTTTCTTCCTTCCCCCCTCAGGGGGAGAGTTGCTTTCCTCCTCCTCCTTGTCGTCCTCTGCGGCGGAGGAGTGAGACTCGGCGTCTTCGGACGTCGCGTCCGAAGTTCCCTTGCGACGAAGGCCACTTCTGGTCTCCTTGGCCTTTTTCTTGGCCTTCTTCTCCAGCGCCTGGTAGGGCGCCGGGACCAGCATCTTCGTCAGGAGCGGGATGGCTGGTTCCTCGGGCAGCGGAGCCGGACACTTAATCCGCTCTGCCTTCTTCGTCCAGACCTAAAAAAATAAGTAGGGAGGCTTAGGCATTTTCCCTAAGTAAGCAAGTAAAGGATACACCTTGAAAGCACGAAAAACTTACCGGACTGGCGGGATGGGCCAGGTCGTGCCCGCGGTCCTCGGTCGTCTCCGACCACTTCTCGCTGGCCTTAAAAAGCACCTTCCAGATGTCTTCGTGCGTAGTTCCGAAGAACTGTTGCAAGGTCTGGTGCTCGGCCGGATCGAACTCCCACAGATGGCAAGTCTGGCTTTGGCATGGAAGGATCCGGCGAACTAGCATCACCTGGATCACGTTGACAAGCTTGATGTTCTTGTCCACCATGCTCTGGATACGCGCCTGCAGCGCTGTCAGCTCGTCCGATGATGTCCAATTCGGGCCCTTCTCTAGCCAGGAGGTGAGCCGCATTGGGGCTCCGAACTTGAATTCGGGAGCCGCGGCCCAGGTGGCGTCGTGGGGCTCTGTGATATAGAACCACAGTTGCTGCCACCCTTTGACGGTCTCCACAAAGGTACCTTTGGGCCATGTGACGTTGGGCATCTTGCTCACCATGGCGCCTCCGCACTCTGCGTGTTGGCCATCCACCACCTTCGGCTTCACATTGAAGATCTTGAGCCACAGTCCGAAGTGGGGTGGGATGCGGAGGAAAGCCTCGCACACGACAATGAATGCCGAGATGTTGAGGAAAGAATTCGGGGCTAGATCATGGAAATCTAGCCCATAGTAGAACATGAGTCCGCGGACGAAAGGGTGGAGAGGAAACCCTAACCCGCGGACGAAGTGGGGGATGAACACCACCCTCTCATGAGGCTTGGGGGTGGGGATGATCTGTCCCTTGGCCGGAAGCCGATGGGCGATTTCCTTGGCCAAATACACCGCCTCCCGGAGCTTCGTGATGTCCTTCTCCTTGACGGAGGAGGCCATCCACTTGCCTTGCGCTCCGGATCCGGATCCGGACATGGTCGGAGTGCTTCTTTGAGGCGGAAAAGATGAAAACTTGGGCGCTGGAACTCGAGAATGGAGAGGCAGAGAAAGAGAAGGCGTGGTTGAAAGGGGGTGAATCCTTATCTCCTTATAAAGGCAGCGAATATCAAGCGCCTGCCCACTCGCCTTAAAACTCGCCCATTCCCAAGGGCCGTGCAGATGGCACGGTTGGATTACCCACGCCCGTATTGATGAGAATCCCGTAATAAAGGGACACGATCTCTGCTGTGACAAGGCGTGCCACTGGAAACCGCATCTTAAAGCGTGGAGCGGGAGGCTAAAAAACGGTTCGAAATAATGACCGTGCAGGAACATGGTGTCGCGTTACAAAAAGTTGTCAGCGGATTGGACTTGTGAAATATTATACTCTCTACGGTTGTGTGTGGTACTTGTTTTGCAGAGTCGGACACATTTTCTACGCTCGAAGTCTGTTTTGGAGTATTCGGAGGAGGAACCCGTCTTGCAATGCCGAAGACAATCTGCGCGCCGGACACATCGTCATTGAAGCCTGGTTCAGGGGCTACTGAGGGAGTCCTGGATTAAGGGGTCCTCGGGCGTCCGGGCTACGTAATGTGGGCCGGACTGATGGGCCATGAAGATACAAGACAGAAGACTCTCTCCCGTGTCCGGATGGGACTCTCCTTGGCGTGGAGGGCAAGCTTGGCGTTCGGATATGAAGATTCCTTTCTCTGTAACCGACTTTGTATAACCCTAGTCCCCTCCGGTGTCTATATAAACCGGAGGGTTTAGTCCGTAGAGGCAATCATAGTCACAATCATAATCAGATAGGCTAGACTTCTAGGGTTTTAGCCATTACGATCTCGTGGTAGATCAACTCTTGTAATACTCATATTCATCAAGATCAATCAAGCAGGACGTAGGGTATTACCTCCATAGAGAGGGCCCGAACCTGGGTAAACATCGTGTCCCCCGTCTCCTGTTACCATCGACCTTAGACGCACAGTTCGGGACCCCCTACCCGAGATCCGCCGGTTTTGACACCGACAGCGAGTGTAAGCCTTTATCTTGTATTCTCATCTATTCAGTATATGATATGTTGTAATGATATCCACCTTGCTATGTGCTCGAAATGCGATTGTGCCCCAATCATGAATTCATCACGTGATTGGGATAGAATCGCATCTTGGGCGCTACAACCGGCTTGACTACCACCGCGACGGCGACGGAACTGCGCAATGCCGGCCTAAATGGCACACATGCGACTCCCCCCACCGACGGGGACACTCGAGCGCCGCGAATCTGCCTGAATCTCGAAAGGGCTCGAGAAGGATGTGACCAGAGAGGAAGGGAGACAGATTGGACCAGTAGAAAGCTTCGAAAGCCTTACCTACTCGCGGTGGCTGCTCCGGCGACGACGCTCCGGTCCAGTGAACACCAACGACGGCCGCGAATACCCGCGACTCTTCCGCCGCCGCCGCCTCCTCCCCCTCTCGACTGCTCCTGCTAGAACTTCGTTCCTATCGAATGGAACTGCTGGTGTGGGGGGGGGGGGGGGAGGGGAAGAAAGGAAGGGGGTGGGGAGGGGGGGAACTGCAGCGCCGAGGAGGGGAAAAGGGGCAGACGTGGGAGATGATGAATAGGAGTCGTGCGCGGCGTGCGGGCGCGACGACAGTTCCACCGCACGTCCGACTCGCAACCACGGCCTCTCCGTGCGAGAAACCAGCGTGCGGGTGAACTGCCAAACGCCCACACACCAGCCTTGTCCTACGTGGCACGCGAAAACTACCTCAGTGTGTCAAGATTCGTACAAACTTAACTGGACGGTGATTCCATGCGTACTCTATTATTAGACTGGACCAAAATATCGTCTAGAAAAAGACTAGACCAAAATATCGTCAAGAAACCGTGCTCCTTTTGTTCATTTTTTTAGCACAGCCTTAATTTTGTAAATGGTCGAACCAAGAAGGCCTCTAGCGCAGCTCTTCTCCCCTGCTTTTCAGTGGCAGCACCAGCGCATGCGCTCGTCGCTGCCTCGGCTGCGTACCGCCGCCAACCATAGCTTCAGCGGATGGAAGATGTATGCCGCAGCGTCTCTCCCGATCTCTTTTTCCGAATGGATTTGAGGGAGCCTTCAGCCCTTCACAGGTAAAATCCCTAATTTTCGTGCATCTCACATGAGGTAAATGTCATCCCAGATTAGAAATTGTTGGGTAAAATCTCCATGCCACAACCACGCTCAAGATTTAGTAAAGAAGATATTTAAATCTCCTTGCTGCAGGCACTTTTTCATGGATCTGATACAAAAGAGATTGAGATTTGGGGACTATTCATTAGAGGGATTAGAGTTGGTATCGTGATCTTCTGGAAGTATGTGGTATGAGAGAGATGATGGTATATTCAGTAGAGTTGATATCCATTGCCAAATGAAAAAGGTACGATGTGTATTTTTTGCTCTCAGAAATTACTTCTCAAGTTTATAGAAATATTAATGTAGAAAGAACTTATGTGTACAAACATGATAGAGTTAGTTCACAGATACAGAACTGATGAACAGAAATTTATATATTTTATGGAAAGATTAAAGATCCATATGTACGCATACATTATATTCGCTCGAGGAGGCTAATGCCTATGTTTTTAGAGAGACAAATTGAGGAGACTTTGGGAACCGGAAACTATTCGTGAGAGAGATGTGGGTGTTAGATTGTGAGAGATTAGTAATGGCTATTTAGGGGAATTAATCGGTGAACTTTCTATCGAACGTTTTTAAAAGATTTGGATTTTGAGATTAAACGTGAATATATTTTAGTTGTGGATCGTGGCTATAATGTGGGAGATTACGAAAAGCTTATTGTAGGTGGAATCCATTGGTGATTTCATTGTTTCATCTGCTGCGATATTTTTTGTGTTAAAAATATTCAAGGATAAATAACTAATTTTAAATTTAATATTTTACAGAAAGATCAAACATATATATCTATGGATTAATAACTATTTAAAAATTTAACATGCCAACCAAGTAAATGTGTTGTTCAAAATGTATGGTAAGGTTGTCTGTGACTATATGTAATTATACATGAATTGTCTAATGACTTGAGGAACTGCACTATCAATTAAAAAATCTCTTTGTAAACAATATTCTTTGCGACATCTTCGGTTGGACACTCTTCGTCATCGATCAGCACCTTCAATCCTTCCTTGTTTGTCACTCTTGATAGTGCCACATATAGTTGTCCATGGCAGAACACTTGCTTAGGCAAATATATGCCTACCTTGTTTAAGGACTGACCTTGGCTCTTGTTTATTGTCATTCGAAGCACACTGATAATGGATATTGCCTTCTTTTCAGCACGAATGGCCATTTTGAGTCGCTTGGTGACATGATGATTCGAGGTATGTAGACCTTATCGCCGACATGTGTTCCTGTGATTATTTGTGTCTCAATGTATTTGTTTCCAAGTTGTGTAATTGTCATTCTTGTACCGTTGCATAAACCTGCTGCTTGGTTGATGTTGCGTAGGAGCATGACCGGCAAACCCACCTTCAGTTTTAACTTATGGTCTGGTATTCCTGGGGACGTTAAGGTGTTGAGGAACTCAGTGGGCTGCATGTTCATCATGATGTTGGTATTTGTCGTTGCCTTGCACACTGTGTCCAGGCTTAGGTATGTCACCTCTTCACCTTGTATTTGGCTCATTATGTGGTCATTTATCTCCTTGACTGTATCATTTCTTGGACATAGTATTGCTCTTTCTTCTAGGTAATCCCGCTCACGGTATTTTTGCAGCAAATTTGGGTATATGCTTTTGACGATTTGTTCTTTACGATTTTCTCCTTTCTCTAGCAGTAGGTCTTTTGGTATTTTTATCCAATCCTCTCCTTCATCTGATGCTGTTTTCCCATCGCCAATCTGTAGTATCCACTCTGCAAATTCAGCGACCTTTTGCTTTTGTATTGGATCATCTGACAAACACTTCAGCCGCATGTTTTGTGTTAACTCAAATATTTCAAAGTGTTTCCACAGATATGACCTTTTGATTGAAGCATTTACTATCTGCTCTCTCCTTCCTTTGGTTATACCTGGCAGGATTTGTCTGAAGTCGTCTCCTAGTATAACTGTCATTCCACCAAATGGCTTTTCATCGCTGTTTTCATTAGTGAACCTTAGAATATCTTTTAAGGCTTTTGTCTAGTGCCTCGAAGCAGTGTTTGTTTGCCATAGGAGCCTCGTCCCACAATATAAGTGAGGTCTTCTTTAGCAGTTCAGCCAAATGCGAGCCTTGTTTTATTTCACACGTTGATTCTTCAGTGATATTAAGTGGAATACGGAACCTTGAGTGTGCTGTTCTTCCACCTTGGAGAAGCAACGCTGCAATGCCACATGATGCTACTGCAAGCACTATCTTCCCCTCTGATCTTAGCTTTGTCGTTATTGCTTTCCATAGATAGGTTTTTCCTGTGCCACCGTAGCCTTCGACAAATATCTGCTTTCCTAGGCCTTTGTTGACTGACTCCATTATTGCATCATAGGCCCTTTTCTGGTCTTGGTTAAGATTGTTTAGTATGATTTTGTGCTCATCCTTGAGTTTGTCCATGTCGTAGTTGACCTCTTCGTTTATTAGTCTGTTCCCAAGTTCTTCTAGCTCTGCGGCATTTGGTAGTTCTATGTGTGGATAGTCCTTTAGTGACTTTCCTACTTGCCTCATCAGTTTTTCTATCTCAATCAGACCATACGCTTTCTTCTGTGTGTTTGTAAGCCGAAGTGTTGGAAAGTTTAGAATAGTCCTTCTTTTGTATTGCATATCTTCACACAACGCCTCCCATGTTGAATCCCACAATACCTTTGGGTTTGTGACTTCGCAATGGGACAATATGGTGGTGAATAACTGACGCAGTTGTGTTCCGGATGCCCAACTTGATGCTTCATTGATACAGTCAATCCACTCGGTGTCATCATCGAGAAATCCGAGGGTTTGGCATGCTGATTTGTATGTTGGGTGAATGACTCCATCAATGGTCCTAATGTCCTCAAATGTTGTGCATCCTTTCTTGGTGTTTAGAAGCATCCTCATATGATATCTCTCGCCACTTGCGGGGTGTGCATAGTAGATTCTTCCAATTGCATAGTCCCTTTTTCGCTTCTGCCAACATTTTGTTTCGCTTTTCCATACAAACTTTGTAGGGAATTCTGCGTAAGTCAATCCTTTTCCTAGCTCGTATATTTTATTTGCCTCCATCCACTGAGTGAACTTGGTGATTTTAGATCCGTCCCTTGTTACTATCTTTTCAAGATCAGTGGAGTCTGGAAAAACGACTTGTTGCTCATTTTCAAGATGGAAAGGTAGCCTCTCAACTGCTGGATCGTGATACTGAAGATCAAACTGAAATATCCTCCAGCATGCTTCTGATGTTGATATGTATCTCATCTCTAGGTATTTCTTGATCTCGTCAGTTTCGTTTGCTGTGCCCCTTTCCTTGAGCAAGGCTGTAACATGGTCGTCGTCTTTATGGATATACTTAAATAGGTACTTGATTGATCTGGACCTATTGCACCACTCGACATTTATGTGAGCTTGATACTTGACCAGAAGGTTCCTGTTGTATGGCACGACAAATCTGTTGTCGAGCATCACCCCTCCCTTTTTGATCTGCCTTCCGTCATCCCTCCTTTTATATACTGGAAATCCGTCCTCGTCAATGGTAGTGCTGACATTGTATCTTTTTGGGAAATGCTTGGTGCATCTATGGTCCACCATGCATGGTGAGTTTTTCTTAGCCTCTCCGCATGGGCCATGCATCATGAAGTTCTCAACAGCTTCAAATGCCTCTGGATCCTTATCCTTGTTTGGGATCTCAGCGCTTATTATTTTGTCGATTTGCGATGGTTCCGGGTACTTGTCTTTGTCCTTCAAAAATATTAGTATGTGGGCATGCGGGAGTCCTCTCTTCTGGAATTCTGTTGTGTAGATGACTGCAGTTGATTAATAGTTTGTCTAGCTAAAATTGGAATGCATGTTACTAAAGAGCTAGAATCTGACGGAGTATTAAGATGATGCATGTTTCTAAAGAGCAAGAGTCTGACGGACTATAAGATGATGCAAGAAAGAGTAAAGATTGATAGTCAATGGGACTTACTTGCAACTGTTTCTCCAAAGTATTTCTTTTCTTTTATGTCTCTCATTAGCTCCTTTAGTTTGATCATAAATACTCTGTCCACAATATCTGGCCGATCGGCTGGCTTTTGGCCACCTCCCGCTTCATCTAGCATGTATTGGATCTCAGGCCACTTTGCATTGCATGTGAATGTTATAAATAGGTCTGGGTATCCAGCCCAACGACATATTGCAAAGGCATCTTGCAAATATTGTGCCTTGTTTCTTCTACCACCTGTAAAAGATGAAGGCACAATTATCCTCTTTCCAACTTGCTCTGTTCTTGTGTCCCCTCGCTCAATCGCATCCTGCAATCCACTGTAAAGTTCAGTTCGTAGCTTTCCTTGATTGTGTCGGATCCAGTTTAGTCTATTTTGCTCGATACATGTGTATACATCCACCCAAAATTGCAGTGACAAATGCCCGGACTTGAGCAGTAACATTCCTTGATCAGGACGTTGCTGTAGGTAGAATGCATAGTAGTCCAACAACGTTACGTATTTCCTGCTGTTTGTACCTCCTTTTGTTTTCTTGTAGGGTATCTCAAGTTTAAAACCATCTTCTCCATATGGGAACAACAACGGATATTGCATGGACATGAATTTCGGGTGGATCTCTGATATCCTTTGCGGCTCCATATTTTTGTACTCAACAACAATGTCACGTCCTTCACTCTCTCCGGTTGGATCTCTTACTACCAATGCTGCAACTTCAGATGCGGATGGAAGGTTGTGTGTTCCGTTCCTTTTTCCTAGTATCCGAAGTGTGTAATCATGGTAGTCTCCTTCTTGGAATCTATCTCTTGCCATTCTGAATGTTTTTGCGAGGATGTTGTTGTCGTCGAGCATTATTTTCAGTTCTTTGACGATGTTGGGGTTCACTGTTGATTTATTATCATTGCATCTTGACGCACTTATCCTGTTTTCCACCTCATTTTCGGTATTATAGATGTATAGCTGTGCGAACCGAGGTTTGTCTGTACCTTGAGGCGAAAGAGTTCCGATATGGTGGTAGTTTTGTCCATGCAAACGAAAAACATAAGGTCCTTTGCGAGTGTTTATTTCCTTGTCCACAGCTCCTCCCATCGATGTGAATGAAAACATTGAGTTGTATGACCTTATATTTTCTTTGAAGTTTACCGAATCCTGCCCTTCACTTCTTAAGAGGTTTCTAAGGTATGGTGGAGGTTCTCTTAGTGGCGGCAGATCGATTTTCCCTTGTTTGCAGCATATTCCAAAAGAGGGTGTCGTAGTTCCTTTGTTTGAATTTAATCTTTCTTCACACCATAGCAATGCTTTGCAATATTGGCATTTGTATGTTGGCCTTCCGAAGTTCCATGGCTTGCTATTAGCACTTGTCGAGGTTCTGGTTCTGTTGTTGTCTCCAACATTGACTCTAGTGTTGTTTTTGTTGGTTTCGCTTCTGGCGCGCTTCAGTTCCCTATCTTCTTCAGCATTAGCCTTTCTCAATCGTTTAGGAGCCTCTGTGTTCGCATTTCTTCTTCCCTCTGCAGTCCTTGTCCGCTTTGTACTCCTTGAGTGTAGAGGTTGTTCTTTCTTTCTTTTTGTCTGGTGAGCTGCTCGGTCTAACGTATGTTGGACTCTCATATCTGCAAATGTGATTTCGTCAGTGCGTATAGTCTTCTTAACATAGTATCATGTAATATGATTTATGTTGTACTCCCTCTGTAAAGAAATATAAGAGCGTTTAGATTACTAAAGTAGTGATCTAAACACTCTTATATTTCTCTACAGAGAGAGTACTTAATAGTGTTTTGCCTTTGCAGGCATGCAAGTGCATTTGGTGATATCAGAGACTACTAATGGACGTTGTCACATACAGTACATCTGGAGATCAATGTTGTTTATCTGGTAGGGAACTATAAATCAATAATTGTTCAACCATGTTGCTCTTTTTGTAGCTTTCACATTATTATCATGGTAGTGTTAGGATGCATGAAAAAAAAAGAGCTTTATAGTTCAGTATGAGAAGAGTTTTGACGCAATGTTGAGCTGAGATCAAAATGCAGGCACACACATGAAGAATTGCATGGGGATATTACCTGAGGCTGATGGTGCTGATGTTGTGTCTTCAGTTTGTTGGACGTTTCTTTGTGCCTTTGATCGTTTGGGTGTCGCCGGCGTATATTGGATGCAAGTTGCTGGAGTTGTTGCCATACCTTCAATTTGTCGGCCGTCTCGTGTGTTTGATCGTCCCGACATCATGGAAAAGTGGCTATTGAGAAAGTGCATCATGGGTCATTTATGAATGTCTGTCTTGTAAAATTGTGGTTGAATGATGATTATGTGATATAAGCAGAGGGATGAGTGTATGTGACCATACCTCTTGTTTGTTTTCTGAGACTATGATCTAGCAATTTGACTAATGTAGATCACCTGAGGACAAAGGTTTTATGAGAATATGTTGGCTGATAAGGAAGCTAAAATAATGCACAGATTAAAGAGAGGAAATATATAATACCCTGGAACCTTTGCCTGCTTAGTCGTCGAGTTGCTTCGAATTTGTGAAGACGGATCAGTCGGCGATGAGGCTTGTTGTGCTAGTAGGACGTGATATGATGCACTTTATATAATGATATGGTTAGATGTTTTCCTAGACGATGAGGCTTGTTGCGCTAGTAGGACGTGATATGATGCACTTTATATAATGATATGGTTAGATGTTTTCCTAGACGTGTAGGATTAGGAATCATGTAGTGAGTCAAAATCGGACAGTACAATACGGATTGTCTTTAAAGGAAATTTAGCTTGAATAAATAGTAGCTTTTTTTGAGCAACGACTAATAGTTAGTCCTACACCAGCAACTTCTGATTAATGAGCTAATTTTGGCTTGTGCTTGGCTGTCAGAAAGCTGTCTAGCTCCCCTAAAAATGTACTGTATTTTATTCGCACTTCAACTCTCCTGCTGCAGTGCTGTCCAAATAAAATAAAAAAATCATTCCTGCTACGCCGCTTATTATCTTCTCACACTTCATATCAATGGACTATTCCTCTTCCACACTGTTCTTCTAAAAGGATATTCTGCGGATGAGCAAATCGCTTCCGATTAGCTTCCGGCGACCTGCTGGGCTAAGATTCTCACTGGATCCGCTCTTGCGCCAAGGAGGGCATGCGGTGGCGCGGCCGCACGGAGACGCCCGCACAGGCGAGCTTTCGCGAGGTGAACCAAGTAGCTATCGACCTGCGTGGAGCAGCGCGGCGCAGCAGACACTAAGGAGCGGTACCTGGGTGCATCAGTGCTGCAAGTAGCAGCGCAGGTTTGGCCTTCAACTATGTTGCCTAGTCAGTACCTAGTTCAGCTAGGTATGCATCTGGCCCAAATACATTTTGTCTGCAAAATAATTTTGGTCGGGTTTTTTGAGGGTTAGTGAGAAAAAAAATAAGCTTAAGTCTGTGAGTCCCCATCATATGCTTGTTCGTGATGTAATAATATATGCCCCGGATAAAAGCTCAATCCATCTTTCCGTCGTTTTAAATTTCATTGTAGCTTCATATAGAACAATTCGCAGTCGATGATTTTGATTAATTTTTTTTCATAGTATTCCAGATGGATTTCCAACTCAATCTTTTCAAATACTGTTGAGCATTTTTGTTCTCATATATTCTAGACCATGCTAGTACATTGTAGTTTAAGCAAATGTTCCAGAGCTTTGACCAACCACACAAATGCAATGCTAAATTGATTAAGATCAAATGAATGTACTGGTCATTCTCTCTTCTGAATAGTATACAATACTTGAATTGTTTGAAAACAAAATGTCATATTGTTCATACATATTGATCATATATAAAAACACACTAAATATTCCAGTTCTCGGATACATTAAAATAATAAATATTGGATAAACCACTGTCCCAAAAAAATTCTAGAAAAGGTCCTTCCTCTCTTGGGTCTTGTTTGGCGTACTTGATCTTCGAGTTGACGATTACATGGTCTTGATGCTATTAGTCTTTCTGGTCAAACTTCGTGTCATCCTTGTGGAGCCTTCATGTTCAACTTTTGTCTTTTTGTTTTTTGCATGAACACTTCTGGTGCTTTTGGGCACTGCCTTTTCTAATTTTTCAGATTTACTATTTTCCACTTCTTCATCTCCCGAGTCCGATAATACAATAGATCTAAGCCTCCTTTTCCCACCATCGACACTCGTTGATGATTTTTGATGTTGATGCTCCTTCTGATGTAGTGTACTCCCATTGCTTTTATCTTCTGGCTCCTCTTTCACATGGACCAACTCACATATGTTTTTGCTAAGTTCACACTTGCTGATTTGTACCTGCAAGAATCACATAAATGGATGAATTAAGAGATGAATTTATGTAATGAAAAGCTTGTACAGTGAAGTATTCAATCACCTTTTTAACTGGCTCATTCGGTTTCTTTGTTTCTTGTTTTAACATGTTGTCCACTTCATCATCCATCAAATCCTGTTGAGCACAATGGATCAAGAATTGTAAATACTTGTTTCAATAGTTCCATATAAAAGAGTATAATAATTGGTGTTTAAATAGATTTGATAGTTTAATAGACCATTACCTCTTCAGCTTTATCCTCTAAGTATCACTTCTCAAGCTTCTCATCAGGCACAAATATTTTCTTTACTGCATAGTTCTGCATGCCTAGAGTGAGGTTCTTATTGTTGAGTTTGAATCGAAAGATAAGTCTTTGTCCACATAATTCTTGTATAATCTTTGGGACTTCTTCAGATTTTCCATCTAAGGAATCCAACAGGAATGAGACTGATGTATTGAGCATTCTTTCAGCCTCTTCATCAAATAAAGTGCAACTTGTAGTAGCACTGTGATCACTAATTTGAAGCCGAATACGATACCTAGAATCACATTTCGTTAGTGTAACGCAAATGTGATAGTACATAATGATGGTCAAATCAAGAGAATATGCTTACCTAGGTGTTAAACCTTCTGGATACGTATCACAATTCTTGCAATAATAATTATGTGATTCTTTAGTAGCAATTTTGTTGCAAACATTGCATGACATGTACCACCATTGAATATTTTCTTGTAACCGATCAATTGTAGCTATTGTTGTGAACACAAAGTCCTGAAAGTTGATGAAGAAAATATAGCTCTTTAAAGAATATGCAGTCACTCATACAAATATGTCAAATACATCTGTAGGTATTGGAGGCTTCTACAATATCATGTCTTAGAAGAGTTCTGATTCATTACCTCATTTGTTGGGTTGTCGTGCCTAATTCCAGTAAGTTCTTTCAAGGTTATCCTTCTGTAAAACATTTGATCTTCCAGTGTCCCTTGAGTACTTTTATCTATCTCCATCATTTTTGGTAAAGTTTCTTCGGTGGAGTGGCTATAAAAAAGTTAGTAAATGAAGATATATTATGAAATTCTATATGACCAGAACCTAAAAATTGTGCTTAATACCTGCCACGAAGTTCCCAAGTCTCGGGTATATCTAGATTCGTATATAATCTTGTGGCGCTAGTTGACTTTAGGCACAAACCTATTTAATGAACAATAAATCGGTTAGATTTATTATTTTGGTATAAAAAAGACATGTAAACATATTCAACTTATCATTGAATTTTTGCACCATTGTTGAGGTAACGATAATAATTGTTTGATTGCCAGTTACATCCTCACTTAAATGATGAGCTAATCTTCTCCATAATGATACTCTAATTCTATCACCCCTGAATAATTTAGTCCAAAGTAATTAATGGTAATAATAATATAAGTGGAAGAAAACAGCCTTTACCCTTTAGTGAAAAGTTGATACATGGATATACACTTACTCTGGCATTAGAATTTCAATCTGACGTACATCTGCAGGTGTTTTCTTCTTTGTTATCCTTGATTCTATTGGCTTAATCTTGGTAAGTAACCCAATGACATCTGCAAATTAGAAGATTAAAGACATAAAAATTAGAAAGTTATTCATTTGAGTTTATTAATACAACTACCAAGAAATGACATCAAATTTAAATTGTCCACTTGGAAGTAAGAATATGACTATCAACATACCTGAGCATTGTTGGACTTTTTCTAGACGTTCTTGTAGGGTATCTTTGCTAGCAAACTCAGTAGTAATCTGGAAAATTATCCGATGAACCTTTCATCTCCTTTAATTTTGTATTGTATAAAAAAATAATTTTAATTTCATTGCTGACTGGTCGATATTTTGTCGAATCTACAACTTTAAAATTGCTAAAAGCATATATAGAACCCTCGTTGATCTTTGCTCTGTAAGTGTCTATTAGATTCTTCCAAATAGTAGCATGAACTGTATGGCCCTTCAAAATTTAATGAAAGAAAAATCTTAGTAGTAATTTTAACAATAAAACAATCCCCACTGTTAATTATGTGAAGAAAATACCTGCTCATCCATCAAGATCATATCGATGCTTATAAGTTCATCAGTCGAAGGATTGACCGAGTCCCACATTCTCATTACTTTGGCTTTAATATTCCATGTCTGTCCTCTTGTGGTTAACTCACTCAACTTCGTGTATGCCATAGAGACGTTGCCTTCAAAACAATTTTAGAAGGAGTGGCTCATATGATAATACAATAATGAAATTTGGTTAGAAAGAAGTGTTCTAACTAATGGTTAATGAACAGGAAAACATGGTGTTCATAAGGAGGTTGCAAAGACATGTAGGCATGGAAAGATGTAAACAGACCTCAAGATTTAAGCTATATATTACCCAAACTTGATGTTTCTGTCGTTTCTTCTTCCGTCCTTCGATGTGCTGGGCGTCCCGACGTATGTCGCCCCTTCGATTTGTGTGGATATGTTGTTTTGTGGATCTCCCTTCAATGGGTGTTCTGGCGTCTATTATTCTGTGGGTGTTCTAGAGTATTAGTCAAAGGTTGCTAAGTTTGAATTCTGTACGGATGACTGTCCGCTGTAAATTATTCTGTTTGCAATAGTATACGACCGTATCCTTGACTAATAGCAATCCGTTTCAGAGTCCTCCACGTGCAATAGTATATGTCCGTGTACACTTGCCTAATATTACGTGCAATAGTATACGTCCGTTTCAGTTTTTTTTCAGGTGCAAAAAAATCACGTGCAATAGTATATGTCCATGTGCACTTTCCTAATATCAACCCGTTTTAGATCTTTTCTAAAAAAGACCGTTTTAGATCTTCGCCGTTGATACATCTTAGCCTTTACAGTGCCAAATCATCACCGTTGGTTTTCTATCGTTTTAATTATATAATAGATTGCAACAATGACCAATACTATGTTTGTCAACTCTCAACAAATTTCATGCATCGTACTTATATGTGAAGTCATCACTCCCCATAAGATTATTATATAATGTTTTTATTTCTTTTATTCAATATCTTTTCCAAGATCAAAGCAAGAAAGCAAAGCCCTCAACTCAAAACTAATCTTTATTATATAACTCTCGCACTCGATTACATAGATGAAACACAAAGCAAAACTCAAAGACTAGATCATACTAAAACTTTTATTCTACTAGATTACGGTAAAACCAAAAGGATCGAACTAAGATAAACGATAATGATAAAGATGTGATGGTGATACAATACCGGGGAACCTCCCCCAAGCTTGGCATAAGCCAAGGGGAGTGCCCATACCCATGTACTCAAGTCTCTTTCTTCGGAGGTGGTGGTGATGCTGGTGTGGTAGTATTCTTTTTCTACAGCTTGTGTCTAAGGCTAAAATTTTCCTCCCTTAGATCATCATTCTCTAGCTCAAGCTTTAATACCCTTTTGCATAATGCTGCCTTGCTTTTCTGCAGAAAACGGGATGGGATGAATTGAATCTTAGATCTGCCTCCTCTATTAGGAAGGCTTGACTTCTTGAATTCCACGTGCATATCTCCAGGTTGAGGTAGTGGATCTTCATCTTCTTCAGAGCTGTTGTCCCTTGTTTTCTCCATGTCGAAGTCTTCCTCCTCATCCGTGGTCCAACCATAATGATCCACCTCCCCCATAGACCTTTGGGTTTGTGATATAATCAGCGACAAAACTCTCTCCCTCCGAATCTTGACACGACATATTTTTAGATCTGATAGAAAAACAACACGAAAAAAGAACAGAGGATTTCTCCGTGATACGGGGGTCAAAACTTTTGGGAGATTATATAAAGAATTTTTACCGTGCAAAACAAGTATTCTGGAAGAAAACAGAGTCCGGAGGGCACACGAGGTGGCCACAAGCTTGGGAGGCGCGCCCAGGGGGTAGGGTGCGCCCCCACGGCTTGTCACCTCCTCGTGCGCTATTCGGACTACTTCTTATTTTCCTAATTTTTTAAATATTCCTAAATGGAGTAAAATTTCTTTTGGGAAAGTTTTGGAGTCGGTTTACTTACCGTATAACATACATATTACTTTTCAAGGTTCTGGAGTGTTCTGGAAAGCTTCCCTTATGTACACCTCCGGTGTTATGGTGTAAATAATATTGGTTTCAACATTTATGGGCGTACCTGAGATATAATGTTTGATTATTTGCCCATTCACCACCTTCGGGTTATTGCCCTTGGTATTGTTGATCTTAATTGCACCGGAACGATAAACTTCTTCGATAATGTAAAGACCTTCCCATTTGGAGAGAAGCTTTCCTGCAAAAATTCTTAAACGAGAATTGTATAGCAAGACATGGTCACCTACATTAAATTCACACTTTTGTATCCTTTTGTCATGCCATCTTTTAACTTTCTCTTTAAACAACTTGGCATTTTCATAGGCTTGGGTTCTCCATTCATCAAGTGAGCTAATGTCAAATAACCTCTTCTCACCGGCAAGTTTGAAATCATAGTTGAATTCTTTAATTGCCCAATAAGCTTTATGTTCTAGTTCGAGAGGTAAGTGACATGCTTTACCATAAACCATTTTATATGGAGACATACCCATAGGATTTTTATAAGCAGTTCTATAAGCCCATAATGCATCATCAAGTTTCTTAGACCAATTCTTCCTAGATCTATTAACAGTCTTTTGCAAGATCAATTTTATCTCTTTATTACTTAATTCTACTTGACTGCTAGATTGAGGATGATATGGAGATGCAATTCTATGGTTAACATCATACTTAGCAAGCAATTTACGGAAAGCACCATGAATGAAGTGTGAACCACCATCAGTCATTAAATATCTAGGGACTCCAAACCCCGGGAAAATAACTTCTTTAAGCATTTTAATGGAGGTGTTATAATTAGCACTATTAGTTGGAATAACTTCTACCCACTTAGTAACATAATCAACAACAACCAAAATATGTGTATACCCATTGGAGGAAGGAAAGGGTCCCATATAATGAAATCCCCAAACATCAAATGGTTCAATAACAAGTGAATAATTCATAGGCATTTCCTGATGTCTACTAATGTTACCAATTCTTTGACATTGATCACAAGACAAGACAAACTTACGAGCATCCTTGAAAAGAGTAAGCCAATAAAAATCAGATTGTAATACCTTGTGTGTAGTTCTGTCTCCAGCATGGTGTCCTTCGTAAGCCTCGAAGTGACACTTGCGTAGGATTTGTTCCTGTTCATGCTCAGGTACACAACGTCTAATAACACCATCTACTCCTTCTTTATAAAGGTGTGGGTCATTCCAGAAGTAATGTCTTAAATCATAGCAAAACTTGTTCTTTTGTTGGTATGTAAAACTAGGTGGTATAAATTTAGCAATAATGTAATTAGCATAGTCTGCATACCATGGGGTACTACGAGAAGCATTTATAACAGCTAATTGTTCATCGGGAAAGCTATCATCAATAGGTAGTGGGTCATCAAGAATATTTTCTAACCTAGACAAGTTGTCTTCTATGGGGTTCTCAGCTCCCTTTCTATCAGTAATATGTAAATCAAATTCTTGTAACAAGAGAACCCACCTAATGAGTCTAGGTTTAGCATCTTTCTTTTCCATAAGGTATTTAATAGCAGCATGATCAGTGTGAACAATTACTTTGGAATCAAGAATGTAAGATCTAAATTTATCACAAGCGAACACAACTGCTAAAAATTCTTTTTCGGTAGTAGCATAATTTCTTTGACCACTGTCTAGAGTTTTGCTAGCATAATGGATACCATTTAATTTCTTATCAACTCTTTGTCCTAGAACAACACCAACAATGTAATCACTAGCATCACACATAATTTCAAAGGGTAGGTTCCAATCAGGTGGTTGAACAATAGGTGCAGAGATTAAGGCTTTCTTAAGTATTTCAAATGCTTCTACACAATCATCATCGGAAACAAATGGAACATTCTTTTGCAAGAGATTAGTAAGATGCCTAGAAATTTTAGAGAAGTCTTTAATAAATATCCTATAGAAACCAGCATGACCAAGGAAACTTCTTATACCTTTGATATCTTTAGGACACGTCATTTTTCAATAGCATCAACTTTAGCTTTATCAACTTCAATACCTCGTTCGGAGATTTTATGCCCCAAGACAATACCTTCATTAACCATAAAGTGGCACTTCTCCCAATTCAAGACAAGATTAGGTTCTTCACATCTCTGCAAAATTTGATCAAGATTACTTAAGCAATCATCAAAAGAAGTTCCGTAAACGGAAAAATCATCCATGAAAACCTCAACAATCTTTTCACAAAAGTCAGAGAATATAGCAATCATACATCTTTGAAAGGTGGCAGGTGCATTGCATAAACCAAAAGGCATACGTCTATAAGCAAAAGTACCAAAAGGGCATGTAAAAGTAGTTTTTTCTTGATCCTCTTGTGACACAGGTATTTGGGAAAAGCTAGAGTATCATCCATCTAGAAAGCAAAAATGTGTATGTTTTGATAGTCTTTCTAGCATTTGATCAATGAAAGGTAGAGGATAATGATCTTTCCTAGTAGCTTTGTTTAATTTTCTAAAATCGATTACCATTCTATAACCTGTGATAATTCTTTGTGGAATAAGTTCATTTTTATCATTAGGAACAACAGTAATACCTCCCTTCTTAGGGACACAATGAACAGGACTTACCCATCTACTATCAGCTATAGGATAAATTATACCTGCTTCCAGAAGCTTTAATATTTCATTTCTTACCACTTCTTTCATTTTTGGATTTAACCGTCGCTGGTGATCGACAACTAGTTTAGCATCAGGTTCCATATTAATTTTATGCTGACATAGAGTGGGACTAATGCCCTTAAGATCATCAATAGTATATCCAATAGCGGCACGGTGCTTCCTTAGAGTTTTCAACAATCTCTTTTCTTCATGCTCTGAAAGGTTAGCACTAATAATAATAGGATATATCTTCTTTTCATCAATATAAGCATATTTCAAAGTATCAGGTATTTGTTTAAGCTCAAACACATGATCACTCTTGGGTGGAAGAGGATCTCCAAGAGTTTCAACTGGCAAGTTGTGTTTCCAAATATGCATTTGTTTAAAGAATATCTCATCTATTTCATTTCTTTCATTCATATGCATATCATTTTCATGGTCTAGCAAATATTGTTCTAAAGGATTGGTAGGAGGCATGGCAATAGAAGCAAGACCAATAATTTTATCCTTACTAAGTAATTATTTATCACGAGGTTGGGAGAAATTAAACTCATGAGACACATCCCCGAAACTTACGCTAACAGTTTCTTTCTCACAATCTATCTTAGCATCAACAGTGTTCAAGAAAGGTTTACCAAATATAATGGGACAAAAATCATCTTGTGGGGAACCAAGAACTAGAAAATCAGTAGGGTATTTTATTTTCCCACACAAGACTTCAACATCTCTAACAATCCCAAGTGGTGTGACAATATCTCTATTAGCAAGCTTGATAGTAACATCAATATCTTCTATTTCAGCAGGTGCAATATCATTCATAATTTCTTGATATAAAGTAAAAGGGATTGCACTCACACTAGCACCCAAATCACATAAGCCATGAAAACAATGATCTCCTATTTTAACAGAGACAACAGGCATGCCAACAACATGTCTATGTTTATCCTTTTCATCGGGTTTAGCAATTCTAGTAGCTTCATCACAGAAATAAATAACATGCCCATCAATATTTTCACCCAAGAGATATTTAACCATAGCAACATTAGGTCCAACTTTAATTTGTTTAGGGGGTGTAGGTGTTCTTGTATAACTCTTACGAACCACAGCTGAAGCTTTTGCATGTTCTTTTATCCTAACAGGAAAAAGTGGTTTCTCAATATAAGCAGTGGGAATAATAGGATCAACATTATAAGTAGTGGTTTCTTCTTCAGCTTTAATGGGTTGTACTACTTTTACTTCAATGGGAGGATGATATTTAAACCACTTCTCCTTATGGAGATCAACATGAGTAGCAAATCTATACCTACTGATAAAGCAAGGTGCGTTTCGCCAATTTTTTCATCCGTTCACCGCCGAAAATATTTCTTTTCTACCCGAGGTGGTACTTTGTCTGCTAGAAAAAGAATTTTCGTACATGGGCCGTCGCTGTGGCCCAGCGAAGCCAGCCCACATATTTTTCTACCCACGCAGCTGTGAAAATTCTATTCTCTGCGCTGGGCGACAAATAGTTGGAGTTTCCCACAGGAGAGCCAGTAATGGGCTAGCCCATTTTTCTTTTTTCTTTGTTTTACTTCTATTTTTATTCTTCTTTCCCTATCTCTTTTTTCCCTCGCAGGTTTATTTTTCTTTTAAATTAATTTCGTAAATTGAAAATTCTCAAAAAAGTTTAGAATTAAAAAAAAATTAGAAAATTTTCAGAATTCCAAAATTTTGTTTCTATTTTGAAAAATATTCGGAACAAGCAAAAAGTTGCCGTTTTTTCTAAAAAAATTATTTTTTTCAAACTTGTTCGGGATTTCTAAAAAGAAAATGGCATTTCAAAAAAGCTCCAAATTTGAAAAATATTCATGTTTTAGTGAAATTTTCAAAATTAAAAACAATGTTCCTGTATAAAAGATACACATTTGCTAAAAATCTTATGAATTCTCAACACATGTTCCCATTATAAAAAAAATGTTCACAAATTCAAATAATGTTCATGTTTTTATAAAAAAGTTGATGTTTTCAGAAAATGTTTTCTAAAAACTGTTTAGGATTTAAAAAATTGTTCATGTTTCCAAGAATATTCAGATACTTCATACTTAAAATCCCCTCGATTGAAATGATTGAAGGAAGAGTAGATTGATTAACTCATGGGCCTTCTCGAACGTGCGATGACATCACAAAACTCTTAAATGCCCTCGATCAATGAATGGAAAGATAGCGGATTGATTCCTTCACAAGCAGCGAAATCGAGAAGCTAAATGTTCTTTTTTCGTATGCACACATGGTTTTGCTTGCACATATAATTCTCACTAACTTTAAATGCATAGTATTTTATCTGCCGTTGCAACGCACGGGCTATGTGCTAGTGATTCATAAAAAGAAGCTACTATCTCAGACTCAAGTCCATATTTAGTGCTAAATTCATGAAAAACATCGGTATCCATAAAAGATTTAACACAATCAAACTCAAGGTTTATAGCTGACAACTTACCTTTGTCAAGCTCCCAATCTTCAGAGTTGCATTTAATTCTTTCCAAGAGATCCCATTTGAATTCAATAGTCTTCTTCATAAAAGAACCAGTACAAGAAGTATCGAGCATGGATTGATCATTACGAGAAAGCCGATCATAAAAATTCTGTATAATAATTTCTCTTGAGAGCTCATGATTGGGGCATGAATATAAAATTGAATTAAGCCTCCCCCAAGCTTGAGCGATACTTTCTCCTTCACGAGGCCAAAAATTATATATATAATTTCGATCACGATGAACCAGATGTATAGGATAAAACTTCTGATGAAATTCCAATTTCAATCGGTTGTAACTCCAAGCTCCAATATCATCACATAGCCTATACCATGTCAATGCCTTTCCCTTCAAAGATAAAGGGAAGACTTTCTTATTGACTTCATCTCCGGGTAAACCTGCAAGCTTAAACAATCCACAAACTTCATCCACATAGATTAGATGCAAATCCGGATCTAATGCTCCATCTCCTGCATAAGGATTAGCTAGCAGTTTCTCTATCATACCCGAAGGAATTTCATAATAAATATTTTCAGTAGGTGCAGTATGTTGAGGAGCAACTCTTTGTTCTTCTGGTCGGGGTGAAGATACCCCGAACAAGCCCCTCAAAGGATTATTTTCCACAGTGACAAGTGATAATAAATTTCAGCACGTAATATAAATGTTTCCTTACCAAATTCCACTCACCAAAGGCGCTTCACTCCCCGGCAACAGCGCCAGAAAAGAGTCTTGATGACCCACAAGTATATGGGATCCATCGTAGTCCTTTCGATAAGTAAGAGTGTCGAACCCAACGAGGAGCAGAAGGAAATGATAAGCGATTTTCAGCAAGGTATTGTCTGCAGGCACTGAAATGATCGGTAACAGATAGTTTGGCAGTAAGATAATTCATAATGGGTAAGAAGTAACAAGTGTAGAAAAGGTGCAGCAAGGTGTCACAATCCTTTTTGTAGCAAAGGATAAGCCTAGACGAACTCTTATATAAAGCAAAGCACTCCCGAGGACATATGGGAATTACTGTCAAGTTAGTTTTCATCATGCTCATATGATTTGCGTTCGTTACTTTGATAATTTGATATGTGGGTGGACCGGTGCTTGGGTGTTGTACTTACTTGGACAAGCCTCCCACTTATTATTAACCCCTCTCGCAAGCATCCGCAACTACGAAAGAATAATTAAGATAAATCTAACCATAGCATGAAACATGTGGATCCAAATCAGCCCCTTACGAAGCAATGCATAAACTAGGGTTTAAGCTTCTGTCACTCTAGAAACCCATCATCTACTTATTACTTCCCAAGGCCTTCCCCTAGGCCCAAATCATGGTGAAGTGTCATGTAGTCGACGTTCACATAACACCACTAGAGGAAAGACAACATACATCTCATCAAAATATCGAACGAATACCAAATTCACATGATTACTTATAACAAGACTTCTCCCATGTCCTCAAGAACAAACGTAACTACTCACAAAGCATGTTCTTGTTCAAAATCAGAGGGGTATTGAATATCATTAAGGATTTGAACATATGATCTTCCACCAAATAAACCAACTAGCATCAACTACAACGAGTAATCAATACTACTAGCAACCCACATGTACCAATCTGAGGTTTTCGGACAAAGATTGAATACAAGAGATGAACTAGGGTTTGAGAGGAGATGGTGCTGGTGAAGATGTTGATGAAGATTGACCCTCCATCGATAAGAGGATCATTGGTGATGATGATGGCTTCGATTCCTGGAGGGAAGTTTCCCCGGCAGAATAGCTCCACCGGAGCCCTAGATTGCTTCTGCCCAGGTTCCGCATCGAGACGGCGGCGCTTTGTCCCGAAAGCTTCCTCCTTATTTTTTCTTGATCAAAGCCCTCCATATAGTAGAAGATGGGCACCGGACGATGGTCAGGGGCCCACAAGCCCTGGGGGCGCGCCCAGGGGGTAGGGTGTCGGTGTCAAAACCGGCGGATCTTGGGTAGGGGGTCCCGAGCAGTGAATCTAGGATCGATGGGGAACAAGGGACGATGAACATGGTATTTACCCAGGTTCGGGCCCTCTCGAAGAGGTAAAACCCTATGTCCTGCTTGATTGTATTTGATGTATGGTATGGTTATAGAGTTGATCTGCCTTGAGATCAGGCGAGCTAAACCCCAAGGCAACGAGGTGATGAACGTAGCTCTGGCCCTAAAGACTAAAACCCTCTGGTTTATATAGGTACCAGCAGGGTTAGGGTTACACGCGATCGGTTACAAAGAGAGGAAGATCCTGTCTAATCTTGGCTTGGAGGGCACACCACGACTCCGAAGATCTTCTGCCCAATCACGGGTTCGCACTCTATCTCAGCCCCATAGCGGCCCATCAGTCCGACCCATAGCCAGAGGGTCGACAGTCCGAGGGCCCCTTAGTCCAGGACTACCTCAGTAGCCCCCAAACTAGCCTCCAACACCGGGGATTATCTTCTGGCGAGCTCCAAATCTTCAGCTTGTGAGGTGAGTTCTCTACCTTGACTCATACCGTTCGGAGAAGTGCATCATAGCCGAAAACTACTCGGATCGATATCAGAGGTTTGTCACTTAGTATAGTTCGGACCAAGGCTGTATCCGTGCCCGACTAGTTGGACAATCCGGATTCTCAGGTCCACCCCAAAACATAGTGGGCCCCTAGGAGCTTAATGCCTACCTCGGGGCGAGGGTCAACTTTGACTATCGCGCACCTTTTTAGAAGGCACGCGACCCAACACCGCCTTCTATAAAGTCGTCCTTTCAACTTTTAGGCAAAATGCTTATTTATAGATCCAAAGTTACGAGGGGTCGGTTAACCCATCCCCTTCGCAAAAAACAGCGTCAAAGAAATCCTCGGGTGCAATGTCTGACATTCCCAGTTCATCCTCGCGTCCCCATGGCCCTCTCCCCGGTGATTGGGTAAGCTGTTTAGTTTCGCGCCTCCAGCTGAGCCGTCTATAGACACAGGGCTATCTTCCCACGGCGGATCTCGTTTTCGTCTGCACCTGATTTATCTCTGTTGATGGTCAAGCACTCACCGAGAGCTCACCTGCTCCCAGCAAGGGGGAGAGGGTATGCTTTGTGCCCTTCCTTCTAAGAGGCCTCGGTTTCCCTATTCACCTTTTCCTTCGGGGTCTATTAGAGTTCTACGGGATCCAGCTCCACAACCTCACCCCAGGGTCTATACTGCACATCTCTGGTTTCGTGGCCTTCTGTGAGATTTTCCTGAGCTGCGAAGCCCATTTTGATTTATGGAGGAAATACTTCTGCCTCGTCCCTCGTCCCTGTGAGGGGTCAATCTTCGAAGTGGGAGGAGCAGAGGTGTGGCAGATAGCCAGGACGGGTTACCCTATTGGGAACCCACGAAAGGATCCTGAAGGATGGACCTCGGAATGGTTTTACACTGAAGATATTCTCCTCTATCAGACCCAGTTCGGAGAGGGTTGCCCGAATTCTCAAGCGCCCCACTAAAGAAGCGGCTCAATTGGCGACCCAAGGGTCCCTCCCAACCAGACAACACCGAAGTGCACCATCTGGCCACCAAGGTTCGGCTGCTGGCCCATAGCAAACTGACCATGATTGAGGTGATGGCCGTTGCCATATCCCGGTGCGTACAACCCCTTCAGCAGAGGGGGCATCCTTTATGGTGCTACAACGGGACCGGTGACCCGACCCGCTATAAGCGACAAGGGCCGGATAATAAAGCAGCCATGGCCAAGATTTTAGCCGAACTCTTTAAAGGAGAGAAGGAAGGCTTTGCTCAATTGAGTATTCGGGAGGGTTACTCCGGTTATAATCCGGCAGATTGGGTAAGCTTCAATTCTCTGTCCATAATTCGGGCATTATGTCCGAACACCGGTTGACTGTACTTTGTTCCTTCACAGAGTTGGAGGCACGAGGTCGAGTCCATCCACTGTCCTTCCCCTCAACCGGCGAATTATTCCCGCAATGATGACCCGGGCTATCATGATGATCCGGAGATGTCGATTGATTTCGAAGACGGGGTCTTTTACCAAGAAAGCCTTGACGGCACCAAAGTTGTCGTGATGGCTGATCATCCAGGGGCCCTTCCTTCCTCCACTGTAAGTGAACGGAGGACCTCTTCCCAAACTGAACGACCATCTCGTGCCATCCCGCACACTCTAACTTCTACTCCCAAGGGTCGCCGAACTACACGGCGAACAATTGTGGGAGGAGCACGGCATACGCCGGCCCCGGCCCCTACCGGGGCGCTCAAGAGGAAGGCTTCTGCTGGAGCAGAAGCAACCACCCCCTCAGCTCAGAGGTAACATAGTCTAATGTTCGCTTAACTTAGCAGGAGAAGAGTTCCGGCGCGCCAGTCCGAGGACTGCCCGAGCGCGCCAAGGCGTGATTCCACCCTTGGGCCTTCAGCGCAAGCTGGGGGCCCTACTGAACACACAGCTGCTGGCGCCCATCCAGAGGTTCCCGATGATGTTTCGGTGACCAACTCCGAGGTCGAGAGTGTAATGAATCACCGCCGTCGGAGAGAATCCTTGCGCCACGCTGCTTTTACCGATCAGGATTAATTCGGTGGACGCATATCTTGGAGCGGCCCGAACAGGGCTTGAAGGGATCACCGGTCTTTTTTCTTCCAGAATGCAGGTGCGAGATAGCTTAAAAGCATTTTATAGTTCCTAACCTAGCAGCCCCCAAGCCTTAATTTGGGCGGGACGGCCGAGTTAAGGATTCTTGTACCATCTTGAGTGTGTAGACCGTGAGAGAACAAAACAGCAAGTTGTCCGAAGACCTCAAGCTGAGCTGGACACAATTAGCCGACGTTAAGGCCGAACTAGAAGCGGCTAAAAGGGCAACCAGCGAAAATCCTGGTAAGTGGAAAGGCTTTAAAGTTCTAAAAACTGCATTATGCTTCCAGTATACTGATGCCGCACTGTCCCCGCAGCCGCCGAAGCGATGAATCAAATGCGGAGGGAACTAGAGGCTGGCAAGCGAGTACTGACGCAAAGTCACAAAGAGAAGAATGAGCTCAAGGCGGAAAATCAACGGAAAACCGAAGAAATTGAGAGTTTAAAATCTTAGTTGGCGCAAGCCTTGGAGGAGAACCAAAAGCTGAAAGGTGGCATATTCGGTAAGGCACGAATTCGGTATTACCTGTGTCACAGATGAAGAATTGTTTTGAAACATGTTGCCCCTGTTTGCTAGGTCTCCTGACAGGATGGCCTGAAGAGGAGGTCGATTCCTTTAGTGGGAATCTTTTAAAGGAACTGACCAAGGCGCATGAGGGAACCCAGAAGGCCATGAAAAGCATGGTTAAAGCGTTATGGCCACTGGAAGTGCCAGTGGAGAGCATGGATGAGCTGGCTAACTGCTTTAAAGGGGCGAGGCGATGCTTTGAATTGTGGAAGATATCAGCCTGCTGGGAAGGAGCGCGCAAGGCCTGGGCAATGGTGAAGACCTGGTTTACCAAACTCGAGCCCAAACATATGGCCCGGGTGGGACCCGTGGGGCCGGACGCGCAGGAAATACCGCTTAGCTTAGTGTATGACCAAGTGATGCCCGCAGCTCGGTACTCCCAGAAGGATTGTGCCTTGGATAGCTTGATAGATAGTGTTGATAAAGAGTAGAGTGCGTGATTCTATGTATCCATATACTTTACATCGCGCAATTCTCAAATCATGGAAAAACGTTGTCTTAACCAGCCATCTGCTTCCGCCTCCCTGACCAGTGATCGGGGAGTGTTTTGTACTATATGCCATGACGAACAGGGGATAATTCCGGTAACCAGGCAATCCGACCATTTGGTACGAACAGACAAAATGCGCGTGGCGAGTAATGTTATATTACTGTGTAACGTAAGAAACATCTTTCGAAGAAAATAGTTCCTCCAAGGGTTCCTTTCTTCGGGTAGGGTATGTTGACCATAAGCCGTGAGTTCGGGAGCCGATGACACACGGATGTTCGTGGTTTTTAGGAACTAGGAATAGTTATATGGCAGCTAGCGCCTGTTTATTTGCACTTCCCTGAAGGCCGACCCATTATTTTCTGTAAGAACGCTAGCTTTCGGCTTCACCCGTCTGAGGTACGTATCCGGATTACCCGGGCATAGCAATCGCAGAGGTGCTCCCTTTACTCCCTAGCTAAACAATCAGGAACGTAGGGGTAAACACAGGAGCCAGGTAACCCAGCGTGGCAAAGGACTTAAGTCAAATAGGTGCATATAATGGCTTGATAGACACGGGGAGGAGATCTATGCAAACAACAAAAATGAGGTTGTAAGAAGTATATTATAATTGGCCGCTTTTAAGAGGAGCCCCCAGGTAAAGCTGTGTAGGACATCCGAAGATGTGTAAAATGGTGACCTATTGTGTTACAGTTTATCCGAACTGTCGGTCGGGGAAGCTAAAATCCCAGAATTTAAAATGAAGCGAAAAAGACGAATACAGGCCAACGGAGTGTTGGTGACGAATCCGGGTTATGCGTAGAAACGCCGTAGTCGAGCGGCGTGCCATGGGTTTGGTTCGAGGCCCCGATCCGATGGTCTGCGAAGCCGATAAGCCCCCCTGCAAGTACTTCATATATAATGAAGGGACCCTCCCACTTAGGTGAAAGCTTGTGCTTCTGTTTCTCTGGGAGGCGCAGGACGAGCTCTCCCACATTGTATGTCTTTGCCCGAACTACTCGATTTTGGTAACGCCGTGCTTGTTGCTGACAGAATGTAGAGCGTGCCCGAGCGATGTCACGCTCTCCTTCTAGTGCATCGAGGTCGTCTTGCCAATCTAGCTCAGCCTCCTTCTCTTCGTACATATGTACCCTAGGTGCGTCATGGATCAAGTCACATGGGAGGACTGCTTCAGCATCGTACACCATAAAGAACGGGGTGTATCCTGTCGACCGATTAGGAGTAGTGCGCAGCCCCCATAGCACGGAGTCCAGCTCCTCTACCCAGTGACAATCTAATTCCTCGAGGGAGTGGACTAAGCGAGGTTTTATGCCACTCATAATTAATCTGTTTGCTCGTTCCACCTGCCAGTTAGTTTGCGGGTGGTATACCGAAGCGTAGTCGAGCTTTATGCCCATCTTAGCACACCAATCTTTGACCTCTTGGGTGGTGAAATTAGAGCCATTATCGGTGATTATGCTATGGGGGACACCATAACGGTGTACAACACTGGATATGAAGTCAACAACAGGTCCGGATTCCGCAGAGGTTACCGGCAATGCTTCAATCCACTTGGTGAATTTAATCACCATGACTAGTAGGTATTTATTTTTCTTGGTCCCCCCTTTAAGTGGTCCGACCATGTCAAGCCCCCAGACAGCGAATGGCCATGTTAAGGGTATAGTCCGAAGAGCTGTGGGAGGCATGTGGCTTTGATTTGCGAATAGCTGGCACCCAACACGATGTTGGACCAGGGTGCGTGCGTCCTCGCGAGGTATGGGCCAGAAGAATCCTGCTCGAAAGGCTTTGCTGACAAGGGCTCGAGCTGCTGCGTGGTGACCACCCATGCCGGCATGTATCTCGGTGAGGAGCTGCTGCTCCTCCTCTTCGGAGATGCACCTTTGAAAGACCCCCGTAGTGCTCTTTTTGTAGAGTTCGCCCTCGTGGACTTTGTACGCTTTAGAGCACCGTACTATGCGTTGCTCCTCTGTTTGATCATCAGGGAGCTCTTGCCGCAAGAGGTAGGCGAGCAGTGGTTCAGTCCAAGGGGAGATTATGGCCATGATTTCATGGGCCGAGGGTGTTTCTTCAAGTGTGGAGCCTCCGATGATATGATCATCTGGTTCAATTTTCGGTGGGGCGATCTCGACAGGCTCATTTGTTGAGGTGCCGTTGTCCCCATCCTGCCATACTACGGATGGCTTGAATAGCCTTTCCAGGAAGGTGTTTTTAGGTACTGAGTCTCGCTTGGCACCCATGCGGGCAAGAACATCCGTGGCCTAATTACTGTCTCTGGAGACATGATAGAATTCTAGACCCTCGAATCGGGCTGACATTCTGAGGACGGCGTTTCGATATGCCTCCATTTTTGGATCTTTGGTGCCGAATTCGCCGTTGACCTGTGAGATTGCGAGGTTCGAGTCTCCTCGCACCTCCAGCCGCCGAACACCCATCGATGTTGCCATCCGAAGACCGTGCAACAGTGCCTCGTATTCAGCTGCATTATTGGAGTCCGTGTACATGATTTGTAAAACGTACCGGATGCTATCACATGTGGTGGATATTAGGATTACCCCAGCCCCCAATCTGGCCAGCATCTTGGAGCCATCAAAGTACATTGTCCAGTGTGTGTATGTGCCGTATTCCTTGGAGAGTTTGGCTTCTGTCCATTTGGATAAAAAATCGACCAACACCTGAGATTTAGTAGCTCGGTGTGGTTTGTATACGATCTCAAGGGAAGGAGCTCTATGGCCCATTTTTCAATGCGGCCCATGGTGTCCCTATTGTTGATTATATCATTGAGGGGTACCTCGGATACTACTGTTATCGAACACTCTTGAAAGTAGTGTCACAGTTTCCGGGACGCCATGAAGACCGTGTATGATATTTTTTGATAGTGAGGATATCGAGACTTGCATGTTGTGAGGACCTCTGACACATAGTAGACTGGCTTTTGGACCCAAAACTTGTGTCCCTCTGATCCCGTTCTACGACGAGCGCCGCACTTACCACCTGGTTGGTGGCTGAGATGTACAGCAACATAGGTTCACCGACACCTCGTGCGGCCAGGATGGGATTGCTTGCCAGGAGTGTTTTGATTTCTTCTAGTGTAGCGGTTGCCTCATCTGTCCACTCAAAGTTTTTTTGTTTTCTTAAGTAGCTTGCAGAGAGGCCAGTGCCTTCTCACTGAGGCGGGAGATGAAACGACTTAGGGCTGCCATGCAGCCTGCCAACTTCTGTACGTGTTTGAGCTCTGTTGGTATTGCAAGCTGGGACAGGGCCCTGATTTTAGCCGGATTGGCCTCTATTCCCCGATGGGAGATGATGAATCTGAGCAACTTGCCGGCGGGGACCCCGAACACACATTTTTCCGGGTTGAGCCGTATGTCATAGGCCCATAGGTTTTCGAAGGTCAAGCGGAGATCGCACACGAGTTGATGGACTTTTTTGGTTTTAATGACCACGTCATCTACGTATGCCTCGACCGTTTGCCGATTTGATTTTCCAGGCATGTTTGAATCATGTGTTGGTATGTGGCTCCTGTGTTCTTTAACCCGAAAGGCATCGTGTTGAAGCAGAATGGCCCGTAGGGGGTGATGAACGCGGTTGCAGCCTGGTCGGACTCCTTCATCTTTATTTGATGATATCCGGAGTATGCATCGAGAAAGCATAGTGAATCATGTCTGGCGGTGGCGTCAATGATCTGGTCTATGTGAGGTAGAGGGAAGGGGTCCTTGGGACATGCCTTGTTTAGGTCCTTGAAGTCGACGCAGAGCCGCCATGACTTGTCCTTCTTGGGTACCATGACCAGATTTGCCAGCCACTCCAGATGCTTTATTTCACAGATGAATCCGACCTCTAGTAGTTTTGCCAACTCTTCGCCCATAGCCTGTTGTTTGGGTTCGTAGAAGTGGCGTAGTGTCTGTTTGACTAGCTTGAAGCATGATATTCAGGCTATGCTCCGCTAGCCTACATGGGATGCCCGGCATATCAGAAGGATGTCAGGCGAATATGTCCCAATTTTCGCATAAAAACGTGCGCAACGCTTCATCATCTGCAGGATCCAGCTGTGCTCCGACGGACGCTGTTTTATTCAGGTATGTCGGGTGTACTTGGAATTTTACTATCTTGTCAGCTGGTTTGAATGACGTGGATTTTGGCCTTTTACTAAGGACCACGTCATCCCTGTTGATTGTGGTGCGGAGTGTTGTTAACTCTTCGGCCGCTAGAGCTTCAGATTGTGCCGTGAGGGCAAGCGATGCGATCTTATTTTCTGCTCGGAGGGCTGTGTTTGGATTGCTGGCGAGCGAGATCACACCATTAGGCCCCGACATTTTGAGCTTCATGTATCCATAGTGCGGTACAACTTGAAATCGTGCAAATGCCTCATGTCCCAAGAGGGTGTGGTATCTGCTGCAGAAGGGCACGATATGAAACAACAAGGGTTCGGATCTGTAGTTATCGGGAGTACCGAATACTACGTCCAAGGTTATGCGTCCGGAGCAACATGCCTCTTTGCTGGGTATAATTCCTCTAAATGTGGTATGACTATGCGCGATGCGGGACCTGTTGAGCTGCATATTATCGAGCGTGTCCTCATAGATGAGATTTAGGCCGCTGCCCCCATCCATTAGCACTTTGGTTAGCCTGAAGCCGTCGATAATGGGGTCGAGGACTAGCACTGCGGGCGTGTGAGCGGGGCAGGATATTGGCTCGTTCTTTTGATCGAAGGTGATAGGTACATCCGCCCATGGCTGTGTGGCCATCACCTGGTAGACTTGGCCGAGCTCTCGAAAAGCCCTTTTTCTTTGATTGTTGGAAGAGAAAGTCTCGTAGACTATCAGGATGTCGTCGTGAGGTGACGTTGTTGATTGCCTATCGGGGGGTGTGAGGCTGAGAATGTGTTCTCCACTCTTGGCCACCTGCCTTACCACCCAGCAAGCTCGAAGCCTGTGAGTCAGATTTGCGTTAAACATGGCCGAATGTATAGGGCATGGTTTATCCAGCAATTCATCCAGAACCATTCTGGGTTTGTTTCTTTTTTGGACGGGATTGTGTTCGGGCAAAAATAACACGTGCGCCCGTTTTGCTTGGGCCTTGCTGGGCCTTGGGCTAGGGATTGACTCCCTGCGCATTTGTTGTAGCCTCCAGGTGCTTTCCATGGCGCAGTATTTATGTACCATGTCCGATAATTCGTCGAAATTTTGCACGCGGCGGCGGGCGAGGGCATGTAAGATCCCTGCGTCCCGGCAATTGATTCGGAAAGCTTCAATTATTTATTTGTTGCGGCAGTCGATTATCTCATTTTTTACCAGGAGAAATCTGGCCGAGTAATGATGGACCGTTTCTTCAGGCTGCTGTTTGACGTACATCAGGTCCCATACGTCCGGTCTTCCCGCATCCGGACAGTATTCGGCGCGGGAGGTGGGTCGGAACTTTTTTAGTAGTCCTGTCTTCTACGCGTCCGGGGCGTCGTCAGCGGCGAGCCGTGCCTGGACTATGCTCGGCTCTATTAGCGCAGTGTTCAGACGTATGCCTGCGTGTGGTCGGGCCAACTTAGGGTCAGATCCGGTGTCGTAGGCTAGGTCCGAACTGTTATCTTGATGGGTATCCATCTCCGGGCAAGAGACCCGGGTGTATATTGTTACAATCTTTGGAGATCATGATACCTCCGTCCTCTCTTCGATGGTAGTGACGAGGTGAGTGATGGGGGGATGTGGATCTCTCTGTTATCAGGTTTAAGCCCAATCTGGTCGTAGGTCGTCGGCCTACTAACGGAGATTCCCATAGCTCGGAATCGATCCGACAGGTTGTCTACCGAAGGGGTTCTCACCGGGGCCAAGCCTCCTGGATGTTTGGCGGGATATTCTTCGGATATTCCAATGGATCTGGCTTGAAGGCCAGGTCCAGGCTTGAGTCAGCTTGTTTTACATCCGTCGAATCCGAGATCAAGGTGTCGGGCTCAACGGGTTCTTCGGAAGCGGGGCTTCACCGAGGGCCGGCGCCGGACTCCAAGTTCCGGTGGCTGGCTTCGTGATCGGCGGTGAGATTTTCAACCGGGCTCAAGTGACCGGTGGGGTCGGCGTGGAAAGTGATGCTGCCGAACATGAAGATCTGGCCGGGGACGAAGATTTTCCCGGCGCTGGGAGGGTTTCCAACGAACTGTTGGGCCATCGATCCTTCGGTGATCCGCAGCGGAACTCTCAATGAAAGAACCAATGTCGGTGTCAAAACCGGCAGATCTCGGGTAGGGGGTCCCAAGCTGTGGATCTAGGATCGATGGGGAACAAGGGACGATGAACATGGTATTTACCCAGGTTCGGGCCCTCTCAAAGAGGTAAAACCTTATGTCCTGCTTGATTGTATTTGATGTATGGTATGGTTACAGAGTTGATCTACCTCGAGATCAGGCGAGCTAAACCGTAAGGCAATGAGGTGATGAATGTAGCTCTGGCCCTAAAGACTAAAACCCTCCGGTTTATATAGGTACCGGTAGGGTTAGGGTTACACGCGATCGGTTACAAAGAGAGGAAGATCCTGTCTAATCTTGGCTTGGAGGGCACACCACGACTCCGAAGATCTTCTGCCCAATCACGGGTACGCACTCCATCTCACCCCATAGCGGCCCATCAGTCTGGCCCATAGCCAGAGGGTCGACAGTCCGAGGACCCCTTAGTCCAGGACTCCCTCATATGGCACTCCCCCCAGGCTTGTGGCCACCTGGTGGGTCCCCTACTGTTGTTTCTTCGCCCAATATTTTTTATATATTCCAAAATATTTCTCCGTAAAGTTTCAGGACATTTGGAGTTGTGCAGAATAGGTATCTCAGATTTGCTCCCTTCCGGTCCAGAATTCCAGTTGCCGGCATTCTCCCTCTTCATGTAAATCTTGTAAAATAAGAGAGAAAAGGCATAAGTATTGTACCATAATGTGAAATAACAGCCCATAATGCAATAACTATCAACATAAAAGCATGATGCAAAATGGACGTATCACCGGGCAGCCCGAGGCGTTCTAGAGAACGGCGGGGCAGACGGCGTCGGTTGCGGCCGAGGCGAAGCGGCGGCAGACGCCGCGGCTTGTAAGCTCTGCCTGGGCGGCGCGAATACGACAGGCATCGGCCATGGAAACGATGGAGCAGGGATAGAACAAAGTGGAAGAACTCCGGCCCACCCCTACCTGGCGCGCCAAATGTCGGAATCGGGGCTCTGGGGACCCAAGGAATGGTTCGAACTCTGGGGTGTGCGCCAAGAACTCCACTAAGCTCTGCCTCGCTGCTCACCCCCTCATGACAATGCCCGGTGTGCTCGAGCGTGGGGAAAGGAAGACACAACACGACGATTTACCCAGGTTCGGGCCACCTTGAGGTGTAAGACCCTACTCCTGCTTTGTGTGGATTGCCTCATGGGAGAGGATGAGTATGAACGAGTGCAAGGATGAACTGCCTCCGGAGGGCTTAGGGCCGACCCCTCTCTATGGTGGAGACTAGCCAATATCTATACTAGCCTTGGTCCTCTTCCCCTGAAAACTCTAGGCGGGAAGGGATACCACAACGGCCAATTTTGAAGGGGGACAGGAGTACAACTTATCCTGGCAAAAGAAGTCTCCGCCTGCTAAAGCTTCTGGGCATGACTCGTCGGTGGGCTCGGCGATGACCTCCGTCCAGGCGAGTCCGCGGTCCTGGTCTTCTAGCACCGGAACGGCAACCTTCAAAGATTGCTTTGGGAACCGATGGGCTGTCCTGCTCCTTTAGCACAAAAGAGGAAAGCTCCACCATCTGTGCCTGCTGGCGTGGCTCTGGCGCTGGCTCGTATCACCCACGTGCACTGCGAGGCGGGGCTTGGCGCCCTCGGAGTATCCGCCCATGAGGAGGCCTCGGGAGGCAACTTGGGGATGCCGCCTAGCACGAGGCCTCGGGAGCTCCTGGGTAGCTCGTCGTCGGGCGCCTCACAAGGCGGGGGCCCTCGCGAGGGTCTTACTCTTGAAGCCTTGAAGATGGGATGTACTGGGCTCGCATCGAGCGTCGTGCCTTGGGCCGCAGGTAGACGGGCTTGGTGTCGGTGTACTAGAATAGGGGTACCCTAGTACCCCGTACTTGTGCACGGGCAGTAGTAGCATCCCGCGGCCAGGCTTGCGGGAGGACAGCCAGAGGGAAGCTCAAGATTATTAAGCCATTCAAGAACAAAGTATACAAAGCAAGAGTTAAGGCCCCGGCAAGAGGAGCTTGCCAGGAGGGATAGCTGAGGCCCAGCCTGGGCATTGCTGAAGCAGAGTACTTGCCGCGGCAAGGTACTTGCCCCGGCAAGTCATTGGCTGCGGCAAGGTATTGGCTGCGGCAAGATAGCGGCTGCGGCAAGGTACTTGCCCCGGCAAGTTACCTTGCACGCCAACTATGGGCTGTGCCAAGCTGTCAGGTGCGGCAAGGTCTTGCCGCGGCAAGCGTTACTGTACCACTGTGCTACTGTGCTGCTCCGGTGCCTCTGCCAGCGTGGCGCTCTGGGTCCTTCCAAGCGTGCGTGGCAGGGCACTGTGTAGACGGCGGTGCACTGTAGATAGCGGTGCAGCAGCAGGTGGGATAGGCTTTTCCCACGCCCACGACGTCCGGGTACATGTATCTGGACAGCAAAGGCATGGGCATTTAATGCCCTTGTCCCCTGCCGTCAGTGGTAGGTAGGACATGTCATCCTGGTAATAGTGGCCTTACTGTAGCAACTTTCCACCCCTACCTGGCGCGCCAAAGATGTCGCGGATTCGTCCCCGACACTTGGGAACCCCCAGTCCCATTGGCCCGACAGATCGAGCACCACCCAGCTGCCGAAGATGGGCTCACACATGGGAGAGTGCTGGCGACTCCTCCAGAGGCGCCCTCGGGTGACCATTCCCAGTCCTCTAGGACACCTACCGCTGAGGCGGACGCCGAGCCGACGAAGGCAGAACCGTCAGCCACCGCGTCCGTCCATGACGGTGCCAGGGGCGGCCCAGGGAGCCTGGCCACCTCTGAGAGGGCACTGAGCTCTAGGGGTGCGTCACCTCGCCCAGTTGGGGCGGAGGAAGCGTCATCCAGCTCCCAGCCCCCGGCGGGCGAGGCCGGGGCTTCACAAGTTGCGAAGGCGGACGGGGGTGAGGGGCTCGATCCGGACTAGGCATTAGCGCTCGTGAACTGCTGGACAACGATCCGACACGGCCTCATGCAAAATACGGTGGGCGTGCTGACCAACTTGGGGTGGAGCTTCAAGACGTCGAATCGCGCCTCGCCGAGGAGCGGTTGCGCCTGCCGCACGGGTGCCATCAACTTGAATTCGCCGTCAAGATAAGCCACCTCCAGCACAAGACCGCCCGCTCGGGGGACGAGAAATCCGTCGCCGAGGCGAAGGAGTCCCGTGAGCGCGCACTCCACAGGGCTGAGGCGGCGGACCGGTGACGCGAAGCAGCGGAGGCCCGTGAGTGAGAGCTCCTGACCTTGAACGCCGCCCTGGACCGGCAAATCCAAGCATGCTGGGACACCCTTCCCGCCTACGAGGGGGGACTGGCGACGCACGAGGCGGACCTCAAGGCCCTCGAGCAAGAACTTGCGCTAACAGCGTCTGAGCAGAGTCTAGAGCGCGAGCGGCTGGAGGTGCTGGAACGCCAGGTGGCTGCCGCTCAAGCTTCTCTTGCCCAGCGTGTGGAAAAGGCCAACGCCTCCCTGGCGACAAAGGGAGCGAAGATCCAGGCGGACACCGATGCGAAAATTGCGAGTGCCCGCCGAGCACTTACCAAGGAGCATAGCAAAAAGCTAATGTTTCAGGATACCCGCTTCTGTGCTCGGGGCGGAGAATTAAAGCGTCATATAGATGGCCTCAAGGAAAAGCTGGCTGAAGCGGAAGGACGGCGAAGGACCGCACTGGAAGCCAAAGCTACCGCCGAGGCTGAGCTGGTGTCGCTCCAGGAGCAAGTGGGGAGCATCGCGTCCCTCATGGAGCAGGCGAGGGACAAAGTGAACCAGGCTCGGGGGCGGAAGCACGAGCGCTCCAAGATGATCGAAGCCCTTGAGCCGCGGGCCCGCCGTGCCCTGGGCTCTATCTGCAAGGAGGATGTCTCCAGCCCCATCATGACCAACGACACCGGCTACCTCGCCTTTTTTACCAAGGTGGTGGAGCGGCTCGAAGAGGGCGCCAAGAAGGTGGGTAAGATCATCGAGGAGGACTGTCGCGACCTCCTTACCCAGGTGTCGACGCGCGCCTTCAGCCATGTCCTTCGCGGTGACCCCCACTTCGACTTCAAGGCCGTGATAGATCCCGTCCCAAAGGAGCTCCACGACACCCTTGGGAAGGCAGTGGAGGACCATGTGGATGCACTAAATGCGCAGTTTGCTCATGACAGCAGCGAGGGCCAGGGCGGAGGCGAGGAAAATGAGGGCGACAACGGCGATGGTGGTGGTGATGTGTCTCCTTAGGTCACCTCTTTATTCACCTATTGATACTCATTCATGGCCCCATGAGGGCATGAAGTTAACGACTCTTGCTTAAGCCCTTACTGCTGTAATGAACGTTCGTTTTCTCCTGGAGCCTCCTCTCGAGGCTTGTTTTTCCTTTACACTTGCTTTTGCATTCTATGTCATTAGGACACAGCCCCCATGCAGGACTTAGCTGTCGCTGGTAAGCTAGGTCGCGATGCCTGGGCAAGGCCAGGAAGTAAGGGGCATCAAGGACTAGCAAGGGCTCCTGAGGCGAGATGTTCGGGAAGCCGCCCTTTGACGCGCAAGCAGCTCACGCTTAAGGAAACACATGGATCATGCATAGGAGCCTCCACCTTGGGGGAGCGGCGCACGCTCGTTGGCTCGCTCATGGGCGTCACATGAGGAGATTAGACACCAAGGACCTTGTTTGGGTGACGTGCACGGGAGCAGGCCCGCGAGCCAGAGCCTGGTTACTTGGGTTTGCAATGCTGCTGGCACTGATCCGAGCATAGGCACCGTGTCCAGCCTCCGCTCGCATGAGGTTCAAGAAGAGGATTATGAGTGTGCGTGGCTTCGCGAGGTAAAAATGTAACAAAACGCAGCATGACTCAAAAACCAAAGCTTTACTTAAAGGAAGAAGACAAATTTGTTCACACAAGACAGAAAGAGATGTGGCTGCCGTGTCTAGCATGGGTCAGCTTGAGGTTGGTGCAGCCCATGGGGCGCCCTCATTTGGTTATTCCGCCAGCGCAGAGCATGGGGCTTCCACTTGGGCATGGGCATGATCGCGGTTTGATCATTCCGCCAGCGTAGAGCATGGGGCTTCCACTTCGGCGTGGGCATGATCGCGGGTCGATCGTTCTGCCAGCACGGAGCATGGGGCTTCCACTGGGGCGTGGGCGGGAGCTCTCGCGAGGCTACTCGGCGGGCGCGTCGGGAGGCTCCGGGGCATGTACAGCCCCACCTCATTCTTACGTGAGAGGGTCATGAGTAGAACTTTCAAAGGTGTTGGATGTTCCAGGCGTTAAGCACAGGGACTCCGTACTCCGTCTCCAGGCGGGCAACGCCTAGCCCGGAAACGTGGGTAACCCTGAAAGGGCCTTCCCACAAGGGCGAGAGCTTGTGGAGCCCCTCTCTAGAGATGATCCGACGGAGCACAAGGTCCCCAACCTCGAGGGTTCGAGGGCGGATGTGACGACTGTGGTAACGGCCAAGGCCTCCTGGTACCTTGAGGCGCGAAGGGCGGCATGTCGGCGGGCCTCCTCTAGGAGCAGCAGGTCGGCCCCCCTCGAGCTGTCCTGACATGACTCGTCGAACGCCAGGACCCGCGGGGAGCCAAGCTTGAGCTCCGAGGGGAGGACCGCCTCCGCCCCATAGATGAGGAAGTATGGGGTCTCGCCTGTGGGCTTGGTCGACGTCATACGGATGGACCACAACACTGATGGGAATTCGGCCAGCCAGCCCTTGCCGCAGGCTTCGAGCTTCTTGTTGAAGCTCCTCGTCTTGAGGCCCTTGAGGACCTCGGCATTGGCGCGCTCGGCCTGGCTGTTGCTTCGTGGGTGCACCACCAAGGCGTAGCAGATTTGCGTGCCTAGGCTGGCGCAGTAGGACTTGAAGACGCCACTCGTGAACTGGGAGCCATTGTCAGTGATGATGCGGTTGGGGACACCGAACCGGCTCACGAGGCCCTTGATGAACTTGACGGTTGAAGACGCCGGGATGATGCGCACGGGCTCAACCTCCGCCCACTTGGTGAACTTGTTAATGGCGACGTAAAGGTAGCGGTAGCCGCCGGCTGCGCGAGGGAAGGGCCCTAGGATGTCCAGCCCCCAGACCATAAAAGGCCACGAAAGTGGAATCATCTGGAGCCCCTGCGCTGGCAGGTGGATCTGCTTGGCGTGGAATTGATAGGCTTCGTAGTACTGGACCAGCGAGGTAGCGTCGCGGAGCACGGTGGGCCAATAGAAGCCGCTGTGGAATACCTTACCAGCGAGGGTGCGCGAGGAAGAGTGGTGCCCGCAATCCCCTCCATGGATGTCAGCGAGCAGCTCGCGCCGTTGCTCTTCCGAGATGCATCGCAAGGAGACGTCGTTGGGGCGCCTGCGGTACAATTCGCCATCTCGCAAGCAGTAAGCGGTGGCTTGGCGGATAACGTGTTCCGCTTCCAAATCCTCCACGGGAAGGGTGCCGTGAAGCAGGTAAGCCTTGAATTCCGCAGCACAACTGCCTTCTTGGGGCTCTAGTGCCAGTAGGAGGCGGGCTCCTGAGGCCGGGTTGTAGTCTGGCGCGCTCGTGGTCGGCGCGGGTGGAAGCTCTTCGTGAGGCGGTGCCATGCCAATGGCAGGCAGTGCGGCTGACGACCTGAAGAGCCTTTCTTCAAAGATGCCGGGGCTCTAGGGTTCACGACGGGACGCTCGCTTGGCGATGTCATCCACCTCCCTCCTCCAGGTAGGCCGCCATGTGCTCGTCCTTGGGTTTGTACTTCTTGTTGGAGAAGTTGACGAGGAGGTGAGAGTCGCTCTTGATGAGGAGGCACTTGATGCCGAGAGCGAAGGCGGCCTTTAGGCCGGCGATGAGGCCTTCGTACTCCGCGATGTTGTTGGAGACCTTCTCACCGTGGCTGAAGCACAACTGGACCGTGTAGTAAACTTATCTCCAACCAGCGAAGTGAGCACGACGCTAGCCCACGCACCCTGCCTTGAGAAGGCGCCGTCGAAGTACAGGACCCAGCCACTGGGCGCCTCATCCCAAGGCAAGAGGGAATTGCTTTCGCGAGGCAAGAGTTTTTATGAGTTTTTGTTGTCTTTTTTTCAACATTTTTCATGAACGAGAGTGGATCGCAGAGACGAGGGCAGGTGAACCGCGACATAAAATGAAGTGAACTGCATTACTATTTTATTATTTTGCTGTTTTTTTGCACTTCCACGCTGTGCGCAAGTGAATAGCATCACTCTTAAAAGTGAACCACATCCAAGGACCAAATGCACTGCATGTGTTGATGTAGTCGACTGATTTTTGAAACACATGAAACAATTTGCACTTCATACATACGGGTAATGAAACATATTCTTTTTTACACAAACTAAGTGCACTTCATACATAAAGGTAATGAAACCTCTTGGTCGACTGTAGTGAACTGCAATTTTTTTTAAATTTTGTCTAAATTTTTGTCTTTCATTTTTTTATCCCACACAACCAAGTGGACTGCTCCATCTTTTTTTGGACACCGATATCCACCACACATGTGGCATCTCGGGGGGGGGGGGGGGGTGTGCCACACACCCCATGTGGCATCGACACAGTCCCGCCCGCACGAGGACGTCCGGGCGCACCCAGCCACAGCCCGCACGTCCGGTGTGCGGCGCGATCGCCCACATGTCCGGGCGAGCGACCCCGCGGCCCGCACAACCTCTCTCGGCCGTCGTCCCTCTCTGCCTGCGAACCACAGTAGCCACCATCCGTCGTCTCCAACCTCCGTATCGCTTCCTTCTCTAGTTGCCATGGCAACCAGATCAGATCGCTAGCGCGCCCCCCTCCCCATCGACGGAAAACACGGCAACGAGCTCACAGGTGAGAAACACATCATACATTCTAGTGTTTGGTCGCCTGAGCTCATACTCCTTACCCCAACAAATTCTTAACCCCACCCCCAATAATTTCACTTCTGGATTGCCTACGTAGATGGCGACTGGATCCACAGTGTCATGGCAAACACACCACAGACGTACTAGATTTGTGTCGCATGGATCTGCAACTCACATGAATTCCGGCCGTTCATGTTCTCCTCTGCCCTCCAACGAACACAAATTTGCCATGTTCTATCCTAGATCTGATCTAAGCTTTTAGGTTGTGGTTGCTACCAGTAGGTGCTCGAGAAGGATGTTTAGGATTCACTAAGAGTTAGGATTCACTAAGAGCATGGCAGAACAGAGCAATTTGGGCGGTACGTATGGAGGGAAAAAATAGTTGCCACCTATCTATGTTGTTAGTTGCCATCATGTTATGTTGTTAGTTGCCATCATATTATGTTGTTAGTTGCCATCAGTTCAACATTGTAGTTGCCATCCAGATTGTAGAAAGAGAATGAATATGCATGCCCTATCAACAGAAATGCACGGCCACGATGTTTCCTACTTGCCATGCTGTAATAGTTCTTTATGCCAGAAATGTGATAAGATTGCCGTGTTTCCTTTTATGTGGAAACAACAAAATGGAATTCAAATAATAATGCATTCTTATTCATGCAGTGATTGAAAACACAGTGGGAGAAGTAGAAAAAATGAATCATGAAGACGGGACTGATCCTTGGTTTTCTGGAAGGCCGCAAGCGCCCCCTTGGGATGCAATAGAGTACAATCAACTCATTTCCGCAGGACCATTGCTGCCACTACTAGAGCAGTACGCGAGCATAGGTACGATGCGTGATAAAAAAAGGACAGTTGACATGTTTGTGGACTTGAAAATGGCATTCTACTTATGTACTACAATGACATTGTTCGCAGGTTCTTATGACACAACCACACAGGTAGGGGTACCATGGCAAGTTGCAACACAGGGGGCTATCGGTGATAGATATACGGGAGACCAACTTCAAGTAGCAAATGTGGCAAATCAAGGTAACGCAAAAAAAAAAAGCATGTTGATGTGGCGAAAAAAACTTACAAGGATGGCAAGACTTATGAGTATTTTGAAAAAACACAGGACCATCATGCAACACATGGCAACAGGTGGCAACCGGATACCTGCCATCAACGTCGTACACATGTGAGACGTATGAAATGATCTTGCGGATAGTGTATCAGAAAAGGAAACTAGATGGCATTGGTGTTTACGTGGTGTGACGAAAAATGAAAAAAAGATGACAATGGCATTTGTAGCTGATAGAAATAAAAAAATGATGGAAAGTGCACCTGCCAAGCCTGGTCAGCTGTATTTGCCATATGTGGACAACTGCGTGTGTCGAATTAAATGTATGACTGACAGTTGCATATGTGATTACACGCAGTTGCCATGTCTGAACAACTGTAGTTGCCATGTCTGAACAACTGTAGTTGCCATGACTAAACAAATGTGGTTGCCATGTGTGAACAACTACAATTTCCATGAGTGAACAGCTACATATGCCATGTTTTAACAACTACGGTTGCCATGCCTGACCAACTACAGTTGGTCAATGCTTGTCAACTATAGTTGCCTTGCATGGTGGACTATGTTTGGCATGATTTCAAAGCTAAACTTCCACATGATGCGACAAGGAAAAAAAATGAGATTGAACATGTTTTCATACAAAAAAAAGAAATATGGCATCCCATCTTATGATATACGTTCACATGACCGCAGGTTCTTATGGTGCAACCACACCAGCAGAGGTCTCATGGCAAGCTTCACCATTGCAGGCCATCGGTAATGCAGATACAGCACACCAACTTGAAGTGGCACACCAACTTCGATTAGCACATGTGGCACAACAAGGTAATATGTGAACCAAGAAAAATCATGCATTTGCTTTGTGGAAAAGCATTGGGAAAGTGCATTTGTCACGGTGGTGGTGGCAACTGCAATTGCCACCAAGTGAATACGTCCATTAGTCATCTATGATCATCTGGATTTGTCAATTATTGTCTGTGTGTATTTGCCATTTGTGATTATCTGCATTTGCCTTGTGGGCTCATATCTAGAATGCAAGTTTTGATGTTAAGATGTTGGTTGGCATGACTTGGCAACTGCAGCTGCCATATTAGGTCAACTGTAGCTGCCATGGCTGGACAACTGCAGTTGCCATGCATGGCCAAATGCAGATGCTCAAGACTTGCATATATGAATGATATCATGCCAAAAAAGGATGGGTTACAGTTGCCATGATTTCAAAGTTGCACATTCCAGCACTTTATACATGTAACTTATATAGCTGCAGTTGTGTACCATATTTCAGATGCAGTTGCCATGAACAATCAAATGCAGCTGCCGTATTTCATTTTGATGAATACGCCATTCAAGCAATACTGCTTACACACATACCTGATTTTTGCAGGAGCTTTGACTACAATCAACAACGGTGCACGAACATCTACTGTGGGTACCTCAGAGTACGCGGAAGGGGTGTTCCACGAGCAAGTCACCGATACTGCCACAAACAATGCAGAATCAGTGTCAGAACTGGCAATCGTTGCAGCAATGACGACAAGCACGCCTGTGCACACCAGCACATGCAACACTCAAGCAGATGAAACAGCCGCCAATACTGAAGTGAATGATGAAACTGATGATGAAGCGCAAGGGGAAGAAGAAGATGGACAATCAGAAATCGTGCCACCTCAACCACCTTATGTTGGGCAGAGATTTGGTTCGTTTGAAGATGCCAAGGAATACTACCAGAGATATGCGTTGTTCCATGGATTTGCGGTGAACACAGAATACCATAGGAAAATAAAAAAAACTAACAAGTACAGCAGAGGTGAGATAAGGTGCTACAAGGCATGAAAGAACAAGAAGGGTAAAGGTGTTGTGCCTGTCGTGCCGGAACGAAAGAGAGGCATCATTCTCAAGACTGGATGCCCTGTCAGGATGAAGCTAAACATAGATGGAGCATGGTGGGTGGTCACCGAATATGTCGAAGAACACAACCACGACCTGATAAAGAAGTTTGACCTAGTAAAATTTCTAAGCGCCCACAGAGGATTCAGTCCCCACGAGAAGAAATTCATAAAGTTGCTACATGATTGTAACGTCGGTCCATCAAGAATGGTCCAGATACTGTCCCTGATCCACAACAGAGATGGAAGTCTGAGTAGCATGCCCTACATACCAGCAGACGTCACAAACCTAAAGGCAAAGTACCATAGAGAGAGCAGGTTGGCTGCCATTGAAGACACGATCGCCTACTTTGAAGAGAAAGCAAAAGCAGATCCTGATTTCTTCTACATGATAAGATTGGACGATGAGGACCATCTCAAAAACATGTATTGGGTGGACAGTGCTGCAAGAAGAGCCTACAAACATTTCCGTGATTGCATTTCATTCGACGCGACATATCTCACGAATATGTACAAGATGCCATGTGCTCCATTCATAGGAATAAATAACCACAACCAGTCCTTGCAGTTCGGTTGCGGTCTCATTCGGAATGAAGATACTGATGGTTACACTTGGCCGTTCAAAACCTTCTTGGAGTGCATGGATGGACTTGCTCCGATGAACATAATAACAGACTAGGATTTTAGCATGCGTGCAGGCATAGAGGAGGTCTTTCCGTTGGCAGTGCACAGGCACTGCAGGTGGCATATTATTAAGAAGGCTGAAGAGACGCTAGGACCATTCTTTGCTGACCTTCCAGAGCTACACAAGGCATTCGAGTTGTGTGTGGACCACAGCTTGACAGTGGAGGAGTTTGAACGGAGTTGGACGGCTATGATTGAAACATACCAAGTCCAAGACAACGAGACACTTAATAGCCTGTGGGAGAAGCGAATGTACTAGGTGCCAGCCTACTTCATGCAGTGCTTCTATCCATTTCTGCAGACTACGCAACGCAGCGAGGGGTTCAATGCTGTTTTGAAGCGTTACGTGAGCCCTGGCAACTCATTGCTGCAGTTTGCCAAGCAATATTCAGCTTTGCAACAGAAAACACTGGGATCTGAGCTACAACAAGAAGCAAACACCACACTCAAGCAGCCTAAATTGCTAACATATTTACCGATGGAGAGGCAGATGAGCAAGATATACACCGACAAGATATTTAACAAGTAAGTGAATGATCGGACGGTCTTATTTGCCATGTATGACACGACACATTCAACATTGAAAAATGTTTAAAAAAAATATGTTTGCCATGTCTGCTGGTTTGAAGCTGCCATCTGTATTGAACACATGAATGCAAAACAAGATGAAAAAATGGAATAAAAAACTCTGTAGTTGGAAAACAAATATTAGCTGCTGCTTGTTGTGAAATAAATTGTAGTTGCCATTTTGAATGTGGTGTGGTTGCCATGTGGGATGTAGTGTAATTGCCATGTATAGTGCAAACGGTATTTCACATGTAAGATGACCTGATGTGCATTGAGAACAATATGATGCAGTTGCACTACCATGAAGACAGTAGTTGCCATGTAGAATGCACTGTAGTTGCCATCTTTTGACATGCTGATCATTTCAAAAATAGCACAGGATTACACTAGACAGCATAAACTGTAGTTGCCATGTGAAATAAACTATAGTTGCCATGTGAAATAAACTGCATTTGCCATGTGAAATAGTCTACAGTTGCCATGTGGAAACAATCAATACAAGAAAATGTAAAAAAAAAACTTTCTTTGCCATCGTTGATTTTAATACATTTGCTATGTTGTGCCCTACCTCAACAAAAGTTGCTACAAAAAGAATATAAGAATTTAACGAGCACAAAACATGCAGATTCCAGGAAGAAATAAAGTGTGCCAGCATGTATGCAGCTTACCAGGTTGACGAACGTACCTTCAAGGTGTGTACTCTCATGGGCATGTCCGAATCAGAACCTGAAGACCCGGACAAGGGAAGAAACTACTTTGTGAGGGCCTCAATAAACGAAGGTGAATACTACTGCGAGTGCTGCAAATACGAACGGGACGGGATTGTGTGCTGCCACATACTCAAAATAATGGACATGCACGCGGTCACACGATTGCCCCACCATTTCATACGACGGCGATGGACTTGGGACGCTGACGATGCGTTGGGGCCACAAACATCAAATGCAGTTTTGGCTGTACATGATGACGGACTCGAGGCAACCATGGACTCCGTGAGGCACGTTGTATTGACCAAGAACTATGCTGAACTAATAGATGAAGCATGCAAGAGCGATGAGACAGCAAGGGTGGCAGAAAAGCATAGGAAGGCCCTGAAAAGAGAGCTTGATGAGATCAAGAAGAGGAAGGCTGAAGAAGCCTTACATAGGTTCCCCCGCACCTCAAGTGTGCCTTCGTCCACGGGTCCGTCCTCTGAAAACTCGGAGGTAGGGTCTGGAACAGCAAGCACACAAACTCAGGTCAGGAACCCGCCCCGTTCCATCACAAAAGGGTGTCCAAAAGAGGTGAGATACAAATCAGGGTTGGAAATTCAAGCAAAGCACAAGAAACCAAAGAAAGGAACGGGCAATCCGTAAGCAGCCGTGGAGGATTCTAACTTTGGTGTTGGTGAAAATTTTGTAACGTAGATGATCAAGGTTTAAAAAATGCGAGAATGACTGTTGGTGAACAACAGAAATTGAAGAAAATGCCATGTATGCAGAACTAAATATGCCATGTAGTTGCTACTAAATCTGCCATGCAGGTTCCACTGAATCTGCCATGTACTTGCTACTAAATCTGCCATCGCGTAGCTTTCCATTTTCAGTCCACGCATTTTTGTTTCTATAGTAAAAAATAGTTGCCACACATATTGTATTGTATACATACTGTGTAGGAACTAATTGAAATGATCACGTGCAAAAACACGAGAGAGAACAGCTGCCATCTAAGTTGTATTGAAAATGACGTGCAATAGGTGTCACATATGCGAACTTATGAACTACCATGCTAACCAATACAGTTAGCACTGCAAAATCCCAAAAGAAATGAAATGATTACTTGCACTAACCGTGCGTGATCAGCTATATTTGCCGTGTTTCAGGCATTGTAAACACCAAGTCAGGGAAACTAAGGTTACCACAAGGAAAAAATAGCAAAAAGTATCAGACTATATATTCCCCAGTAGAAAATTAACTAGACATACTGGGCCGTCCGCAGTTTTACACATTTCTGAATGTAGTAAAAAGATGACAAATGAAAACACAAAATTATTTAAAAAAAAGAGTGTTTCAACCCATCTGCCACGTCCCCTCAGAAAGAAAAAAAGAAAAAACGTAAGACAAAAATTAAGCATATGACAGGAGAATTTCAAAACCACATTTCAGACAAACCCGCAAACTCGCATTCAAACTGCCAATTCGTACTCACATTCACAAACACATAATAATAGTGAACATAAAAGTGGTTCTTGTCACACCTAAACAGGTTCTGGTCCACACTAATATTGCAAAGCTTAGACGGCACGTACACGCCACCACTATATACTACAGCTACGGGGGATGAAGTCATAACATATCACACGGACATAGTTTTCGAAGAGCGAGGTGATATCTTACATTCCTCAGCCACATAATGTAAGGTAGGCATGTGTATGGAGCATCACGTGATCACTTGTACTTCTTGTTCGCGGTTTTGATAGCTCCCTCTATGAATTCTCGTGCTGAAGCCCGTGTGTTGAAATCTTCATTCATCAACCAGTTCCATGTATATATTTTACGGAGCTCGACGACCATTGCAGCTGTGATCACAGGGACCCGTCGACCTTCCCACTTTGCAAGGTATTCCAACATGTAAAACCTGCAGTCATGCCTAGAACGAAACAAATAGGTGAACACATGCCAACAGAAACATGATAAACTTTGATGGAGAGATGAAAAGGGTTTAAATTGAGGTGGAAAACACATGAAAAAGATAGTAATTACCCATTTTCTTGCTTATCAGTCGTGACGTACTTGATTGGAAAATGACTGATCTGGACCTTTGAGTTTTCGAAATGACGGTTCCAGGTCTCTTTCAGGTTGTTGAAAAAGAATTCAGCATGAGTAGTAAGGTCTTCGTCATCTCCTGAACGGATTGAATCAAGCACCTCAAAACGTTGGTTCTTCAGGTCAAGGCAAATGGCGTAGTGGTGACCACACTTGTCATCTGGGTTGTCTGGTGCAAGCAGCTGGAACATGGGGAACATGACCTGCAAGTAAAAAAGAGAAAAAAAAAGAGTACACATCAAAACAAAATGATGTAGTTGGAAAAATGATATGTAATAATGTTGCCAGTTGCAACAATGGATTTGTGAAAAGCAAGCATCAAGTGGCCAAGTGGACACATGGAAAAAGGTTCAGTTGCCATGTGTAATTATCAAAACTTGCCATCCATGGGTAAACAAAGTTGCCCAATATTTTAAGTGAAGTTGCCACATAAGTTGCAGTAAAAGTTCACACTTCCGTAACATGGCAGCTGTTGCCACATGAAACAACTGTCACGAAACAGTATGTAACCCACATATCAAGTATAACTATTGAAAAAACATAGCATGAAAAAAACATGTACAACGAGAAGAAACACTCACATATTTTTTTAGTGTGAGCTTGAAATCACCATGCGCGGCAAAGTGTTTCCTCAGGATGCGATGGTGGAAGTCACCATCCCATATTTTGCAGGTCACGCTATACTGCATGATCGTCTTGTCGGGACAAGTGTCCACATGCCTGTTGATGAAGTCAATCCCACACGCAACTACATTCTTCGACATTTTACCAGTAGGCCTCACAGACTCAGCAAGATCACCCAGGTCAACGTATGTCGCATCACATTGTATGATTTTGGTTCTGTCCAAACATGAGTTGTATGAAAATGATATAACATGAAAGAATCATGTCTACTAAAAAAATAAAAAATAAAAATAAACAACGCATGGCTAAAAGGGCAAAAAAATATCGGAAAAAGCAAGTAAGGGGTTATGTGGTGTGGACATTACTTTTTCAGCTCCTTCATGTGTTTGCTGTTCGACCTCGCATTTCCGAAACGCTTGACAATATTGTATAGTTGGGTCTGCTCCTTTGTAGCCTTAACATCGGGCTCAAAGTCATCCACTTGTGGTGCGTGAACTACCCTCGTCTGCCTCACAGAGCCAGGGGTTGCACTTCTGACGATATCCTCGGATACTACCTCAGCAGGCACGTCAGAACTTGATTGCCCCTGATTCCGTGAGGACCTCCTATTTAATGCTTCCTGCTCAATCCTACGGTAAGCTTCATCGAGGGATGGCGAAATCTCCTCAGGGGTGGCTAGAAGAATAAAACAGTGGGATAAGAAACTTGGACACAGCAAGTTATTGTGCAAAAAGTTCAAATTGTGAACTGTAAGTGCTGATAAGAAAGTATCAATGTCAAATGTCACTTAGTAAACAATGTTTGCCATGTGAAAAGTGCACTGCAGTTGCCATGTGCAATGCACTGCAGTTGCCATGTGGCAACAACTGTAGTTGCCATGTGCAATGCACTGCAGTTGCCATGTACAATGCACTTAAGTTGGCATGTGGCAGCCACTACATTTGCCATGTGCAACGAACTACAGTCGCCATGCGACAACATCTACAGAAAACACATGTGATCAAAAGTGTTTTGGCCCTGCCAAAGATAAACAACGGTTGTCATCTCAGAATAAAAATCAGTTGCCATGTTATATGAACAGCAACTGCCAAATTAGGTAACCTGCAAATGCCATCTACATGTGCATCCCATAAGATTTGCCATCACAATTCAAAAACCAAAGCTTGCGATGAATGTCAGACAAAAAAATGTAGAAATCAATGATAAACACAAAAAAGTTTACCTTGCACTATAGGCTCTGCAAACTTCACAGCCTTCCTGCCATCAGCCATGGGCTGCACCGTCATCGGGACCGTGCCTGCTGGGAAAGCAAAGGCAATAGGCATAGGATCATGGACTGGATCATCCTGAGTGTGATCGATCCCAAGGCTGCAGCTTGGTGGGGTGAAAGCCATAGGGTGCCTCTCCTGCTGATCAGCCGATTTGCGAACGAAATGTTTAGCAAAATCTAGAGGTGACAGATCAACAAACATGTCAGACTTGTCTGCTGCAGAATCATCACGCTTATTATTAGGGCGGGGCGTGCTGTCAGCGGTCTCAATCACAACCTTCTTGCCTATCTTCTTGTTTGGGCTGTACGGGACACCAATGTTGACAGGGAGCTTAGAAGTGCGCAGATTTAAGCTGGTGTTCTCCACGACAGTAAAGGACGCCGTCTGCTCTGAACGTCCACCTCCTTCAGTGGTGCACTGCTTACCACCTGCATCTGTTGTATTGCGGACTTCCATCTTCTCGACTGCATTGCTTTTGGCAGAAGGTGGGAACAGTGTGGAAGCAGGCACATAACCAGAGTCACCTCTGCTGCTCTTAACTACCTCTGGTGCATTGGATAACTGTGCAGGATTCTTGCGGGGGCTACGCCTAGGTGGCAGGCCAGCTCGCACAACGGTTGCAGTAGCAGCCTCTGCGCCAGCAGCCGCTGAAGCTGTTGTGCGATGAGAGTCATCTGTGGATGTCCTGTCATACTGAAATGTGGCCGCAGCCCCTTCTTTTGTGGACACATAAGTGCCACCGGCCACACGCTTGGAATCTGTATCAGATGAGCGGGAATCTTCCTTGTTTAGGTTGAGCTCGGGAGCGTCCACTTCAACACTTGCTGATCGGGTGGCATGGGTCACCACAGCATCTCTCATTGCCACCAGGGTAGGCACTATCTCAGCAGTCCTGGCAGATACAGACTCGTCACTCCCAGATGTACGGATGACTGCAGTTGTAGTCTGCACATCTGCAACCGGCGGAGATGGGCGGCCGCTTGCATCAGAACTAGCGGCAACAGTGGACGGTGCGGCGGCAGATTTGTCAACTGGCGGCTCATGAATATCTGCATTACCAGATGTCGACAACTTGGAGTGAATGCGTTCAAGTGGGTCTTTGGTAGTGCGATTGTTCGAGCATGCAGTAGTCTTCTTCACCCTACAAAAAAATGTGTCGAACGATAAGACAGCCATTCAAGAAAGCACATGAAGAGAACAAAGGTGAGCGGCAGGATCAAATAATTGCCATGGTAGTCAACATAAAATGAAAATGTGTGATATGCCAGAGCTGCCATTTGAAAACAAAGTTGGGATGAACACACATGATGTGCAAGCGGTTGACGTGAGTGGAAGCTGCCAGTTGCCATAGGAGTGGGACAAGTTTTGCCATGTGGTCTAGTAAGCAGTTGCCATGCAGAAGAAGCAGGAGTTGCCATGCAGCAAATTTAGATCAAAAATAGCAGTTGCCATGTGGGACAGATAAGAGTACCCATGTGGCAAGTTTGACAGTTGCCATGAGTGGCAGACAAGAGTTGCCACGTTGGGTGCAGCAAAAAGTTGCATATGATTTAGGAATGCATCAAACAAATTTAGCGTTAGGACTATGAATAACTTGTCAAGCTCAACATGTGCAATTGCCATAAAAAAGTTCAAAGAGAATGCATTTCCGTATCACAACACAATGAAGATAGCTCAATCACAAAAAAAATTAGATAAAAAACAGGGAGAACCCACCTCTTGCTTGTCTTCCTCAAGTCTTCCAGCTCAACAGGATCCCCGGTGTTGGACGTCGATGTGCGAGGAGACGACCTAGTGGAAGTGGTGGCACCAGCAGTGGGTGCCCCCTTGTTCAGCCGGGCAGAAATGCGGGTTGGCGTGGGTGCATGTTTCTGCTTAACTGATCTTCCACCAGCTGTCGCCTCACTGCACATAGAAAAATGGCAAAAAAGTGCAAAAAATGCAAAATAAAACCAAGTGTGAGACACAAAATCATAGCGTACATAGCAATGAAAAAAGCCGGGCTGTTAAAAAGGAAGAACAAATAAAACAATAAAGAAACATCCAACCTCCTCCTAGCAGCAACGGGATCGGTCCTACACCTCTTGCCAACAGAGCCCTCGGCAGCATCCTCTGGAGCCCTATCCCTCTTTGAGAGCGGAACCCCCGTGTCTCTCGCAACAGTTGGATCAATGCCTCCCTCTGGTGGAGGAACATTTGGTGCAGCCTTATCGTTCTTACCTCCTACACGAACTTCCTGATGTTCGTCATGGTCAGTGTCATGTCGCACATTCTCCATGTCATCGTCACCATCCTTGTCGAGACCAGCATCAACGCCACCGAAACCATCCCCGACTAGCTCCTCTTGCGTGTCAGGGAGCTCCTAAGAGTTGTTGTAGTCGTACCGGCCACGGTAGCCAGTTGGTCGATGTGTCCGTTCTCCAACAAATGATGTGAACTGCCTCGCAACCACGTCGCTATCAGAACCATTCAGTGCTGTCCAACCCTCGACCAATTTCCCAAGCAAGCTGGTCATGCCGGAAGCAAACTGCCCAACTAGGTGCTCAATAGGTGCCCTCGCCTGATCAGAAAACAAAAAGTAACAAGTTCCAAACACATTAGAAACATGTGCATAAGAAAAGGAAGGCAAAAAAACCATAAAGAGAAATCAAAAGCAAGAAAATATCATTCAAAAAACCAAAAAACATGCTTTATTACCTCAGCGGAACAAATTTGAACTGAATGCACATCCTCCCACTTGCCAAAATTTTGTGGCCCACCAAACACACTGTAGTCTATGGCATGCTTGGCCATCAGCTGAAAAATAGCAAAAACAAAAAAGATGTAAAAAATATGAAGCAGTGACTACGATCATGGATTGCAAGGAAAAAGAGTTCGAGGGGGGACGACAGAGTTGCCGTATGGAGACAAACATGGTTGCCATGTGTAGACAACCATGGTTGCCAAGTTCTTTATGAGTTGTTAGCCATAATGAAAGCGGTGAGGTGGTAGAATGGAATGCACAGACAAAGTTGAGTGCACAAACTGGAATATGGATGCCAAGTAAAGTGTTGTGCGTTTCCCACACAGAACCAAACATATTTGCCATGATGTATACGCTATATATTCCCCTCTTTGAAAAGAAAAACTATGAACAACCAATATGGATCAGTTTTGGGGTTTTCATATTATTTCCAACAGTGAACTTCAAGAATGCTGTGCAAGAAAGAAGACAAAACAAACCTGCAGTTTCCCATATTTTGTATCAAATATCCTGTCTGCGGCAAGCACAGCCTTGACAACATCATAACTCCAAGCAGAGACAGCAAACTTATGTGGAGGCGGCGGACCTCCTATCTCAGTAAAGTCGACAGTGGACAAATCAAGACGATCGACGTACATGAGCTGGTTTACACAGTAAAGCGAGCAAGTAAATCAGAATATGTCACTGATCGGTATTGTGCAGGAAAAGAAAACAGATAAAAATGCGGGAAAAAAGAAAAGGAAAATGACTACGGTTTAAACGTCGTTGGCAATACAGTCTCCCTTGAGTCACAAGTTCAAAAAAAAAATAGAAGAAAGATTTGCCATGGGCGTGAACGTATGTTTGCCACGTATCACTAATTAAAACGAACGAAAAAAAGAGGAAGTGAACACTATGTGTGTTGTAGAAAAATGCAATTGCCATGTAGACATCAACTACAGTTGCCATGTATCAACAAACTTCACTTTGACATGTAAAAACACAAAAAAATGAAAGTTGCCGTGCACGATCAACTATGGTTGCCATCAAAAGAAGCAAAAATTAGTTAAAACTCTGTCAAACTAGGGTTGACAGAGTATGGCCAAACAGAGATGCCACGTGCAAAACAATTTGGTTGCCACTTATGAACAGCTGTAAAGGTGATTGAGGAAAGAATGAACTGTGGTAAGAGCATTTGCAGAAGAGTAAGAAAAATACCATTAGGTGCAGGCGGCAGCCCTTCTGGTACATCTTATTTGAGAATGCATCATGCAGGAAGTCGGCAATGAATTTACACCAATTCATGTTTTTAACATATTTCAGTTTCGCCTGCACAAAAGAATTCAGGACAAAAGATGCCACATCGGCATTCAATAAAAACATCAAACTGGCAGTGACTAGCTTCTACATGACATCAAAAACAGAAGATTGTAGGGAAAAAGAATACAGAGAGAGCATTCACCAGGATAGGGAAGCACTTGTTGCTTGGGCGCAGAGATGTGGTAGGCGCAAAGACAGACAAGATCAAGTACATCAGCAGCTTCATCTTAAATACCTCGCCATGGGTTGTCATGCCCTCTAGCGAAGTTGCCAGCACAGTTGTATTAGGCATGGATGCCATTCCAGGAAACAAATGGGCAAACAAAACTTCCTCAATCTCATTGTTCACCTCATACGGGAATTTGATTTCTCCATGGGGGACACCCAAAGTGCAGAACACAGATTCCTCGTCCAAAGGGAGTCTTCCACGTCCTGGAATGACGAATTCCCTAGACACGGGATCGTATATCTCATCGAGCCAGTCGCATACAGGGTTCACTAGGTTCGTGCATCGAACATCCATCAAAGCCTGCATCCCCATCTCACCGGCATCTCCCTTCTGGTCATCAGTAAAACCCTTGGTCAATATAGTCAGGCGTTCTTGCGAAGCCCTATTGCGCCGACGTTTCTTCTTCTACAGAACACAAAAAGATCATTGTTGCCATGTTCAATGTAATAAAAATTAGTTCTAACGGATGAATGAAAACTCAGTATCACATTAAAACAGAGGGGAAAAGTGACCTCGTCGCCGTGTTTTGTACGACCGGTCGCACGATTCCGTGGCGGTACATCCATGAAGTCATCATCATCATCTTGCTGGTCACCACGAGCCATTGTGCTACAGTAAGAACAAAAACACGTTAGTATAAATGAAAACACAGCCGACAGATGCGGAAAGAGATGCACGAAGTAACAAGCCAGTGGATATTATCGATAACAAAATGAAAACTGCCATGTTTACCCAAAGTCTTAGTGTGTGCAAGGAGGTAATTGCCATCTGCTGAACATGCACAGTAGGCAAAAAATAACCACTAGAAAAACAAGTGCAAAAACATGGCAACTGAAAAAGGTGTGTGCTTCAGAAAAGGTAGTTGCCATCTAGCAGATTCAAGTTGCCATGTTGACAGTAAACACTGTGGCAACTGAGGCAGTACAGTGGAACACCCAACTACCATTATCCAACATGTAATGTGGCAACTGACACATTGGCTTCATGAAAATGCAGTTGCCATCTAGCAGATTCAAGTTGCCATGTTAGCAGTGAACAAAGTGGCAACTAAGGCAGTTCAGTGGAACACACAACTGCCATTGTACAACATATAATGTGGCAACTCACACCTTGGCTTCATAAAAAGGAGTTGCCATCTAATGGAATCAATATGTCGTGCTATCACAAAACAGCGTGGCAACGAAGTGAGTACATGGAACACACAAACTGCCATTATCCTACATAGGACATGGCAACTGACATAGTAGATTCAGAAAATTAGTTGCCATCTAGTAGGATAGTTGTACATAAACAAGTGGATTGAAATTGCCATGACTGCCATTATCCTACACATCGAAATACACCTAACTAGATCTAGGGTTCATACCCAACTATCAGTCCTTGAGTTCGACTACAACATCGCCCTAAAACAGTGATAATCACAGCCTACGAGACCACCAAAACTAACAAAAACACATTAGAAATCGCTCCCACATAGAATTGCAGGCATCTAATCTCTCGTAAATAGAGAGGTGTTTGCCGAACGGGCGAGCCTCACTGACTTGACTACCACCGCAACGGCGACGGAACTGCGCAATGCCGCCCTAAATGGCACACACGCGACCCCCCCGCCGACGGGGACACCGGAGCGCCGCGAATCCGCCTGAATCTCGAAAGGGCTCGAGAGGGATGTGACCAGGGAGGAAGGGAGACAAATTGGACAAGTAGAAAGCTTCGATAGCCTTACCTACTCGCTGTGGCTGCTTCGGCGACGACGCTCCGGTCCGGTGAACACCAGCGACGGCCGCAAATACCCGCGACTCTTCCGCCACCGCCACCGCCTCCTCCTCCTATCGAATGGAACTGCTGGAGTGGGGGGGGGGGGATGGGAAGAAATGAAGGGGGTGGAGGAGAAACTGCAGCGCCGCTGAGGGGAAAATGGGCAGACGTGGGAGACGGTGAGCAGTAGTCGTGCGCGGCGTGCGGGCGCGACGACAGTTCCACTGCACGTCCGACTCGCAACCGGCCTTGTCCGAGCGAGAAACCAGCGTGCGGGTGAACTGCCAAACCTCCACACACCGGCCTTGTCCTACGTGGCACGCGAAAACTGCCTCAGTGAGTCAAGATTCATGCAAATTTAACTGGACGGTGATCCAGGCGTGTGGGCGAGTTGCAATATTGCCACACGTGTGGGCGTTAGTGTTTTCGTTTTACAAAGGGAATCATCGAGGTTTCTAACATTCCTGCACTGCGCATTGCATGGTCACACGAGGAGGGGAGGTGGCCCCACGACCACTGCACCACAAGCTTAGCTACAATGAACTACAAACTTTTTCGTACAAGACCTTGGAAATTTACAGAACAATACCTAAAAGAGAAAGAAAGAAAAATAATCATTTTCTGCCCAATAGTGAACTACATCAGGTCTCATGATGCAGTCCATCACGGCAGGCCTGTTGTTGGCATGGGCGCATGGCCGGGGGCAGCTGCGCGCGACGGCTTGGGGGAGGTCGCGTTGGTCGATGCCCACGACCACTCGCCGTGGGGGTGTGGAGCTCACCCGTGGCGCACCCGCCGACGTGAAGCTGCAGAGCCGCGCCTCCCCAAGCATCCATTCTCCCCCGTCGGCTGTACGAATGACGGCTGGGATTCGTGGGAGCCGAATCCGGCCGCGGGACACCGGATGAAGATAGATCCAGCCATGGCAGAGGGAGATCCGGGAAACAGCGGGGGAGGGAGGTTAGGGGAGGGAAGGCACATGACTTGTGCTCACCGGCGTTAGGAGGCAGTACCGGGAGGGGTGGGGTGGGTGGCGGCTCGCGGGGTGGAGGAGCGGCACGCCTCGGGGTGAAGGAGGCAGGGGCGCTCCAACATGGGGAGGAAGGAGGGCACTCTGGCGCTGAGAGGAAGGAGGACAGGGCGCCTGGGAGGGCGCAACGGCCGGCAAGGAGGTGCGATTGGAGGTGAGAGGCGGCGGGCCGGCGGGAGCCCGGGCTGGCGGCGGGGTGGGAAGGCAGGTGGTGCGGCGGCCAGGTGAGGAGGCAGGTGGTGCTGCGGCGGACTGGGTGGGGGAAGTTGCGGGGATTGGATGGAGGAGCACGATGAGAGAGAGGAGTGGGTGGGCTCGAGAGGATAGGGTCGGGGTGGGTGTGTTATTTTTTATGTGCAGTTCGGTCGGTTCTTCCGTGTAGTTAGTTTGTAGCAACGGGGTGGGTCAGTGGTGTTAGCAGAATAAGTGAGGTGTCGAATAAAAGTCTTAAGGGCGTTAGGAGAATAGATCCATCCTATATATATATATATAAGAAAAATACATCCTATCATCTAGGGATAGTTACTTCACATGTCTAATACACTATCATATGGTACTATATACACTACTTTATCATTTCAAATATGTTCATATAGTATATCTAAAATATTTGAAAGCAAGTTACATGAAAAAATTGCATATGAGCTCATAGTTTTTATTATATTTGTGAAATACGTACATATTTGTACGTAAAAAAGAGTATGCTCAAAATATAGTATATACTACCGAGAAAGTGGTATATATCTCTACCTAATATTAAAGGGAGGATTGTTTCTCCACTTTTTTTCGTCTTTGGTCCGTTCTGGTATGTCGTCCTTTCTACGCCCGGGTTTCGCACGTCATCTTTTTTCTTTTCACATCTGTTATTCGTGTTGCACGAAGTTCGAAAAAATAAATTGCGCTGGAAGAGACTCGAATCTTGGTTGCGGACAAGCAGCCCGCCCACACGAACCAGCTGATCTAGCCAATGTTGTTGGAAGAAAGAGGAAGGTTTCCTTTTATATTAGCTACATGTAAAGTTTTTGTCCTTTGTCCTAGGCCGGCCGTTCGTCCATCCATCGCGTGTCCGTGTGTCTACTCATATCAGAGAAGAAAAGTTATCATACAACTCAGTAAACTAATGCCTTACAAGACGTTATAAAAGTAGACTAATGCCATTGATTTCATCGACAACCCAATCAACCGAAACCGATCAAACAATTAAGATCTGCCAGGTGCTGCCAGATGCTGCTGGAGGGCGAGTTGAGGCTCCATGGTGGCAGCCGGATACGCCGAGTTCGACAAGGAGGACCCTTTTCTAGGCCAGGTCCAGCAATCCCCGAGCCACCACCTCGCTCCTGGCAGCCATCGGCAGAAGCGATCGTCCAATAATTCCGTCGCGAGCTGCCCGCATCCGTCGTCCGCCCACCACGACAGCATAGGCCCCGGCCCGGCAAAAAAGAGGAGCTCGCAACGAACAGAAAAATATCAACAACGGCAGAGGAGGAGCGCAGACACGAGGCCATGGACGGCGGTGTACATGGTCGTGGAGAAGATGGCTCAAGAATGGGAGGCTGTCATGGGACGACGGAGGAAGATTAGAAATGGAAATACCATAGAAAGGCTAGGAAACGAAAGAGTATCTCCGGGGCGATGTCATGAAGGAGATCAACGCAGAGCCGGAGCTTCATCGGAGCCAGGGAAGAAGGAGACGTTGTCGTCGATTCATGGAGCCTAAGAGAAATTCCTTTTGCAAGGAGTTTCTGTGGAGCGAGCCAAAGCTATTTTCTTGGAGGTTGGGCTTGGGGTGGTTGTTGACTGCGACAACGATGAACAGCGGCGGCGGCGGCATAAACCGAATGCCATTGGCGTTCTCCGTGAAACAAAGGTTATGCAAACTCATAATACCATGAGGGGAAGAGCGTGCTGAGGCGATCCCAACTCACTGCATGGGAGTGTATTCCGAGGAGGGAGAATCAGAGAGAGAGAGAGAGAGAGGGACAGCCGCGATTGCTTTGGAGGATAAATTCATCAGTTGGGCACTTCGTGAGGTGACAATTTCTCTGGCGGAGATTTGTGGCAAGAGTAGGTCGGCTGAGGTGGCAGCGGGCAACATTGCACACACCATGCAGCTGCGTGAGGAAGAAGATGTTGCGCCCGCCATGAGGCTACAGCCGGTTCAGGGATGAGCTCTGCTGGGCTAGCTGCTACGTAAGGCTAGGCTAAAGCCCAATAACATATATAAGCTCAGGTTTCTTTCCTTTTCCTTTATATCCTTTTCCCTTTTCTTTTTAAATCAGACAACTTTTGAATTGTTTGAAGATTCAATTATTACAAAAGAATTGTAAATTTGTATGAGGCTTACAAGGATTATTAAAGATCTAAATAAAGTATTTACATAATATACTTAGTTTATATCTTCCTGTTGAAGGTTTAAACTATAAAATATTTACATAATATACATATATTTATATTATTTGATTTTACAAAATTTACTAAAATTTTACAGTACCGCATGTTACCATTTTATAAGAGTATTCTAAAATATAAGATATTTCATAAAGTGAAAGCGTCTCATTTTAGTAGATCTTTGGTCTGAAATTTAATTGCATTTATTGCTAAAGAAAACATATTTAAATGGTAGTCCATCCAAAATTATTTAAAATTACATTGAGACGTTTTAGAAGCTTTCAAGGGCATTTACTTCCGAAGTCTTTTTTAAACACGTTTTCTGAGGTTTTAAATTCTCCTCATTGTACATGTGCCCACGTTTGATTTGAATTGCCATGTCGTTTTGTTTTGGGGTAAATCCCTATGTCTATGGATTGCAAAATTCTGGAGCAAACCGAAACATGTGGATTTTGGGGATAGAGGTGAATGCCATCGATTTATCCATAAAGTGAGAGTTACTAGAAGGAAGGAAGAAAAGACGGACGTGGCTGCTACTGTCGAAACGAGGAGGCATTGGTGGCAGCGCCAAGGCCACACGGAGGTGAGCGCAGAGGAGCCGTGTGGGAAGCCAGCAGAAGAGGTAGAAGAGCTAGCTATCAAGGGGAATACATCAGTTCGATAGACTAGCACACCTAGAGGTTGCTACTGGGAGGTTCAGTCGGCAGCTTGGGCTATGTATGGCCTCCACATTATTTTCCACGCACAACCACACTCCTCTTCCATGGCACCTTGCCATCACCGCGATCCTCACATCCACGACCCTCACTGACGTGTAGGGGTTTTGAGCAATGTTAATTGTGCTAGGGACATATCAATTTTTCCTCCCGTTGCAACGCACGGGCATGTTTGCTAGTACTACCTAAATATCATTATATACTACATACTACACATACATTGTTGGTGTCAAAACCGGCAGACCTCGGGTAGGGGTCCCGAGCTGTGGATCTGAGATCGACGGGGAACAGGGGACGATGAACACTGTGTTTACCCAGGTTCGGGCCCTATCGAAGAGGTAATACCCTACGTCCTGCTTGATTATATTGGATGTATAGTATGGTTACAGAGTAGATCTACCTCGAGATCAGCATGAGCTAAACCCTAAGGTGATGAGGTGATGAATATAGCTCTAGCCCTAAAGACTACAACCCTCGGTTTATATAGACACCGGTAGGGTTAGGGTTACCTGAGATAGATTACAATAAGGGGTAAAGTGATCTTGCCTATCCTTGACTTAGAGGGCACACCATGGCTTCATAGACCTCCTGTCGCTATACGGCTTCACCAGTCTGGCCCATATTCGATGGGCCGGCGCCCCGAGGACCCCTTAGTCCATAACTCCCTCAGTAGCCCCCGAACTTGCCTCCAACGCCAAGGCTTGTGTCCGGCATCCGCTCACCCAACAATATTCGGCTTGCGAGGCGAGTTCTCCAGTGTGCTTCGTTCATGTTCGGAGTCAAGTGATGTTCGGAATCCGAAACGACCGCTTTACTTAACCACGAAGGCAAAAAATCGTTCAAGTGTAAACAGTGCCTTCATCTGACAACTTTTTCTCGAAGAGTCGCATCCGGCCATAACGCTGAGTGGTTAGTATTTCTCGAAGCGCGGCTCGAGGCTGACGCCACGTTTGGCACGTCTCCTCAAGGTGGAGATCGTGCCCCGCCTTTCAGGGGATATGATCAATGATTTCGATTCCCCACCCCGCACATAACTTTGTGAGCGTATCGGGAAGTGGAGAAGCCAACGGCATGAAAAAAAGAACTCTTGGATTATCAACAGCCTATAAAGGGGGAGCTACAACAGTCAGCATCCCAAGCCTTCTTCCACCTTCCGCTCACGCAGATCTTCAGAGCTCCAGCGCCCCTTTTCTCTGCTTCCGCAGAAAATCCCACCCCGTCTCCTTCAGCCATGGCCGGATCCGGTGCCAACGGGAAGTGGGACGTCTCCATTGTCACCGATAGCGACATCCTGAAGCCGAAGCAGGCCGGCTACTTGTCGGACGACGTCGCCCATCGGGCCCCTGAAGCAAGCCAGATCGTCCCTACGCCCAGGCCGGGCAAAAGGGTCGTATTCCACCCCCATTTCCTTAGGGGGCTTGGATTTCCCCTGCACCCCTTCGTGAGGGGGTTGATGTTCTTTTACGGGCTAGATTTTCATGATATAGCCCCCAACTCCCTCCTCCACATCTCGTCCTTTATTATCTTCTGCGAGGCTCTCCTCCGGGTCCGACCACACTTCGGCCTATGGCTAAAGGTGTTCAACGTCAAGCCCAAGGTGGCTGGTGGCGAACATGCAGACTGCGGCGAGGCCATGATTAGCAAACTGACGCGGGTCCCGTGGCCGAAGGGCAAGTTCATCGACACAGTTAAGGTGTGGCAAAAGGAATGGTTCTACATCACCGAGCCAAGGGGAGCCGCCTGGGCGGCAGCTCCCTCATAAAGATTCGGACCCCCTACCAGGCTGGCCTCATGGACCACCAAGAGCCCGGACTGGGGGTCCGCTGATGACTTGAAGGCGCTGCAGAAGCGCATCATTAGCATAATGGGGATCGGCGCGAAGCTGGTTACTGTGATCCAGATCATGCTCAAGCGTCGACTCCTCCCCTGTCAGGAGAGGGCCAAGCCAATGTGGGAGTATGACCCCGAAGATCCGGCCACCGTGCAACATCTTTTTGGCACGACCCACAAGAAAGTGTGGGGTCTGCTATTCAAGCCGCAGAAGGAGTGGCCAATCGAGGGGGAGGACATCGGCCTCGACGCTGCGAACCCTCCGAAGAAGGTGAGCGGCATTTGTCTTAACATGAGTTCCAATATTCGCACCGTATGATTTGATCCGAACCTCTTTATGTGGATTTTGCAAGGCTGGCCCGCCAAGGCCGAGAAGATCAGCGGCCCGGTGCCGCTGCCAGAAGGGCCCTGATTCGACCAGCTAGAGAAGCTGTTGGTCGTGGTGCCGTACAAGGCGCCCGACAAGAAGGGCAAGAAGACGGAGGGACTGGAAGCCCGGGAGGGCCTCCATCGTAGGGCTCGTCTGGACAGCCGGTCCGAAGACACTGCGGCCCTATACGCACAGGAGGGGGATGAGGATGAGGATGAGGAGGAAAGCGCCTCCTCGCATTCTAAGAAGAGGGCGGCGTCCAGCAACGTCGAGGAGGTTCAACCTTCTCAGGCCCCGAAGAGACAGTGCCGGCCTAAGCTGGTCCTGTCCGACAGCTCGGACTCCGACGAGGAGTCTGAAGCGTCCGAAAAGGTTCCGGAGAGGGAACCCAGGGTCAAGCCCCATGCGACCAGGTACAAATCTGTCGAGGAGACCTCGGAGGGGACGCCCCCGCCCGCCGAACTGGCGGATAGTGGCTCATGTTCCGCACCTCCTCTAATCCCCGAAGAGGTTGGGGAGGTGCTGTCGCGAAAGACCCCTCCTCCTCTGAACTCAGGGAAGGAGGTCGACGCCACCAGGGCCGAGGCCGACGCCTCGGTCGTTGAAGACCAGGGGATGCATCCCTCCTGGCTAACGCGAGGAGGGGATCCGGATCATCCGAACCCCTACAGCATCCGGCTCCCGAGCCCCCGAGGCCCTCGAGGGAGCCAATTCCTCCTTTCGATGGGGAAGGTGCTGAGGGCCCGATGCCCGGGCGAAGCAACTCTACCGTCGTCGATGAGCACCGCACTCTTATGGGTGCGGTTATACAGGGTGTTCGGTCCATTCATTCCGGACTGAACGACGTTGTTCAAGGCCTCCTAACAGGCTTGGAGGTAAGTCAAGTAATGCTCTTATCCTGTAAAGAGGTTGTGATCTTTAGTTTGGGTAGGCCGTGTACATAGAAGCCCCCGAGATTCTGCGAGGACTTCGGAGAAGCTTGCAGAGGATCAAACTCTGTAGGCTGATTAATAATGTCGACATTTCTTTTGCTGACGCGGGCATCTTCGTTGGCTGCGGCTGCTAACATTGCAGCACTAAAGGAGATGGACCAGAAGCTCGAACGCTCCAATGGGGAGCTTGACCTTGTCAACAAACGGCTTGACGAAACACAAGGTAAGCTTTTCGTTAATGTGTGTGATCGCTCATCGCCGGGTACTTATACGCCTGGATTGTATGTTGATCATTCTATGTGCGGATTTTTCAGCTGCCGCCGCTGAGGTGGAGGGCTTGAAGGAGGCCCTAAAGAAAGCCGAGGCTGAGGCGGACGCCAAGAAATTGGCCGCTGAAAAGGTGATGGCCGAGCTTGAGGAAGCCAAGCTTTCGAGCCAAAAGCATGAGGCTCGAGTGGCCGAAGTGCAGGTGGAGCTCAAGGATGATGCCACGAAGCTGGAGGGCCTTGAGAAGGAGAAGGAGAAGCGGTCCTCCGCGCTGTCCAAGGTGTAGAAAGAACTCCAGGAGACGAGGACCAAAGTGTGAGGTGTTCGAGAGGAGCTCCGCCAAGTGGGGCAAATTGCAAACGGTAAGAAATACTTACTGTAGAGTGTGTTCGGAGGCAACAGGTTCGCCTTGCTGACACGGGTCTGGCGCTCCACAGGCATCTTCGCCGAACTTCCGAGGAGTGAGGCGGCCGCAGCGGAGTACTATGCCACTCGCGAGGAGGACTCCCTACAACGGCTCTTCTGGTCATAGTTTTTGGCTTCCGAGCATCCTCCCCTCCTGAGCAACCAAATAAAGCAGTTGATGGAGATGCATCAGGTGTCCGAGCTAGCCGTGAAGGACCTCTGTGTCAATCTGTGGCCTGCTGAGCCGATTCCGGACACCTACTTTGGCCTTGTGCAGAAGCTGCGGGAGGCGCTGCTCCGGATTGATGCCATGAAGCGCTCCGCTTGCCTTGAGGGGGCAAGGCTTGCGTTTGCAAAGACCATGGTGCATTGGCCAAAGATTAATCCGATGGACATGGCTATTGGCCCTCCGCCCAAGGGGAAGGAGCACCGCCACCCTGAGTTGTACTTTGCGCAGGTGATGAATGGAGCGCGTGCGATAGAGGGCTAGTGCTCGAAAGATGTAATGCTGGAATGACTGTATTAAGTTTTTATCACTTGGACCCTATGCTTTATGACATGTCCACCTGACTGATTTTGTCTTGTCCTGATTTAATTTTGACTCCTATGTGGCCGTATGTTTATTCTGAAAGCTACCAGTCGTCGGCTTCAGCCCTCAGGTGAATATCACATGGGGTGTTTTGTCTCCGCACTGTTACCCTTAGCCAATGTCTTGGTACCCGGAGGCGGTAGTGCGTGAGTGAAACTAGGCAATCAGACTATTCGGTTTTATTCCTTTCACTTAGACTTAGGAGCTTAACGGTGGGGGCTAAGGACTAGCCCCCATAGTTTTGTGATGTACTGGGGGGTCAATACCTGCCCTTTCCGATCACCTGGTTTGCGTTAAAACGAACCCTTCGTGTGACACGGTGAAATCGCCAATGATTTTTAGAGTCAAACCTCATCATCGGATCGATGACCAGTTCACGCTTACTATGACGGTCAGTTTTCGGCTTTCTCCTCCTGAGGTACTTGACCTGGCTAGCCAGAAGTACAATCGCAGGGGTTCTCCCTTTGCGCTCTTAGCCGAACGAGCGGAACATAAGGGGCAAGCACAGGAGCCGGGCAACCCAACTATTGACCCAAGACATAGTTCGGAACTGATGCATATAGTGCAATATCCGAGACGCCGAACACTCAGCGAAAAGTGGTGTCGGACTTGGGGTATGGAGCCGATGGTTAAATTGAGCTCTAGGTTAGTTAACCGATCATGTTTTCATGCCGGGCTGTTTGAAGAGCGAGGGGAGAATCAGAAGGAAAGGAGACAATTGCAAGATGCGGATATCCGAACACCATAAAGGGCGTTTTTATTATTTCTCGTAGGCTCAAGACGTCTAACCATACAATTCGAACTGCCATGGCATTATTTGTAAAAAGGAAAAAGTTTTACAGAGTAAACGTTTACGCAGGGCCTTGATGCGTGAGTCGAAGCCTCAACTGTGCCCTGCTGCACGTCTGCGCCTTTGCTTCTGAGAGGTGGGGGTTGGGACCTTCAATGAAACCTTGAGGGGCGAGGATCCTACCGATGAAGCTTTATGCTTGGGGGGGGGGGGTTCCGAAATTGGACCCCGGGTCATCCGAAGACAAGGTAATTCCGAAGTTTGGGTCAGCCGAACACATGCTTCGGATTTATTGATATATGCCTCACGGCTGCCCATGGTATTTTGAGTGCGAAATTGTGCTGACGAGGCACATGGAGTGCGAAGAGTGTGGGCATGCCGTGGGGCGCACATCCCTATTTGCGGCGAGCGCATGCGGGTTCCCATGACGGGGAGCGGGTTCGGGCCTGTTTACTGTTGTCGTCGGCCTTTACGGCGGGCCGGTAACGGGACCCGTATGGGCCAGTTTGGTCTTCGGCCGCCAGGGCCGCAGTGTGCTCTTCGGTCTGAAGTGAGCATTCTGTATTGCTGTTGATAGTTATGACGCCTGAAGGACCGGGCATCTTCAACTTGAGGTACGCGTAATGCGGGATGACATTGAATTTAGCGAATGTCGTTCGGCCGAGGAGGGCGTGATAGCCGCTACGAAAAGGTACAATGTCGAAGATCAAGTCCTCACTTCGGAAGTTGTCCAGAGAGCCGAACACTACTTCAAGCATCTCAGTGCCTGTGCAGCGGGCCTCCACGCCCGGAATGACCCCCTTGAATGTGGTGTTACTGGGTTTGATCCTTGACGGATCGATCCCCATCTTCCTCACCTTGTCTTCGTATATCAGATTGAGGCTACTACACCCGTCCATTAGGACTCTAGTGAGGTGGAATCCATCAATGATGGGGTCGAGTACTAAGGCTGCGGATTCTCCGTGGCGTATGCTGGTCAGGTGATCCCTGCGATCGAAAGTGATCGGGCAGGCTGACCACGGATTGAACTTCGGCGCTACGGGCTTGACGGAATATATGTCTCGCAGCGCTCGCCTCCTCTCCTTCTTTGGTATGTGGGTTGCGTAGATCATGTTCACCGTCTTGGCCTCGGAAGGGAAGGGTTTCTGGCCTCCACTATTCGGCCTGCGGGGCTCATCATTGTCCTTGCTTTGTGGGCTTTTGCCCGAGTCATCGGCTGTAAGCTTGCCGGCCTGCTTTATCACCCAACAGTTACGATTGGAGTTGTTGGCGGGCTTCTCTGCCGTGCCATGGATCTGGCAAGTCCTGTCCAGAATTGCATCTAGTTTGGAGGGGCCGTCATCGTTGTCTTTAGGGGCTTTCTTTCGGGGTCCGGACTTCGGGTTTCTGAACCCGGCATTTACTGCCGTATCCTCGCCTTCACTGTCATTGTGGCGACGTTTACTCTTGCTACATCGCGGCTTTCCATTAGCGTCCTAAACCTCAGAGGTACCGGGTGTGTCGGGGTTGGTGTTTTTACGAGCGAGCCAACTGTCTTTGCCCGTGCAAAAGTGGGTCATGAGAGAAGTAAGGGCTGCCATAGTTCTTGGTTTATCCTGGCCGAGCTGTCTTACGAGCCATTCATCCTTGACACTATGCTTGAAAGCGGCCAAGGCTTCGGCATCCGGACAGTCAACAATCTGGTTCTTCTTGGTCAGGAATCGGTTCCAAAATTGCCGGGCAGATTCTCTGGGCTGTTGTGTGATTTGGTTTAGGTCATCCGCGTCCGGAGGCTGGACATAGTTGCCCTGAAAGTTCGCTTGAAAGGCATCCTCAAGCTCTTCCCAACAGCCTATAGAGTCTTCGGGAAGGCTATTCAACCAGTGTCGAGCTGGTCCTTTAAGCTTTAGTAGAAGATATTTGATGGCGTGGAGGTCATCTCCTCGCGCCATGTGAATGTGGAGGAGGAAATCCTCTATCCATATGGCCGGGTCTGTGGTTCCGTTGTATGGCTCGATGTTCACACGCTTGAAGCCTTCTGGGAATTGGTGTTGCATTACCCTCTCTGTGAAGCACAGGGGGTGTGCGGCGCCTCGAACTCGGGCTACATCGCGCTGGAGGTCTTCGGCCATCCGAGTCCACTACTACTCCCGGACTCTATCATTTCGGTTCAGTCAATCATAATATCCTTCCCGGTGAGTGGGCGAATCTTCTCTGGTTTTGTAGATGGACCTGGTACGGCCTCCTCGAGCGTCTAGGTCATGGCGGAGGTCGTATTCATAGGTTGGCCGCACTTGATCCTTGCCGTAACGGCGAGGTGGGGCGGCGGGGTGCTCGGCCTCGTCAGCTTCTCTGTCCCGCCCTCTAGGGGGGCGGTCCGGCTGTTCAGCGCGTGTGTATGTCGGACGTGTGGGCTCTACAGCCTCGTCATCGAATTGCGGCAGCAACCTTCGCTTGGGATAACTTTTGATTGGCTGTTCGCGGCCGTACCCTTCTTCGGCGGCTAGGACTTTGGTCCATCGATCATTGAGGGTGTCCTGTTCGGCCTTGATTCTACGTTTTTGTTTCTTCAGACTGCGAGCGGTGGCTAGAAGCCTCCGTTTAAACTGCTCCTGCTCCAGCGGGTCTTTGGGGACGATGAAATCGTCATCCTCGAGACTGGCCTCCTCTTCGGAGGATGGGAGGTAGTTGCTGTCTTCGGAGTCATCGGGATTTTTTGGGTTGAACGGGTCCTCCTACCCCGCGAGGTCATCCTGATGATGTTCGTTAGCTGCGGCCCCAGCGAGGTCATCCGTATTATTCGCGGTGCCGTTCTCCGCAGAGTCCATGTTGCTTGCATGGCTTCGACATGGCTTTGATCGACGGCGCTGTCTTCGGCGTTTGGGCGGCTCATCTCCGGGCTTGTCTCGGTCCTGATTGGGAGTGCCATCGTAGGTGGACGTGGCCGACCAGCGGCCGGGGAGGGGGGGGGGGACATCGGTACTAGCCGTGGCTCTGCTATCCTCATCCATGTATGCGGCGTTTTCCGAATTATAATCTAGCATATCGGTTAAATCATCGACAGTGGCTACCAAGTGGGTGGTGGGTGGGACGTAAAATTCCTAGTGGTACGCCTCGAAGGGTTGATGATTGTGGGCAGAGGGCAGGTCCTCCTGGATGGTCATTTTTTGGATTTGGTCTAGCGCCTCGTTTAACATAGCGAGGGTCGCTGAATTCGAGGGCTCTAGGCCAAATTCCGTTATAACGGGGTGGGGGGCAGTCAGTGCCCTGGCCGGTCCTCGATTTCCACAGGCCGAGCTAAGCTCGGGGTACGGTGCCGGATCCTTGAGGGGGTCCGGATTATCAATGGAGACTAAGGACGGGCCTTAGTTTTTGCGTGTGGTTTCCACGCCGGGATTCGAGATCGAGCTGCTTCGGGCCGGGGGTGACCCCTGGCCATCGGTTGCCGGTTCGTCGTAAGGGCTCAAGGCGAGAGGAGCGTTGTGACGGAAAGGTTCGGTCAAGATTGACTCTTGGCTTCCGCCTCCTGATTCTGCCTCGAAGGCCGAGGATAGGCCCTCCGTAGAAATGATGGATCCGGCCGAAGGTGGAGTCTGGCCCCCGCTTGAAGCGGAGTCCTCCTAGCTCGAAGCTGTTCCGAGGGCGGGGGCCGATCTGTAGATCGGATCGGAGGGGGGCTCCAGAGCGGGCATGGCGAGGCCTGCGAGTGTGCGGGAGGGGGCAGTGAATCCGGCGAAGACCAGATTGCCCCGCGTGTCCGCAACATATTCCAGATTACTGAATCGAATTCGGTGTTCAGGAGCGAAGCTGTCGATCTGATCCAAACAACCAGTTGGGTCGGTGTGCAACACGATGCTGCCGAACGCAAATAGTTGACCGGGGACAAAGAAGTCCCCGGATCCGATGCCTTCTCCTACGATCAGGTGAGCCATCGATCCTTTGGGCGACCCCACAGCGGAACTCTCAATGAAAGCACCAATGTCGGTGTCATAACCGGCAGACCTCGGGGTAGGGGTCCCGAGCTATGGATCTGAGATCGATGGGGAACAAGGGATGATGAACACGGTGTTTACCCAGGTACGGGCCCTCTCGAAGAGGTAATACCCTACGTCCTGCTTGATTGTATTGGATGTATAGTATGGTTACAGAGTAGATCTACCTCGAGATCAGCTTGAGCTAAACCCTAAGGTGATGAGGTGATGAATGTAGCTCTAGCCCTAAAGACTACAACCCTCGGTTTATATAGACACCGGTAGGGTTAGGGTTACCGGAGATAGATTACAATAAGGGGTAAAGAGATCCTACCTATCCTTGAATTGGAGGGCACACCACGACTTCATAGACCTTCTGTCGCTATACGGCTTCACCAGTCTGGCCCATATTCGTTGGGCCGGCGCCCCGAGGACCCGTTAGTCCATAACTCCCTCATACATACTCTCGGTTTTCACAAATACTACATACAACATACAAAATGCAAGTGGTGGTAACTACCACTGGTGGTAGGAAAGAAATTTCTATACTCCTGGGAGTATGTACTCCCTTTTTCAATATACCTCGTATACGCATTGATTATACGTCTTTATCATTCTCAATATACTTCATTAAATATTTTAAGATACCTCAATACGAGTTTTGTTGAAAAAATATCATTTACGACATACTTTTTGTAATATACCTTTTTCACATACAAACAAATCAATATATACATAAACCTTTAAAAATATGTAGACTCACATGAATTTTTTCATGAAACTCACTTTGGAGTATCTAGTAATTTTTAATGAAATGTATTAAAAATAATGAAGAGGTATAAAAGAATTCATCTATATGGTATATGAGGAGTGGGAGTACATACTCCGAGGAGTACATAGCCCTTTTCCTATATATATATAGTCACCCCACTTCAAGCTGGCAAGAGGTGAAAGCACAAGTTCTCCCTGGGTGATTTTGGTAATTAATGTCAACATATCTATTGTTGGACTAATAGTTTCATCTAGTGTATTTCAGACAAGATCAACTATGGCGTGGAAAGGAAAAGAGGATGTGGAACCCCTTCAATATGCTAAGGACAAATATTGGCAAAAGCTCAAGACTCTTCATCTTTATTTTAGTGATCCAAGATCACATTGAGTCCATAGGAAAGCCAATGCTATTAAAAGGGGATGAGGTGTTGCTTAATGGCTTGCTTGCTCAAATGCTTAGTGATATTGCTCCAAAACCCTCGGCCACTTTCCCCATCCAAATATGTCAAAACCCTAAACTCCAACTCGGCCCCATCGATTCTTTCTATCCGGCGCCACCGAGTTCATATGACATAGCCACAGCCAGAAACCCTAACAGTTCGGTCTCACCGATACGGATCTCGGTCTCACCAAGATGGCCTTGACAACACTCTGTGACTTGTTCCATTTATTTCGGTCTCACCAAGTTATGGAATTGGTCTCACCGAGTTGGCTTGACCAACTCTCTATTTCCCTATTGCTTCAGTCCGGTCTCACCAAGTTGATGCAATCGGCGCCACCGAGATGAGGTTTTCCCTAAGCCCTAGCACATCGGTCGCACCGAGTTGTTCCAGCTGGTCCCACCGAGATTCATAACGTTCACATTTTTGAACAGATCGGTGCCACCGAGTTTAACTATTCGGTCCTACCGAGATGAGTCAAATGTGTGTAACAGTTGGATTGTGTGTGGAGGCTATATTTACCCCTCCACCCCCTTCTCCATTTGAGAGAGAGCCATCAGAACATTCCTACACTTGCACCATACATTTTCTGAGAGAGAACCACCAACTCATGTGTTGAGATCAAGACATTCCAATCCTACCACAAGAATTTTGATTTCTAGCCTTCCCCAAGTTGCTTTCCACTCAAATCAACTTTCCACCATAGCCAAATCTGAGAGAGAGAGTTGAGTGTTGGGGAGACTATCATTTGAAGCACAAGAGGAAGGAGTTCATCATCAACACACCGTCTATTACCTTTTGGAGAGTGGTGTCTCCTAGATTGGTTAGGTGTCGCTTGGGAGCCTCCGTCAAGATGTGGAGTTGAACCAAGAAGTTTGTAAGGGCAAGGAGATTGCTTACTTCATGAAGATCTACCCGAGTGAGGCAAGTCCTTCGTGGGCGATGGCCATGGTGGGATAGACAAGGTTGCTTCTTCGTGGACTCTTTGTGGGTGGAGCCCTCCATGGACTCGCACAACCGTTACCCATCGTGGGTTGAAGTCTCCATCAACGTGGACGTACGATAGCACCACCTATCGGAACCACGCCAAAAATATCCATGTCTCCATTGCATTTGGAAACTCCAATCCCATCTCTGTACTTTCTTGCAACTCTCATGCTTTACTCTTCCCGCTACATGTACTCTTGTCATGCTTGCTTGAAATATATTGAGAGTGCTTTAACATGTGCTAAACTCAACTTTAATGTGAAGAAATTAAAAACTGCCACTTTTACTTGTTGAGGGTCTAATCACCCACTCTAGACCCCTCTTCTCGATCCTTTCAATTGGTATCAGAGCATTGGTCTCCATTGCTTTGGTTTCATCACCATTGTAGGAAGATAGATGAGTCTACAATTGGTAGTTTTAGACGTAGAGTGCCTATTCTTGATGGGGAGTTCTATAGTTCTTGGAAGAATGAGATGCTTGAGATTTTCAATGAATATAATTTGAACAACTATATTACTAGCCCTTATGTCCCTCCTATTGATCCTTTGCATCCTACTCCCGATGAGTATCTTGACATGGTTCACAATCTTAGAACTATTGATCTTATCATTAGAGGATTGCCTAGAAATTTGCTTGTGTGCTTGCCTACTTTTGAATGCGCATATACTATATGGAAATATCTTGAGGAACGCTTTCCAAATTATTCCTTGAAAAATCTAGAAGAGATTCTTCAAAAGTCTATTGCTTTTCGTAAAATGAAGCCTAGTGATCCCAAGTTTGATGAATGTCTATTTGAGCTTTGTGATCTTATGCGTGATAAAGGAAATGTTGGAATCATTAGTAGCATCATTTCACAAACAATTAGAATTCATAAACTTGAACATTATCATGGTCATAAATCTAATGAATCACTTGCTCTAGGTGATGATCACATACATGATGATGACATTGAGCATGGCTATTATGATGAAGACGAAGAAAGTGATATTGACTATTAGGAGACTATGAGAAATCTTAGTCTCATGGCCAACTTTCGCGACTACATGGCCGGAGGGAAAGAGTGGATTCTCGATAGTGGATGTACTGATCATATGACCGGAGATAAGGACATGTTCCATGAGCTTGCTAAAAACGACGGCTGTCGGCGTGCGACACCTATGGGATCCTAAGGGACCCCTTTACGATTCGGCGGGGGGAGAGGTATGCGCAAAGAGCAGAACCAGTGATCGACGTGGGGAGATTTTACCCAGGTTCGGGCCGCTAATCAGCGTAAAACCCTACTCCTGCCTTGTTTTATTATCGATGTTCTTGAGCCCAGGCTCCAGGAGCGCTCGCAGTGAACAGTACATTCAAAGAGCAGCTACGCATGCAGAATGGGCCAGAAGATCTTCCTCCCCTGTAGCAGTTGCCTTGGGCCTCCTCTTATACCACGAAGGGGTCACCACAGTGGCAAAATGTACATACATTAAGGTGTAAAGTAGCTACAGGGTCATCATACCTAACCCCTGACGGATTAGGACGAACGCATTTAATGCACCGTGAGGTGTCCGTTTAGGTGTCCTCACTTTCTTGGGGATGGAAAAAGGGGCCATCCCATCAGCACCGCTTAAGCTCTCCTCCACTGGCGCGTCGCCACGCATCCAAAGGAGGACCCAGAATGTCGGGTTTGTTGCTGTGCCAGAGCGGGGGTACAACAACAAAACCTTGCCGGGTGCTGAACCTTGCCGGGCGCCGAGCCTTGCCGGGCGCCGAACCTTGCCGGGCGCCGAACCTTGCCGGGCTTCGCAGGCCACCCCGGCAAGGTCTTGCCGGGGAAGCTGGCCTGCGGATTCCAGCTCTTCTTATCTGCTGATCCTCAAATCTTTGACTTGAGAATTTCCTTGATGGCCTGAGTTAACCTCGAACTGTTCCCCGACAAGCCTTGCCGCGAGTATGGCTACAACTGCCCGTGCACAAGTACGGGGTACTAATGGCCCAATACTTAGTACACCGACAGGAGCCCCCGGGCCTAGGCCACACACGAGTGCGAGGCATTGTTGGGCTAGGCCCAAAAAGTGCACGGGCACACGTGGTAGGGGATTAACTGCTCGTAAATATCCCGTTTACTGTGCCCCCCACTACGCGCGCCGAACGCGTGACGTGGGAAGCGTGCCTCAAAAGCTGCAACTGCAACGCGCCCGCAGGGGCGCATTCACATTGGGGAGTAAAAGAGGTGGCCCCGCTCCTTCCGCATAAAAAGGAGAAACCGCAGAGGCACAAGCCTATTTACCCCCCTTTTCTTCTCAATCTGGCCGTCGCCATTGCTTTCCTTCTCTCGAGCTCAAAGCAAAGCTTTCCCTCTTCCGCCCGTCGCCTCCACGCCCGCTTCATTCCCGGCTTCCGCCCTTGCAGTCGCCATGCCACCTAGAACCAGCAAAGGCAAGAGCAAGGAGACGAAAGCCGATGTCCCGGAGAGCGAACTGGTGAAGATGCGGAAGAAGTATGTCGTCTTCGCCCCGTCGCTTGATGCGGAAGCTTTGAAGAGGCGGTACCAGTGCATGTGGGCGAGGGAGACGCAGGCTCATCCCGCCACTCGCGTGATTCCAGGTTCTTGCTCCAAGAGTGGGTCAGACAGATACCCCTTTTTCACCGCATATTTCTATTGCGGGCTCTGCCCTCCATTTTCTGACTTCTTCAACGACATTATGTACACATACGGCTTCCACCTTCTTGACTTCACGCCAAACGCCGTAATGTGTATGTCTGTCTTCGCTCATCTTTGCGAAAATTTTGTCGGAGTAGTTCCCAATACCGCCCTCTTCCATCATTATTTTATTCCTCGCATCCAAAAGGGGGAGGCCCTTTCTGGTTCTATCACCTGGATTCCACGGGCTTGGAATAAGGAGATATACCCAGAGGGAGTTTACCGGGAGAAGTGGGACGAATGGCGGTCTGAGTGGTGCTGGATCAAGGAAGCAGATCCTCATCCGTTCTGTTCGCCTCGACGGCAGAAGGCAGTCCGAGGCAGCGATTGGAGCGGCCTTGCCGCGGAGGACGAGAGGCTCACAATCGCCACCACCAGGATCCTTCGCCTGAAAGCCGCCGGGCTTACTATGGAGATGATCGGCTTCGATTTCCTCCGTCGCCACATCGCCCCGCTACAGAGCAGGGGAAGACCAGCTTGGGAGTACCAGAATGCAGTGGACATCATGAGGCTGCGCCCTGGATTGAACAACAATTTGACTGCTATGCAACTTGGCGCCCTCCGCCAAAAGCTGTTCCAGCGCGACGACAAGCATCAGTTGCCGGTAAGGATTGTCCCTTAATGCAACAACTCTGCTCTGGGGTCAATCATCGCCTTCATGCCGATGTTCAACGCCCACGGTCTTGACGCGACTTGGGCCGAGCCGACCAAGGAGGAAGCACAAAAGTTCTTTGATAACTTGACGGAGAGAGCCGTCCGGGAAGAAGCAGACTTCATCCGAACCACCACCGACAAAGAAGTGGCATACATCGCCACTAGGGTGGAGGAGGCAAATCTTGCCGCGGAGGCTGGCAGTGCTGGCTTCACAGAATGGGAAACCAGCGATGCAGAGGTAGTGGTGGAAGTAAAACCTGCCGGGAAGGACAAAGCTGCCAGGGAACAGAGCAGCACAGCCGCTGAGAGCTCGTCCGACGAGGACACGGCTGAAGAAGAACCGCAAGAAGAGCTCCCAGCCCCGAAGAAGACAAAGTGTGTTCTTCGAAAGGCTGCATCTGGCATCCCGGCAAACCAACCTTCCATGAGCAGCGAGGCTCCCGGCAAGACTGCCCGCGGCAAGGGGTTCGACAGCAACCTGCGCGGCGTGTGAGACCCACATCAGCGGCAACTGCTGAGGCGGCAGAGGTGTCTCGCACTACCGCACCGGAAGCTGAGGTGACGGAAACACGCCAACCCCCGATGCCTGCTATAGCCAAGCGACCTAGGACCCCCCCTCCGCCTCCCCACACAGGCACTGCAACGGAGGTCGATTTCGACATCTCCGGCTTTAGTCCAGAGCGAGAAGAGGAAGAGTGAGTACCTTGCCACAGCCTTTATTTTCCAATCCTGGATCAATCTTATTCACTTGCTTGTATTGTCTCTGCAGTGATGCAGAAACCTTGATGGAGAGGATGGCGAAGAGGACAAAGACTTCTACAGGCGACGAGCCTCCGGCAGGCTTTGTGAGCGCACCGGAAACTACTACCATCAGCCCGGATCTTAGTCCTCGACGTAGCCCCCAGCGCAGCCCCCAGCGTAAGTTTATTACTCTTTTTCCGCTGGCGGGCGTTGAGGTTTCTATTCTTGCCGCTGATATCTCTGGGCTTGCAGGAGAAGAACGGCAACAGGGAGAATTATTAGAAGACGCCCCCGTTGTGCCACCTTCATCGACCACGCCGCCCACAAGCGCGTCCCCGGCAAGAGATCCTACCGACGAGCCTATCTTGATTGAGGAGGAGCCGGCAAGCATGGGCACCGGCAACCTTCCCCCGGCAACTGAGGTTGCCGGGAGAGGCGAGGCCACCTCTCAACAGCTTGACACAGGTAACTGATTGCCTCAGGACGCTTGCTATTCTTTCCTTTATCTCTCTTTGTTTTGTGTTCTTGAGCTTCAATCTTGATCTCATTATGTTTCTCCCCCTTGTCCTTTAGAATTCCCTGAGATGGAAAACATGGACATCGACACTGTCATCGAGGAGACCACCAGGGATGTTGCCGCCGAAGCCGACAAGATTGCTACCAGCGAGGCCACCACGGATGCCACTATCGAGGCCGGCGGTGTTTTTGCCGACGAGGCCGCCAAGACTGCACAGGAGGACCCCGCCAAAGAGCCTACTGAAGAGGGCAGCAAGGAGGCTGGTGACCGTACTGACGGAATTCCTGCCGCAGGAGCGCCAGGCGCTGCGCCGGCCACGGAACCCCCTGCTACTGGTGAGGCGGTTGCTGAGGATCAACTGCCAACATCCGAAGTCCCCTCATCCAGCAAATATCTCAAGGTTGGCGAGAACCTGTTTATCAACTTGCCGGGGACGGCAAGCATTGGGGCACCAACCGAAGGGGAAGTCTTTGATGAAGAAATCATCGCTGCTGCCGGACTCGAGGTTGTTGACGATCCCAGCGCTAGCAGCGGCAAGTCTAAAGAGGACCAGCTCCTTCAGGCCATGGGCGAAAATTTCCACAAGCTCCAGGCTCTCCACCGCGCCCGAAAAGAGAAAGCGGATTCCAGAATGGCAGTTGTCGAGGCGGCCGAAGCAGATTTTCAAGGGCGCGTCAAACAAATGCAAGTCTGGTACGCCGAGGCCCTCCAAGAGCTGACTGCCGGCCGGGAACAAGTGAGCCAACAGTGGACAGAAATCCTCCTGAAACAATCTGACATGGAGAAGGCGCAAGATGAAGCTACGCAAAGAATTGCTACTGAAGATGCTCTCCTGACAGGGCGTCGCATTGCACTTGATGCTCACGAGGAAGATCTCACCGCACGTGAGCAGGCACTCACCGCCAAGCTTCGCAGCAAAGATGAAGATATCAAGAAGCTTGTCGCGCGGCGGACCCAGGAGCTGGAGCAGAAACACAAAGAGGCACTCGAAGCTCTAACTGTGGACCACGCCGGCAAGCTCAAGGAGGCCGTCGATGCTGCCGAGGCTGTAGAGGCCACCAAGAATGAGCTAAGCGACAAAGTAAAGAAGCTGGAAGCAGATCTCGAAGAACACGGCAAGGAGCTCTCGACGCTCAAAGGTGATAGGGAGAAAACCCTCCACACCCTGGCGGAGATGCAAGTTGTCATGACTAACAAGACCAAGCAGCTCTCCTCAGCAAATGATGCTATAGCCATTCTGGAATTGAAGCTGACCATGTTGCAGAAGTCTCTCGAGGCCGACAGGGCCCGCGAGAAGGCCCTACTCAAAGATCTCCAGGGAGAGAGGAACCTGCTCAAGAGCGCTGCCGCCACCCAAATTGATTACGAAAAGGGGGTGGAGATCTGGACTGGACGTCTCATCGACGCTGCGGAGAAGCTCACGGCAGAACTGTCAACCATGGGCCTGTCAAACTTCAGGTATTCTTCCGAGGAAAGGATATCTTCGAGTGCCAGGTTGACGATGTTCTTCGAGAGCATCATTGATGCCCTGAAGTTGCTTCAGTCTAACCGGGCGACTCAATTGGCCAACGAGTCCCGTCTGCTTTGCCGGGCTGTCCTCCGCAAGGTGCTTATCAAGGTGGCGCATAATAATCCTGGCATCGACCTCTCCAACGTGCTTGGCCACCTGCCAAAGGACGCAAATCTCGAGGCACTCGAAGAGCTTGTTGTGCCTATCCTTGAGAAGGTGGATTCAATCAAAAGGATCGAAGGCCAGCGCAGAGATTAACTGCTCCACCTCTTCTTGCCGTCGTCATTCCATGCCAAAGACAATTAAGTCTTAAGTTAGAACTGCGGCAACTTATTAATGTAATATAACTTGCTTATGTTTGGGTACATGCATGCTATCTCCCTTGTCTGATTCCTTTATGTATGGAGTTCACCCTACGCTGACTGAAAAACTTGCCGGCGCGCAACCTGCCGCGAGCGCTGGGTGCGGGACTTCAGCAGCCTGCTGGAGGCGCAGCGGCCGGCAAGACTCTTTGGCGTTCTCAGTGCAGCCACTTAAATCGTTGAGCGGACTCGAACCAAAATAAGGGCGCAACCGATTACGGCAAGGGTTCCTTCGCGTGCAGATTTTCCATACAAAAGTTGGAATCGTCCAAGGAAATAACTTTGCAATAAAGGAAACTTGTTCTAAGTTTTAGAACTTAGCTTTCTGTCACTGTCCTTCCTCCGGCAAGTGTCGATTCTGAACGTCGCCAACTGGTACTCATATCTCCCTTCCCCCCCGGCAAATGTGCACGCGAGGAATCCTTCTGTCTCTTAAGAAAAAGAAAGAAGAGAAAATAAAGATATGAAACCTTGGCGGTTCGTTAGAACTTACCGGGAGTAGGTGCTATACAACATCTTAGACACACATGCATATATATATGAACATGGAAATCAATAAGGGAATGCATAACACTTAAATTTATTCATCTGTGCTCAGGGTCTGCGCCTGGCTTTGTACAAAGGATCATATGCCTTGCCGGCAGGACTTGTACAAAGGGGTGGTTGCCGGGGGCCCCCGGCAACCACGCCTTATGGGTAGAACTTGCGAAGATGTTCGATATTCTAGGAATTACTCACTGGAATGCCATCTTCGGTCTCCAGGCAGACAGCACCGAGCCTGGTGACTCGTACTACCCGATAAGGGCCTTCCCACTTCGGCGTCAACTTGTTTGAATTCTTGGCGGACTGAATTCATCGAAGAACAAGGTCGCCTTCCTCAAGGCTTTGGGCATGAACTTTGCGGCTATGGTAGCGGCGCAAAGCTTGCTGGTAGCGTGCAGCTCGCACAGCAGCCTAAAGACGATTCTCCTCAAGGAGCACAACGTCATCTTGCCGCAGTTGCTCTTGCTTAAGCTCATCATAAGCGAGCACTCAAGGTGATCCGTACGTGAGTTCCGTGGGGAGAACTGCTTCCGCTCTGTATACCAGAGCGAAGGGTGTCTGGCCGGTGGCTCGATTTGGTGTCGTTCTGATTGACCAAAGAACCATCGGCAACTCATCAATCCAGCGTCTTCCGCACTTTTACAGCCTGTCAAAGGTTCTGGTCCTGAGACCGCGCAGCACTTCAGCATTGGCCCTCTCCGCTTGGCCGTTGCTTCTCGGGTGAGCAACAGAGGCAAAACAAATTTTGCCGCCAAGGTCTTGGACGTACTGCATGAAGGTGCGACTTGTGAATTGCGTGCCGTTGTCGGTGATGATCCTGTTGGGCACACCGAAATGGCAAACTATCCCTTTAAAGAACTTGACGGCTGATTGTGCTGTCACCTTCCTCACTGCTTCCACCTCCGGCCACTTTGTGAACTTGTCGATAGCAACGTACAAGTACTCAAAGCCCCCGGTAGCACGGGGGAAAGGGCCCAGTATGTCGAGCCCCCAGACCGAAAATGGCAGGAGAGAGGGATTGTCTGAAGAGCTTGAGCTGGTTGATGCAATTTCTTCGAATGAAACTGGTACGCTTCACACTTAGTTACTAGTGCAGTTGCATCCTGGAGAGCGATGGGCCAAAAGAAACCTTGCCGGAATGCTTTCCCGGCAAGTGCTCTTGATCCTATGTGAGAGCCACATATGCCTCCATGTATTTCTGCCAACAGCTCTAGTCCGTCCTCCCGAGGAATGCACTTCAATTTCACACTGTTTGGTCTCTTTCTGTACAGGACGTCATCGACGAACTTGTACATAACAGACCGACGGGCTACTCTTTCCGCTTCTTCCTATTCCTCTGGGAGTTCTCCTGTTTGAAGGAAACGGACAATGTGCTGCGCCCATGCTGGAGCCTGGGGCTCGACAGCTAGGACTAAAGGCATCTCCTCTGCCAGGGGAACGTTTGTCTCGACGGCAAGGGCTTGAGCCCCTGCTGGAGCCTGTTGTTCCCCGGCAGGCATGTCGTTGATCCCGGTAACTTCCTTGCCGGCGGCTCCCGGGAGCTCTGCCGGGAAGTACTGACCAGAATTCAACTTTCTTCTCTTTTCTTGCCACATTGATGGCGCCACGGATGGTTGAGTCAAATGGAGCACAAAAGTTCCTGGTTCCACAGGCAACTTGAGGGCAGCACGCTTTGACAGGTCATCAGCGACACTGTTCTGGGCACGAGGGATGTGCTCCATTTGCAGACCGTCAAAGTGCTCTTCCATTTTTCTCACTTCATCCACGTAGGCTTGCATCAATGGACTCTGATAACTCTTATTAACTTGCCTGACGACAAGCTGTGAATCGCCTCTGATGACGAGCTTCTTGATACCAAGGTCTGCCGCGATCCTGAGACCGGCAAGCAAACCGTCGTACTCTGCAGTGTTGTTCGTCGAACTCTCCCGGGGAAAGTGCATTTGGACTACGTACTTGAGGTGCTCTCCGGTGGGTGCGACAAGCAGCACGCCAGCACCGGCGCCTTGCAGCGAAAAAGCTCCGTCAAAGTACATAACCCATTGCTGGTTGTAACACCCTGGATTTTGCCCATTTTCTTTTGCTTTTAATTTTGGTCCGGATTTGCTTTTCTGTGACTTAGTGGTCTTGAAACCTGGAGAGATCACCTTTGATTCCTCTCCCCAGTGGCTTGTCAACTTCCAAACCATCCCAAGACCATGTCATTTCCATCTTGGACCAACTCCCAATATTCTTTTTCTTGGGAATATTCCTTTTTCTATTAAAGGAATAACTCTGTTTGCCCTGAGTTGTGGAGCAACTCATATTTCCATCGTTCCCAAAATTCTCAAATAATTCCCATAAATCCTTTGGGACATATCTTATACAGATATGTCAAAATATTCCTTTCCATACCCAAAAATATTTCACAAATATTCCTTTTCCGATTCTGCCCTATCTGTCATATTGAGAAGCAAGTACCCTTTATATTTGATTGCTTGCTCTCAAACTTTTTGTGCACTCTTTCCAACCCATATCATTGCCACATGCCAAAATTCAACTTTATTTGGATATTAAATCTCTCTTGGCTAATTTCCAAAGTTTTTGGGCAACCGGAATCTTTGTGAAGCAAGTGCTAGCTAGGAGTATCCAAATGAGTTGAAATTTTGCAAGCAACTTAATATGCTCAAATCATGACTCTCCACCAAGTTTCAACCTTATCCAATCATCTATGTGAGCATAGCATCAAATCTTTGTTTCTGGTCATTATTCTGGGTTGTGAAGCAACTATGTTTTATGTTGCTCCATAACTCCTGAAATTTTACCAGGACATTAACCTATCTATATAACACCTCTCCACAAAATTTGGGCTCAATTCATCTACCCAATAATTCCCTAGAATTTCCCTAAGATTCTGTCCAGTGGGGTGCTGTGTGAAGGAAGTACCACTTTGGTTTATCCAAATGGTATGAAATTTATACAGTATCTTCATATGACCAAATCTTCATGTTATACCAAATTTTAGCTCAAGTGGCTACTCCATGTGAGTGCTACTTCAAGATTTGAAATTCTGGCCAGTGTGGTCATTTGTACTGCAAGTGCTATTTCTCCTCATCCAAATGGACTGCAACTCTGCAGAGATGACCACCTTAGTGTGTGATCACTCGCAGGTAAAAGCCCTGAGTCTAGTTCCTGCTCAATCCCCCTCAAATCATATCAAACACCTTGCTAGTGCATTGTAACCAAGCTTCCTCTTGTCAACTCCTGGCTTCTTTAGATGATCTTTCACTTCCAGAATGCCTTGAGGATCAAGGATTTGCTGCTAGACAACGAATTAGGCAACAGAGTGCACCGTGTACACCAGTGCACATGGTGACCACGCAGCCAATGTGCAGTACTGGCGCTCTGTGCAATGGGGTCCTCGGCCTCGGCCGTTTCCTCGCGGCCTCGCCACCTAGTTATGTCCAGCAGCTTCATTTCGTCGTCGCCCACACTCTGGACCCCTCTCCCCCTCTCACGTCCCCTCCCTCGCAGTACACGACGGCTCCCGTGACATGGCCGCCCCCTGTCACCGACGGGACCGGTCGATGGAGCTCTCCCGAGCCATCCCGACCCTGCCTGAGCTCTCTCCGCCCCTCCCTGACTGTCCGGGAAGCTTCTCCCCTCCTCCAAGCAAGCTCTGGAAGCGCCGGGACGCCGGCACACGCGTCGCCGCGGCGGTGCTCGGCCCTCTCCGTCGCTCGCCTATAAATAGGCTGCCCCGAGCCCTCACAAGCTTACCATAGGCCTCCCCTAGTTCCCAGGACTCCGCCCCACTTCTTCCCCGAGCCGGAGAACCTCTCTCCGACCACCATCATCGTCATGGCCGCCGCGGCCCTTCTCCTAAATTGGAGCTCAGCCGAGCCCCTCTCCTCCTCCCGAACCCTCCACCGTGTTTCCCTCCTTCCGGCGAGCCGCCCCACCCCATCTCCCCTCGCCGGAGTTGGCTGCACCACTGAGTCCCTCCACCACCGGCCGCTCCGTGTACCTCTCCTGACGCCGCCCGTCCCCGCCTCCCCACTCCTTCCCGGCGCCCGCTTCGCCTCTGAACGGGTGCGGCTGGTCTTCCCGCGCCCGTCGGTGCCCGCGCCGTGGTCGGAGACGGCCGGAGCCGGCCGGCCCCCTCACCGCCTTCCCTCCCCTGCTCCTTCTCTGTCTCTCTGAAGAACAGGGCGAGCGGGAGGAGGGGGACGAGCGCCCGTGCCCCTCCCCTGCCCCTGGGCCCCGCCTGGAAGTGGCTCCAGCCACGGGTCCACGTGGATAAGTGGAGACGCCTTCTGCGGTTTCCGTTTGCTCCAAAGGAAAACGTATTCTGCGAAAGTGTGCGATCCGCCGAGCTGCCAGGGACCCCGTTGGAATTATTCTATTTGCAGATAGGTCCCTGACAAAAAAACCTTCATAACTTTTTGCTCAGAACTCCGATCGAGGTGATTCCAAAGCCCACGTCTTCGTCTCGTCGAGCCCGTTCCGATGGAGTCATTTTCATAATGTTTACACACTATGAAAATGACCATTTTGCCCTTGTCCGTAAACAGCCCCTCCGAGAGAGAACTGTTTCTGGCAATCACTTCCGCGACCATTCCGCACTTCTCCCCGGTGTATCCCTTCATCCCCAGGCAAGCCACAACTCTCATCTGCATCATCGCATTGCAATGTCATAGTTTGACTATTTGCTTTATCAGTAAGTATGAGTATCTGTGAAATGAATTGGATTATGCAATGATCGAGTTAATTCTCGGATAGGTGACTACCATGTTGAGTACCGGATTATTAGTGACTAGTAGCCTACCCACTTGTTGATACTGTGATGTTGAGATCACTGTCTATGATTATTTTGGAGTTCATCCGGCAGTTCGTAGAGATGAATTAGTAGCAGTGGCTTAAGCATATTGGTTCTTGGATTGTTTATTCGGGGATTAGATATTTCATGGTTGACCTTGAGTCACCTGTCCGGACTTATCCGTGCAGCCACATTTGCCGGTATGGGACGGCCTTGACTTGGTCTGATCGCGTGCTCTTTCACCGGTACCGTCCGACAGGGAAGGTTATGCGTGCGCGCTACCCTGGCCCGGTAGGCGGCGATAACCTTGTGAGCCCAGTTGAGTTTTGTGCCGGCGTCCCCGTTTGGGACAGTTCAGTTTGGCCACGACGGTGGCATGTGTCACGAGGTGACACAGGGGCCACCCAGGGCTTGACTCCGAGGGAGGATGATTGCCGGTGGTACGATGGGAGAGTCACGGGTCAGGCAGGTTTCGTTGGAGCAACGCTGATCCACCCGAATGGGATCACGAGGTCAGTGCTCCATAGTGTGGGTAAAGTGCGCAACCTCTGCAGAGTGTAAAATCTATTCGAATAGCCGTGTCCACGGTATTGGACAGTCCGTCCAGACCTCACTAGGTGGTCAACCATGGTAGTGATGATAATGATGGAAGAACTCGTCATATGATCAGAAGTACTCGGTGGTTCATGAGTATTCTGAGGGTTGTGAGACAACCCGGAGGAGAGTAAGTTTGTCAGACTTGTCGTGCAGATGGAATCAGGTATTTGATATGTTAGCCATGGGATGGCTGTGAGTTGAGTGGTCGGATGACCACATGCTTGGGGATTGGACTTGGTACAGGTTCAGATTGGAGCCTGAGATTATTTGAAGTATGGATTTAATACGCTTTACCTTACTGCAGTCATTTCAGTAGCTACCTTGCTAGATAACCATGCTGGTTAATTTTGGATTGCTATGATGTTGTCTTGCTTTAATGCTGATGTTTGCTGTGAGCTTGCGAGTACATTCAAAGTACTCACCTGGCATGTCATGCCAGTTTGCAGGTCATGCCGTGATTGCTTGCTTGCCGAGGTTCCTGTGCTTGCGATCTATGATACGCGTTCTAGCCAGAGTCCCTGCGGAGTGGAGTCCATCACCGTCGTCGCTGTTTCGCTGCCGAGAGAGAGTTACTCCGCTGTTAGCATAGAGCTACCCCGGGCAGGCATAGTGTTGCCGTACCGATGTAATCCTTGTACCGTTGTAACCATATCTATTGCAATAAAGAGCTGATTTGTTCTATGCCAACAGTGCCGTATTCTAGAAGACTTGTCCTTGGGCTGGAATACGGGGCGTTCCGGTTTACTCTGAGCCGGGGTGCCACAGAAGATGGTATCAGAGCAGGTCTGGCTATAGGACGCCCTAGTCAGCGCGAGCGTTAGTAAGCGGTAGTATAGAGCCTTGTCGGTTTGCTGCACTTGTTTGTTGCACTTGTTTGCTGCATAGCATGCATATAGACTAGTTATCATTAACGGTTGCCCTGGTGAGTGTAGGTGGCATCGGTTTCGATTCACTACCTGCACCCTCCAGTTGCATGCTCCTTGGTGTTTGGTGTCATCTTCGTCCCAATGGAGTGATGCCAAGGTGCCTGGTTGTATCGATCCCTTGCAGGATTGATGCACAGGTACCACACCAATATATCCTTTTCAACCACCCCTATGGTTCGGTGATAGACATGTTTCTATCCCGGATCGTGCCATTCCTCTAGCCGTTTTGGCAACCCTTACTGATCCTTGCTATCAGAAAAGGGCAATGCCTGCAAGCCTTTCTCTCCACCACTATCTTATTCCGCCACCTATTCTTTGGACGTGTACGGTTTTCTTCCGTACGCTTGATGATGATGTGGTCGTAACCTCTGTGTTCCGACCCCCGACCACCAAGTTCGTCCTCGCCACCGGTTCCATCCGTGTTAAGCCCGTGTTTGGTGTAGCCTTGTTTACACCAACTTCCTTCCACACATTGATTCACTTTCGTGCACATCGCCACAGCATGTTAGACCGTAACACCGGAGTTCTTGCGAAAGTGTGTGCTTAAGTAGGAATGCATATTATTGCCGTGAATAGCTTTAGAATGTGATATTGCTTGTGTGTGTGATCTTGCTGCTTTGTGTGCTTTTGTTTAGTCGTTTATTTTGTTGTTTTTGGGCCCTTGGTGTTACCTTATTTTCCCCTTATGGAAGTTGCTCACCGACCCTGAACCCAAAGAAATCAGTGAAGAGACAGCCATTTGGAAGCACAGCTCAGCAATATGGAATCTTCAGCAGACTGTGTTATATCAGGAATATCGTGCCTGAATATAAATGATATCCTAACTGGATTGGTTATCAGCACCAAGTATACATCAGTACAACTTTCACAACAGCAATGATCACATCAGCAAGAAGACAAATTGTGTACATGATCCACAGTGCATTCCGTGCCAAAGGTATGATTCAAGGTTTGAGTCTGCTACGAGTACAATTTGAACCCTGCTATGTCTTGGAAGCAAGCCATAATGTGCTATGAACTTAGAGTTCAGCAAGAAGGATAGCCGAATACCCTGTTGCATACAACAAGTAACCGACAGCAGAAACGGTAAGGTATATACATAATAGTGAGCTGTATGGGCCACGGATGAACCCTTGCCTATTTTTCTTTGGTGACGGCACCACGCCTGTGTTCTGAGCTATTTTCGGCCGTCCGGGGTGGATGCCGATTTTTATTTCTCTTGTCAACAACTGTCCGTGTTCTGAGCTGCTTTTCGGCCGTCTCGGGCAGCTGTTGAATTTCTCTTCGTAGCAATGACCCTATGCTCTGAGCTGTTTTTTTTCGGCCGTCTTAGGGAGTTGCTACTTTCTTCTTATCGACACCGTCTCATGCTCTGAGCTGCTTTTCAGCCATCTTGAGTCGGGGTTGAGTTATTCCAGTAAAAGTCCCAGATCTGAGTTGTAAAGACCGTTCTGGTGGCTACTGGTTTATTTGCCGGTTTTATTCAAGGGTTCAGACGATCGCTACCCTACAGCTACAACTTGTAAAGTAACATGCCTGCCGGAATATTGCACCTGACAACACCATGGTCACACGGAGAATCAAGAACACATAAAGCCAAGTTCTTTCAGTAAAGGATCCAGGCAAAGAGAACTATAATGAAAAAGCAAGATTGGCCATACAGATATGGTAATGGTGGCAAGATCAATATGGTACAGATACTCAGAACGGTCGGGTTCGATACCAGCCACCATGGGTACATACCCACGGGTCTATCCCAATTGCAAGGACCCCATACCGAGACAACCCGCTCAGCCAACCAGATATGCTCAGAATTGTCAGAAAAACGCAACCAAGCGGGTTAGGTCAATCGAAAGAATAACTCAGCAGTTCAAATTCAACAACCATGTTAAAGTATTACACGGCCTACCATCCATATGGAGATACTGATAGACTGAATAATCAGAAGGATGAACAACAGTTTTGAAGCATATGACCTCACAAATGGAAATCAGTTAAAGACTAACCTGCCGTGAACAAGATTCTGTTGTCAGGACCACTATCAGCCAAGTCTATGGACAATATCACAATAAGACCGTACACCTTTACGCTGGTCACGACAGGTGACAGTCAAATATTTGGTAGGAGCCTTATACCCAAGACAGTGAAGATACCCAAGATGACCCAGCAATCCATGTGAGAAGTCAGATTCCGCCAGGAGAATGGTACGATTTACAATACTATTTTTGAGCCTGGAGGACACACATCCATTTGAAGTCACCCACTGAAATGAGTAAAAGATTTCGTGTCCACCAAGAGAACCTGTTCACAACTCAGTGAACAATCGTTCATATTGGACCTCGTCACGACACATCCATGAGGAATCACCCTCGGACTTATGAGCATGGCACATTGTTTGGTCAGGATAATTTATTGCCCCAGACAGGTCAGCAGATATAAAAGGATTGGAGTCAGAGTAACATATGAGGTAAGATTGGCCAGAAAAAGGGTCCAGTGAAGCAAACCACCCCGAAGCAAGGCAGTCCGTCATATAAAACTCAGTGGAAGCATTATACAAAGGTAAAAAGGAAACCCGAGTTGGAAACGGTTTCCTCAAGAGGAAATGTTCTGGTTTGATCCCTGAGCAACCAAATCTCGAGGACGAGATTTCTTTAAGGGGGGTAGGATTGTAACACCCTGGATTTTGCCCATTTTCTTTTGCTTTTAATTTTGGTCCGGATTTGCTTTTCTGTGACTTAGTGGTCTTGAAACCTGGAGAGATCACCTTTGATTCCTCTCCCCAGTGGCTTGTCAACTTCCAAACCATCCCAAGACCATGTCATTTCCAGCTTGGACCAACTCCCAATATTCTTTTTCTTGGGAATATTCCTTTTTCTATTAAAGGAATAACTCTGTTTGCCCTGAGTTGTGGAGCAACTCATATTTCCATCGTTCCCAAAATTCTCAAATAATTCCCATAAATCCTTTGGGACATATCTTATACAGATATGTCAAAATATTCCTTTCCATACCCAAAAATATTTCACAAATATTCCTTTTCCGATTCTGCCCTATCTGTCATATTGAGAAGCAAGTACCCTTTATATTTGATTGCTTGCTCGCAAACTTTTTGTGCACTCTTTCCAACCCATATCATTGCCACATGCCAAAATTCAACTTTATTTGGATATTAAATCTCTCTTGGCTAATTTCCAAAGTTTCTGGGCAACCGGAATCTTTGTGAAGCAAGTGCTAGCTAGGAGTATCCAAATGAGTTGAAATTTTGCAAGCATCTTAATATGCTCAAATCATGACTCTCCACCAAGTTTCAACCTTATCCAATCATCTATGTGAGCATAGCATCAAATCTTTGTTTCTGGTCATTATTCTGGTTTGTGAAGCAACTATGTTTTATGTTGCTCCATAACTCCTGAAATTTTACCAGGACATTAACCTATCTATATAACACCTCTCCACAAAATTTGGGCTCAATTCATCTACCCAATAATTCCCTAGAATTTCCCTAAGATTCTGTCTAGTGGGGTGCTGTGTGAAGGAAGTACCACTTTGGTTTATCCAAATGGTATGAAATTTATACAGTATCCTCATATGACCAAATCTTCATGTTATACCAAATTTTAGCTCAAGTGGCTACTCCATGTGAGTGCTACTTCAAGATTTGAAATTCTGGCCAGTGTGGTCATTTGTACTGCAAGTGCTATTTCTCCTCATCCAAATGGGCTGCAACTTTGAAGAGATGACCACCTTAGTGTGTGATCACTCGCAGATAAAAGCCCTGAGTCTAGTTCCTGCTCAATCCCCCTCAAATCATATCAAACACCTTGCTAGTGCATTGTAACCAAGCTTCCTCTTGTCAACTCCTAGCTTCTTTAGATGATCTTTCACTTCCAGAATGCCTTGAGGATCAAGGACTTGCTGCTAGACAATGAATTAGGCAACAGAGTGCACCGTGTACACCAGTGCACATGGTGACCACGCAGCCAATGTGCAGTACTGGCGCTCTGTGCAATGGGGTCCTCGGCCTCGGCCGTTTCCTCGCGGCCTCGCCACCTAGTTATGTCCAGCAGCTTCATTTCGTCGTCGCCCACACTCTGGACCCCTCTCCCCCTCTCACGTCCCCTCCCTCGCAATACACGACGGCTCCCGTGACATGGCCGCCCCCTGTCACCGACGGGACCGGTCGATGCAGCTCTCCCGAGCCATCCCGACCCTGCCTGAGCTATCTCCGCCCCTCCCTGACCGTCCGGGAAGCTTCTCCCCTCCTCCAAGCAAGCTCTGGAAGCGCCGGGACGCCGGCACACGCGTCGCCGCGGCGGTGCTCGGCCCTCTCCGTCGCTCGCCTATAAATAGGCTGCCCCGAGCCCTCACAAGCTTACCATAGGCCTCCCCTAGTTCCCAGGACTCCGCCCCACTTCTTCCCCGAGCCGGAGAACCTCTCTCCGACCACCATCATCGTCATGGCCGCCACGGCCCTTCTCCTAAATTGGAGCTCAGCCGAGCCCCTCTCCTCCTCCCGAACCCTCCATCGTGTTTCCCTCCTTCCGGCGAGCCGCCCCACCCCATCTCCCCTCGCCGGAGTTGGCTGCACCACTGAGTCCCTCCACCACCGCCCGCTCCCTGTACCTCTCCTGACGCCGCCCTTCCCCGCCTCCCCACTCCTTCCCGGCGCCCGCTTCACCTCTCAACGGGTGCGGCTGGTCTTCCAGCGCCCGTCGGTGCCCGCGCCGTGGTCGGAGATGGCCGGAGCCGGCCGGCCCCCTCGCCGCCTTCCCTCCCCTGCTCCTTCTCTGTCTCTCTGAAGAACAGGGCGAGCGGGAGGAGGGGGACGAGCGCCCGTGCCCCTCCCCTGCCCCTGGGCCCCGCCTGGAAGTGGCTCCAGCCACGGGTCCACGTGGATAAGTGGAGACGCCTTCTGCGGTTTCCGTTTGCTCCAAAGGGAAACGTATTCTGCGAAAGTGTGAGATCCGCCGAGCTGCCAGGGACCCCGTTGGAATTATTCTATTTGCAGATAGGTCCCTGACAGAAAAACCTTCATAACTTTTTGCTCAGAACTCCGATCGAGGTGATTCCAAAGCCCACGTCTTCGTCTCGTCGAGCCCGTTCCGATGGAGTCATTTTCATAATGTTTACACACTATGAAAATGACCATTTTGCCCTTGTCCGTAAACAGCCCCTCCGAGAGAGAACAATTTCTGGCAATCACTTCCGCGACCATTCCGCACTTCTCCCCGGTGTATCCCTTCATCCCCAGGCAAGCCACAACTCTCATCTGCATCATCGCATTGCAATGTCATAGTTTGACTATTTGCTTTATCAGTAAGTATGAGTATCTGTGAAATGAATTGGATTATGCAATGATCGAGTTAATTCTCGGATAGGTGACTACCATGTTGAGTACCGGATTATTAGTGACTAGTAGCCTACCCACTTGTTGATACTGTGATGTTGAGATCACTGTCTATGATTATTTTGGAGTTCATCCGGCAGTTTGTAGAGATGAATTAGTAGCAGTGGCTTAAGCATATTGGTTCTTGGATTGTTTATTCGGGGATTAGATATTTCCTGGTTGACCTTGAGTCACCTGTCCGGACTTATCTGTGCAGCCACATTTGCCGGTATGGGACGGCCTTGACTTGGTCTGATCGCGTGCTCTTTCACCGGTACCGCCCGACAGGGAAGGTTATGTGTGCGCGCTACCCTGGCCCGGTAGGCGGCGATAACCTTGTGAGCCCAGTTGAGTTTTGTGCCGGCGTCCCTGTTTGGGACAGTTCAGTTTGGCCACGACGGTGGCAGGTGTCACGAGGTGACACAGGGGCCACCCAGGGCTTGACTCCGGGGGAGGATGATTGCCGGTGGTACGATGGGAGAGTCACGGGTCAGGCAGGTTTCGTTGGAGCAACGCTGATCCACCCGAATGGGATCACGAGGTCAGTGCTCCATAGTGTGGGTAAAGTGCGCAACCTCTGCAGAGTGCAAAATCTATTCGAATAGCCGTGTCCACGGTATTGGACAGTCCGTCCAGACCTCTTTAGGTGGTCAACCATGGTAGTGATGATAATGATGGAAGAACTCGTCGTATGATCAGAAGTACTCGGTGGTTCATGAGTATTCTGAGGGTTGTGAGACAACCCGGAGGAGAGTAAGTTTGTCAGACTTGTCGTGCAGATGGAATCAGGTATTTGATATGTTAGCCATGGGATGGCTGTGAGTTGAGTGGTCGGATGACCACATGCTTGGGGATTGGACTTGGTACAGGTTCAGATTGGAGCCTGAGATTATTTGAAGTATGGATTTAATACGCTTTACCTTACTGCAGTCATTTCAGTAGCTACCTTGCTAGATAACCATGCTGGTTAATTTTGGATTGCTATGATGTTGTCTTGCTTTAATGCTGATGTTTGCTGTGAGCTTGCGAGTACATTCAAAGTACTCACCTGGCGTGTCATGCCAGTTTGCAGGTCATGCCGTGATTGCTTGCTTGCCGAGGTTCCTGTGCTTGCGATCTATGATACGCGTTCTAGCCAGATTCCCTGCGGAGTGGAGTCCATCACCGTCGTCGCTGTTTTGCTGCCGAGAGAGAGTTACTCCGCTGTTAGCATAGAGCTACCCCGGGCAGGCATAGTGTTGCCGTACCGATGTAATCCTTGTACCGTTGTAACCATATCTATTGCAGTAAAGAGCTGATTTGTTCTATGCCAACAGTGCCGTATTCCAGAAGACTTGTCCTTGGGCTGGAATACGGGGCGTTCCAGTTTACTCTGAGCCGGGGTGCCACACTGGTCAATTTCCTTGCCGGGGAGAGTTGTTTCTTGAACCTCTTCATCTGGTGTTGGGGTCCATTCCGCAACGAACTCCGCCAAGGCCCTGCTCTGAATTGTCGAAGTGCTTTCAAACTTGAGGCCAAAGCTCAACAACTCCAACGCCCACTCCACGATCCTGCCGGTTGCTTCTGGATTTCAGAAAATCCGTTGCAACGGAAAGCGAGTGACGGCGGTGATTTCATGTGCTTGAAAATAATGGCGCAGCTTCCTCGAGGCCATAAGGAGGCCGAAAAGAAACTTCTGCACGCCAGAATATCTTGACCTAGCTCCTTGTAAAAGAGAGCTAACAAAATAAACTGGGCGCTGCACCACCTTTTTCTTCTGCAATGGTTCTTCTGACTGCACAGATCTTGTCTTGCCGGGATCAATCCTTGCCGGGGAAGATCCTGCCGCGTCACCTGACGGTCCTGCCGCTGGTGTTGCTTCCTCATCAGCTTCTCTCTGCGCCACTAACGCAGCACTAACCACTTGATTTGTCGCTGCCAGATACAGCAGCAACGGCTCTTGTGGTTTAGGCGCGACTAGCGTCGGCGGAGAGGAAAGGTATTTCTTCAAATCTTGCAGCGCAGCCTCCACCTCCGGAGTCCATTTCATTGGACCTGCCTTCCTCAAAATTTTCAAAAAGGGCAGGGCGCGCTCAGCAGATTTGGAAATAAACCTGCTTAGAGCAGCAACATAGCCGGCAAGACGACGCACATCCTTGACGCGTCTTGGCGCTTCAATCTGCTCAATAGCTTTGATCTTGTCGGGGTTCGCTTCGATTCCCTGACAAGATACAAAGAATCCGAGGAGCTTGCCGGAAGGAACACCGAACACACACTTCTCAGGATTGAGCTTTAAGTTGATCTTGCGCAGATTTGCAAACGTTTCTTCTAAATCTTGTATGAGCGTCGCTTTGTCCTTGGTTTTGACCACTATGTCATCCATGTATGCCTCCATATTTCTAGGGAGTTGAGGCTCGAAACCGATTTGGACCGCTCTCGCAAATGTAGAACCAGCACTTTTCAACCCGAAAGGCATTCGTATAAAACAATACGTACCACATGGGGTGATAAATGCGGTCTTTTCTTCATCTTCCTTCGCCATGAAGATCTGATGATACCCTGAGTAGGCATCGAGGAAGGACAGGAGATCACAACCAGCGGTGGAATCCACAATCTGGTTGATGCGCGGCAAGGGAAAGGGATCTTTTGGACAGGCTTTATTGATATCTGTATAATCGATACAAAGCCTCCATTTCCCATTCGCTTTGCGCACTACAACCGGATTGGCCAACCAGGTTGGATGAAGCACTCCTCTGACCAATCCTACCGCTTCCAGCTTTCTGATTTCCTCGGCAATGAATTCTTGCCGCTCCAAGGCTTGCTTCCTGACCCTCTGCTTGACGGGCCGCGCGTGAGGACAGACAGCAAGGTGGTGCTCAATTACCTCCCTGGGAACACCGGGGATGTCAGACGGTTGCCATGCAAACACGTCGACATTCGCCCGCAGGAAGGCAACGAGCGCGCTTTCCTATTTGCCATCTAGGGTGGAACTTATGGTGAAAGTTCCTCCCGTTCCGTCCTCCCTTACGGGCACCTTCTTGGTCTTTGGCGGAGCAGCCTTGGATTTCTTGTTCTCGCCGGTGGAACTCTCTGGTGCATCCTCGACGGAAGCGCAGCACTCTGAGGAGGCGCGCTTACCGGAGTTCGCGCCAAGATTCTCGCCGGTCTTCTTCTTCCCCCCGGGAGTTCCAGTGGCAGGAGCAGATGCCTTGACGGCAGGTGCTGCAACTGCTTCCCGGTAGAGTTGGTCGGCACAGAGGAGCGCAACCTTCTTATCGGAGTGGATAGTAATGACACTCAACGGCCCAGGCATCTTCAAAACATTATACGCATAGTGTGATGGCGCCATGAACTTGGCCAGCGCTGGCCGACCAAGGATCCCATTGTATGACATAGGGATCTTGGCGACATCAAACACTACCTTCTCGGTCCTGTAGTTGAGCTCGCTACCAAATGTCACTGGTAGCGTAATCTTGCCCTTTGGCTGGGTTCTTCCTGGATTGACCCCTTGAAACGTGCCCGTTTCTTCGAGATCTTCATCAGGAATTTGGAGCCTCTTGAGCACATCTGGCGAAATTAGGTTCAGCCCGGCCCCACCATCAACTAGCATTTTCTTCACCCTGAGGTTGCGAATTTTTGGTGAGACCAACAATGGCAGGCACCCGACCGCGGTTGTGCGATCAGGGTGATCCTCGGCGTCAAAAATGATAGGCATGTTGGACCACTTCTGGGGCTTACATGCATCTGGTGACGGCTCTGTTGCATTGACTTCTCGCACCCACTGTTTGAGTCGACGGTGGGAAGAATGCAACGAGGCGCCCCCATCGATACACATGGCCTCTGTAGCTTTCTAGAATTCTTGCTCACTGGACTCATCGTCTTCTTCATCATCATCTTCTTCCTTGTCCCGGCCTCGAGCGGGCCTCTCCCTCTGTTGCTTGGCCTTGCCGCGGCGACCCCCTCGGCCACCGCGCTTCTTGCCGAATCCGTCAGCACCGTCATGGGCCTTCTCCTTATCCCACCTTTCATACTCAGCCCTCTGTTTCTCGGCAAGCTGTTCAACTTGCCGGCAGTTTTGGAGATCGTGGCCCTTGGTGCGATGGATCTTGCAATACTGCTTGCCGGAGCTTTCCGACTTGTCGGCTGCCGCCAAGGCCTGACAGGAAGGGCACCCGGCAAGATCCTTGCCGGGGTCGTCAACCTTGGCCTTCTTGGCGGCGCCGGGGTTGCCGGATTCCTCGACAGCAAGCACGGCCTTGCCTCTGCGTTTCCTGTTCCGCCGCCGGCCTTTCCCTGACGGGGTCGCAGCGTCTTCATCTTCCGATTCGCCCCCCGCGCCAACAGCCTCGCCAGGGAGTTTCCTCCCCTCTTCAGCTCGAGCGTATTTGTCGGCCAAAGCGTAAAGCTCGGCGATACTCCTGACTTTGTTCATTACCAACTCTTCCCGCATTTTGTGGTTACGCACGTTCTGATGAAACGCGCTAACAACAGCGGCAGGGTGAACGTCAGGAATATTGTACTGCACCCGGCTGAATCTCTGGATAAATTTGCGCAGGGATTCGCCCTCCTTCTGAGGGATGATATGCAAATCGCTCTCTTGGCCGGGAGCTTGGTTGCCTCCAACAAAGGCGTCAACAAACTGATGGCACATATCTAACCAAGAAGAAATAGAATTCTCCGATAGATGCATCAACCACGACCTAACGTTGGGTTTAAGCACCAACGGGAAGTAGTTGGCAAGTATCTTGTCATCTCAGCCCCCGGCAGCCTGCACCGCAATGGTGTAAATGCTCAGGAACTCCGAGGGATGAGTCTTGCCGTCATATTTCTCCGGGACCTCTGGCTTGAAGGTTCGGGAATTGGGCCATTGGACTTGCCGCAGCTCACGGGTAAACGCCGGAGTCCCTACCTCGTAAGGCAAGTCCCCTGCGTCCCCCGGCGCAGGCTCGTCGACAGCCGGCCCTGCGCGCTTATCAGACTGATAGCGCGCTTCCCGTCATCGCTCGATGGTAGTTCGAGCGTCCTCCTTGCCTCGTTCCTGGAGAACTTGACGCTGGTCGCGGCGCATCCGTGGATCGGACGACGCCGTGGAAACATCATCATGGCGATCGACCTGCTGGGTTGTCGCCCGCCACTGGTGTCGCGGAGGGGAGTGCACCGTGGTTGCACCACCTCCGGTTTTCTCTACATCGCCTCACGCCGGATCGACGGGCCTTCGCTGTGAGGGTCCTGCCTCTTGTGGTCCATATTTGTTGGCGAAGTCGATAAGGCTCTGGATAGTAGCTCGCCACTCCTCCATCTTCTCCGGAGCGGGAGGAAAATCGAGGAGCAGCTGCGCACGTGCCAAGGCTTCCGCTGGTGTAGGCGGCGGCGACAGGTGCGAGGTACGTGAGGTGCTCTGACTCCTAGCCATGTTAGAAGGAGCACCATCACGATCACGCGACCGCGCGCCACCTCCGCCGGCAGCTCGGTGTGCATGTTGGGCCCGCGCATCTTGGGATCGATGCGTAGAAATCTTTTCATGGGGACGCCCTGAACCACCAGCGCCATGACGTCGCTCATCGTGCATGACCTGGGTAGGCCGTGACGTTTGCGCCGGCGCGGGAGCTCCAGCAGGCGTCCTCCGATCTCTGGAATTCGTTGTGCCACCCATAGGCAACACAGCTCCATCTCTGGATCCAGCGGCGTGTGGGTTACCGCTGCCACTGCGAACGACGCCGCTCGCCTGGCTTGGATCACCGGAACGCCGTGGAAGCTCTAATCTTCTTCCTTCTGCACCCACGCCATCGCCCGTATGCGAAGGCACAGGCAAAATGGACGTGGATGGTTGCGCCGTCGCAGCGCTCTTCTTCTTGGGTGGCATGATGATGAAGATGGTAAAGAAACTAAGGCGTCGATCACTGGATTAGGTTCACACAACCTACAATCCCCCTACCTGGCACGCCAAAGATGTCGGCGTGCGACACCTATGGGATCCTAAGGGACCCCTTTACGATTCGGCGGGGGGAGAGGTATGCGCAAAGAGCAGAACCAGCGATCGACGCGGGGAGATTTTACCCAGGTTCGGGCCGCTAATCAGCGTAAAACCCTACTCCTGCCTTGTTTTATTATCGATGTTCTTGAGCTCAGGCTCCAGGAGCGCTCGCAGTGAACAGTACGTTCAAAGAGCAGCTACGCATGCAGAATGGGCCAGAAGATCTTCCTCCCCTGTAGCAGTTGCCTTGGGCCTCCTCTTATACCACAAAGGGGTCACCACAGTGGCAAAATGTACATACATTGAGGTGTAAAGTAGCTACAGGGTCATCATACCTAACCCCTGACGGATTAGGATGAACGCATTTAATGCATCGTGAGGTGTCCGTTTAGGTGTCCTCACTTTCTTGGGGATGGAAAAAGGGGCCATCCCATCAGCACCGCTTAAGCTCTCCTCCACTGGCGTGTCGCCACGCATCCAAAGGAGGACCCAGAATGTCAGGTTTGTTGCTGTGCCAGAGCGGGGGTACAGCAACAAAACCTTGCCGGGTGCTGAACCTTGCCGGGCGCCGAGCCTTGCCGGGCGCCGAACCTTGCCGGGCTTCGCAGGCCACCCCGGCAAGGTCTTGCTGGGGAAGCTGGCCTGCGGATTCCAGCTCTTCTTATCTGCTGATCCTCAGATCTTTGACTTGAGAATTTCCTTGATGGCCTGAGTTAACCTCAAACTGTTCCCCGACAAGCCTTGCCGCGAGTATGGCTACAACTGCCCGTGCACAAGTACGGGGTACTAATGGCCCAATACTTAGTACACCGACAACGGCCCACGCAAGTATGTAACTTTTGGAGATAACTCCAAGGGTAAGATACTTGGCCTTGGTAAGGTGGCCATTTCCAATGATATCTATATCCAAAATGTTATGCTCATTGAATCTCTTGGTTACAACCTTCTTTCCATATCTAGACGAGCCGACTTTGGTTTCAATGTTCTATTTACTGAATTAGATTGCCAAGTGTTTCATAGAGATAATCATAATATGGTCTTTACCGGTATTCATAGAGGTGATCTATACATTGTTGATTTCACTAAGAGAGCCCAACCTCATACTTGCTTAATTGCTAAATCTTCTAAAGGATAGTTATGTCATAGAAGATGAGGTCATGTGGGCATGTGAAATCTTGATAAGCTTATTAAAGGTGATCATATCCTTGGTGTTAAAGATGTCATATTTGACAAGGATAGACATTGCAGTGCGTGTCAACCAAGAAAACAAGTTGGAGGAAGTCATCCCATGAAGAACATCATGACCACGAGAAGACCGCTCGAGCTACTTCATATGGATCTTTTTGGTCCCAACGCCTACAAGAGTCTCGGTGGTAACTCGTTCGGTTTCATCATTGTTGATGACTTTTCAAGATTACGTGGCTGTTCTTTCTTGATTGCAAATCACAGGTCCAAAAGATCTTCAAGAACTTCGCCAAGAAGGCCCAAAACCAATCTGAAGTGAAGACATAGAAGGTTCGAAGTGATAATGGAACGGAGTTCAAGAACGCCAATGTGGATACCTTTCTTGATGAAGAGAGGGGATTTCACATGAGTTCTCGGCTACGTATACACCTCAACAAAATGGAGTTGTTGAGAGGAAGAGCTAGACACTTATCGAGATGGCGAGAACGATGCTTGATGAATACAAGACGCCAAGACACTTTTTGGCGGAAGCGGTTGAGACAGCATGTCATGCTATGAATCGACTATATCTTCACAAGCTTCTCGGCAAAATGGCATATGAGCTACTCACCGGTAACAAACCCCAAGTTGGATACTTTCGAGTATTCAGCTCAAAGTGCTACACTCTTGATAAGCATCGTCATTTCAAATTTGCTCCTAAACCTCATGAAGGTTTCCTACTCGGTTACGACTCAAACTCTCACACCTACCGTGTCTACAACAATTTCACCCGAAATATTCAAGATATCGGCGTTTTGGGACCAGGGGAACCCAAACCCGTCTTCTTGCAGCCCAGCGCGTGTCACCAACGGCCCAGTACGGCCCAACTACAAGACTCCATGGACAAGACTCTCGCGAGGCCCCCGCCTCGCGAGGCGAACGACATCAAGTCCTCCCAAGGAGCGGCCTCCCGAGGAGCGGATATCTCTAGGCCAGCGTCCCACCTCGCGAGGTGCGCGGTGACGTGGGCCATGATGACCAAGGCCAGGAGGGCGCCAGCGGGCACAGGAGAGGACAGTTTCCTCTTTGGTGCTAAGGAGGCAAGTACGTACGCGGGTTCCCAAGGAATCCCCCAAAGGTTTCCATTCTGGTGCAAGAAGACCAAGGTCACTGGCTCGGCAGGACGGAGGTCATCGCCGAGCCCACCACAGCATCATGACTAGAGGCTTTGCAGACGAAGACCACCTTTAGTCAGCATAGGGTGTACTCCTGTCCCCCTTCAAATTGGCCGTTGTGGTATCCCTTCCCGCCTAAGCTATGAGGGAAGAGGACCAAGGCCACTATAAATATAGGCTAGTCTCCACCGTAGAGAAGGATCCGATCAAATCCTTCGCCTATTGAGCTCTCTTGAGGCAGCTCACTCACTGTACTAGTTCATCCTCATCCTCCTCATGAGGCAATCCACCACAAAGCAGGAGTAGGGTTTTACACCGCAAGGTGCCCGAACCTGGGTAAACCACCGTGTCCACTTCTTCTTGCTCGCACGAACTCATCGGAGTCAAGCCGTGGAGTGGTGAGCAGAGAGTCGCGGCTAGGCAAGATCCTTCGCACACGCCCCAGAGTTTGAACCTTGTTTGGGTCTACGGAGCCCCGATTCCGACATTTGGCGTGCCAGGTAGGGGCGTGTCGAAGTTCTCCCTTCGCTCCATTCCGTCCATACTTCGCTACTTCCATGGCCGACCCTCGACGAGTACCCGCTGAGCGCCGGGCCACCCGTGTCGCCCAGATGACACCGGTGGGCCGCGGCACCCCGTGCCGCTCTGCTTCTCCCGCAGCCAACGCCGTCACCGACCCCACTGCTCATGAGCAGCAGGACTCTTCGCTACCGCCCTCCGTGCAGCGTGATGGATGCACCGCCACGCCTTCTCTCACTCCCGCCACGACCTCATCCTCTCACACTCGTCGCGGGCCGATGAGCGCGCAGGCTGCGCTTCTCATGGCGTGTGAACTGCTGCGCTACCGCCCCGCCAACGAGGGCTACGACGCCTGACTGGGCCACATCACCGAGCTCATCAACGCCGCCGGAGAGGCCCCGGTGCCTTCCCACTCGCTACGTCCCCCGCCGTCTCGTGCGAGCGATGTGGCTCATGGTGCGCCTCCGCCTCCTCCTCTGTGCATCGCTGACGCCGAGCCGAGGTGCGACGCGCGTCTGCGTGACCCGCCACATGGGGCACCGGCGCCGGCTAGGGACGAGGACAGCTGCCAGGTCGTGAAGCAGCCATAGTACGATGCTTGTGCGCTCCCCGCGCCGCCACATCAGCCCCAAGACAAGGCCGCTCTGGAGGCCGCAGCGCGTGGGCATCAGAACCGTGCCCCCCTCGCGCGGGCCACGCCTATGAGCGCGGCAGGCTGCCATGCCTTCTCTCGTGAGCTGTGTCGAGTTGTCTGGGCGGTCAAGTTCAAGCCAGATCTGCCCCCGTGCTATGACGGCGTCCCCGACCCCGCGGAGTTCCTCCAGCTCTACTCGCTAAGCATTAAGGCGGCCAACAGCGACGACAAGGTCATGGCGAACTAGATCCCCATGGCCCTCAAGGACGGTGCGCGCTCCTGGCTCATGCACCTCCCGGAGGGGTCGATCTCTTCTTGGGATGAGCTCCGCGGGTGGTTCATCGCCAACTTCCAAGGCACTCATGACCGCGCCCTCACCGTCAACGACCTGCAGTGCATGAAGCAGCAGCCGGGTGAGACTCTCCACAAGTACATTCAGCACTTCACCCATGTTCACCTCAAGATCCTGAAGGCCTCGGACGAAGCGATCATCTCGGCATTCACCGAGGGCATCACATATGTCAAGATGAGCGAGTAGCTCGCCATCCACGATGACCTGTGCACGGCACTGCAGATGTTCAACTTGGCGGACAGATGCGCCAGGGCGGAAGAAGGCCGCCTCTCCTTCCTCAAGCACCCAGATGTCGACCCTGAAGAGAAGAAGGCCAACGCCAAGGAAGCAAAGTGCAAGGTCCCCGCCGTACTGGCGGCAGAGCCAGAGCTGAAGCGCAGCCGTGATTGCAACGGGCTCCCATGGACATTCGCCCATTCTGCATCTTCCACAACATGCACATCCACAACACCGATGACTGCCAGGAGCTCCGGGCACTCCAGGACAAGCGCATGGGCTGTCGCCCCGAATGTGGTAACCGTAGCTTTGGCCATGGAGGAGGCCGTGGCAGAGGTCGCTGGGAAAACCGCAATCCCCGTCAGGGCTGGCGTGACCAGCCTCATGAGGGTGGCTGGCGTGATCAGCCTCGCGACGACCCTTGGTGCGATCAGCCTTGCGAGGCCCGCCCTCAGGGAAACACTGGTCTCCCTCTGCTGCCGCCTCCGCCAAGGAGGAACGACGACAACCATCAGGACAATGGGGCTGGGGCCTACCAGGAGCCTCGTGCGATTGCCTGCATCCTTGGCGGAGCTCAGGCGCTCGTCTTGAACCGCGTCTTCAAGCAGTTCTCTCGTGAAGTGAATGCAACCCTCCCGAAGCTCGAGGCTGTGCGTCCCCTCAGGTGGTCGTAGTACGCCATCACTTTCAACTCCAAGGACCATCTCAGGTACGCGGCCACTGCTGGCACGCTTCCCATGATGTGCACGCCTACCATCAGCAACGTTTCAGTCAACAAGACCCTTTTAGACGGTGGCGCTGGCCTCAACGTGCTCTCCGTTGAGACCTTCGAGATGCTTCAAATGCCCTATGATCAGCTCATGCCCACCAAGCCATTCTCTGGGGTGACCGACGGTTCCACCACTGCCCTGGGCCAGGTGCGACTTCCTGTCACCTTCGGAAAGCGTGACAACTACCACACCGAGCTCATTGACTTTAACGTGGCACACATCGGCCTCCCATACAACGCCATCTTGGGGTACCCAGCGCTCGCCAAGTTCATGGCGGCTACTCATCATGGCTACAACATCCTCAAGATGCCAGGGTGCAGTGGCATCATCACGGTCGCCTGCGATGAGAAGGACGCGGTCTGCTCCCTTGAGCATGCCTACCGCGCCGTGGCAGCCGAAAACCCCGATGGCGAGGGCGACATCATGCCTCCCGAGGCCACCCCCGCGAAGAAGAAGCAGCTCCTCCCCAAGAGTCGTCCGGAGGCCAAGAAATCCACTGGCGACGCCTCAAGCTCTGCTCTTGTTGCCGGCGTGCCCCTCCCTTCCGCATAGGAAGGCACGCCCGGCGCCTCCCTTAGGACGGGCTTGGGGGCTTCCATCTGGAGAGCCTCTGACCTAACTAGTGCGATGAGGGAGGTGCTCGGGCACCACTTGGAGGTGTGCCTTGACGCGCACCCCCACAAGCAAGGAACGAGGCACGAGGCGCCAGGAGCACGAGAATTCATCAGCAAGGTGATCGAGGAACTTCAGGAGGCACAAGCCATGATCGGTGAGCGTCGCCTCGGGTGCCCCGCAAGTGCAGCCGCCGTCCTTGACGTAGGTGATTGGCTACGCTTCTGCATCAACATCCCGGGACTCAACAGGGCCGCTTCTTAGGACCTCTTCTGGCTGTCCCGCATCGGTCGGAGTGGGGGCTCCCCCTGCAACTACGTCCGCATGCCGTTCGGCCTGTTGAACGTTGGCGCCTCGTACAAGCACTTGGCGGAGCGCGCAATGGCGTCTCACGAGGCTCGACGCTCAGCTGTGGTGTCTCACGAGGCCCCGAACCCTTGCGAGCCCCCTGGGCCTCGCGAGCCTCTTGAGCCTCCGGAGCCATCCGGCTCGTCAGGAACGGGCCCCCGCGACGCGCTTCATCGACCACCCCGACGCTTCTCCAGCATCATTGCCAGGTGACTTTTTGGTTTGTTCAATTGAGGGCGCCCCTCGGGCTGCATTATCCTCGGGCTGTTAGGGTCCGCCTGCGGTTGCATCGTTCCGTTTATGTACCTTGAACCAGCTATGCTTTCATGAGTTAGTATGACTGTTAACCCCGCGCTCGATATCACTTTGCCTCTGGAGCTGCTGCCCCGCGGGGCGCGCGCATTGCCAGCTCTCCTCCTGAGCGTCCAATGAGAGGGGACTACCGGCATGGCGTCTGTGCTTGGGTCTGTCCCTGCAGCACTGATAAATCTAAGTGACTGAGCTCTGGCTCGCGGGCCAGCCCTATGTACGTCACCTCACCAGGTCCTTAGTACCTTCATCTTCTCACACAAAGATCATGAGCAGATTAGCAAGCGTGCGTTACCCCTTATACCTTGTAATTGGTTAATACGCAGGAACCTCAGGAGACAGGCGCTCGAGCGGCCCTGATGACACCTTGCCACACCAGAAGGGCCCGCCTCGATTAGGCAGTGGTCTAATCCGCGAGAGCTAAGTAAAATCACTTCGTACACCGCGTGTCGCTGGCCAAAGTCCTTTCCTTGGCACCTTCGCAAGGTGAACCACTCCTTTTCGCGCGAGCCACTTACACGTTAAAAAGGGGGCTCTTGAGCATCGCGCCTCAGGAGCCCCTACTGGCTCTCGGGCCCTCACCCCCTAGCCTTATTCCAGGCATCATGACCTAACATACCAATGGCGGCTGAGCCCCACTTGAGGGCCGGGTCCTGAGGACGTAGAGCACCATGGTGAGCAAGGAAATGGGGGTAAACCTCACGAGGGAGTACGGGAAGAGGAGAATAGTCCGGCGGCACGGGCATTGCCTGAAATTTAAAGGACACTAGTTGTTTCACGCACCCCGAGTGGGACTCATGTTGATTCATTGCAGAACAAAAAGCGGACAGAGAGTCAAAAATCTAGGGAAGCGCACCCTCGTGACGCAGGAATCCCTCACGGGCATCTAAAGCTAAGTCATCTCGCTCGCCCCTGGCCCAAGCTTTACTATCAACACTTCATCTCCATTTTCACAATCTCATCCGGGCAAAAACTCCCTTTCTCTCTCTCGAAAGCTGCTTGCGTGTCAAGGGGGGCCTCTTAAGCATTGCGCCTCAGGAGCTCTTACCGGACATCGGGTTGCTCACCTCCTAGCCTTGCACATGGCATCGCGACATGGCATACCAGCAACGACAGAAGCATGCCTTGGGACTGGGTCCCGGCGACGCAGAGCACTAAGCTATCGCGAAGGAAAGGGGGCTCAATCTCGAACGAAGAATGCCAACATGATTTAAAAACAAAAATAAAAGCATTACGATAAGGGCACAAGCACCACGGTTCCTTACACGCCCCCACGGGGCCCTTGATGATCATGATCAAGGAAATAAAAACAAAACAAAAGAGACAGCCTCCCAGAGGCCGCGGCTCCTGAGGCACTGGCTTCGGTGTCGCCGGTGCTCAGTCGGAGTCCTCCTCCTCCTTGACGCGACGGCACGGTGGCTTGTCGTAGTCGTTGTCGCGGCCATCATCAAGGGCAAGTTCTCCACCGAGGAAATCACTACCGCCACGACCATCATCGTCAGAGGAGACGTGGTCGCCACCGCTGCTGTCACCCTCAGGGCAGCATCACAGGCGTCCGCCGTCTTCCCCGAAGATCTTGACAAAGAGTGTCGTCGCCCCGTTGTACTTGAAGTGGAGTGTGTGCCTCCCCTTCAGGCTGTGGGCGCGGGCGAATGACTACCACCCTCGGGTCAGATACACGTAGTTGGAGGGGGTGACCTCGACTTCCACCCACGAGGACCTGTTGCAGCAACCGTCAGGCTACAGCCACAGCCCGATGGGTCCTCCCGTCGGCAGCTCCTTCGCGAAGGAGCACGGGAGCCGGATCCAGGTGTAGGGTGGACTCTCCATCCACACTACAAACTCTCGGGCCATGTCATCTGAATGGGCCGCGGGCATGGTGGCCGGGCAGCCACCATGCGCCTCCCCCTCGGCCACGGCCACCTCCCGTGGGTGGGGTTCTTCCCGTGGCTGCCGGAGCCGGTGCGAATCCCCGAAGGAGCGTGCCCGCGCCCCTGTGGAGCCATCGCGGGTGTTGCGACAGACTTATGGGGGGCGGCAGGTAGGGGCGTGTTGAAGCTCTGCCTCTTCACCAGTCGTGCTCCGCCCGTGCTGCATGGTTCCCATGGCTGGCGCCGCCCCACCCCCTGGGCCGTTGGGCGCATTCGGAGGAGTCGTGGGCATCCGGGCCTTTTCCCCCGCACTGCGGTAGGTGCGGTGGCCGCCGAAGTTCAGACCGGCGTTGCCCTCGTGGTACGACGGTGCGGCGGACCCCGCGGAGTTCCTCCAGGCATACGCGCAGGCCATCTGGGCGGCGGGTGGTGATGACAAGGTCATGGCGAACTGGCTCCCTATGGCCCTCGCGGGCGTGCTACGCTCCTGGTTGCTCAGCCTGCCGGAGTCTTTGGTGGCTTCCTGGAAGGAGTTGTGCGGCCTGCTCATCGCGCGTTTCGCGGCCCCGGTGCCCCATGCGGTTGCGGCCATCCTCGGTGGGTCGCAGGCGCCGGCCTCGGGCCGCTATGTCAAACAGCTTCTTCGTCGGGTTGGGGCTGCTCTGCCGCGGCAGGAGGCTCCTCCGGGCCGCGTTGTGCCTGAGACCGCCATCACCTTCGACTCCAGGGATCACCCCAAGACCACGGCAGGCATGGGCGCCCTCCCGATATTGTGCACGCCTACCATCAGCAATGTCACGGTCACCAGGACCCTCATCGACGGTGGTGCTGGCCTCAACGTGCTCTCCGTGGAAGCCTTCGATCTGCTTCAAGTGCCCTACGACCAGCTCGCCCCCACCAGGCCCTTCTTGGGGGTGGTCGACGGCTCCACTGCTCCCCTAGGGCAGATCCGCCTCCCCGTCACCTTCGGCACACGCTACAACTACCGCACCGAGCTCATTGACTTCGATGTCGCCTGCATCGGCCTCCCGTACAACACCATCCTTGGGTATCCGGCCCTTGCCAAGTTCATGGCAGTGACGCACCCCAGCTATAACGTTGTCAAGATGCCAGGGAGTAGCGACATCATCATCGTGGCGGGGGACACCAAGGGTGCACTCCTGGCCCTGAAGCTCGCTATCAAGGCCGTGGCAGCCGCACAACCGGGCGTTGGGGACACTCCAGAGATCCCAGCAGCTACGCCCGCAAAAAGAAGCAATTGTTCTCTCAAGATCGGGCCGAGACGAAGCAGGTGCCAGTCGACGACGGGGGCTCAGGTCCCACCTTCACCATAGGCGCTGGCCTCCCCCCAGATCAGGAAGAGGCGCTAGTCGGTTTCCTCCGTGTGAACAAGGATGTGTTTGCATGGGAGGCGACGGACTTGGTCAGCGTCCCACGAGAAGTGACCGAACATCATCTGATGGTGTGCCCTGGTGCGCGCCCGGTGAAGCAGAAGGCGCGGCGGCAAGCCCCGGAGAAATAATCGTTCATCGTCCAGGAGGTCCGCAAGCTGCAAGAAGCCGGTGTCATCCGGGAGGTGCGGCACCCGGATTGGCTGGCCAACCCGGTCATTGTCCCCAAGAAGGATGGAAGGGAGCGCATGTGCGTCGACTTCACGAGCCTCAACAAAGCTTGCCCTCAGGACCCTTTTTCCCTCTTCCACGCATCGACCAGATCATTGACTCCACCGCCGAGTGCGACTTGCTATGCTTCCTGGACGCCTTTTTGGGCTACCACCAGATCAAGATGGTGGTGTAGGACGTCGAGAAGACAGCCTTCCTTTCCCCGTGCGGAGTGTACTGCTACACCTGCATGCCCTTTGGGCTGCGGAATGCTGGCACGACCTTCCAGCGATTGATGCACATCGCCCTGGGCCTGCAGCCCGAGGCGTACATCGACGACATAGTGGTCAAGTCACGGGAAGCAAGGACCCTTGTTGAAGATCTGGAAGAAACATTCGCCAACCTGCGCAAGGTAAACCTGTGGCTCAACCCGGAGAAATGCGTGTTCGGTGTCCCGTCCGGCAAGCTGCTGGGTTTCCTAGTGTCGCACAGAGGGATCGAGGCTAACCCGGAGAAGATCAAGGCAATAGAAAGGATGAGCCCACCGCAGACCCTCAAGGAGATGCAGAAGCTCGCTGGCTGTGTAACTTCGTTGGGGCGTTTCATCTCCAAGCTTGGCAAGCGCACCCTCCCGTTCTTCAAGCTGATGAAAAAGAAGGGCCCCTTTGAATGGACTCCGGAGGCCGAGGCGGCCTTCCAAGACCTCAAGAGGTATCTCACCAGCCCGCCAGTGATGGTGGCGTCTCGTCCTCTTGAGCCCCTAGTACTTTACCTGGCCGCCACACCCCACTCTGCTAGCGCAACGCTTGTGGCGGTCCGGGAAGAGCGCGCAGGGGCGGGTGCGCGGCGCAGCACCCTACGCTCGGCCGTGCCATTGCCACCTCAGGATGGCGCTCCTGAGGCCTCGACTACCTCATCGGACGGCAAGGCTCCCGAGGCCCTCTCGCCTCAAGAAGGGCTGGACATTGCCGACACCTCTTACGACATCGAGCATCCCATGTATTTTGTTAGTATGGTGTTGCGTGATCCACGCGCGTGCTACCCCATGCCACAGAAGCTCCTGCTCGCGCTCCTCGTCTCCTCCAGGAAACTGCAACACTATTTCCAAGGCCATCCCATCAAGGTCGTCTCCGCGTACCCCCTGGAGAAGGTGCTCCGTAGCCCTAATGCCGCGGGGATGGTTGCTAAGTGGAACATTCAGCTGCAAGCGTTCCATCTAGAGTTCAGCACCACCAGGGTCATCAAGGGCACAACCCTCGCTGACTTCATGGTGGAATGGACGGATGCCCCTGACCGGGGAATGAGCGAGGATCGGTCCCTCGCGCCCGGAGACGAGGCGCCCGATGGCTGGGTCATGTACTTCGACGGCGCATTTGCGCGGCAGGGTGCGGGGGCTGGAGCTGTACTCATCTCACCGACCCAAGACAAGCTATACTACGCCGTGCAGCTCTGCTTCCAGCATGGCGAGAAGGTCTCCAACAACATCGCGAAATACAAGGGCCTGATCGCTGGCCTCAGGGTTGCGGTGGCCCTGGGGGTCAAGCGTCTCACCATCAAGGGCGATTCTCAGCTCCTCGTCAATTTCTCCAACAAGGAATACAAGCCTAAGGACGAGCACATGGAGGCATACCTAGAAGAGGTACGCCAAATTGAAAAATGATTCTTGGGTTTGGAATTGCAGCACGTCCTGCGTGGCGCGAATAAGGAGGCGGACGACATCGCCAAGAGGGCATCCTGACGCGAGCCCTAGAAGCCTGGCGTCTTCGAGGAACAGCTCTTCAAGCCATCGGCAGCCCCCCCCCCCCCCGCTGCAGGTCCTGTCTGCTTTGGGAGGAGCCGCCCCTAGCGCCCTCCACAGGTGCCCCGGCCTGCGGTCCGACCTCAGGAGCCTGCCTGCTCCTGGCGCTCAAGCCTCAGGAGGGGTGCTGGACCGAAGAGTTCAAGGCGTACCTACTCAGAGGCACCCTGCCGGAGAAGGAGGAAGATGCAGAACGCGTGGCCCGTCAAGCCACTGCTTACTACTTGCAGGATGGCAAGCTCTACCAAAGGCGCCCAAATGATGCCTCGCTGCGGTGCATCTCCAAGGAGCAAGGGCGCGAGTTGCTGGCTGACATCCACGGCGGGGATTGCGGACAACATTCTTCGTCGCGCACCCTTGTGGGCAAGGCGTTCCACAACGGATTCTACTGGCCCATGGCACTCAACGATGCCACCGAGCTGGTGCGATCCTGCGAGGCCTGTCAATTCCACGCCAAACAGATCCACCAGCCCGCTCAGGGCCTACAGACCATCCTGCTCTCATGGACATTCACGGTCTGGGGGCTGGATATCCTGGGCCCGTTTCCCCAAGCAGCCACTGGCTACTGCTAGCTCTACGTCGCCATTGACAAGTTCACCAAGTCGACGGAGGTGGAGCCCGTGCGCACCATCCCAGCTGGCTCAGCCGTCAAGTTCATCAAGGGCCTTGTGAGCCGCTTCGGGGTCCCCAACCGTATCATCACTGACAATTGTCGGCGTTCTGGGAACCAGGGTACCCAGACTTGCCTGCCTGCGGCCCACGGCGTGGCTCCATCGACGGCCCGGTACGGCCCATCTACAGCACCTTCAAGGCAAGACCCTCGCGAGGGGCCAAGCCTCTCTAGGCGGACGGTGTCAAGACCTCCGGAGGGAGCGGCCTCCCTAGGCTGGCTCCCGAGGAGCGGAGATTTCTATGCAGGTACCCATCTCATGAGGTGAAGGTGACGCAAGCCATGACGACCAAGGCCAGGCGGGTGCTAGCGGGCGCAGAGCAGCAGGTTTCCTCTTTGGTGCTAAGGAGGCAAGCACAGGCGCGGGGTCTCGGGGAATCACCCAAAGGTTTCCATTCGCGTGCAACGAGACCAGGACCGCCAGGGCGGCAGGACGGATGTCATCACCGAGCCCACCGTGATGTCACGACCAGAAGCTTTGCAGACGAAGACCACCTTTCATCAGGATAAGATGTACTACTTGTCCCCCTTCAAATTTGGTCGTTGTGGAATCCCTTCCCGCCTTCGTTTTCGGGGAAGAGGACCAAGGCCACTATAAATAGGTTAGCCACCACCATAGAAAGGGGGGTGGGACGGATCGAACCCAGAACAACACATCCTCACCAGAACAAGCCTCGCAAGCTTGTTCACCCTTGTACTAGTTCCTCCTCAGCCCCTCGTGAGGCAAATCCACCACAAGCAGGAGTAGGGTATTACACCGCAAGGTGGTCCGAACCTGGGTAACTGTCATGTCCATCTTCCTCCCTGTGCTTCGAGCTAAGCTGTAGGACGGCGCATTCGGTTGGCTGGTTAGGTTGAGTTCTTCGCACACACCCCAGAGTTTGAACCTCCTTTGGGTCTGCGGAGCCCGGAATCCGACAACAATGGCTCTCAGTTCACGAGCAATCTCTTCAAAACATGTTCTGCTAACCTTGGAACGCAGATATGCTACTCTTCATTGGCGCACCCACGGAGTAACGGCCAAGCCGAACGCGCCAACGCGGAGGTCCTGAGGGGCCTCAAGACGAGGAGCTTCAAGAAGAAACTCGAAGCCTGCGGCAGGGGTTGGTTCAATGAGCTTCAGGCCGTGCTGTGGTCCATCCGCACCACCGCGACTAAGCCCACCGGCGTGACCCCGTTCTTCCTCGTCTACGGGGCTGAGGCGATCCTCCCTCACGAGGTCAAACATCGCTCCCCGCGGGTCTTGGCATTTGACGAGGCACGCTAGGACGCCTCGCGGGGGATGGACCTCGTGCTCGGAGAGGAGGGCCGCTGCCAAGCCTCGCTCCGTGCCGCGAGGTACCAGTAGGCGCTGAGGCGGTATCACTGCTGTAGCGTCCACTCCAGGACCCTCGAGGTGGGTGCTCTCTAGGGAGGGGCTTCACAAGCTCTCGCCCATGTGGGAGGGCCCGTTCAGGATCACCCATGTTTCCAGGCCTGGCGCCACGCGCCTGGAGACGCAGGACGGGGTCCCCATCTAGAATGCCTGGAACATCCAGCACCTCCGGAAGTTCTACCCGTAACAGGCGGGCGCCATGCGCCTCTCAAGTCTCCGCTTGTGACACTCTCACGTAATAATGAGTGGGGCTGTACAGGCCCCAGAGTCTCCTGAGTGCTGCCCCTGAGCCTCACGGGGGCTCCCACCCACGTCCTAGTGGAAGCCCCATGCTCCGTGCTGGCGGGAAGACCAGAAGACTAGTGTAGGTGCCGGACGCGGCTGTTCTTTAGCTTGCTTGTCACTTCTTGGAATGAAATTCGAAGTTCTTGCATCTTTATTTGAAAGGGTTGGGAATCTTTCTCCTCACAGTGCTTGCTCTTTCAAGTCTTGTTTTAGGGAGAGCGCCAATTGCCCGTCGCTCTTCCTTGCACATCTCGCGCGCGGGGGCTGGGCATGGTGTGTGCGCCTGGGCGCGAACACACCTCGCCAAAGCCTTTAACCTTTGGCATCTTAATCTTCGCGTGACGCTCTTAAAACAAGCCAAAAGGCATGCACGCCCTCCTGAGTCCGCACCTCCTGGCCTCGCCGGGCATCATGACCCGGCGTACCAGCGACGATCGGCCCTCGCTCGGGGGCTCGCGCAGGGCGCGGCACCCTATGAGACTCCTCCGGAGGTCCCATATCTTCACGGCCCGCTAAACATCGGCTTTGCAGCAACTAGGTGCCCCCTGAGGCCTGAGAACCTTCGGATCCTCAAGAGGAAAACTCCTGGCAGGATCTCACTGGAACGAGGGGCGCGCAGGAGATCCAAGCTCCAGAGAAGCACGCTCTCGCGGCACGGGAGTCTACCGCAAGCACACTAAGCTAAGTTATCCTAATTGCGATTAGCAAGAACCCGTCAATTAGTAGCAACAGAATGCCAGGATGCGATATAAAAATGTTAATATAACGGCGCAAGCGCCATGGTTCATTACATGCCTCGGCAGGGCCTTCTACTTCTTGATGCAGGGAAAAGGAAAAAAAGAAGAAGCAAAAGCGGCCTCGCGACCAATGCGGTTCCTGAGGCCTGGCTCCAGCGACGCCCGCGCTCAGTCGGATTCCTCCTCCTGCTTCACCGGAGCGTGATGGCGGGGCGGCTTGTCGCCCTCCTCGGTCCGGGCCCGGCGGCGTGGCGACTCGTCGTAGTCATCATCGCTTGTGCTCTTCCCGGAAGAAGAGCCGCCGCTGCTGGACGCGTCGCGGCCATTGCCAAGGGCGAGTTCACCGTCGAGGGTGCCTCCACCCCTCTGACCATCGTTGTCGGAGGGTTGGGCATCATTGTCGTCATCATTGCCCTCCGGGCAACACCCCAGGCGCCTGCCGTCTTCCCCGAAGATCCTGACGTAGAGGGTCGCCGCTCCGTCGTGCCTGAAGTGGAGGGTACATCTCCCCTGCAGGCCGCGCGCGCGGGCGAACGACTACCACCCATGGTTCAGGAACACATTGCCAGCAGGGGTGACCTCGACCTCCACCAACGAGGCCTTGCTGCAGCAACTGTCGGCCTGCAGCCAGAGGCCGCCAGGCCCTCCGGCCGGCACCGCACCTGTGAAGAAGCATGAGATCTGGAACCAGGTGCTTGCCGGCATCTCCGCCCACACCACGAGCTCCGAGGATGCGTCGGCCGAGTGGGATCTCGGCCGCGGTGGCCAGACGGCCGCCGCGTGCTTCCTCCCTTGGCCGAGATCGCTGCGGCCGCGGCAGCTTCCGGCGCAGGAGGGAACCCTCCCAAGACCACCAGAAGCGGCACCGACCTTTGAGGGGGTGCGCCCGCGCCCCCGGGGAGCCATCGCCGGTGTCGCGGCGTACTTGCGGGGACGGCCGCAGCCCCTCTTGGGTGGTGGCGAGCCTGGTCCCTCCTTGGGGGCCTTTCCCTTCTCGGCGACCGAGAACCTCCTCACTGGCGCCATGGGTGCTCTGGTGAGATGGTGGCGCGGCGGAGAAGAAGAAGGAGCAAGCAGCAAGAAGATGAAGATGGGCTGGGGGCTCCAACCCCCTTCCACCATTTATAGCCGGAGGAAGGCTAACCGGCGGCCTCTCACGTTCCAAGCCATGATGGCCCCGTTGCATGCACCAGGAGTTGTCAAGTCGGGCAGTTGCCGAGGTGACGTGGGGAAGCGAAGGTGATTGGGGCCCGCGGCGCTTCATCCTTGCCCTTAGGCTTCATCTCGAAGCCATGTCCGAGCGCACCTTGGGCCCGGGGGCTACTATCGGCGTTCTGGGAACCAGGGTACCCAGACTTGCCTACCTGCAGCCCATGGCGTGGCTCCATCAACGGCCTGGTACGACCCGTCTACAAGACTATCAAGACAAGACCCTCGCGAGGGGCCAAGCCTCGCGAGTGGGACGATGTCAAGACCTCCCGAGGGAGCGGCCTCCCCAGGCTGCCTTCTGAGGAATGGAGATTTCTATGCAGGTACCCAACCTCATGAGGTTGCGATGACGAAAGCCAGGTGGGCGCCAGCGGGCGCAGAAGAGGCAGTTTCCTCTTTGGTGCTAAGGAGGCAAGCGCAGGCGCGGGTTCCCAAGGAGCCTGGCAAAGGTTTCCATTCCAGTGCTACAACACCAACACTGCCAGGACGGCAGGACGAATGTCATCATCGAGCCCACTGCTGCGTCATGACCAGAGGCTTTGCAGGCGAAAACCACCTTTCGTCAGGATAAGATGTACTACTTGTCCCCTTTCAAATTGGCCACTGTGGGATCCCTTCTCGCCTACGATTTGGGGGAAGAGGACCGAGGCCACTATAAGTATAGGTTAGCCACCACCGTAGAGGGGATCCGAACCACGTCGACTGATTCCCTCACCCATAGACCTCGCGAGGTTGTTCATCCCTTGTACTAGTTCATCCTCAGCCCCTCGTGAGGCCAATCCACCACAAAGAAGGAGTAGGGTCTTACACCGCAAGGTGGCCCGAACCTGGGTAAACTATTGTGTTCATCTTCTTCCTTGTTCTTGTGCATCGAGCTAGGCCGTAGGGCAACGAGCTGGTTGGCTGGATAGGTTGAGTCCTTTGCACATGCACCAGAGTTCGAACCTTCTTGGGTCTGCGGAGCCCTGAATCCGACAGATGCATATAGCCAAGATACTTGTAACTCATTGCTTACTCTATCATGATATGCATTCACATGTTCTTCTATCTTATCTTCACATGATTGCATACATATAGGGGGAGCTTATGCATGTTACATGTATCTCCAAAGTTTTCCTTGCCATTCTTCATATAATTTGATTAAAGCTTTGATGTATGTTGTCATCAATTACCAAAAAGGGGGAGATTAAAAGCACAAGTGCTCCTTGAGTGATTTTGGTAATTAATGTCAACATATCTATTATTGGACTAATAGTTTCATCTAGTGTATTTCAGACAAGTTCAACTATGTCGTGGAAAGAACAAGAGGATGTGGAACCCATTCACGATGCTAAGGACAAATATTGGCAAAAGCTTAAGACTCGTCATCTTTATTTTAGTGATCCAAGATCACATTGAGTCCATAGGAAAGCCAACGCTATTAAAAGGGGATGAGGTGTTGCTTAATGGCTTGCTTGCTCAAATGATTAGTGATATTGCTCCAAAACCCTCAGCCACTTTCTCCATCCAAATATGTCAAAACCCTAAACTCCAACTCGGCCCCATTGATTCTTTCTATCTGGTGCCACCGAGTTCATATGACATAGCCACAACCAAAAACCCTAACAGTTCGGTCTCATTGATACGGATCTCGGTCTCACCGAGATGGCCTTGCCAACACTCTGTGACTTGTTGCATTTATTTTGGTCTCACCAAGTTATGCAATCGGTCTCACCGAGTTGGCTTGACCAACTCTCTGTTTCCCTATTGCATCAGTTTGGTCTCACCGAGTTGATGCAATCGGCACCACCGAGATGAGGTTTGCCCTAAGCCCTAGCACATCGGTCCCACCGAGTTGTTCCAATCAGTCGCACTGAGATTCCTAATGTTCACATTTTTGAATAGATCGGTGCCACCGAGTTTAACTATTCAGTCCCACCGGGATGAGTCAAATGTATGTAATGGTTGGATTTTGTGTGGAGGCTATATATACCCCTCCACCCCCTTCTCCATTTGAGAGAGAGCCATCAGAACGTGCCTACACTTCCACCATACATTTTCTGAGAGAGAACCACCTACTCATGTGGTGAGATCAAGACATTCCAATCCTACCACAAGAATCTTGATTTCTAGCCTTCCCCAAGTTGCTTTCCACTCAAATCATCTTTCCACGATAGCCAAATCTAACAGAGAGAGTTGAGTGTTGGGGAGACTATCATTTGAAGCAAAAGAGCAAGGAGTTCATCATTAACACACCGTCTATTACCTTTTGGTGAGTGGTGTATCCTAGATTGGTTAGGTGTCACTTGGGAGCCTCCGTCAAGATGTGGAGTTGAACCAAGAAGTTTGTAAGGGCAAGGAGATCGCCTACTTCATGAAGATCTACCCGAGTGAAGCAAGTCCTTCGTGGGCGATGGCCATGGTGGGATAGACAAGGTTGCTTCTTCATGGACCCTTCGTGGGTGGAGCCCTCCGTGGACTCACGCAGCCGTTACCCTTCGTGGGTTGAAGTCTCCATCAACATGGACGTACGATAGCACCACCTATCGGAACCACGCCAAAAAATCTCCGTATCTCCATTGCGTTTGCAAACTCCAATCCCATCTCTTTACTTTCTTGCAACTTGCATGCTTTACTCTTCCTGCTGCATATACTCTTGTCATGCTTGCTTGAAATATATTGAGAGTGCTTTAACATGTGCTAAACTCAACCTTAATGTGAAGAAATTAAAAACTGCCACTTTTACTTGTTGAGGGTCTAATCACCCCCCTCTAGACCCCTCTTCTCGATCCTTTCAAGAGGGATTCATGTGTATGCATGCGCTCAAACTTAGGTCTGGAATCTCACCATATCGCGTACGACTATACAGTAACACAAACCAGAAGAAGAAGAATCCACCCTGGTAACCCCTCTCGTTGTCGGTCAAAGTGATGGACGTCCACGCGGGCCCATGAATATATAAGATGTCGACGATAACCAAGCGAGGGAGAGTGTCCAAAGACACCCACTACATGCATGTGCCCCAAACCTTTGTATGGACGTGCATTATGCATGCATATGTTTGAATAGCCAAAGCACAACATTGATGTGGTGTATGCGTCAAAAATCGCATAGTCCCCACACATAGCGAGGTTCATGATGCGTCGCGTGCTCACCCCCCCCACTTCGTTCCGGTGGGAGGGATTCATGCGTACACATGCGCTCAAAGTATATTATGTGATCTCACGGCATGACCTGTACCGTATAAGACGAATCAAAATTTAATCCCCTCCTAATTACAAGTCCATTTAACCTCTACCATTGTCGGTCAAAGTGATGGACCAAGCAGGCACACAGATGGACGAAGCATCTCGCTGATAACCACATGAATGAGCGTGCTAGAGGACAACCGCCATCGCTTGCATGTGGGCCAAACATATGTATGGAGATGTGTGGTTGTGATGTTGGAATACCTATTATGCACAACTTTGATGTGGCACCTGCCTCGGAAACCTTAAAGTCCCCACACGGAGCGAGGTTCATGACACATAGTATATGCTGGTCTCTCTCCCCTCTTTGACGCGTAATATATACTCCTACTGTAACACAACCCAAAAATAATCCTCCTCTCATTGGGTCGAATTAGATGGATGGCGACCTCGCGAGCCCATGGAGGGAAGCATCGCAGGCGAGTGAGTGACAACCACTGTCTGCATGTGGCCCAAAGAGGTGTTGGTGATGTTTGAATACCAATATGCACAACTTTGATGTGGCACCTTCCTCGGAAACCGAAAAGTCCCCACACGGAGCTAGATTTCATGACGCGTGTGTAGTATGTGCTGCCCCTGCCCCCTATTCGACGCATACTATATACTCCTACTGTAACACAAACCAAAAAGAAACCTCCTTGTAGGTCAAACTAACCTCTCTCGTTGTGTTAATGTGATGGAGGACGACCTCGTGGGCCCGTAGATGGAAGAGTTGCACGCGAGTGACTATCTTATATGACGCGTAGTATATCTTGCCCCCACCCTCTTCGACACGTACTATATATATACTCCTACCGTACGTAACACAAACCAAAAATTGACCATCCTTGTTGGTCAAATTAACCTCTCCCACTATAGGTCATAGTGATGGGAGACGACCTCGCTGGCCCACAAAGAGCGTCACACGTGAGTGAGTGTCCTAGGACCACCGCGTGCATGTGGCCCAAAGATGCATGTTATTTTTCTGTAACGAACATGTGACCAAAGGAGTGTAGTGTTAAAAATTGAAAAAAATCAGAGATCATTCGGCCGTTTTTATACATTGATTGATTTCCTAGGGATTTAATGTGCAAAAACCAAATTTGAGCTACATGAGACCCGTGATAGTGCACCAAAATGGATTGGAAAATCTATGTGTATGTGTCCCTGGGTGCATGTTTAGTCCCCATGCAAGAAATTTCAAATATCGAGAATCTTGATTTTAAAATCCAGTTAATCCAAAACTAAGTTGAAATTCATGAAACTTATCGTCGTGTCATATGGACACCAATAGACTGTGATATTATATTTTTTTGTCAAATTTGAGACAAGTTTTGATACAATCTTCTTACACACAGGAATTTTTCAATAATTAGCAACCACTATCGCAAACGGATTACATATTCGAACCGAGTGCGTTAGACCAACAATGTACGTGTCGTGCTTCATTTAAGCAATAAAGCGGCATAATTAGTCATCAAAAATGAAAATCAATATAATACGTGCCTCCACGCGTCCCGTGTATCATACGAGCATGTGTGAGTTGATGAGACGCATGCGAGCAGTCCGCCGTGCAGGCAGACCGGGAGGCGTGCACATGTTCACTGCACAGTGTCATCGGGGCGTGCTAGAAGATGTGTGATATGACGGTAGGCATGCCAGCAGTCCGCTGTGCAGGCTCATCGGGAGGTGAGCCAGCCCTTTGACCGCCGCTCACCTTGCTCCCACTTCTCCATATTAATGGCGCGCCCGAGCCACTGGTCATAATAGGTAGCCGCCGGCTCTCTGCCGTCGTTCTCAGATTTCTTCAATGCCTTGCTTTCGCATTATCAGGTCCATGCGTTGCACTTTGACCCAAAATATGTCCTCCTCCTTTCCGCCTTCGTGTTCCTGTGTGAGGCCTTCCTGGGCATCGCCCCCTCGGTCGCGCTGCTTCGCCACTTCTTCTCCCTGCAGCTGACCGCCGGCACGCAGTGCTCTTGGTGCGTGTCGCTCTGTGCAGTGAGCGCAATGGAGGGCGAGGTCATTAGCATGGAGATCCACTCAGACGTGGAGGGCTTCCGCAGCCAATTGGTGTATGTCGACGCGGCCCAGTTGAGCCCCTTACTTCAAACTCCATCGTCCACGGCAGAAGTGAGCTCCGGGTGGAAGTACGAGAGGCTCGTCGACCTAAGGCTCTCGCGGGTCACGGCAAGGATGGCTGACCTGAGGGCGGTAGGCGTGACAATGACGGTGGTGGTGAGGGAGTTCATCCAACGGAGAATCGCCCCCCTCCAGCGCCATTTCCGCCCAATGTGGGCCTTTATTGGCCGCGAGGACACAATGAGGCTCCAGGTGGCTTCCGTACCCCCCGACGTGCTGAGTGGGGTACTCCTCCTCTTGACTGGCGGGGAAGCAAGTGCACTTCCTCAGAAAGGGATCCCCCTGTACAATTACACGAGCTGGGTAGACTTCGTCAGGGGGATGCCGCGCTTTGATGAGTGGGGGTTGCTCCCCGAGGGCCATGGGGGGCAAAGAGACAACCCCTTTCTGGTGGCTCTAGGCCCTGAGGGCTCCACGGTCGAAACGCCCCTGGCGACAGTGGAGGGCATGTTGAACCGCTCACTGCGCAGCGGCCCGCCCCTGCACCTACGAACGACGGTGGCACCGTCCCGCCCGGGGGCGCGGCCACCGCCTGAAACGTGGGGAGCCACGCGCCGAGCTCCAGGGTGCCAACTCCCGGGCCTCGTGCCTCTCGGAGGAGGGGGTGGCTTGAAGACTACGCCAGCTCGCCACCGCGGGCCCTGAAGAGGAGAAAGCGCGTCGCCATGGACAAGTAAGTGCCCCGCTCTCCTTTATTTTTGTGCGATAAGCTTCCCTAAGCTCTTGTTCCTCAGGTCTTCTCCAGGAAAAGAGACGAGGGAGCTCCTGCCACCATCTACTGGGGGAGCGGGGCGAGTGGCGGCAGCGCATCCTTGGGCCTTGCGGCCGAGTCCACGTGCGCAGGAGTGATTGCGGCTTTCTTGAGGCGACCTCTAGCGGGCCTCCCCTCTACATCCCCGGCGCCCTCCATAAAAAATGGCATCAAGCTCACGAGGGTCATGCCACCGCTCATCATGCCAACTCTAGCCGTTGGCCAGATCTACCGTGAGTCGACGACCCCCATGGGAAGGGTGTCGAGCTCGCGCGGGGCCGCGCCCTGGGCAGAAGAATAGGACAGGGAGCCGGCCAGCCCCCGGTCCCCGGCGAGCGCGGCCGGACCTTCCTGTGCCCCCGCCACGGACTGGAGTGCGGAATGATACCTAGGCCGGGCATTGGAGCTCGCGCGCAGCCATGGTGCCGTCAGACACGGCCTTCTCCGGGATGCGAGGGGCGCACTGGACCGGCTCGAAACGGAGCTTCGCGACGTCGTCTCGCGTCTTGAGGCCGAGCACTTGTGCCTGGCGCGCGGGTGGCGCCAGCTTGAAGTTGCCCTCAACCTCAGCTGCCTGTAGCACGAGTCCGCTCGCTCGAAGGACGAGAAGTCCTCCACCATGGCGAAAGAAGCCCGTGACCGCACCTTCGAGGAGGTCGAGGCCGCGAACCGACGGCGCGAGGCTGCAGAGACCCGCGAGCGGGAGCTCCTGTCCGCAAACCCTGCCCTGGAGCGGCAAGCCTAAGCACGCGAAGCCGCCCTTACCGCCTCACCAGAAGGGCCATCGACGCGAGAAGCGATTCTCCGTGCTCTTGAAGAGGCGTTGGCACTGGTGGCGTTCGAGCAAAGCCTGGAGCACGAGCGGCTAGAAGTGATGGAGCGGCAAGTAATAGCTACCGAAGCTTCACTGGCCACCCGAGAGGCGAGGGTTCAGGCGGAGGTCGAGGAGGGGATCGCAAAGGCCCGCCGTGCACTCATCAAGGACCACCACCAGAAACAGAAGTTTCAGCAGACCCGTTTGTGTGCACGGCGTGGAGAACTAAAGGACGAGATCGACGGCCTCAAAACGAAGCTGACCGAGGCGGACAAGCGCCAGAAAACCACAATGGACGCCCAAGCCGCGGCCGAAGCCGAGCTGGCATCGCTTTATCAGCAAGTGGGGGATGTCACTTCCCTCGTGGAGCGGGCGGCGGACGAGGCAAACTGGGCTCGAGGGCTGCAGCACACGCGGTCCAAGATGTTCCAGGTCCTCGAGTGAAGGGCTCGTCGTGCCCTAAACTCCATCTGTAAGGAGAGCGTCTCCAGCCTGCTCGTGCCCGATGACGCCAGCTACCTCGCCTTCTTCACCAAGATCGTGGAGTGGCTTGAGGGAGGCGCGGAGAAGGTGGGTAAGCTCATTGAGGAAGAAAGTTGTGACCTCCTTGCACAGGCGTCGACGCGCATCTTCAGTCATCTCCTTTGTTTCGATCCTGACATTGACTTCGAGGCCGTGATAGCCCCCATACCTAGGGTGATTCGTGACGCCCTGGGGTGGTGGGTGGAGGACCATGTGGATGCTCTGATCACACGGTTCGCCCCTAACAGCCACGAAGACCAGCACGAAGACGAGGGGCGTGGGACTGACGACAGCGATGATGACGATGCGTCTCCTTAGGTCACCTTTCACCTGTTTACCTGCTGACACTTGAGTATGTCCCTGTGGGGATGTAAAGGGTATTGATGGAAACTCCTTAATGATGTACCGAACCGCATTTGTGCCTTCCTAGGCTTCCTTTCCCTTATGCTTATTCTGTGTTCATAGCCCCCGAGCGAGGGTCGATCGTCACTGGTATGCCGGGTCGCGATGCCCGGGCAAGCCCAGGAGATGAGCACTCCTGAGGCGAGAGACTGAAGGCAACGCGTGCCTGATGCTCGCTCATTAGCATCGCATGAGGACTTAGACACCAGAGTCTTGGTGAGGTGGTGTGCACAGGGGCTGACCCGCGGTCGTTGCTGCATGGGTCCTTAATGCTACTGGGGTTGGCCAAAGCGCAAGCACCGTGCCCATCCCCCGCTCGCGGGACGCTCGGGAGGGGGCAACAAGCAGCCGTTGCTGCTTTTTTTAGAGGAAATTCAGGAAGGGAAACACCGCAAGGAAAAAACCCAACCCTTTTCTGAGAAAAAACACAAAAACTTCAACCTTTATTCAGAGAAATTGCAAATTCGGTTTACAAGAAAAAGGGAAAAGGCTGCTGCGTCCGGCTCCTACACTAGTCTTCCCACCAGCGCAGAGCATGGGGCCTCCACTTTGGCGTGGGCATGGTCGCTATTTGACTGTTCTGCCTGCGTGGAGCATGGGGCTTCCAATTGGGCATTCTGCACGGGACCCCGTCCTCCGTCTCCAGGCGCGCGGTGCCTAGCCTAGAGATGTGGGCAACCCTAAACAGGCCTTCCCACATGGGCGAGAGCTTGTGGAGGCCCTCCCTGGAGAGGACCCGCCTCAGGACGAGGTCTCCGACCTCGAGAGTCCGGGGGCGGATGTTGCTGCTGTGGTAGCGCCGCAAGGCCTGCTGATACCTCGTGGCACGGAGGGAGGCCTGGCGGCTGCCTACACACCGAGCACAAGATCAGTTTCCCGTGAGGCATCCTGGCATGCCTCATTGAATGCCAGGACCCGCGGGGAACCATGCTTGATCTCGGACGGGAGGACCGCCTCGGCCCCTTAGACGAGGAAGAAGGGAGTCTCGCGGTGGGCTTGGTTGCGGTGGTGTGGATGGACCACAACATGGACTGCAGCTCATCCAGCCAGCCCTTGCCGCATGCCTCAAGCTTCTTTTTGAAGCTCCTAGTCTTGAGGCCCCTGAGGACTTCTGCTTTGGCACGCTCGGCCTAGCCGTTGCTCCGTGGGTGTGCCCCCGAAGCATAGCATATATGCCTTCCAAGGTTAGCACAATATGACCTGAAGAGGTTGCTTGTAAACTAGGAGCCGTTGTGTGATGATACGGTTGGGGAGACCGAACCAGCTCACGAGGCCCTTGATGAACTTGACGGCTGAGCCTGCAAGGATGGTGCACACAGGCTCCACCTCCGCCCACTTGGTGAACTTGTCAATGGCGACGTAGAGCTAGCAGTAGCCGCCGGCTGGCCGAGGGAATGAGCCCAGTATGTCCAGCCCCCAGACTGCGAAGGGCCACAAGAGTGTGATTGTCTGGTGCCCCTGTGGTGGCTGATGAATCTGCTTGGCATGGAACTGGCAGGCCTCGCAGGACTAGACCAGCTCAGTGGCATCGTGGAGCGCCGTAGGCCAATAGAACCCACTGCGGAATGCCTTGCCCACAAGAGTACGCGACGAAGAGTGATACCCGTAGTCTCCCCCGTGGATGTCGGCCAATATTTCACGCCCTTGATCCTCCGATATGCACCTTAGCGAGACGTCGGTAGGGTGCCTGCGGTATAGCTCGCCGTCCCTCAAACAGTAAGCGATGGCCTGCCGAGCCACGCGCTACGCTTCCACATCCTTTTCTGGTAGGGTGCCATGGAGCAGGTAGGCCTTGAGCTCCTCAACCCAGTTGCCTGCCTGAGGCTGCAATACCAGAAGCAGGCGGGCTCCTGAGGTCGGGCCACAGGCCGGGGTGCCCGCGGCCGGTGCGGGTGGTAGCTCCTCCCGGAGCAGCATCGGGCCAACCGTCGGGGTGCAGCTGATGGCTTGAAGAGCCTTTCTTCAAAGATGCCAGGGTTTTGAGGTTCGCGGCGGGGTGCTCGCTTGGCAACATTGTTAGCTTCCTTCTTCACGCCGCACGGGACGTGCTGCAACTCCAAGCCCAAGAAACGCTTTTCAATTTTTCATACCTCCTCAAGGTATGCCGCCATATGCTCGTCCTTCGGCTTGTACTCTTTGATGGAGAAGTTGACGAGGAGCTGGGAATTGCCCTTGATGGTGAGGCACTTGACCCCCAAAGCAGCCGCGGCCTGGGAATCCATCCACTCTGCCATGAAGTCGGCAAGCGCCACACCCTTGATGACCCTGGTCATATAGAACTCTAGCTGGAAGGCTTGCAGCTCGATGTTCCAATCGGCAACTCGTCCAGCAGCATTGGGGCTGTGCAGCACCTTCTCCCAGGGTATGCGGAGACAACCTTGATAGGGTGTCCTTGGAAGTAATGGCGCAGCTTCCTAGCAGCAACTAGGAGCGTGAGAAGGAGCTTCTGCTCCATAGGGTAACGCGCGAGCACATCCTGCAGCACTGTGCTGACAAAGTATACAGGGTGCTCGACGAGGCGTGGGGCGTCGGCGGTGGCTTCCCTCTGGCGGAGCGCGAGGGACCCTGGTGCCTCAACAGGCGACAGAGGGGCGGGGGGGCCCGGGAGCGCCGCCCAGCGGTATCGAGGGCTCAAGGGATCCCATGGCCTCGCGAGGGCTGTCGGGCCTCCCTTGGGTGCTGACGCGCTCCTCCCGGACTGCTACGAGTGCCGCACTGGCCGAATGCGGGGTGGCTGTGAAGTAGAGCACCAGGGGCTCGTAGAAGCGAGGCGCCACCATGCTACTTCTTGAGCTTGCGTTGGTTTTTCCCTTGAAGAGGAAAGGGTGATGTAGCAAAGTAGAGATAAGTATTTCCCTCAGTTTGAGAACCAAGGTATCAATCCAGTAGGAGGCACATGCAAGTCTCCAATCTATGCACCAGCACAAACAATCAAACACTTGCACCCAACACGATAAAGGGGTTGTCAATCCCTTCACGGTCACTTGGAAGGATGATATCTGATAGAGATAGATATAAAAGATTACTAAAACATAAAACAAAGTAAAAACAAATAAATTGCAGCAAGGTATTTTTGGGTTTTTTGGTTTATAGATCTGAAAATATATGATGGAAAATAGACCCGGGGCCATAGGTTTCACTAGAGGCTTCTCTCTTGAAAGAAAACATACGGTGGGTGAACAAATTACTGTCGAGCTATTGATAGAAAAGCGCAAAGTTATGACGATATCCAAGGCAATGATTATGAATATAGGCATCACATCTGTGTCAAGTTATGACGACTCCTGCCTGCATCTACTACTATTACTCCACACATCGACCGCTATCCAGCATGCATCTAGAGTATTAAGTTCAAAAGAACGGAGCAACGCCTTAAGTAAGATGACATGATGTAGAGGGATAAACTCAAGCAATACGATGAAAACCCCATCTTTTTACCCTTGATGGCAACAATACAATACGTGCCTCGCTACCCCTACTTTGTCACTGGGTGAGGACACCGCAAGATTGAACCCAAAACTAAGCACCTCTCCCATTGCAAGAAGAACCAATCTAGTTGGCCAAACCAAACCAATAATTTGAAGAGAAATACAAAGATATCAAATCATGCATATAAGAATTCAGAGAAGATTCAAATAATATTCATAGATAATCTGATCATAAATCCACAATTCAACGAATCTCGACAAACACACCGCAAAAGAATATTACATCGGATACATCTCCAAGAAAATCGAGGAGAACATTGTATTGAAGATCAAAGAGAGAGAAGAAGCCATCTAGCTACTAGCTATGGACCTGTAGGTCTGTGGTAAACTACTCACGCTTCATCGAAAGGGGAATAGAGTTGATGTAGAAGCCCTCCGTGATGGAATCCCCCTCCGGCAGGGTGCCAAAGAAGGCCCCAAGATGGGATCTCACGGGTACAGAAGGTTGCGGCGGCAGAAAAGTATTTTGGTGGATGCTTCTGGTCGTTTGGGAATATTTGTGAATTTATAGGCCAAGATTAGGGTTGGAGGAGCTCCGAGGGGCCCACAAGCCCTCAGGGCGCACCCCTGAGGCTTGTGGCCACCTCGAGACTCCTCTGACTTCTTCTCCAAGTCCTATGGGTGTCTTCTACTCCAAGAAAAATCATCGCGAAAGTTTTATTCCGTTTGGACTCTGTTTGGTATTCCTTTTCTGTAAAACTCAAAAACAAGGAAAAAAACAGAAACTGGCACCGGGCTCTAGGTTAATAAGTTAGTCTAAAAAATAATATAAAATAGCATATTAATGCATATAAAACATCCAAAACAGATAATATAATAGCATGGAACAATAAAAAATTATAGATACAATGGAGACGTATCAAGCATCCCCAAGCTTAATTCCTGCTCGTCCTTGAGTAGGTAAATGATAAAAACAGAATTTTTGATGTGGAATGCTACCTAACATATTTATCCATGTAATTTTCTTTATTGTGGCATGAATATTCAGATCCATGAGATTCAAAATAAAAGTTTAATATTGACATAAAAACAATAATACTTTAAGCATACTAATAAAGCAATCATGTCTTCTCAAAATAACACGGCCAAAGAAAGTTATCCCTACAAAATCATATAGTCTGGCTATGCTCCATCTGCATCACACAAAGTATTAAATCATGCACAACCCCAATGAAAAGCCAAGCAATTGTTTCATACTTTTGATGTTCTCAAACTTTTTCAACTTTCACGCAATACATGAGCGTGAGCCATGGATATAGCACTATAGGTGGAATAGAATATGGTGGTTGTTGAGAAGAGAAAAAGAAGGAGAAAGTCTCACATCAACTAGGCGTATTAACGGGCTATGGAGATGCCCATCAATAGATATCAATGTGAGTAAGTAGGGATTGCCATGCAATGGATGCACTAGAGCTATAAGTGTATGAAAGCTAAAAAAGAAACTAACTGGGTGTGCATCCAACTCGCTTTCTCACGAAGACCTAGGGCAATTTGAGGAAGCCCATCATTGGAATATACAAGCCAAGTTCTATAATGAAAAATTCCCACTAGTATATGAAAGTGACAACATAGGAGACTCTCTATAATGAAGATCATGGTGCTACTTTGAAGCACAAGTGTGGTAAAAGGATAGTAGCATTGCCCCTTCTCTCTTTTCTCTCATTTCTTTTTGTTTGGACTTCTATTGGCCTCTTTTTTTTGCAAAGTCCGGAGACTCATCCCAACTTGTGAGGGAATCATAGCTTCCATCATCCTTTCCTCACATGGGACAATGCTCTAATAATGATGATCATCACACTTTTATTTACTTACAACTCAAAAATTACAACTGGATTCTAGAATAAAATATGACTCTATATGAATGCCTCCGGCGGTGTACCAGGATGTGCAATGATCAAGAGTGACACGTATAAAAAATATGAACGGCGGCCTTGCCACAAATACTATGTCAACTACATGATAATGCAAAGCAATATGACAATGATGACGTGTGTCATATTAAACGGAACGGTGGAAGTAGCATGGCAATATATCTCAGAATGGCTACGGAAATGCCATAATAGGTAGGTATGGTGGCTGTTTTGAGGAAGGTATATGGTGGGTTTAAAGCACCGGAGAAAATTGCGTGGTACTAGAGAGGCTAGCAATGGTGGAAGGGTGAGAGTGCGTATAATCCATGGACTCAACATTAGTCATAAAGAACTCACATACTTATTGCAAAAGTCTATTATCTATCGAAACAAAGTACTACACGCATGTTCCTAGGGGGATAGATTGGTAGGAAAAGGCCATCGCTCATCCCCGACCGCCACTCATAAGGAAGACAATCAATAAATAAATCATGCTCCGACTTCATCACATAACGGTTCACCATACGTGCATGATACGGGAATCACAAACTTTAGCACAAGTATTTCTACCAATCCACAATTACTCACTAGCATGACTCTAATATCACCATCTTTATATCTCAAAACAAATGCAAGGAATCAAACTTCTCATAGTATTCAATGCTCTTTATATGAAAGTTTTTATTATATCCCTCTTGGATGCCCATCATATTAGGACTAAATTCATAACCTAAGCAAATTACCATGCTGTTTAGAGACTCTCAAAATAATATAAGTGAAGCATGAGAGTCCAACAATTTCTATAAAATAAAACCACCGCCGTGCTCTAAAAAGATATAAGTGAAGCACTAGAGTAAATTGCCTAGCTCAAAAGATATAAGTGAAGCACATAGAGTATTCTAATAAATTCACGATTCATGCGTGTCCCTCTCAAAAGATGTGTGCAGCAAGGATGATTGTGGCAAACTAAAAAGCAAAGACTCATATCATACAAGACGCTCCAAGCAAAACACATATCATGTGGTGAATAAAAATATAGCCTGAGGTAAATTTACCGATGGATTGAAGATGAAAGAGGGGACACTCCAAGCTTAGATGCTTGGTTGTACTTGAATATTACCTTGGGGTGCCTTGGACATCCCCAAGCTTAGGCTATTGCCACTCCTTATTCCATAGTCCACCAAATCTCTACCCAAAACATGAAAACTTCACAACACAAAACTGAACAAAAAACTCATGAGATCCGTTAGCATAAGAAAATAAATCACCACATTTTGGTACTGTTGTGAACTCATTTTTTATTTATATTGGTGTAATATCTACTGTATTACAAAATTTCCATGGTTCATACCCCCCTATACGACGCATGGAATCATCAAAATAAGCAAACAACACATAGAAAACAGAATCTGTCAAAAACAGAACAGTCTGTAGCAATCTGTAAACTTCGTATACTTTGGTAACTCCACAAATTCTGAAATATTATGAAAACCTGGGAAATTTGTATATCAATCTTGTGTAAAAAATTCAGATCAAAAGCACACTTCTGTGATTTTTTAAAATTGTTTTATTGAGCGCAAAAGTTTCTGTTTTTCAGCAAGATCAACTATCACCGTAAGCTATCCCAAAGGTCTTACTTGGCTCAAACACTAATTAAAACACCAAAACACAATTACTACAGAGGTAATAATGTGTATACTCACAAAAACAGAAAATAACAATATTGGGTTGTCTCCCAACAAGCGCTTTTCTTTAAAGCCTTTTAGCTAGGCATTGATAATTTTAATGATGCTCACAGGAAAGATAGCAATTGAAACACGAAGAGAGCATCATGTAGCATGTGAAAAACACATCTAAGTCTAACATACTTCCTATGCATAGGCATTTTATATGCAAACAAATTACCAAGGTAAGCAAAAACTAGCATATGCAAAGAAGAAAGAAACAATAGCAATCTCAACATAACTAGAGGTAATTTAGTAACATGAAAATTTCTACAACCATATTCTCCTCTCTCATAATAATTACATGTAGGATCATAAGAAAATTCAACAATATAGCTATCACATAAAATTTTCTCTTCATGATCCACATGCACGCAAAGTTGACACTCTTCCAAAATAGTGGGATTAACATAAAATAAAGTCATGACTTCTCCAAGCCCACTTTTATCAAAAATTTCATAAGATTGATCATACTCTAGAGTAGTGGGATCATTATTACCTAGAGTTGACACTCTTCCAAACCCACTTTCAATATTATTGCAAACATTATTATCATGAGGCTTAAATAAATTTTCAAGATCATAAGAAGAATCACCCCAATCATGATCATTGCAATATGTAGTGGACATATCAAAATTAGCATCCCCAAGCTTAGGGTTTTCCATATTATTAGCAAAATTGACATTAATAGGATTTATAATAACATCATTGCAATCATGCTTTTTATTCAAGGAGATATCGTGAATCACTTCATAAATTTCTTCATCACAATTTTCAAGCAAAACTGCATAAAGATAATCTAGTGCACACAACTCACTAGCAATTGGTTCATCATAATTGGATCTCTTAAAAAGATTAGCAAGTGGATGAGGATCCATAAACTTTTTGCTTTCTGATTTTCAATAAATACACAATTATTCCAAGGGAACAAGCAAACGAACCAAGCCAGACATAAAGGCAAACGAAAGGAAGGAAAATATTTTTGTGTTTTTCTGAAAACATTTTAGAAGTGGGGGAGAGGAAAATGAGAGGCAAATGGCAAATAATGTAATGCAAGAGATGAGAGTTTATGATGGGTACTTGGTAGGCTTGATGTAGAACCTCCCCGGCAACGGCACCAGAAATTCTTCCTGCTACTTCTTGAGCTTGCGTTGGTTTTTCCCTTGAAGAGGAAAGGGTGATGCAGCAAAGTAGAGATAAGTATTTCCCTCAGTTTGAGAACCAAGGTATCAATCCAGTAGGAGGTACACGCAAGTCTCCAATCTATGCACCTGTACAAACAATCAAACACTTGCACCCAACGCGATAAAGGGGTTGTCAATCCCTTCAAGGTCACTTGCAAGGATGAGATCTGATAGAGATAGATATAAAAGATTACTAAAATGTAAAACAAAGTAAAAACAAATAAATTGCAGCAAGGTATTTTTGGGTTGTTTGGTTTATAGATCTGAAAATATATGATGGAAAATAGACCCGGGGCCATAGGTTTCACTAGAGGCTTCTCTCTTGAAAGAAAACATACGGTGGGTGAACAAATTACTGTCGAGCAATTGATAGAAAAGCGCAAAGTTATGATGATATCCAAGGCAATGATTATGAATATAGGCATCATGTCTGTGTCAAGTAGACCGACTCCTGCCTGCATCTACTACTATTACTACACACATCGACCGCTATCCAGCATGCATCTAGAGTATTAAGTTCAAAAGAACGGAGTAACGCCTTAAGTAAGATGACATGATGTAGAGGGATAAACTCAAGCAATATGAGGAAAACCCCATCTTTTTACCCTTGATGGCAACAATACAATACGTGCCTCGCTACCCCTACTTTGTCACTGGGTGAGGACACCGCAAGATTGAACCCAAAACTAAGCACCTCTCCCATTGCAAGAAGAACCAATCTAGTTGGCCAAACCAAACCAATAATTCAAAGAGAAATACAAAGATATCAAATCATGCATATAAGAATTCAAAGAAGACTCAAATAATACTCCTAGATAATCTGATCATAAATCCACAATTCATTGGATCTCGACAAACACACCGCAAAAGAATATTACATCGGATAGATCTCCAAGAACATCGAGGAGAACATTGTATTGAAGATCAAAGAGAGAGAAGAAGCCATCTAGCTACTAGCTATGGACCCGTAGGTCTGTGGTAAACTACTCACGCTTCATCGGAAGGGCAATAGAGTTGATGTAGAAGCCCTCCGTGATCGAATCCCCCTCCGGCAGGGTGCCGGAAAAGGTCCCAAGATGGGATCTCACAGGTACAGAAGGTTGCGGCGGCGGAAAAGTATTTTGGTGGACGCTTCTGGTCATTTGGGAATATTTGTGAATTTATAGGCCAAAGATTAGGGTTGGAGGAGCTCCGAGGGGCCCATAAGCCCTCAGGGCGCGCCCCCCCTAGGGCGCGCCCCTGAGGCTTGTGGCTGCCTCGGGACTCCTCTGACTTCATCTCCAAGTCCTACGGGTGTCTTCTGGTCCAAGAAAATCATTGTGAAAGTTTAACTCCGTTTGGTATTCCTTTTCTTTAAAACTCAAAAACAAGGAAAAATAGAAACTGGCACTGGGCTCTAGGTTAATAAGTTAGTCCCAAAAATAATATAAAATAGCATATTAATGCATATAAAACATCCAAAACATATAATATAATAGCATGGAACAATAAAAAATTATAGATACATTGGAGACGTATCACACCATGGTGGGCTGGCTCGTGAGGTACCTCTTGAGGTCTTCAAAGGCTGCATCTGCTTCCGGGGTCCACTGAAAGGAACCCTTTCTCTTCATCAGCTTGAAGAATGGCAAGGCGCGCTCGCCAAGCTTGGAGATGAAGCGCCCTAGGGAAGTCACACATCCTGCCAATTTCTGCATCTCCTTGAGGGTCTGAGGTTGGAGCATCCTTTCAATGGCCTTGATCTTCTCGGGGTTGGCCTCAATCCCTCAATGTGAGATAAGAAAGCCGAGTAGCTTGCCGGAGGGGACCCCAAAAACACACTTCTCAAGGTTAAGCCTCAAACTCAACCTGCGCAGGTTGGCAAATGTTTGCTCCAAGTCTTCGACCAAAATTCTAGCCACACGTGACTTGACCACGATGTCGTCGATTTATGCCTCCGCATTTCTCCCCTGCTGCGGCCCCATCGCGATGTTCATTAGCCGCTGGAAGGTGGCACGGGCGCTCCTCAGCCCGAAGGGCATGCAGGTGTAGTAGTACGGGCCGCACGGAGAAATGAAGGTTGTCTTCTCGACATCCTCCGTCGCCATTTTGATCTGGTGGTAGCCCGAGAAGGCATCCAGGAAGCACAACAGATCGCACTCCACGGTGGATTCCATGATCTGGTCAATGCATGGAAGGGGGAACGGATCCTGAGGGCAACCCTTGTTGAGGCTCGTGAAGTCGACACACATGCGCTCCTTTCCGCCGTTCTTGGGGACTACAACCGGGTTGGCGAGCCACTTCGGATGGCGCACCTCTCGTATGACCACCACTTCATGCAGCTTGTGCACTTCTTGGACAATGAACGCCTGCTTCTCCGGCGCCTGACGCCGCGCCTTTTGCTTCACCGGACGAGCGTTGGGGAACATCGGTAGGTGGTGTTCGATCACTTCCCTCGGGACGCCGACCAAATCAGATGCCTTCCAGGTGAACACGTCCTTGTTCGCCCAGAGGAAGGCGACGAGCGCCTCCTCTTGCTCTGGGGGGAGGCTGGCGCCGATGGTTAAGGTGGGGCCCGAGTCATCGCCGTTGATGGGTACCTTCTTCGTCTCAGCGCGGTCCTGGGAGAATAACTACTTCTTTCTCATCGGTGCAGCCTTCGGAGCTTCCGGGGCGCCCTCGGTGTCAGGGTGTGTCGGGGTACGACACCTATGGGATCCCGAGAGACCCCTTTACGATTCGGCGGGGGGAGAGGTATACGCAAAGAGCAGAACCAACGATCGACGCGGGAAGTTTTTACCAAGGTTCGGGCCACTGATCAGCGTAAAACCCTACTCCTGCTTTGTGTTCTTATTAATGTTCTTGAGCCCAGCCTTCAGGAGCGCTCGCTATGAATAGTACGTTCAAAGAGCAGCTACGCATGCAGAATGGGCCAGAAGTTCTCCTCCTCTGTAGCAGTTGCCTTGGGCCTCCTTTTATATGCTCAAAGGGGTCACCACAGTGGCAAAATGTACATACATTGAGGTGTAAAGTAGCTACAGGGTATCATACCTAAGCCCTGACGGATTAGGACAAACGCATTTAATGCACCGTGAGGTGTCCGTTTAGGTGTCCTCACTTTCTTGCGGGTGGAAAAAGGGGTCATCCCATCAGCACCGCTTAAGCTCTCTTCCATTGGCGCGTCGCCACGCGTCCAAAGAAGGACCCAGAATGTCGGGTTTGTCGCTATGCTAGAGCAGCGGCACAACAACAAAACCTTGCCGGGCGCCGAAGCTTGCCGGGCACCAAGCCTTGCCGGGCGCCAAGCCTTGCTGGACGCCAAGCCTTGCCGGGCGCCAATCCTTGCCGGGCTCCGTAGGCCACCCCGGCAAGATCTTGCCGGGGAAGCTGGCCTTCGGATTCCAGCTCTTATTATCTGCTGATCCTCAGATCTCTGACTTGATGATTTCTTTAGTGGCTTGAATTGACCTTGAACTATTCCCTGGCAAGCCTTGCCGCGAGGATGGCTACAACTGCCCGTGCACAAGTACGGGGTACTAGTGGCCCAATACTTAGTACACCGACAGGAGCCCCCGGGCCTAGGCCATACACGAGTGCGAGGCGTTGTTGGGCTAGGCCCAAACAGTGCACGGGCACGCGTGGCAGGGGATTAACTGCTCGTAAATATCTTGTTTTACTGTGCCCTCCACTACACGCACCGAGCGCATGACGTGGGAAGCGTGCCTCAAAGGCTGCAACTGCAACGCGCCCATAGAGGCGCATTCACATTGGGGAATAAAAGAGGCGGCCTCGCTCCTTCCCCATAAAAAGGAGAAGCCGCAGAGGCACAAGCCTATTTACCCCCCTCTTCTTCTCAATCTGGCCGTCGCCATCGCCTTCCTCCTCTTGAGCCCAGAGCGAAGCTTTTTCCTCTTCCGCCCGCCGCTTCCACGCTCGCTCCACCCCCGGCTTCTGCCCTCACAGCCGCCATGCCGCCCAGGGCCAGCAAAGGCAAGGGCAAGGAAGCGAAAGCCGACGTCCCGGAGAGCGAATTGGTGAAGATGCGGATGAAGCATGTCGTCTTCCCCCCATCGCTCGATGCTGAAGCTTTGAAGGGATCGTACCAGTGCATGTGGGCGAAGGAGACGCAAGCTCACCCCGCCACACGTGTAATTCCAGGTGCTTGTTCCAAAAGTGGATCGGACAGATACCCTTTCTTCGCTGCGTATTTCTATTGCGGGCTCTGTCCCCCATTTTCTGACTTCTTCAATGATATCATGTACACATACGGCTTTCATCTTCTTGATTTCACGCCGAATGTCGTACTGTGTATGTCTATCTTTGCTCATCTCTGTGAAAACTTTGCCGGCGTGATTCCCAAGTCTACTCTTTTTCGCCATTACTTCTTCCCCCGCATCCAAAAGGGAGAAGCCCTCTCTAGTTCTATCGCCTAGATTCCAAGAGCTTGGAATAAGGAAATATACCCAGAAGGAGTTTACCGCGAAAAGTGGGACGAGTGGCGGGCTGAATGGTGCTGGATCCAGGAAGCAGATCCCCATCCGTTTTGTCTTCCCCGGCAACAGAAGGTGGTCCACGGCAAGGACTGGAGCGATCTCGCCGCGGAGGACGAGAGGCTCACAATCGCCACCACCAGGATCCTTCGCCTGAAAGCTGCCGGGCTGACAATGGAGATGATTGGCTTCAACTTTCTTCGCCGCCGCATCGCCCCCTTGCAGAACAGGGGAAGGCCAGCTTGGGAATACAGAAACACGGCAGATATCATGAGATTGCGCCCCGGGTTGAATAATAATCTGACCGCTATGCATCTCGGCGCTCTCCGTCAAAAATTATTCCAGCGCGAAGACAAGCATCAGCTGCCGGCAAGGATTGTCCCTTTGTGCAACAACTCCGCTTTGGGGTCAATCATCGCCTTCATGCCGATGTTCAACGCCCACGGTCTTGACGCGACTTGGGTCGAGCCAACCGAGGAGGAAGCACAGAAGTTTTTTGACAACTTGACAGAGAGACCTGTCCGGCAAGAGGCAGATTTCATCCGAGCCACCACCGACCAAGAAGTAGCTTACATTGCTACTAGGGTGGAGGAGGCAAATCTTGCCGCGGAGGCCGGCAGCATCGGCTTCACAGAATGGGAAGCCAGCGACGCAGAGGTAGTTGTGGAGCTAAAACCTGCCGGGAAGGACAAAGCTGCCGGGGAACAGAGCAGCGCAGCCGCTAAGAGCTCGTCCAACGAGGACACGGCCGAAGAGGAAACGCAAGAAGAGCTCCCAGCCCCAAAGAAGACGAAGCGTGTTCTTCGGAAGGATGCATCTGGCATCCCGGCAAGCCAGCCTTCTTCGAGCGGCGAGGCTCCCGGCAAGAAAGTGGCCGGCAAGACTGGACCACGGCAAGGGGTTTGTCAACAACCTGCGCGGCGCGCGAGACCCACACCAGCGTCCACTGCTGGGGCGGCAGGGGTGTCTCGCACTACCGCACCGGAAGCCGCCCCGGCGCCTATCATAGCCAAGCGGCCTAGGACCCCTCCTTCGCTTCCCCACTCAGACATCGCGGCGGAGGCCGATTTTGACATCTCCGGCTTTACTCCGGAGCGAGAAGAAGAAGAGTGAGTACCTTGCCACAGCCTTTATATTCCAATCTTGGATCGATCATACTAACTTGCTCGTATTGTCTCTGCAGTGATGCAGAAACCTTGCTGGAGAGGATGGCGAAGAGGACAAAGACTTCCATGGGCGACGAGCCCCCGGCCTCCTCCACGAGCGTGCTAGAAACCGTCGTCGTCAGCCCGGAGCCCATTCCTCAACGCAGCCCCCAGCACAGCCCCCAGCACAGCCCCTAGCACAGCCCCCAGCGTAAGTTCACTATTTTTTTTTCCGCTGGCGGGTGCTGAGGCTTCCATTCTTGCCACTGATATCCTTGGGCTCGCAGGAGAAGAACGGCAACAAGGAGAGTTGTCGGAAGACATCCCCGTCATGCCACCTTCATCGACCACGCCGCCCACAAGCACGTCCCGGCAAGAGATCCTACCGACGAGCCCATCCTAACTGAGGAGGAGCCGGCAAGCATGGACACCGGCAACCCACCCCCGGCAACCGAAGTTGCCGGGAGGGGCGAGGCCACCTCCCAACATCTCGACGCAGGTAACTGGTTGCCTCAGAGTGCTTGTTACTCTTTCCCTTATCTCTCTATCTTTATTTGCTTCAAACTTCAATCTCGATCTTATCCTGTTCTCCTCCTTCGTCCTTCAGAGTTCCCTGAGACGGAACACATGGATGTCGACATTGTCATCGAGGAGACCGCCAGGGACGCCGCTGCCGAAGCAGACAGGATCGCTGCCAGCGAGGCCACCAAGGATGACCCTGTCGAGGCTGGTGGTGCTCTTGACGAAGAGGCCGCCAAGACTGCACAAGAGGAACCCGCCAAGGAACCTACTGAAGGGGGCGACAGGGAGGCTGATGACCGTACTTACGGCATTCCTGCCACAGGAGCGCCAGGCACTGCACCGGCCACGGAGCCCCCTGCCACTGGTGAGGCGGTCGCTGAAGACTAACCGTCAACATCTGAAGGCCCCCCATCCAGCAAATACCTCAAGGTTGGCGAGAACCTGTTCGTCAACTTGTCGGGGACGGCAAGCATTGGGGCACCAGCCGAAGGAGAAGTTTTTGATGAAGAAATCATCGCTGCTGCCGGGCTCGAGGTTGTTGACGATCCCAGCGCTAGCAGCGGTAAATCTGAAGAGGATCAGCTCCTTCAGGCCATGGGCGAGAATTTCCGCAAGCTCCAGGCTCTCCACCGCGCCCGGAAAGATAAGGCGGACTCCAGAATGGCAGTTGTCGAGGCGGCCGAAGCAGATTTTCAAAGGAGCGTCGAATAAATGCAAGTCTGGCACGCCGAGGCCCTCCAAGAGTTGGTTGCCGGCCGGGAACAAGTGAGCCAGCAGTGGACAGAAATCCTCCTGAAGCAATCTGATATGGAGAAGGCGCAGGATGAAGCTGCTCAAAGGATTGCCGCTGAAGATGCCCTCCTGACGGGGCGCCGTGTTGCTCTTGATGCTCATGAGGAAGATCTCACCGCATGTGAGCAGGTGCTTGCCGCCAAGCTTCGCAGCAAAGATGAAGATATCGAGAAGCTTGTCGCGCGGCAGACCCAGGAGCTGGAGCAAAAACATAAAGAGGCGCTCGAAGCTCTGACTGCAAGTCACGCCGGCAAGCTCAAGGAGGCTGTCGATGCCACCGAAGCTGCAGAGGCCGCCAAGAACGAGCTGAGCGACAAGGTGAAGAAACTGGAAACAGATCTTGAAGAGCACGGCAAGGAGCTCTCGACGCTCAAAGGTGATAGGGAAAAAACCCTCCAGTCCTTGGCGGAGATGCAAGTTGCCCTGTCCAACAAAACCAAGCAGCTCTCCTCTGCGACTGATGACATTGCAGTTCTGGAACTGAAGCTGACCACATTGCAGAAGTCTCTCGAGGCCGGCAGGGCCCGTGAGAAGGCTCTACTCAAGGATCTCCAAGGAGAGAGGAACCTACTCAAGAGCGCTGCCGCCGCCCAAACCAATTATGAGAAGGGGGTGGAGATCTGGACTGGACGTCTCATCGCCACTGCGGAGAAGCTTACTGCAAAACTGTCAACCATGGGCCTGTCGAACTTCAGGTATTCTTCCGAGGAAAGAATATCTCCAAGTGCTAGGTTGACGATGTTCTTTGAAAGCATCATCAATGCCTTGAGGGTGCTCCAGTCTAGCCGGGCGACCCAATTGGCCAACGAGACTCGCCGGCTCTGCCGGGCCGTCCTTCGCAAGGTGCTTGTCAAAGTGGTGCACAGCTATCCCGGCATCGACCTCTCCAACGCGCTCGGCCATCTGCCACGGGACGCAAATGTTGAGGCGCTTGAAGAATGCATCGCGCCTATCCTCGAGAAGGTGGACTCCATCAAAAGGATTGAAGGCCAGCGCAGGGATTAAGTGCTCCTCTTTTTCTTGCCATCATCATTCCATGTAAAAGACAATTAAGTCTCAAGTTAGAATTGCGGCAACTCATGAATGTAATATAATTCGCCTATGTTTAGGTTCATGCTTGCTATTTTCCTTGTCTGATTCCTTTATGTATGGAGTTCACCCTACGCTTACTGAAAAACTTGCCGGCGCACAAACCTGCCGCGAGCGCTGGGTGTGGGACTTCAGCAGCCTGCTGGAGGCACAGCAGCCGGCAAGACTCCTTCACGTTCTCAGTGTAGCCACTTAAATCGTTGAGCGGGCTCGAAACAAAATAAGGGCGCAACAGATTACAACAAGGGTTCCTTCGCATGCAGATTTTCCATACAAGAGTCGGAATCATCCAAGGAAATAACTTTATAATAAAAGAAACTTGCTCTAAGTTTTTAGAACTTAGCTTTCTGTCGCTATCCTTCCTCCGGCAAGGGTCGATTCCGAACGTCACCAACCGGTACACATATCTCCCTTCCCCCCCGGCAAATGTGCACGCGAGGAATCCTTCTGTCTTTTAAAAAGAAAGAAGAGAAAATAAAGAAATGAAACCTTGGCGGTTCGTTAGAACTTACCGGGAGTAGGTGTTATACAACATCTTAGACAAACATGCATATATAAATATGAACATGGGAATCAATAAAGGAATGTACAACACTTAAATTTATTCATCTGCGCTCAGGGTCTGCGCCTCGCTTTGTACAAAGGATCACATGCCTTGCCGGCAAGACTTGTACAAAAGGGTGGTTGCCGGGGGCCCCCGGCAACCTCACCTTATGGGCAGAACTTGCGAAGATGTTCGATATTCCAGGAATTGCTCACTGGAACGCCATCTTCGGTCTCCAAGTGGACAGCACCGGGCCTGATGACTCGTACTACCCGATAAGGGCCTTCCCACTTTGGCGTCAACTTGTTTGAATTCTTGGCGGACTGAATCCGCCGAAGAACAAGGTCGCCTTCCTCAAGGCTTTGGGCATGAACTTTGCGGCTATGGTAGCGACGCAAAGCTTGCTAGTAGCGTGCAGCTCGCACAGCAGCCTAAAGACGATTCTCCTCAAGGAGCACAGCGTCATCTTGCCGCAGTTGCTCTTGCTCAAGCTCATCATAAGCGAGCACTCGAGGTGATCCATACGTGAGTTCCGTGGGGAGAATTACTTCCGCTCCGTAGACCAGAGCGAAGGGCGTCTGGCCGGTGGCTCGATTTGGTGTCGTTCCGATTGACCAAAGAACCGCCGGCAACTCATCAATCCAGCGTCTTCCTTACTTTTTCAGCCTGTCAAAGGTTCTGGTCCTGAGACCGCGCAGCACTTCAGCATTGGCCCTCTCCGCTTGGCTGTTGCTTCTCGGGTGAGCAACAGAGGCAAAACAAATTTTGCCACCAAGGTCTTGGACGTACTGCATGAAGGTGCAACTTGTGAACTGCGTGCCGTTATCGGTGATGATCCTGTTGGGTACACCGAAATGGCAAACTATCCCTTTAAAGAACTTGACGGCTGATTGTGCTGTCACCTTCCTCACTGCTTCCACCTCCGGCCACTTTGTGAACTTGTCGATAGCAACGTACAAGTACTCAAAGCCCCCGGTAGCACGGGGGAAAGGGCCCAGTATGTCGAGCCCCCAGACCGAAAATGGCCAGGAGAGAGGGATTGTCTGAAGAGCTTGAGCTGGTTGATGTGATTTCTTTGAATGAAACTGGCACGCTTCAGACTTGGTTACTATTGCAGTTGCATCCTCGAGAGCGGTGGGCCAAAAGAAACCTTGCCGGAATGCTTTCCCGACAAGTGCTCTTGACCCTATGTGAGAGCCACATATGCCTCCACGTATCTCTGCCAACAGCTCTAGTCCATCCTCCCGAGGAATGCACTTCAATTTCACACCGTTTGGTCTCTTTCTGTACAAGACGTCATCGACAAACTTGTACATAACAGACCGACGGGCTACTCTTTCTGCTTCTTCCTGTTCCTCCGGGAGTTCTCCTGTCTGAAGGAAATGGACAATGTGCTGCACCCATGCTGGAGCCTGAGGCTCGACAGCTAGGACTAAAGGCATCTTGTCGGCGTACGACACCTATGGGATCCCGAGAGACCCCTTTACGATTCTGTGGGGGGAGAGGTATACGCAAAGAGCAGAACCAATGATCGACGCAGGAAGTTTTTACCCAGGTTCGGGCCGCTGATCAGCGTAAAACCCTACTCCTGCTTTGTGTTCTTATTGATGTTCTTGAGCCCAGCCTTCAGGAGCGCTCGCAATGAACAGTACGTTCAAAGAGCAGCTACACATGCAGAATGGGCCAGAAGTTCTCCTCCTCTGTAGCAGTTGCCTTGGGCCTCCTTTTATATGCTCAAAGGGGTCTCCACAGTGGCAAAATGTACATACATTGAGGTGTAAAGTAGCTACAGGGTATCATACCTAACCCGTGACGGATTAGGACAAGCGCATTTAATGCACCGTGATGTGTCCGCTTAGGTGTCCTCACTTTCTTGGGGATGGAAAAAGGGGCCATCCCATCAACACCGCTTAAGCTCTCCTCCACTGGCGCGTTGCCACGCATCCAGAGAAGGACCCAGAATGTCAGACTTGTTACTGTGCCGAAGCGGTGGCACAGTGGCGGAATCTCGCCAGGCGCCGATCCTTGCCGGGCACCAAACTTTGCCGGGCGCCAGGCCTTGCTGGGAACCAAGCCTTGCCGGGCGCCGAGCCTTGCCAGGCACCAAGCCTTGCCGGGCGCCGAGCCTTGCCGGGCTCCACAGGCCATCCCGGCAAGGATCTTGCCGGGGAAGCTGGCCTTCGAATTCCAGCTTTGCTTATCTGCTGATCCTCTGATCTCTGACTTGATGATTTCCTTGATGGCTTGAATCGACCTCGAGCCGCTCCCGGGAAGCCTTGCCACGAGGATGGCTATGACTGCCCGTGCACAAGTACGGGGTACTAGTGGCCCAATACTTAGTACACCGATAGGAGCCCCCGGGCCTAGGCCATACACGAGTGCGAGGCGTTGTTGGGCTAGGCCCAAACAGTGCACGGGCACGCGTGGCAGGGGATTAACTGCTCGTAAATATGTCGTTTTACTGTGCCCCCCACTACGCGTACGCAGCGCGCGACATGGGAAGCATGCCAAAAAGGCTGCAACTGTCTCGCGCCTATAGAGGCGCATTCATATTGGGGAATAAAAAAGGCAGCCCCGCTCCTTCCCCATAAAAAGGAGAAGTCGCAGAGGCACAAACCTATTTACCCCCCTCTTCTTCTCAATCTGGCCATCGCCATCGCCTTCCTCCTCTCGAGCTCAGAGCGAAGCCTTTTCCTCTTCCGCCCGCTGCTCCCGCGCTCGCCCCGCCCCCAGCTTCTGTCCTCACAGTCGCCATGCCGCCCAAGGCCAGCAAAGGCAAGGGCAAGGAGGCGAAAGCCGAAGTTTCGGAGAGCGAACTGGCGAAGATGCGGAAGAGGCTCGTCGTCTTCCCTCCGACGCTCGATGCTGAAGCTTTGAAGGGGCGATACCAATGCATGTGGGCAAAGGGAACACAAGCTCACCCCGCCACACGCGTAATCCCAGGTGCTTGCTCCAAAGGTGGATCGGACAGATACCCTTTCTTCACTGCATATTTCTATTGCGGGCTCTATCCCCCCATTTCCGACTTCTTCAATGACATCATGTACACATACAGCTTCCGCCTTCTTGATTTCACGCCGAATGCAGTACTTTGCATGTCTATCTTTGCCCATCTCTGTGAGAATTTCGTTGGCGTGATCCCCAATTCTGCTCTTTTTCGCCATTATTTCTTCCCTCGTATCCAAAAAGGAGAGGCTCTCTCTGGTTCTATTGCCTGGATTCCAAGGGCTTGGAATAAAGAAATATACCCAGAGGGAGTTTACCTCGAAAAGTGGGACGAGTGGCGGGCCGAATGGTGCTGGATCCAGGAAGCAGATCCCCATCCTTTTTTTCATCCCCAGCAATAGAAGGTGATCCGCGGCAAGGATTGGAGCGATCTTGCTGCGGAAGACGAGAGGCTCACAATCGCCACCACCAGGATCCTCCGCCTGAAGGCTGCCGGACTGACGATGGAGATGATCGGCTTCGACTTTCTCCGCCGCCGCATCGCCCCTCTGCAGAACAGGGGAAGGCCAGCCTGGGAATACAAGAACGCGGCAGATATCATGAGATTGTGCCCTGGGCTGAACAACAATCTGACCGCTATGCAGCTTGGCGCTCTCCGTCAAAAGTTATTCCAGCGCGAAGACAAGCACTGGCTGCCGACAAGGATTGTCCCCTTGTGCAACAACTCTGCCTTGGGGTCAATCATTGCCTTCCTGCCGATGTTCAACGCCCACGGTCTTGACCCGACCTGGGCCGAGCCAAGCGAGGAGGAAGCGCAGAAGTTCTTTGACAGCTTGACGGAGAGGCCTGTCCGGAAAGAGTCAGATTTCATCCGAGCCACCACCGACCAAGAAGTAGCTTACATTGCTACTAGGGTGGAAGAGGCAAATCTTGCCGCAGAGGCCGGCAGCGTCGGCTTCACAGAGTGGGAAGCTAGCGACACAGAGGTGGTAGTGGAGGTGAAGCCTGCCGGGGAGGGCGAGGTTGCCGGGGAGGAGAGCAGCGCAGCCGCTTAAAGCTCGTCCGGCGAGGACTCGGTCGAAGAAGAAGAGACGCGAGAAGAGCCCCCACCCCCGAAGAAGAAGACAAAGCATGTTCTTCGGAAGGCTACATCTGGCATCCCGGCAAGCCAGCCCTCTTCGAGCGACGAAGCCCCCGGCAAGAAAGTGGCCGGCAAGACTGGACCGCGGCAGGGGGCTCGTCAATAGCCTGCACGGCGCGCGAGACCCACACCAGCGGCCACTGCCGGGGCGGCAGGAGGGTCTTGTGCCACCGCACCGGAAGCTGCCCTGGCGCCTGCCACAGCCAAGCGGCCTAGGACTCCTCCTCTGCCTCCCCACTCAGACACCGCAACGGAGGTCGACTTCGACATCTCCGGCTTTAGTCCGGAGCGAGAGGAAGAAGAGTAAGTACTTTGCCACATCTTTTACCTTCCAATCTTGCATCAATCTTACTGACTTGCTTGTATTGTCTCTGTAGTGACACAGAAACCTTGCTGGAGAGGAGGGCGAAGAGGTCAAGGACTTCTACGGGCGACGAGGCCCCGGCAGGCTCCACTAGCGTGCCAGAAACCGTCATTGTGAGCCCGAAGTCTAGTCCTCAATGCAGCCCCCAGCACAGCCCCCAGCGTAAGTTCATTGTTCTTTTTCCGCTGGCGGGTGCCGAGGTTTTCATTCTTGCCTACTTATATCTTTGGGTTCGCAGGAGAAGAACGGCAACAAGGAGAAGACATTCCCATTATGCCTCCTTCATCGACCACTCCGCCCACAAGCACGTCCCCGGCAAGAGATCCTGCCGACGAGCCCGTCCTAACTGAGGAGGAGCCGGCAAGCGCGGACTCCGGCGACACGCCCCTGGCAACCGGAGTTGCCGGGAGGGGTGAAGCCACCTCCCGACAGCCCGACGCAGGTACTTGATTGCCTCAGGGTGCTTGTTACCCTTTTTCTCTTATCTCTCTGTCTTCGGTCACTTCAAACTTCAACCTTGATCTTATTCTGTCTTCCTCCTTCGCCCTTCAGAGTTCCCTGTGATGGAACACATGGACGTTGACGTTGTGATCGAGGAGACCGCCAGGGATGCCACCGCCGAAGCAGACAGGATTGCTGCCAGCGAGGCCACCAAGGATGACATTGTCGAGGCTGGTGGTGCTCTTGACGGGGAGGCCGCCAAGACAGCACAAGAGGAAACCGGCCACAGAGCCCCCTGTCACTGGTGAGGCGGCCACTGAAGACCAGCCATCAACATCTGAAGGCCCCTCATCCAGCAAGTACCTCAAGGTTGGCGAGAACTTGTTCATCAACTTGCCGGGGACGGCAAGCGCTGGGGCACCAGCCGAAGGAGAAGTTTTCGAAGAAATCATCGCTGCTGCCGGGCTCGAAGTTGTCGACAATCCCAGCACTAGCAGCGGCAAATCTGAAGAGGATCAGCTCCTTCAGGCCATGGGCGAGAACTTCCGCAAACTCCAGGCTCTCCATCGCGCCCGGAAAGACAAAGCGGACTCCAGAATGGCAGTTGTTGAGGCGGCCGAAGCAGATTTCCAAAGGCGCGTCGCACAAATGCAGATCTGGCACGCCGAGGCCCTCCAAGAGTTGGTTGCCGGCCGGGAACAAGTGATCCAGCAGTGGAATGAGATCCTCCTGAAGCAATCAGATATGGAAAAGGCGCATGATGAAGCTGTTCAAAGGATTGCTGCCGAAGACGCCCTCCTGACGGGGCGCCGCGTTGCTCTTGATGCTCATGAGGAAGATCTCACCGCACGTGAGCAGGCGCTCGCCGCCAAGCTTCATAGCAAGGATGAGGATATTGAAAATCTTGTCGCGCGGCGGACCCAGGAGCTGGGGCAAAAACATAAGGAGGCGCTCGAAGCTCTGACTGCAAGTCACGCCGGCAAGCTCAAGGAGGCCGTCGATGCTGCCGAAGCTGCAGAGGCCGCCAAGAACGAGCTGAACGACAAAGTGAAGAGGTTGGAAATAGATCTCGAAGAGCACGGCAAGGAGCTCTCGACGCTCAAGGGGGACAAGGAAAAAACCCTCCACTCCTTGGCGGAGATGCAAGTTGCCCTGTTCGACAAGACCAAGCAGCTCTCCTCTGCGGCTGATAATATTGCGGTTCTGGAGCTGAAGCTGACCACGCTGCAGAAGTCTCTCGAGGCCGGCAAGGCCCATGAGAAGGCTCTACTCAAGGATCTCCAAGGAGAGAGGAACCTGCTCAAGAGCGCCGCCGCTGCCCAAAACGAGTATGAGAAGGGATTGGAGATCTGGACTGGCGGTCTCATCGCCACCGCGGAGAAGCTTACTGCAGAACTGTCAACCATGGGCTTGTCGAACTTCAAGTATTCTTCCGAGGAAAGAATATCTCCAAGTGCCAGGTTGACGATGTTCTTTGAAAGCATCATCAATGCGTTGAGGGTGCTCCAGTCTAGCCGGGCGACCCAACTGGCGAACGAGACTCGCCGGCTTTGCTGGGCCGTCCTCCGCAAGGTGCTCATCAAGGTGGTGCACAGCAATCCCGGCATCGACCTCTCCAACGCGCTCGGCCATCTGCCAAAGGATGCAAATGTTGAGGTGCTTGAAGAGTGCATCGCGCCTATCCTTGAGAAGGTGGATTCCATCAGAAGGATCGAAGGCCAGCGCAGGGATTGAGTGCTTTCCCCTTTTCTTGCCGTATTATTCCATGTAAAAGACAATTAAGTCTTAAGTTAGAATTGCGGCAACTCATGGATGTAATACAATTTGACTATGTTTAGGCTCATGCTTGCTACTTTCCTTGTCTGATTCCTTTATGTATGGAGTTCATCCTACGCTTATTGA